>OX101788.1:22673974-23273974 GCA_944452715.1 Ophion slaviceki
AGAGAGAGAGAGAGAGAGAGAGAGAGAGAGAGAGAGAGAGAGAGAGAGAGAGAGAGAGATCATTAGCAACTTAAGGGGTTATCCCCACTTGCGATTTTGAAAAAATCGATTTTTTTTATTGCATTTTTTTGAAGTATAAGTATCCGAGCCTATACTTCTGTATGGGCCCGGAATAGATGACTCTATGTAAGTTTACAACAAAAAATATTTTCTTCGTGTAAACTGAAATTGAAACTTTAAACGCGTTTTTCTCAAAATGGCATTTCTGAAGTCGGTGACCAAGATTACTCGAACACTAGTGAACCGATCTTCTTGAAATTTTGCAGGCTTATTTAATACATAAAAATGTAGTCTTTAAACGTTCGATTTTTTTTTCGAAAAAAAATGGCCGTTTTATAGCCAAAAAACGGCCGTTTTTTTCGTTAAAATCGAACCATTAACTTTGACTGTCCGCCATTTTGTGACAAATGAATATTTTTTAAAATCCTTCGATTAAAGACTAGTTTATACTTATTATAACTAAATCCATCCGCATTTTTTTTTCAGATGATCCACTTCGCCGCAATGTTGGTCACCGCAAACCGTGTATATAAAAACATTATTTCATTGACGGCCATTTTCCACTAAACAATGTAATACTTTTCAATAAAGAGATTACTGAAAGTTCTTCAAGATGTGTTCTTTAAGATGGTATATTGATCGATTAAAAAAGTTTTGTAGTTTTCTTTAAAAAATTCATGAAAAAGGCCTTTTTTTGCGCTACAAGTGGGGGTAACGCCTTAACAAGCGTTGCTGTTTCCCGAATCTTGTTACTCTGGGTGTCGTTAACGTCCTCCAAGATATCAGCTCGCGTTAAACATACACACCACGTTTTGGTAATGTTGAACGCTATTTTCAGTTTTCTCTCTCCCTCGTTTCCTTTCTCGTTTCCTTTAAGTCTCTCTCTTTCTCTCTCTATCCCTCTTTCTTCACGCACGGTACTTAGGTACTACTAGGTACAAAATACGAAATAAACAACATTTCCGCTCCCTCTCTCTCTCTCTCTCTCTCTCTCTCTCTCTCTCTCTCGTCTCTACCTCCCTCTTTTTCTTACCCTTGTCCTCTCGCCTGTCCTTTACCTCTATTTTCTCGAATTCTAAGGATGGAAATCCTGGGCTATTCTCGTGAATAAGTATCGGCAGAGAAAACGAGGAATAAGAAGGGAAGCGAATCTATTCGTACCCCGGAACAGCATTCTACCGTGGAAAATGTATTTAGCCTTGGTACTCTTTTGCAGATAGAAGGAGCGAGCAAGGCAGAGTGTGTGTGTGTGAGAGAGAGAAAGAGGGAGAGAGGGAGAGAGAGAGAGAGAGAGAGAGAGAGAGAGAGAGAGAGGGAGAGAGAGAGAGAGAGAAGCAAAGGTTTCTTGATAAGACGAAGAATAAGGACATAAGGAAGAGGCACTGAGAAAGGGTGTCTCATGACGAAGCGATTTCCTCCTCATCCGTTCTGTGCTTTCTGCATCTCCTGTTTTCCATTATACTATGTTCACGATCATATGGGACATCTCGCATCGAGACGACAAACGATCGAGGGCAATAAAAAATTTACATACATTCTGAAATACCTGTGAATATTCCTGTGAAAATTTACTTTGAATATTCACAGAAATTACGTTTCGATAAACGAGAAAAAATTAAAATATCCTGCGGCAAACAAAAATGTAACATGCAGATTGTATATTTTTCGACACGACATATGCCTGCGAAAAATGTCACAACCACGTGTAGTGACATTTGAATTTTACTTTAAAAAATGTACTTGAATTATTCATTTAATTTTATTCAAATGGTTTGTTTTATTTTATTTAAATGATTGATTTTATTAAAAAAATATCATTGATATTTTCAGATGTGCAATCAGACGTGCAATACGTATGCTTAAAAAATGTATATTTTATAAATGTACAAGGTATCGCGTTTAATTTATTTATTTATACATTCGTCCGGCACAGTATAACGAATTTCCGTGTATACACATATATATGCATACAGTTCCGGAATATCAGATACGCCGTTGGAGTCACGCTTGTAGAAAACTCCCTATAGGGTGTACAAGGGATGTTGAGGATCCGAAAGACCCCGATGGGAAAGAAGGTTCGCGACTAAGTAATTCGACACGGAAACTGAATTGTCAGGCGCTCGAGAAAACGCGACAGAGAAGACGTATTCTTATTTCCTCTTCTTCCTTGCGTTATGTATGCTTGTGTATGTGTGGGTATATATATATATATATAGCATGGGACCCGCATAAGACGAGGGCTTTGGTTGAGTGAGAGGATATTTCCGGGGAGCTTCTGCGCAAAACGAGATTTTCCTTGTGAGGGATCGTATCCCCTCCTATATAGATATACATTGCTCATGAGTGATATACAAAGGTGAGATCGAAATTACCAGAGCAGACATTTTGGAAAGAGCTTTTCATGAAGGCACAAATGGCCCATTTTTCTACTTTTTCGTTGGAAAATGCTTTTTCTCAATAATGATTATTATTATTATTATTCATAGTACCACTATTGTAATTATTATAGCATCTGGTGATGCAAATTTCAAAATTTTTATTATTGTTAGAAAATTTACATTTGAAAACTTTGCTATTAAAAAATTATTATAAATACACAAAATAAAAATACAATAGTGTTCAACGGAATACTATTGACTAGTCCATAATTAATTTTACATGTGCTTTGATATTGCAAAAAAAGTCTCCTGCGGTATATCCTGCGGGAAAGTGCTTTGTTGTTCGCGTGGTAAAAAATGTAATTGTGGTTGATTAAAAAAAAAGAAATAAATTTATAGGAAAGTTTCATTTGCGAATATTGCGGAAGATCTGTAATATGGCGTAATACGAACCTTGGTGAAGGTGAGAGTGGCTATTGGCGGAAGCCGAGGAAGAATCGGATAGTAAAAGCTTCCTGCAGGATGCGCCGGATAACGGGATGTTATCCTGTAGACTATTCCCTGAGGTCGGGTCGGCCAATTGGCTGCGGTAAAGGTGAAGCCATTGTCGGTACCACCGTCGAGTGGATCCAGCTGTCCAACATCGAAAGATCGTGCAGGAATTAACGGAATGCTATATAGAAAAGCTAGTTCTCGCTATACGAAGCTTTAAGGTCCTTTTTACTTGCTCCTTTTCCCAAGCATATGTATATGTATATATGTGTGTGTGTGTGTGTGTGTATATATATATATGTATAAAATAAAATAATGTTCTTCGAGCAGAATGTTCTGCACTAACGATCCTAATAAAAATGTAATGTGTGACGCGAAACTAAAAGTTTCAGCGGATAGAGTTTCATGGGAGGTATTAAAAATGTAATAGAGTCGCATCGAAGT
Source organism: Ophion slaviceki (assembly GCA_944452715.1). Taxonomy (NCBI): domain Eukaryota; kingdom Metazoa; phylum Arthropoda; class Insecta; order Hymenoptera; family Ichneumonidae; genus Ophion; species Ophion slaviceki. The sequence continues at coordinate 22,677,349 of OX101788.1, forward strand.
ACATTTAAAACTCGGACCAAGGTAAAACTGAGCAAAAGCGACATAAAAGCATTGTCTTTGAACGATTAGATTAATCAATTAATTAATACCAACGGTAAAATGTTAAAGAAGAATTAATTCGAAGAAACGGTGCGCTTTTAAAAATCATTGGTCGCTTTTTTTTACTGCAAATGTTTGAACATCTTTCGTTCATTCGTTATTTAAAAAAAGTAAAACAAAAAACGAAATCATTAGTCAATGAGCTCGCACATTTGCGGAAATAAATAAATAAACCCGTGAGTAAATACACAATAATTATATTTGTAAATGAATAATCAAATGAATATAATAATGTGTATAAATAGGGCGATTTTTTTTCGTATTTTCGCAACAAAAATTTTAAGAACGGGATAAAATATTGAAACGCTCGTTTTGGGGAAAATCTTCTATCCATTATCGAAAAAAAAGAAATGTCTGATAATTAAAGATCCTGATAGTGATTAATACTGTTCAAACGAGTTAAGGGATCGTCACGGTGGAAAATTTTCGCAAAATCGATTTTTTTTGCATTATCTGATAGTATAGACGGTTATAAAAATGCTATTCATATAATTACATAAACATAAGTAGACAATTTATATGAAAATATCTCAGTCGAAACTTTAAACGCGTTTTTCTCGAAATGCCGTGTTTCATAACGGTGTACAGACTCAAAGGGAGAGTTTTCAAGCAATACGTCTAAAATATTGACACAGCATTCCTCACGGCATTCTTTATCTTTCTGTGAAAGCCTTTTTTGAATTTGCATTTTTTTTAACGAGAAACTGTCGACAAAATAGGCTAAATTCGATACTTTTTTTCAAACCACCGCCATTTTGTCAATTTTGATTTTAGAAAAACCTCCATAGCAAGGCTTTCATACTGATCAATAATCTTTTTCCAAATTTCGTTTCAGATAATATTCACGGCCACAACCGCGTACACCGTGAGGGCTCCTTTTTTCGAAGACATTTTTAATCGTTAAAAAAATGTAGAAAATAAACGTTTAAAAATTAATATTCTGTTCTTAATGAGTGCTTTGATTTGAAATAAAAAATCAGACTGATTAGCGTATTTTAACCATAAAAATCTTAAAAATCGGCTATGTTCCGACCCGTTACACTGTTATGACCCCTTAAATAATTTCCAGTGTTCTACATACCTCCACGGTGACAGTATCGACCCAATTGCCTTCAACGCAAAGTTGGAAAGAATCAACCCCGACGAACCAATCAGGGCTGGGATTTATTCTCGCCATGACACTAACGAGAGTGTGATTTCCATCGAGAAATGCCCTTGCGACGCTGTTGCCCTCGCCCTGTGGTATTTGCGGACCGTTAAAGGTGTTCAGAATACCTGACGAATCGCCCCCGGTATCGAGACCGTCGGTTCTTCCGGTCTCGACGTACTGCGTTCCGCCCACCGTTAACCTCTCGCCCAGACGATAAAGCAAGTACGTCGCGTCGTGCGTTCGCCCTTAAAGTACATAACAAAAGTGGCGTGATATTATTGAGCGACTCGGAAAGGACCCGTTAATTTTTACCAGGCGAAATTGTTATATCGAAGATTTGAAGAGCTCCCTTATTTGTCCCCTTTTTTCTTCCATCGTGTAATTGTATCGGACAGTGATCGTATTATCAATACTGTAAAACGAGGTTACTTTGAACAGGTTTTAGAGGTTTTTTGTAGGTAACTTTTTTTAACATGCTAAACTGTAACTTTTTTTGCTTCAATAGAACAATGTGTCCTTTGGTTATAAAATGTATAAGAAAGTCAAGCCCCACCACCCCCTTACAATTTTATATATTTTTTTTAAGTGACAAAGTAACCTCGAATGTAGGGTTTCTTTGACAAGACATTAAAATGCAACTTATGTCAAAGATTGTGGGTTACTTTGATATCATTTTGATAAAAAATGTAATATTTTATGCATTATACATGGAATTGAATGAAAAACAATTTTTTACATTCAGATTGTTATCTTTATTAAGGAAATATTTTACATAAAATGTTAAGTATTATAGGCACTTAACCAGTCTTATGATTATCATTGAGATCAAAATCAACTTAGACAACATTACAATCAACTTCAGCAACATTATAAAAACTTGAAAAACAAAGAGCAACGATAGAAAAAAGTTAAAAAGAATTAGTCAAAACCGTATTTTGGCGCTCTGTTAAAGTAGCCCCAAAAACTGTCGAAGTTACCCTTAATCTCAAGTTAACCCCGTTTCACATTAACCGCAAAACCTCGACGCCGTATATTTTATTTTTTTTACAAAAATTCGGATACTGATTTTACATTCAGTCACTATTGCGGCTTCGCCATTCTACGGTGACAAACTTATCGGATTTCCATAGAATGCTACAATAGTCAGAGATTTAAAAAAGTCAGAAGCATATATAATTTCAATGCGGTGAATTAAAAAATCCTATTTATCCTGAACAACATTTTATCAGAAACAAAAATACGCTTTTTTTACAGTCAGTTGTGATCAATCGAAACATTGAGTTGAAGTAAATATTATTGAATATAAAATAAGAGTCTAGTAGGGGTTGATATTGAAAAAATATTTATTCCAATTGCACAAACTCTCGGCGTAAGAGAAAACTTGAAAATAAATTTGCATCTCTACTGCACTGATTCCCATGCAGAAATTTGTTAGGGCGTTCCCAGATTCTACCACATCCTCGTAGCGGTTTGATAGGGATGCGCCACGTAGGGAATCCACATTGGAATCCAAGTGGAATCCGCGCTATTTCTCCATTGACGTCGATTGTGGTTTTTTTTATTTGAAATTTTCAACCAGAATTTGGTGGATCTCCAAAAAATATCATTTTGTGATCCTGTGCACAAATTCGTTAGGGAGTTCTAAGATGCACCGACATCTCTTTAGGGATTTGTTAGGGATACCACAGATGGGAAGTCCTCATTGGGATGCAATTGGATTCTGCATTGTTCCCTATGAAGGCCGGTTGAGAATTCTTACCACGTTTGAATCGAAAAAATGTGGAAAGTCACGTAAAAAAATTCGGCGTATTGAAACATAACCTGTACGCTTCGTGAGCGTCTACTTGTGTGGTGATATTATGTCAAAGTGCAGTAAAATAAATAACAAACGATAATTACAGTGGATTTTCAGTGATGTGATTCAGTGGATTTTCAGTGATGTGATTTTCAGTGATGTGATTTTCAGTGATGTGAATTTCAGTGATGTGATTTTCACTGATGTGAATTTCAATGATGTGATTTTCAGTGATGTGATTTTCAGTGCTGTGATTTTCAGTGATGTGATTTTCAGTGAGGTGATTATCAGTGATGTGTTTTTCAGTGATGTGATTTTTAGTGATGTGATATTTATGATATACTTTGTTAAGTGATTTATACTTTTTCAAGATAAGATTCATACTTTTTTAAAATCCACTCATCTGGTATATCTAAAGGGTATCTCAAAATGACCTGACATTTTTAATTGCGCGCCATTTTTTTTTGTCGTGAACATCTCTGTTTGACGAATCTTTGACAACTGCCATCAGGAAGTATTAAGGTTTAGTCACTGAGTATTACACGATCGAGCAACGCATAGCATTTTTTATTTGCCGTATTGTTATTGCATACACTTTGAAAACAATACATTTCTATGTACAAGATTTGTTAACTATTAACAAATAGTTAAGTTGAATATGGCGAAATAAATATCTTCTTACAGTTAATGCATCATTCATTTGAGCCTATGAATCGTCACAAATCAAGATTTGGTAATATTTAAGAAATGGGTACTTCAATGGAAACTGAGGCGTTTACTCAATGAGATCAGTAGAAAAGTTGTACCAGATATACACATATTCGCACAAATCAAGATTTGTGTATAGTTACCAAATGGATATTTGGACAAAGTCATTCATCGATTGTCAGCAGATAAATGTGCCGTTGAATCAATGTAGAATTATAGTGCTAGTGGCAAGTGTACAATGCAAGGAACAACCGTTGACAGCTCATTTCGATTGTCTAATAACTCTTCGTGCGTAGCTATTTCTCTAATTTCATGTTCTGCATCTGTATAAAACCAATAGAAGTATACCAAAAGTACTTGATTCAAAACAGTTTTTTGAATACAACTATATGTGTTTATACGAGTGGAAATAAAGGCAGCGTGCTATCATCAAGCAAGACAAGCAAACGTCGTGTGAAAAGATACATGCAGCATTCCATATACTCTAATGCATAATTTAATATTCGCTATATATACTTTCGAAAGTTTCCTAAAGACAAACAGGGACGAGGCGGTCATGCATCGGACATTGTGTTCAACACATAACCTCCATGTTTGTACCTTATATTAAAACAAAAATATTCGTACTTTTCAAATAAATAATACGTTTTGTTCATAAATTAAAATGTCAGGTCATTTTGTGACAACCTATATATACACTTGTATTAGAAAACTCAATATACAAAATGCGATGGGATCCATCAAGCGTCGTATAGGATTCTGTTCGATAATGTGGGAAATCTTTAGGATTTAAAGAGGATTCGTACATTGGAATCCAATGACAAATTCCGATAAGAATCGAATGCACGAGCGTGACGTATTAGTATCGGGATCCAATGCTATGACCCATTGGATGCCTATCAGGAAGTGGGAACGAGTATAGGCATCCAATTGGATACCTACAACAATGTCCGCACTGGTTGTAGTATTTCGTGTCAACGCGAGGCTCACTGCAATGCAGAACGTTTTTTTATATACTGAATCTCACCGTTTGAGGAAGCAGCGGCATGGATCATTTCCGTTTGACGAATAAACACGTGGAAATAGTCGAAATTAGTCTAGCCCAAATATGGGGTACGGACATCGTTTAGTTATGATATCGAGAATAATATTCCGAGGTTTCGCTCCGGGTTCCATTATGCGGCCGAGGGAAGATAGCGAGGGGTAGAATCTTGTCCGGGATCGCTTAAGGGGGTCGTTAGCAATTCACCCCTTAGGTGGATCCTCTTACTCTCTCCAACTTCCTCTCGTTGCGTTCTCCCGTCCGGACGGACCGGAAGCTGCGCGAGATAGTCGAATTAATGCGGACCCAAGGATTTATAGCCAATTAATGCACACCACTCCAGTCTCTCTCTCTCTCTCTCTCTCTCTCTCTCTCTCTCTCTCTCTCTTTCTCTGTCTCTCCCTCTCTCTCCCCCGTTCTCTTTCTATCTCACTCCCCCTGTCTCTCTTTCTCGCTGAAATAATTTATGGGTCTAGAGCCAAGGGCCAGAGGACCGGTGAGCCCGTCCAGCCAGAGCGAGGACGAAGAGTAGTTTTTCCACGCGTAGAGAAAGACGGAGAGAGGGCAGGGAGGAAGGGCGGGTCGGAGAGAGGAAAAAAGCGAAGGGACTGGCATAGAGACCGGTGGATGAAGTGTGCTTGAAAAATCGTATTGCCGCTCTTTGTCGCGCGTCCCGACGTTCCCTATCCAAACGGTTCATCTTCACGGGCGATTTCATCGCTGACTCCGCACACGGGATGAAAAAAAAACGCCCTGCGAACCTTTTTTCGCGATAGAACGAACGGGAGCTTCGGCTACGACTATGTATCGATTTCTTGCAAAAAAAGGACGTAAATCGTCCGATTTTTTGCATCTAAAGGGATAAGTACCGAGCCCTTTTATTTGCTAGCGTCGATGTGTATGTGCATATACATGAATTTATTTATATGCCCGATAAATGTGACGTTTTTCTGCTTCTCTGTGGTTTATACACTCCCTGCCCTCTCCTCCTCTCTTATTATCATCGCACGGCCCTTTTTTCTCCCCCTTTATCTCTCGATTCGTACGACGAATATATGACAAATAATCTTTCGGCGCTTACCTCCCTGTGCGGGTGATAAATGTGCGAATAAATTTTACTCCTTCGGGCTTTTTGCCACGCTCTGTGGTATTCCCGCCCGGACTCATTATGAGCTTTTTCCAGACATATCAAACGATATTGAACAACCAAAATCCTCGGTTTGACCGCTTTTTCGAGTCATTTTTTTTACGAAGTTCGATATTTACTCAAAATTCTCAGTAGCTTTATGTGAAGGCTGTTTTAAAAAGACCAGGAATTTTAAATTGCGCGGCATTTATTTTGTGGCGAACGTAGAGTGCTAATCTTTGACAACTGGCATCAGGAAGTATTCAGGTTCAGTCATGGAGAATTACACGATTGGCAACACATCAAAATCGTTATTTGCTGCATTGTAACTGCATAGTTATTGTAGATGAAGTTTCATGGTGGCGTTATCTTGCGCGGCGGCCATGTGAATTGGCCACCAAGGTCGTGCGAATTGCCGCCATTGAATTTCTTTCTTTGGGGTTTTCTGAAAGGAAAAGTGCATGCCAATGATCCACAGAACATTCCGGAGCTCAAGGAAGCAATTGGACGCACCATAAAGGAAATTAGTCCGCAATTATGCCGAAATGTTATTGAAAATTTCATCAAAACAGTGAACGTGTGCGAACAGGGACGAGGTGGCCATTTATCGGATCCCGTGTTCCACACATAACCTCCATGTTTGTATCTTATGTTAAAATAAAATCATTCGTACTTGTCAAATAAATAATACGTTTTATTAATCAATTCAAATGTCTGGTAATTTTGAGACACCCAATATAAAGTTCGACGTAGCAATTTTTTCTTCAGTTAAACAAATTATCATAGCGAGTTTCTCTCATTTTAAGGAAGGACGTGAAATGAAATCGAGAGGGAGCGAGGGAGAGATGGATTGATTGATTGCTTAGTTTTATTATGCCTTGGTAACCCCCATGGAAATTTATATACACAAAAATATACTGCAAATTTATTTTATTAATAATTGTAATATATGTGAAATGTAAGCCATATATTGAAAATATATGTTGCATATATGTGCCGAATTCTAATGTTCGTAACGTTTTTATATATGAGATGTATATGCGTGGTATTACTGTATATCAATGTATGATATATCAATGATATATGTAGCATTTACCCTGCATTCATACCACATATATACTGCATAAATGGTACATATATGCCACATATATACAGATATGCGTAGCATATCTGTATATAGTGTTTATATGTAATAGTGTACTTTAACTGTAAGTTAAGTTTTTTTGAGTTTAAGTTTTAAGTTTTATTAAGTATAACTGTAATAGTGTTTATACACAGCATATATTTCTTGTCAGGAATATGTATCAAAAATGTATGCGTCATATATGACGCATAAATGACGCATAAATGACACATATATTAGTCATATATGACGCATACATTTTTGATATATTTTTCTGACAAAAAAATAGATTGAAAATATATCGAAAATATATGCGTCGTATATGCCTCATATATGCATCATACATATTGTTCATACGTAGCATATATTTTTTTGGTCAGAAAAATATATCTAAAATATATGGGTCATATGTGCGTCATATATTTGGTGCATATATACTGAATATATGCGTATTATTTTATTTTTCGTCACTATATATGCGGCCGATATATGTATATATGTAGCATATATTTTCTGCATATATTTTACATACATAAATTTCCATAGGGGATACCTTGAAGCAATACGGTCAACATACAATAATGTAATAGCATAATAATAATAATAATAATAATAATAATGATGTAAGATAATATAAACAATAATAGGAGTTATGATAATTATAGAAATGATGGCAATGAAAAAAAAATGATAATGATAATAATAGTTAATAATAGCGATAATAAAAAGGTAGTAAAGGTGAAGGTGAGTAATTGTATGCAGTGATGATAGTAAACACGCATTAGAAGACGATGCATGTGCAAGCATGTGTAAGAGTTCTCGACAAAATGCAGACGGTAGAGGAGACCTAGGAGGGTTGACACAGAGCTAAGTTGAAACAATGTCAATACCTCGGTAGATGTGATTTCAGTTGCGTCACATCGACATCCGCGCTAAAAAAATTGGCAAAAATAAGTATTTGTCGTATTTTTCATTAAGCTTTAGTTACCTTGTTTATATATTTGAGGGTATGTGATATGCATTGTTTGAAGGCTACTAACTTAGCATTCGATTTGTCATATTGAATTTGTTGTTTTGCAATACTCTTTATCAATAGTGAGTTCCGAATAAAGTGGCATCGTATTTTTGATACCTAGGAGGGTTGAAACAAGGTGTTTCAACTTACCTCGGTTGCAGTAATGTTTTCATACGTTTATATTTGTGGTGTGGTTTGCAAGGCTTGCATTTGTTTTATTTCAGATGCCGAATAAATATATTAGGAAAACGGATAGAGGCATGGCGAGCCGAGCAATATATGAGCTTGCCGCTGAAGAGGTTACTCTACGGGACGAAAGATCAAGCACAAAGGAGAATTTCGAAAGTGAAGACGAGGAAGATTATTTTTGCGTGTGTTGTATGGAATCGTATTCAAACAGCAGGCCAAATGAAACGTGGGTGCATTACCTGGAGTGCAAAGTATGGTCGCATGAAGCCTGCACTGGTGGAAATCTTTCATATGTATGTCACAATTGTTTGTCAGAATGGAGATTGATTTGCTTTCTTGCCATACTTTCACCTTTAATTTATTTTTTGGTTTGCCATACTTTTCTATTTAATTTCGTGAGATTTGCGAGTTTATATTGGTGTCAGTTAGAACTTGTAAAAATTGGTCAGACTGAATAAAAAAGTGAGACTTAGATTAATGTCGAGGTTAAGTTTCTAAAATTTTTAATGAAGTTTTTTTAATAACAATGTGTTTTGACATAATTTATACCCATATTTTGTACCAATTCCCAGGCGTTTGAACTCTTCTCGATAGCTGTTTCAAGTTACCTCGATATAAGGAGAGTTGAAACAAAACGACTTATTGTACTGAAATGGTTTTTTTACAGGACACTTAATTCTTGGAGTCATTTCTAGTCGAAAATCGATTAGTCGATTAAAAAAGCTACAAAAAAACTTTGGTTTTACCCGAATCTCGTATCGATTGCGAGTTTCAACTATCCTAGGTCTCCCCTACAGTAGAATAAGATGTTGATGGAGCACCGTTACAAAAAGAGAGAGAGAGAGAGAGAGAGAGAGAGAGAGAGAGAGAGAGAGAGAGAGAGAGAGAGAGACTTGCTAGGTCGCAACGAGGATTCACCATCTAATAAAGCAATCTATACATGAAGGCAAAGGACAAGGGTGAACATGACTCGTTCGTGAAGTATCTACTTTTCTGTCTATCGCGGGCTTCAAAGGTCCAGAGAAGGAGCACAAAAAAGAGAGAGTGGAAAGAGAGAGAGAGAGAGAGAGAGAGAGAGAGAGAGAGAGAGAGAGAGAGAGGCCGTAGAGAAAGACACTGAACCCGTGGCGTATACTGGAAAGGGACTTAATTAGACGCGAAATTAGCGAGAACCGCAGGACCGGCAGAAATGGAGTGTTGAACCGAGAGACGGAACGAAAGCGATAGACGAGAAGACGAGTGGTACGGGGGGGTTATGCGGTCCGCACCGAACGCGTCTACGGTTTTTGACCCTCGGACACCAGCGCCGTTCTCTCGTCATTCACAAATGGGATCGGTATTGCTCGACCCCATTTCGTGCACGTCTCCATCTTGTTTCATGCGGACGTTCCACTCAAATACTTTTTTGTTCCGTCCGTCGACCCTTTCACTACTCACGGCCTTTCATCTTTCTACATCGCTTCTTAAATTAGGAATAAGTTAACAGGAAAGTTTAAACTTTCGATCTATTTTTCCGATGTTCGCGTAGAGTTTTAGAGTCATCGATGACGAGAAGAATTCGCTGCCTTTTTTTCAATGATGGAAAAACCACAGAAAAAGGTGAATCCTCGAAGGTTTTAGCAGATTAGTGCTCTGGCTTCGACGGATTTGTAGAAAATTTCGAAAATCCAAAGAATTGTGATCGTTAGAGCCAAGTTGAGTGGTATTGCAAACAACGCAAAGTGGTGTAACCTGCAAATTATTACACATAAACGAAGATAAAACAAATCAGAGTATAAACTGTTTTATAGAGCTAATTAAATGAAGGCAATCAAATACTTCTATGGTGAAAATGATGAAAAGAATTTATAGATTTTTTTCACGCTCTAAAACCATTTAGTTTCAACCCTTCGACTGCACACTTTCGCCACGTACCGCTGACTGCATATGGGGTCGATCCGACCCCCGACGTTTTTCAGATCGTCGTATTTCGGTAAATATGCATTTTTTTGAAAGACGTTTTTTTGTAGTCAATGATACAAATTTGGTGGCCCAAAATTTATTTTTTTCCAAAAACAAAAATTATGGGTCCAAACATTCCATAGAAGTGGGAGATGCGTTGAAAAATACTTACTTGCACGAAAAATATCATAATTTTTTTTTTTTTCAAAATATAAAAACCTCCTTTGAGGGTTTTAAAAAGGAAGGTTTGTAGGTACGAAAAAAGACATTACAGTGTCGACTGTTTTTCCGAAAAGTATATTTATTCGGTGGTTTGAATTTCAGCATTTTCGGGATAGTGAAAAGAGGACAAAATCGACTCCTTCGGCAGACTATTTGTTGAAAACGTATATTTTCCGCATTTTTTAACTTCAATGACTCATTATTATTCGCATTGACCGCAATCGACGCATAAGTACATTCGGTGCGCGTTGCACATAGCCGTTCTGCATAACGGACACTTGCTTTTAGTTTTATGAACGGCATCCTAAAACTATCAAATTTCACAAAAAAAAATGTTTTAACTTTCACCGCACCAATGCATGAACGGGGTCGACTCGACCCCAGGTCCTTTTCCGACAGCTGTGCTCAGTACACGGGCAGGATGGGGGCCGAGTGTCCACTTATAGAATAGGAGTAAGGGAACATTCGAGCGCCACGCTGCGGCCGAGTAGATTACCCCGTTTTGCGATACAGTCCGTTGAAAAAAAATGGAGTCAAAACGCCCCAGTGTGCAGTCGAAGGGTTGAATCAGACTTTTTCTTTAAAATCACTAATTAATTTTTTGGGAACTGAAAAATGTGCGCGGAAATTTCGATGACGGTGACAATGAGAGGTAAGGGGGCATCCATTAATTACGTGAGGTGATTTTGGTGATTTTTCGATCTCCCCTCTCCCCCTGGTGAGATGTGAGATTTTGCTTGACCCCCTCCCCCCTCCCCTAATCTCACGTGAGATTTTTCAAAATGCATACGTTCACGGAAAATAAATTGTAGTAGAAGTAACTGCGGTTGTAGTACCATTTACTCCACCATGTAAAGTAGCAGGGAGACTCTCGCTACGCGATAAAAATTATGTGATTACTAAAATTACTTAAATTACTAAAATTACGTGATATTGGTCAAAGCCCCCTTCTCCCCCACGTGAGATTGGGTGAGATTTCGCTCGACCCCCTCCCCCCCTAAACGCCTCACGTAATTAATGGACGCCCCCTAACGGATAAAACATATTTTCACGATGAAATTCAATGATAGGGGGTAACGCATAAATAAATGATTCAATAAATGTATGTATATACAGGGTGTCCCAGAACTGAATGCGTTTCCTGAAATGGGGGGTTGGGGGTGAATTTCTGAGTCGATTGATATAAGCATGTGTGGGTCTCAGATCAACCCCTGAATTATTATTAATTTTTTTATGCAGGGCCAATCAGGTGCGCTCGCCTTAAAAAAATTAAAAATAATTCAGGGGTTGATCTAAGACCCACACATGCTTATATCAATCGACTCAGAAATTCACCCCCAACCCCCCATTTCAGGGAACGCATTCAATTCTGGGACACCCTGTATATATATATGAGAGCATCGTGAAGTGAGTAGGTTGTGATGTAAAATCTGGTAGGAAATTACAACCAGGGACTAACGGTGAAAAAATCAAGAGAAGCGGAAAACGAATACACGGGATGAGAAACCCTCGAGTGTAGACGCCCTCTGTCTATTCATATAGGATTTAGTTCGCCACTCTCTTCTATGTGCTCGGCGCTGGAAAAGTCTCGCAAATGCAATTATAAGACCGTCGGGGTCTGTCAGCAGGACGCTCCCAAATTGCCTTCGTTAATTAGATTGATTAATAACCCGTATATGTATGTATATACATATAAAGATATAGACATGTCTATATACAGACACATACACATACAAACACGAGCAACGCACTGGCATCATCGAGGCCTCGCGCTCTTCATTCATTAAGACTTCGTTACCATCAGAAAATTCATTGCACATCAATTAAGCAATTGGTACGTCTTCAATCAGTACCTAATTAGCAAGACTCCAGGACAAAAGTTATTCAATGAAAAAAATCGAATTGAGAAATTCAATTAAAAAGTCGGATCGAAAGGAGTCCGAAATATGAAAAAATGCTGCAATTAGCGGATAACGTCGATCGGTGATTTTTCTGTCTGATCATTTGAATATTTACGATTTCTTCGGTCCAGTGAAAGACATACTATTATTGTTACACTCGTATAACAATAAATTAAAAATTTGGCAAATGAGGGGACAGGAAAATATAATATTTAAAAAAGCTGAAGGAACAATCAAACTGCAATATAATCTTTTGAAGTACTTCATGCCGTATTGTATTTTCTTTATCAACCATTGTACAGAAATGTATTAAGATATCTTAATGAATATCTGTTCGGGTTCAGGGAAACGATAAAAATACTCTCGGCTCTAAAGGCGCTTGAGAAATGGTAATATTTCTCGAATACATCAATTAGCAGTGAAATTCTTAACTGCTGTCATTACTGTTTTCGTTTTATAAACCTCACCTTATTTATCGCCAGTGAAAAAATGCAATTCCAATGTGAAAAAATGCATATTTGGCGAATTGTGCATAGCCGCGCGATAAGTGAATAATGTCACGGTATGCGTTCCTGAAATTGTTTTGCCATCCCATAAATAATGCGGTTTTGTCAATTGCATTTTTCGTCACGGACAAGTGAATTTTGGAAGTGGGACCTTGAAAATCTACCAGAAAGATGGAAGAGCATTGTAGACAATGAAGTAGAGTATATTTTAGATTAACGAACAATTAAATTTTGTCTAAGGTTGAAAGGTTTAAAAATAAAAAATATTAAAGAATAACAAATATTTATTTTCTTCAAGAGTAAAAGTAAAAAATATTAATTTTGTTAGTCTTAATTTTGAAATATAGAAGTATTAAAAATCGCATTATTTATGGCCCAATATAATGACTATTGTACTGGTGGATCAAAGCTCCTTCGCTCCGTGTACGGATAGAAAGTATAAAGATCAAAGACGGGCGAATATATAATTTTAGGGGGCTTCTTCGGTTAGGATAATAATTTGCGGGAAACCTCGATTTACATGCACAAAAACCAACCCCTTTTCCATTCATGGCTTTATGATTCGCGTGTACGTATATGCATATTCAAATGCATACCTATATATATATATATATATATATATTCGCTTCAGCCGATTCATAATTACCGACTGAAATTCCCTCGAATTACGCGGGCAATGAGAGAACGTTAACAAAGGAGAGTTCGGCACAATATTGCTTGGCTGTAATTGGCGAAGGGCTGCAGACGACGTCTCGGCTACGTCCTATTCTAAACGTATAGCTCTTGCTCAGCTAACATCAAAAACCGCCCCCGTCTCCAGTTTCGGGCAGAACGGAGCCCGTAACGAGACTATGAACAAACATTCCCTCGCTACTTTGGGAGTGAGTGGATCGTGCCGATTTTTTCTTATTCTCCCTTTTGCCCACCCTTCTCTCTCTCTCTCTCTCTCTCTCTCTCTCTCTCTCTCTCTCTCTCTCTCTCGTTTCTCTCAAGCCCTCTTTCGGCCTTGTTTTCGGTGCGCCCCTTGTCCACAAACACCTTGACAAATTGGTGAGCAACGATGAACGCGCGTGGGAGTAAAATCCCTCCCTCTCTCCCCCTGTATATATAACTAGGTAAGGGTAGCTCCGAGAAGCCTCTTCAGGAAATTGATAAATTTAAGAGTTCCAGAAGGGTGCGTATTTGAAGCTCCCGCTACTTTCTTTTTTACATTCGTGAGCAATCGGTAATCAAATTATTGCCGATCGATCCCCATTTCTCTCGTCTTCTGAATTGAAAGTGGAAGGAAAGTGGGGGGAGGGGGGGTGCAAGCAACTTAGAGTGACGTCTTTGTTTCGTGATGTATCTTTTTGGTATCAACGATTCACTTGAATTTCGAATAATCCTTTTAGATGGAATTCGATCTTGTTGAATTCATCAAACATCAATTGATTACTTTTCGGTTCCCGAACAATAGGAAATTGGTTACTCAATTTTGTATTTTTTGCACAAAGGATATTAGCGAGTAAGGCATATTGATTCATGAAAATAAAACATAAAAAAATATGTGCTCCCCATCAGTTCAAATCAACGATTCTATTCACCTCACCGATCATTTTTCTGAAGCGTTCAAGTTATTCCAAAAATTCACGCATTCAATTGTTTTTTTGTTTGCGTTTGAGGGTGGTGTTGCATACAAATTGAACATACGAAAGTAAGCAACGTATCAAACGAGCAATCGAAGGATTGGTACGCGTCGTGAAGGTCTTCGAGTTGTTCCAAATAAACCAAGCAAACTCGACCCAACATTGCGCAATTGCATCGGGGAATTGGCTAAACCGACGCCATAGCTAAAATGGCCAAACTAATACCCGGGTTGTATACGTGTTGGCAACGTTATTGGATTTGCCGCGGGAGACACACGAGGATCGAAGGAATCAAGCAGCAAGGCATTGGAAATCTCCGGGTTGGTTGGATGTACAATTCCGCGTATCGCGAATCCGCCTTCTCGCTAGTTGGCTCGTCGGTAGTCGGGTCCTGGGTATACGAAGCTTGTGGGATATAGTTTCACAGGAGTAAAATGTCTATGAAGCTTAAGTTAGAACACGCAGAGGCAGCCGAACAGTGAGAGAGAGAGAGAGAGAGAGGGGAGAGAGAGAGAGAGAGAAGGAATTAACTCTACCGTGAGACGGTTGTTGGTGATTTCTGATCCAAACTTGCTGCAACTTTGAACACGACAAAGTTGCCATTGGATGGAAACGGAACGTGTGGCTGTTGCTAGAGAGAGACCCACCGGTTCTCTCCCTCCAACCCAACTTTTATACGCTCAGTCATACTTCTTTGAGCAAGAAACTGTGGGCTGCTTTCATGTTCACCCTGAACTGTTCTATCCTATACTTCATACCGATACATGTATGTCTCTAGAGGAAGTTGCCCCGGTCTAATCCTTTCAACAGAAGCCACATGACTATGACGTTGAACAGAAACTGATTGAAATTGACTATTGAAACATTTACAATTATGTTTTGACGACATTAGGGCTGAATGATCCCATAGGTACGGTGGGTGGTCTGTAGATATTTATTTTTACGTTGTAAACATGCTCAGGCGATTCAGTGCATCATTGCAGTAGTTGTTTAAAGAGGTAGAGAGAGAGAGAGAGAGAGAGAGAGAGAGAGAGAGAGAGAGAGAGAGAGAGAGAGAGAGAGAGAGGGAGGAGAAAACAAAATTGCGCCACGTCAACCAGATAGGTCGAACGACTGGTGTACGGTCCGAAACGTCCAACAGTAGTAGCAAACAAATGAGCCTCTAACGAACTGCCGGTACGTGCAAACACGTATTATAGCAAAACTCTCGGTGGCAATCTCCCTCTGTTGCAATGACCATCCCCTCGCCCACCCTTCCCGTGCCGTTTTCTCCCTTAGTGTCCTCATCTCTCCCTTCGGCCAGTGGTCATTGCTGCTCTCGCCATGTACGAATGGCGACCATTATATCGAATCTGTAAGCTGATGCTCGGTGAACACGTACCACCTTCAAATAGGACGCATTAGCAGCGGCGTTTCGCGAAATTTGAACGAACTAGCAAAATTTCCGCTTATTCTCGCCAGCGCCTCTGTAATTCTACTTCCATTACATTCGAGTGTCTTACCTCGTTGCCTTACTGCGTATCTCGCCGTATGAGATTTTCTATTGCAATTTTTCGAAACTAAAGAGAACAATCAAAAGGTGGATCCTTATATCCGCAAATTGTAAGTTTTCAAATTGTTCCCTTTCATTTTGACTTTTTTGCCTCGGTTGCAAGAAATTGCCGTTCAACTGCATACTACATGAAAAATATTTGAAAACTACTTGAGAGAAAGAAGAATTTAGTTTTTTTGTTAACGCTTCATCATAGGTAGTACATTTTTTAAAAATAGGCTCCGAAAAATGTGCACTTTAAGGGGGTGTAACACCCATTTAGAAGGTGATTTTTTGGGAAGTTAATTTAGAGAAACAGTTAAACAGTGTTAGTATTTGACAGTTATATTTATACATTTTTGAAATAACATCTTAATTCTGTTTAAATCATTTTATTCGAAATTGTACATGATATTTGATGTTGCGCAGGTCACGCCGCGAATTTACTTTATCGTCGTGCGTTGTGATTGCGGCTGTCCTTGTGATCGGTAACAAACAATTAATAAAATTCTATTCCTCGAATACGTAGTTATCGTTAGATCCTTCAATAAAAAATGTTAGGAAAAATTTATGAAATGGCGGCGTTTGAAAAAGAGTAACTCTGATTTTTACAACAAAATATTCACTTCCCGCGGCTCGGAAAAATAGTAATTATAAAGCAATCAAAAAGATGGAGAGCCGAACCATAACTACATTTGTAAAAAAAAGAATTTTAAAAAATCGTTTGTTTCAGATGACAAGGACAGCCGCAATCACAACGTCCGACGATAAACAAATTTCGCGACGTGATCTTCGCAACATCAAATATCATGCACAATTTTGAATGAAATGCACTGAAAAGATTTATCATGTTACTTCGGACATGTAGAAATATATATGTGAAATATTAATACTGTAGATTTAACCGTTTTCTAATTCTAATGCCCAAAAAATCAGCTCGAAAATGGGTATTCAGGAGCTAGTAGAGGCTGGGAGGGAGGGAGGGAGGGAGGGGGAGAGGGAGGGAGGGGGAGAGGGAGGGAGGGGGAGAGAGAGAGAGAGAGAGAGAGAGAGAGAGAGAGAGAGAGAGAGAGAGAGAGAGAGAGAGAGAGAGAGAGAGAGAGAGAGAGAGAGAGAGAGAGAGAGAGAGAGAGAATAGATAAAACATCGAGAACCGACACGAAAGGTGCAACTGCGAAACGTTCGCGCCTCGTTAATCCATTGCGCGAAGCGTTGCTGTGACGGCAGCACGTAAAAGGAAGCGGGCACTAGATCGTTGGTTTCTCTGGAAATCTCAGGAAAGCTCTCGCGTCCGCAGACTCCGAAGAGATGGGAAAAATAAACGTGTACGTGTGTTTATGTGCGTTCTCGAAAAAAAATCTACGGTGCTCCCAAAAAGACCGAGAGGGCGGTGAAAGAGAGCCCGAAAAAGAGGAGTAAAGGTATGAAAAGGGGTGGAACGTGGAAAGACTGGGAAGACGGGAGAAGAAGAGGGAATGCGAAATAACGAACGGAAAGGAGTAGAAGACGAGAAAAAAAATCAAGCGTACCTAAAGGGGAACATTGAAGGGTTGAGGGTGCAAAAGCGCGGTTGGTTCGGAGCTCGAAAAAAGCACGGAGAAGCAAAGAGGGAGCTTTGAAATGACGGGGTTACTCTCAACGGTACTCTCTCGGCAATGTTACCCACTTATGCACGCCACATTTAACTCCATTCTCTGACTGCGACTGTCGGTTCTTTCTTTTTCTGCTATCTCTCTCTCTCGCTCTCTCTTCTTCTCATCCAGAGTGTTGCAAGGCCACCGAATACGTGTTCAACTCTCTCGTCGTATTCTCTCCATATTTGGACCAGCCAACGCCAACTCAGCCACTCCATTCGTGACACTTTTTCTTTCGTGTCGCTCGTACAAAGTGTCAAGAGCCTGCGTGAATTAACTCTGGTTTTACAAAATCGTGCTCTTTCTCGACTCAAAAGTGCTGAAAACCGTAGACTGAAGCCGTAGAATGAACTTTTCAATGATAAGTGCGCGTTTACGCGAAAATGGCACGTTTTATTATAGTAAAACTGGATATATGGAGAAAAGAAGAAATATTTTGAAAAATAAATACATGACAAAAAGATATTTTGAACTCGTTGCATTTATGTGAGATGGGCTATAAGCACTTCGGGCTGTTCTGAAGACAATCCACATTTTTGGATTATAAATAGTTTGTAGGGACTTTTTTGTAAGTGGGTTTAGGGTTTACTTTTATCGAAATGGGAATTTGAAGACATTGGAGCTATTGTGAAGCCATAATGTTGAGTATAGGGACAATTGGCTAGCATAGTAACGGTCCTTGAAGTCGAATGGGATAAGCTTGCGAAACTCTTCCCCCACCGATTGAGATAAAATTTAGCACAAACCTTCCTTTTAATATTTTAAGACAACCCCTAAAGGGATTTTTGGCGACTCGCAATAGTTTTCGAGATATTGAATTTTTATTTATTTTATCGCGCGCCGACTATATCTATATGTGCTACGTCTCCGTTCATACCACAGTCTTACATACAGGTCTGGAAACTCCTAGGGTGGGGAGTGACTCAGATAATGAGGCAAACAGGTAGTTCTCGTTTCTGCCACCCGAAGCGCTGCTTGGTAGAAGTTAGCCAATCAAACGCAGGTCCCAGTGGCGTAGCATGGATTTTTGCCGCCCGGGGCCCAACCCTAAATTTGCCCTCCCCACTATCTTCGCAACTAAGCGCCGCTCGCCGCCGCCGCCCCACATCTGCGCCGCCCGGGGCCATGGCCCCCTCTGCTTCCCGACGCTACGCCACTGGCACGTCCGAACAGCTGTGCAAAGGCGCAGATTTTTCGAAATAAACATAGAGTCTGTTCGGTTTAGCTACACTTTCTACATTTTCACTAGATACAGTGATAGAAAGTTCGCAGAAGGCGTAAGAAGTGTAGAAAAGTGTAGCCAAAACGAACAGACCCAATATTTGTAAGAGCGATATAAATGGAAAACGATTGAGTATTTTTTCACTCCTGAACCCCCAGGCAGAATGAAAATTATTATTTCAGTAGACTGTATTTCTCGTATATTCGAACTTCTGTGATATTTTTATTTGGTCTTTCGCCATTTGAGTAGATGGGGTATGAACAAATTTGTGCGGTCTAAATTTTAGTTCCTTATAATTAATGTTTATTCTTAGTATATTGCTTTGCTTGTTTGTTTCTACAACTTTTATCAGTTAATAAAATGTTAATCAGAACCTGAAAATAAATATAATGGAAGAGGCATAAAAAAAGGAATGAACACATTGTGTATGTTTAAAAGGCACCGTTTTCTATTGATTTGTCAGTTTGGCGAGTTTGTTGTTTACAAAACATTGTTTTGCGGTTTATGGTTTTGTTGATAGGCGAACCGGCGCATCCGCAATCGAATATAATAAAATATAGCAAAGGATAAGGCCGGGCTACACTAAGCGGTTCTACCCGAGCGTTTCAGGTAGTTCAGATTTCTAGAAACGTTGTAAACACGTGTCAGGAGGTTATTTTTCCATTGCGGTATATCTATGTCTACATGACTCCTTCTACTTGACAGCGCTTCCAGTGGTAGAATGAGGAACTACGTTTTTGCCTCACTAACGATGACACTTTCCACCATGCAAAAACGCCGGAGTTTTCAGATGAATTCTTTTTAATAACCCAAATTGGGAAAATGTCTCAAACGTTTCTGGGCATTCTTGAAATAAATTTACGACCTCAATTTGAAAAACAATTCTTTGGATAATACTAAAAATAAAAATATAAGCAATTAACAAAACATATCGTTACGTTCCAACGATGCAAAGTTCAAAGTCATTCATACCGATATGTGTTACCGCGCTCTCCGTTTTGTCCAAACAAACCCAAACAAACCCAAACTCAAAAACTATTGTGCGTCGCCAAAAATCCCTTTAGGGGTTGTTTTTAAATATTAAAAGGGAGGTCTGCGTTAAATTTTCCGCTCGATCGGGGGGGGGGGGGGGGGGGGGGGGGGTTGGAGCCTTACCCGTCGAATGTCTTCGAAATCACCTTTCCGCATGTATATGTATATTCAACGATAAATAAATTTCAATTTTGAAGCGGACGTTAGTGCTGCTCTTTATCGGCCTGTAAAGAGTAACGTCCCCCACGATTCGTAAGCTTCCAAAATCTTTGCCTCGATAAATGTCTTACTGCAGGTGGAACACCTCGTACAATTCTAGACCGTAGTCCAACACAATGTGTGCTCGTACATTCGTATGCGCCGTCGAGTCGTGTACGGCTAAAAATTCATACGCACACGTACATTTGCGACGGGGTGATATACGTATGAGAGACATACCGTGTTGGACCTACCATCCATAATTCAACAGTAATTCGAGACATTATTCATATAACCAAATTGAAGAAAGATGTAAAAGAAGACATCGATCGTGGCTCCGTATATTTTTTGTGCGAAGAATTTTATACCCCGGCGGCTTCGGGGGACCACATTTTGAGATGGCAATATTACGGAGACGGAATCGCGAATGTAAAAATTGATTTTAAAGAGATTTAAGGCAGTGTTGTCTAGAGCGCTGTTTTGGAGGTGACTTTCAGGATGAATTGACTAAAAAAATTATTTAAAAAATAATAAAAAAAATAAAAACACATGTTTATCGACCGTTCAAAAATACGTACAAATCGAAAAAAAATATTTTCGTGTACTTTTGTACTTTTGTTCACAACGGTGCGTGGAAAGCGTCTCAATTTGCGATCGGTGTTGTGGACGTTGTATGAATCCGAAAAAAACCAAACGTATTCTTAATCCGCATAAATCTTCTGATATTGGGTACCGGATTCGTCAACATTTTTTTTTAATGCCGTTATGTTAAACTTTGATTATCAATTTTTCCTATTTTTCTGACTATTCTATGAAGTACATAAACAAAATTATTTCGAGCCAATTCTGCTCCCAACATTGAAAAACAGTATATTGAAGATATATGACAAATCGGAGCCCAATCGACCAATTGGTTATCGAGATATCGTGGTTGCGAATTTGAAAAGCAGTTTCGAGCAAAACGCGTTTGAATTTGTTGCCTCTCGACTGCACTCTCCAAGTGTACTCCTTATAATTTCTATAACTCGGCTAATTTGATGACTATCGGTAAACTTTGGGAATTTTTATCTCAAAAACTAATGTTTTGATTGGATCCGGGGGTTTTTTATTGGAAAATATGTACATTGAGGTATGTTTAGGAATTTTTGAAAATAAATTCGTTGACTGGAAGCGATTCAAACGCGATTATCTCGAAACATAGTTTTCAAAGTCAGTGCCAGATGTATCTCGAAAACGGCTTGTCCGATTTTGTCCAAATTTGGACACAATATTCTTCGATAGTTTTTCTCGTTCGCCACGTAGGGGTTTTTCATTTCATTGAACCATTGCCTTTTTATGCAATGTGTATGCAATCCAAAATCGTCGGAAATTGCGAACGAAAAACGAATGTTAAATAAAAACGGTTGCAATTTCGTCAAAAATGAAAATTAAAAAAAAATTCTACGTGGCGAATGAGAAAAACTATCGAAGAATATTGTATCTAAATTTGGACAAAATCGGACAAGCCGTTTTCGAGATACATCTGGCACTGACTTTGAAAACTATGTTTCGAGATAATCGCGTTTGAATCGCTTCCAGTCAACGAATTTATTTCAAAAAATTCCCAAACATACCTCAATGTACATATTTTCCAATTAAAAAACCCGGATCAAATGGAAACATTAGTTTTTGAGATAAAAATTCCCGAAGTTTACCTGTTTTTCTCGTCGTTTACTCAGGTACCTCCCTTCAAACGGCTTTCGCACACGTATTCAGAAAGGTCTCTGGATTATTTTTTAGGCATTTTTATTAGGTTTTTAAAGTTTTTTTTTCCAACTTTTTAACATAAAAATAGACAAAAAAAACTTTTTTTTTCTTCAAATTTCTAGACAATAATGCTGCCTTAAACATTTCATGCGATTACGTCCTGTAGGTATATTTTCTTTTAATCCACTTCGTGTGAAATCGCGAAAGTCTGAGACCCTTGACCGAGCACCTAGAAATGAAACAATTTATGATCTCAAACTTTGCAGCGGTAACGTCTTCGCGGCTCAAAGTCCAATCCAGCGACGACTGTGATTACAAATCTTGCCTTTTTCCTGCAGATAAACTAATATAATTAGTCCGTAACTCGGTCTGAAGAGGTTCAGAAAAGGTAAGCTTTAGGGCGTATTAAAAGGTAAACAAGTCTTTCAAATGCAAGTGGCGAATGAAAATTTTGCAAATTGAATATTCAGTCACCCTAGTTAAAACTAAATGAGGTTTTTGCCACACCTCATTTCCCGTGCTTTACGAGAATTTGAAATAGCCGTGGAATCGTGGCTGGTTGACTAATCCCACGGCAAATGAGTATAAATCTACGAGAGATATTAGGAAGTTATTCGCGCATGAATTCGTGTATTAGGTACTCGCACGCGCGCACGGAGCTACCGTTCCTTCCATTTATCTCACTCTTACTCGCCCTGCATATTTGTACGCGTACACTCCGGCGGTTTGTACACGTTCGTGTACACATTGAACGTACTTGATATGCATGTATATGTGCAAGAGCCGCAGGCAGGGAGAGCAACGAGGCTCTACCAGGGTTGACTTCGAAAGCGATAATGTATCGGCGGCTGGGTGGGTGCGTGCATTCCGAGAGCTCTTATTCGCGTATATGCACATATCGAAAGTGCTACTCTCAATGCACCGTGGGAGCATGAAAATCGTGTGACACGTATACACGTATACGAAAAGTTTACACGAATCACATGTCACATTCAGCTGATGAGAATACCCCGCGTGAACATTTTGATAGGGCCTGATTCTGAGCGCGTTCAGGTTGCCTGGCTGCCCTGGTAGGGCACTTATAAGGCAGCCTGGGGGTGCCCTGCTAGAAAATGTAAAGTTGTGTCAGATATGGGCCTGACCCGGTTGCCTGATGAGGCCCTTATCAGGTTGCCTGATCAGGTCCTTATCAGGTTTCCTGATCAGGTCCTTATCAGGTTTCTTGGTCAGACTGCTATCGGGTGTCCTGCACTGCCAAAAAATATTTAATTTAAGGGGTTTTCTCACTTTAGACGCTAAAAAGGCTATTTTCATGAATTTTTTGACAGGTTTATATTATAGATATTGATACAAAAGTTGTTACACTTAATAAATACACTTTCGAAATACATTAAACAAATTTTTTAAATGTATTTATGTAACCCAAACAAACTTTAAACGCGTTTTTCTCGAAACAACGTTTTTCGACGGCTTGTTGATAAAATCCTCGAAACTACTGAACCGGTCCTTGTGAAATTTTTACCACATATTCTTTACAACTATAGCTACAGCGCATATGAAGGATTTTTTTTAATTTTGAGATTTACCATTTTTTTTGCCAAAAACGGTGACAATAACACATTTTTTTTCGAAAAATCGCCGCCATTTTGTTATTTTTGCGTATATAAAAAATCGCATGATATGCGCTATAGCCATTAACATACTGAATCTCAAACCGTTTGATTTTTTTGTTTCGGATGATCCATCTCTGAGATTTCATCACCAGCGCAGACCTACAATTTTTTAGGACATTTTTTTAACCTCCATTTTCGTCTATAAATAGTGACTTGAATAAATATTTTTTTAACATGTATTTCGAAAGTGTATTTATTAAGTATAACAACTTTTATATCAATATCTATAATATAAAACTATCAAAAAAATCATGAAAATTTTTTAGCGTCTAATGTGAGAAGACCCATTAAATAAGATCTTTTTGAATCAAATAGGTTTTTTCCTTGTCTAACGGCCTACTACGGTCTTATTCGTTTTAGCTATTCTTTTTCAATATTAAATATATTCAAATTGAATAAACAAAGACTCGACTCGAACAAACCATTATTTGCTTGCAATATACACTGCAAAGCCAAGTATACAATATGCATAAAATATATCAAAAATCCAAAATGAAATGAAACACTTAATTTAGAGTTCTACTACAATGGTTTTGTATCATAATTCGTAATTCCCTGCCCTTCTGAAATGATTTATTACGAAGAAAATATTTCGTCTGTACACTGAGAAAAAAGAATCGTTGAATGTGCAAAATGCATTTTAATGTCTTGAAATTTTGTTGTTTTATCAGTTGCTCAGACATGCTAAATAAGCAGATAGTTTAAATGTATCTTTGGTTACTGCCCAACTATACTGTTTTGTTATGCCAATCAAAAATCAAGTTGAACGTATTTAAAGATACCATTTTGTTAAACCAACTGCATTTTGGATGGATGAACGAATTTTTTTGTCAGTGTATGGAATCGAACCTAGAACCTACCTACCTATAGCTACGCACGCTGCCCCTATGCTGCCGAGTACTTGTAGCATTTTGGTCGCAGATATGGCATAAGAAATCAAATGAATTCCTATAATAATTTGTTGTATCACATAAAGTATATCAATCAGTTAATATCATAGTGATAATTAGAGAGTTTTATCGAATAACATGCTATAGATTTTTCAAACATAACAACATATATATATACATATATATACATAAATTTTCAAACAAACATATATATATATATATATATATATATATATATATATATATATACATATCCGAGTATCCGAGTTGCATCACGTTTTTTGTCGTGACAGTCCATAACATCTTTTTTTAAGTGGAATTCAGGAATAGGGCCTTATCAGGGTAAGCCTTAGTAAGGTTCTATTATGGACAGCTTTAGTAGGTCTCATCAGGGCGAGCCTTGGTAGGGACCTATCGGGGAGAGCCTTAGTAGGATCTTATCAAGGACGGCCTTAGTAGGGCCGTTTTAGTATTGACTGATTACGAGCCTAAATACTACCGGCCTGATCGGGGTCGGATCAGGATGTCCGTAATAGGTGTTACCCGTATCACACCTCCATCGGGGCCTGATCCTGATCAGGCTCACCCTAAGAAATTTATACGCGGGTCTCGATGAAAGAAGGGGCCAAACTTATTTTCAGCATGATATTGAAGTTTGCATCGTTGAAACGCAATGAAAGCTTCGTAGCCTGAACGTTTGACAGATGTAGGTTACGAAAATTACTCAAACATTTTTTTGGGGTCCTCATGAGAAATTGACAGCTCAAATTTTGAGGATAAGATTTTGGACAATGAGAAAAATGAAGAATTCGAACAGTAAAAAAGAATTTTTTATGCGTTCTAACGATGCCAACTTGAACATCGTTTTTGGGCGTTTATCGGCTTACTACGAACATCA
The DNA here is from genome assembly GCA_944452715.1 of Ophion slaviceki. Classification (NCBI taxonomy): domain Eukaryota; kingdom Metazoa; phylum Arthropoda; class Insecta; order Hymenoptera; family Ichneumonidae; genus Ophion; species Ophion slaviceki. Next base: position 22,702,615 of record OX101788.1, read on the forward strand.
CTTAAGTGTCCGTCCTCGATTTTGTTGAAACTCATATATGTGATAAAGAATTGAAAACTATTAGACACGTATTTTTTTATCTGCGGAAAAACGGCTTTAAGGGGGAAATCCACATGGGGGGATGGTCTTTGTTTCATCCACAAGCAGTCCACCAATCTGAATGAAACAAAGACCAACATTCTTCTAATGTAAAGCGATAGAAATCCACTATAGAATAATTGGAGAAAACTAAATTAAGGGGTCACACGCCTTTCTCTGACGGTTCGTTTGTCCCTTAAAAACGTTTTTCCGCAGATAAAAAAAATACGTGTCTAATAGTTTTCAATGCTGTATTACACATATGAGTTTCAAGAAAATCGAAGGCGGACACTTGATCGATGTTCCTTGTTAGATACAATTATTTGAAGAATAAATATGTTTGTGTAAAATGTGCAAAGCCTGTATCGATCAAGGATAATTTGGATATTTATTGAAAACAAAATTCAGGCGGTTGCGTAAAGTAGCTTAAAAATAGGAACTGTAGTGGACATGGGGTTCAATACTTGGATGGGTGACCGACTAGCTTGCCCTCGATACTAAAAAGAACAAATACGATAAAAACACCCATGGGATTTAGTCACAATACAAATTCTGTGAGAAAAATCCGCGGATTGTAATCCGCGCCTTTTTATACTATACAGTATTTTTTAATATTATTTTCACTATAAAAATATAGTATTTTTATTATAATCCGCGAGTTTTTATGGTATATAGTATTTTTTAATAGTATTTTTCTATAATATATAATATATTATAGAAAAATTTGTTTTCATATTTTCAGAGTATCATTATGGCTTTTGAAGTTTTTTTCATTCCTAGTTGTTCGTCCGCTGTCAATAGAACTCGGAACGAGTACAAATGTCGTTCGAGCACGGGATTCGTTAGGAAAAAAATTGAGGTCGTACGTCCAACGACGAGAAGGTGAGAAGGAAATAAAAAATGTATGTATGCGAGGGAAACGAGATGATCGAGTCAGACGCATAGATAGTATCTCTCATCCGTGTACATATATATATGGGGTATTCCAGGTCAACGCGGACAACTATTTCCCTCATCGTTGGTTATAGATTTTCATAGCGGAAAAGTTCACTGCTGGTGTCAAAAAAATTCCGTATTTTTTTTCAATTTTTGCCCAACCCTTGTTCTTCCGGAGCTGCAACAAAAATTGAAATTCCACTCGGGCCGTTTTTTAGATGCTGAAAATATTTAGATACGGTTTAGACGTGTTTTGTGCATTTTTCACCATAGCTCAACTTGTGTTTTAGATATTGACTATTGTTTTTTGTGAGATTCAGATTTTCAGGATGATTATGCGACAGATTGGAAGTCAGAAGAGTGCTTTTTCGGTCTTGCAAGTAATAAAGAACTTCAAAAATGTGGTTTCAGATGAAATTTAATTCGAGTGGGATGTATTCCATTCTAAATTTTTCTTAAAGCATCCCAAATCCTATTTTTGCTATGTTATCTATTTTATGTTATACATGTATTATCGACATGTTTATGTTATACGACATGATTATGTTATACATGTATTATCACCCCCTCGCCCTCTCTCACTCTCTTCCCCTTTTTTTCGTTGTGTTAGTATTATGAATTAACCTGAACCGAAAAGGCTTTGATTCATTTTTCGAGCTGATCCCAATCTTTGCCCGAGCAATATAAATGTTACATGCATTCTTGCTATTTTGAAAACGCACCATTTTTAAGTTTTTTTTTTAACTTAGAAGACCGAAAAAGCACTATTCCGCCTTCCAAGCTGTCGAACGATGACCACCAAAATCAAAACTTCACAAAAAAATAGTTAACATCGAAATTACAAGTTGAATTTTGGTGAAAAATTCACAAAAACAGGTACAAAACGTGTTAATTTTTTTCATTATTTGAAAAACCGCTCGAGGGGGAAAAAATAGGGTTTTTACACTTTTTTATCATTGCCCAAGCATTACAAATCTTATATATATTCTTTATATTTTGAAAACACAGATTTTCGTCATTTTGAAAGTTTTTTTTACTTGCAAGACTGAAAAAGCCATCCTCCAAACTGTCGAATGCTCAATATTGTCACCGAAATCGAAACTTCACGAAAAAAAATAAATCGAAACTACGAGTTGAACTTTGGTGAAAAATTCACAAAAACTGGTCCAAAAAGTGTCCGATTTTTATTCAGAATTAAAAACCGCGCTGGGGGGGGGGGAATTGAGTTTTTTTTACACCAGAGGTGAAGTTTTCCACTATGGAAATCTATAGTCAACAATAGCGCGGGAAATAGTCTGAGTTTAGTTGGAATACCCCGTATAAATATGTGCGTCTGCATGTATGTGGATGAATGTGGCAAAATGTGGCACAGATGCACGCATGAAAAACGGGTCTAAAAATGCCCGGGGCTTTCCTCCTGCAAGGAAATACAGCGTGTACGTATGCCTATGTACATACATGCATACATATGAGGCTGGGTGTATACTCCGAGAAACATTCGGTGATGACACGATGAAAACGAGAGATGAAATTTCGCTGAGAACGTAACCTCGAAGCGCGGAGAGTAAATTTCGGATTATTACGTATTTGTACAGCGATGCAAATATTCCTTGTTCATTGAGAAAATGAATGTTCTCGTAGTGGATGGAGAATGTTTCAGTGAACGAAATAATTCATAACGCGTCGTAAGCGAACTATTATAGGGATTAATCGTTGAACGGGGCCGAATAGAGAAACAGGCTGTCGAAAAGTGGCAAATATATTATTGACAAATATAGCGGAACCTGACACCTTCTATAATTAATTAAGGGGGGTGATACCTTTAGGCGAGAAATTTCTTTTCTGATTTATTTTTAAAGGAGCGATTTCTTCACCATTTTTGAGACTTAGAATATGTCTTATTACTACTTTTGGCTGTTACTTGGTATTGAAAGAATAATTAATCTTTGAAATTGGCGGAGCTATGGCGCGATCTTTCAAACTGCATTTTCGAAACTGGCGTGGCGTGAGCTTAAAAACTAATCGACCGATTCTGATGAAATTTGGTATAAATCTTTCTCATCTTATTGTCTAAAACATGACCTTAAATGGTTATGAACATTTTTTATAAATTATTTTTTATTACAAAATGTAGCTATTGTTTCGAAAAATTCAATCTTTTTGTTTCAAAGCATACCATTTCATGGATTTTCGACATTTCTCACTTTTTCTTGGTTCATATACTGCGTATGAGTATCAATGAAAGAAAATTCCTCTTTGTTTTTTGTCAGATCAATCCCGCCGACGCTACGTGTCACGCCGTCGAGCAACATCCACCCCAACCCGTTCAGAATACCCCATACTTGCGTCATTTTTAAAGATCAATAAAGAAAAAAAATACCATCTAACAGCCAAAGGTAGTAACAAAACATACCCTAAGTCTAAAAAATGGTGAAGAAATCATTCTTGTTAAAAACAAATCATGAAAATCAGCAATTTTTTCCTCGCTCAAAGGTATCTCTTCCCATTCATCCATTTGCAATATTCCTGCTTGTGCTCTTTTGGGCATCGACGCACCTCTTCAACTTCAACCCACCGTCGTCACTTCATCATATCCAGTTCCCAAGACGTTTCCAAGAGTATTGCCGTTTCCGGATGCACTACTCTATCGCACTTACAAGAGGGCACAGGGAAACTATGGAAAACCCATGTCGACACAGGCAGCTATACTTCCACTGACAAGGAAAGGTTGCGAGGTCGATCTCTCCGATTTCGATGAAACTTGGTATGCTTGTAGAATGGGTAAAAATAAGCGCCACGTATTTTTTTAAATTATCGGAACCCGATTTTTAAGCGTTGATACGCACCCTCGAAAATTGGGGGTGTTTTTCGTTTTTCGTCGATAACATCTTAACGGTACGAGATATGAAAAAATTTCAAATTGCAATAATGTTTATTTTTTCGTATACTATACATTGGAGATGAGAACGATAACGTTATCGACGAAAAACGAAAACCACCCCTATTTTTGAGGATGCCTTTCACCCCTAAAAATCGGGTTCCGCAGATATAAAAAAATACGTGTCGCCTATTTTTACCCATTCTACAAGCATGTCAAATTTCATCGAAATCGAAGAGATCGACCTCGCAACCTTTCCTTGTGAGTTTCGTTGTACACTCAGAAAAAAGATTAATTATGTTCTAATAAATTGGCACATTAAAACATAATTGATTAGAAACTAATAAATGTTTACTCGTATGGAGACAGTTTTTATGTGATTGTAACTACAGCATTTATTCGGCGTCACTAAATATGTTTTTTTACGTGCCGATTTTTCACATCAATTAAAAGCCACATTTAAAATAGAAAATTTGAATAAATATTTCCTCAAATCGAATAAATACTACTTTCCAATCACGAAAACCTCTCATTTCGCGACTACGATACTAATGCGCGCATGCGCACTTTGCCCTTCAACGCGACGGGCCCGACAGCAGGCCGCTCGTCAGATGTAGCTCACGCATACGCTTACCATGTAGCTTCTTCCTATGCCAATGCATTTGGCACAAGTGTCAGTGTTGCATTTCGGAAGTGAGTAACTCGAAAGTGAGGAATGATTTAAGCGTTAGTAAGAATATAAAGTGAGAAAAAAACGTTCAAGTCAGAAAATAATGACGGACGAAATGACACAATTCCTCGAAAAAAAACCAGCTGGGGGATTATGAAGAATCCTATTAGATGTTAAGAAAAACCCTATTTGTCGGATATAAAACACCTATTTCTTCTAACTTATATATCCTATTAGATGTTAAAAAAAGTCGTAGTAAATATTAAACATAAACTTTGACAAAAAAATTCTTAGCTGTCAATACACCCGTAGTAGGCCGACGAATAAAAAAACTTATTCGCCGGGAGACGAACTTCTTCGTCCTTGATAATTCTTTTTTCTTAGTGTACTCGCGATCGAAAGATCCAACAAAATAGCGTCTATCTCAGTAGTCGGCACCGTGGTCAAGGCGCGGCTCAGCGGTCACCCATCCAAGTATCGACCCAGGCCAACGCTGCTTGCCCGATCTCCGCAGCCGCACGCCAACCACCACTGGCCTTTTGTCTTCTGTCATTGTGTTCCATAATTGTCACTGTAAACTTTCTCCACCGTTTGGTCAGCCATTCCTCGACCATTATCCAGTATTATTAGTTTCAGAAGTTGATTAGGGAGCTGTGCTGATTGAACGATGAATAACGAGTATCGTGTAATTGACCGGAGGTCGATTGCACGGGTCGATCGCGGTCGGCCTATCGAGCATATATTCGTACGGCTTAGACTTGCGTTGCCCATTTGAACGCGCATTCACCACAAGTACAGGCTTACGCCTGTCCTACCGGAGAACACTACGGTAACCAACATTCCTCAGGCCCCCACGGCCCTTCTCGCTCTCCCAACCGTGCTCCACCCTCTCCATTTCGACGTACCCCTTTATGGCTTCTGTAAGCCAAAGCCGAGTCTCGGGGTAATCTCTCGTGCACACGCTCGAGCCGAAACGCAAATGGCTGTATTCCTGTGTACCATCGGGAACAACGAAATATATAGGCATTGGTAAAGGTGGATGCTGTTTTCTTCGCCGCTACTCCCAGACTCTCCATGACAACGTCTCATTTACCTGAGAAACTCGCTACCGTCGCCGAGGTAATTCCATTTATGCACGGAGCCAGAAATTCCAATGTCGTCTAATTAACCTTCTCCACAACGCGATACTAACCGAGAAAATTGGAAAATAAAGTCCTCGCTGTCGGAGTTATTGCGGAATCTTCCTCGCCCCAAAGCCTTTCCAAGGGATGTAATTCACTGGTGTAATTTATTATTATTATTTTTTTTAATGTAACGACAATCTCCTCCGCAAAATCCTCGAAACCAGAGAAGAAACTAGACAGCAATTTACCGAACATGTTCCGCTTACAAACGAATCTTTGAGTTTGGTGGTTGAGACCTGAAACAAATTCTACACAAACGTAGGGGTTCCCAAACTTTTTCGGTCTGCGTTCCGAAATCTTTCGGACAGCGTCGCCACGCTCTTGATCTCTCTCCGCGACGCCCAGTTTGGGCACCTTTGCATTAAGGGGTTAGGCCACTCTAGAGGCCGAAAAAATAGGCTTTTTGGAGATTTTTTTTTCAGAAAAACTACGAAATAAATCGAGATAAAAAAAAAGGGTGTTTATCGTACATATCAGTGACTGTATACAATAATTCTTTTAAAGCCATTAATTTTAAAATGGCGGCTGTGCAGCGTTTATCCCAAAACTGCGTTTTTTAGGTTGGCCGGAAACATATCTCAGATAATTTCCAACCGATTCACTTGAAATGTTTAATATATCTTGAAAAATACATTGTCTATGGAAGTACGTAGGATTTTTTAAATATTGCATAGCTTATTTGTTATTAACAATTATCTGACGATTTTTTAGGCAAATATTTCTCTTTCCAAAAATTTGCCTAAAAAATCGTCAGATAATTGTTACTAACAAATGTACGTACTTCCATAGACAATGTATTTTTAAAGATATATTCAACATTTCAAGTGAATCGGTTGAAGATTGTCTGAGTTATGTTTCCGGCCAACTTAAAAATGCAGTTTTGAGATAAACGCCGCACAGCCGCCATTTTGAAATTAACCGCTTTAAAAAAATTATTGTATACAGTCACTGATATGTATGATAAACACCCTTTTTTGTAATCTCGATTTATTTTGTAGTTTTTATGAAAAAAATCCCCAAAGTGCCAATTTTTTCGGCCTCCAGAGTGGCCTAAGGCCTTAACGTGTAACTCTGTAAATATGGAAGGGTTAAAAAAAGTATTTCTATTCCATGTTTCTTCTGTGTGTTTTTCGGGTTTTTTTGTTAGGGTAAAGGTGTACGAGACGATCCCCCTAAGGGAGAATGCTCGTAATTTCAAAGATATTCAACATAATTAAGATCTGAAAGCGTTTACCACTGGCACATTTATCTATATTACGATTGGCATATTCGAAATATTCAATTTTTTAGGGTTTCAATAAAAAGACTTCCTTTTGAAAAAACCTTACATAAGGATCATCTTGGACACCCCGGTGTTCAAGATGATGCCTAGGGTGTGGACAAGTTGATCTCCTGGATCATATTGCCCCTATTTAGGGGTTTTGTTTTTAATTTTGGAACGATTAGGCCAATGTAAATAAAAATTTGCTCGAGTTTACAGCACCTTTATATATATATATATTAATCATAGGTATACAACATAAACTGAACTTACTAGTTAAATGCCCTTTATATTATAAGTTTTATCTCACCCAACTAGAATTAAACTAACCCAGTCTTCTACAGCCAGTCTTAAATCACTCAGGTATATAAATTATTATTTGTAAGATCAATTATACATTAGTAGTGTAGTTTGAACATAAGTAGACAATCTATTGAGCAAAAGCAAAGTAGGTACGTTATTTGTGTACAAGATGATCCCTAGGGATTATCTTGTACACCTAGGATGGAATCATCTTACCCCAAACTTAACTTTTCCATTCTATGCTCGGTAACATAACATATAAGTATTCCACTATTACCGCGCCAACCAAAACCCAAATTGAGCATATTATGAAGCCACAAATACCACAATGATTGCAACTGACAGTATACAATAAAAGTTACCTAAGCTTAAAGTCAACCTTGCCTTAGATCTACATCTCACAATTTTATGTTTTTTTTTTTTTTTCGTCAAAACAAGTGCGTCGCTCACACCTCGATCATGAATTGACTAACGCGGGGGAGGGGGGGGGGCTATGTTTTGCCAAAGAATATCACTACATAGCGTTAAGGGGAGGTACCTGAGTAAACGGCGAGAAAAACAGGTAAACTTCGGGAATTTTTATCTCAAAAACTAATGTTTCGATTGGTTCCGGGTTTTTTTTAATTGAAAATATGTATATTGACGTATGTTTAGGAATAAAAAAAAAATAAATTCGTTGACAAGAAGCGATTCAAACGCGATTATCTCGAAACATAGTTTTCAAAGTCGGTGCCAGATGTATCTCGAAAACGGCTTGTCCGATTTTGTCCAAATTTGGATACAAAATTCTTCGATAGTTTTTCTCGTTCGCCATGAGGTTTTTTTTATTTTCATTTTTGACGGAATTGCGACCGTTTTAATTTAACATTCGTTTTTCGTTCGCAATTTCCGACGATGAGCCATTCAAGTAACAGACGGTGAACAAATATTTTTCTTATAGTCTGTATGGATTTAAGGGGGGTGATCCCTTTAGGCTGCCGAAAATAAGGGAATTTTCATGATTTTTTTTGTCGGAAGTATTTATTTTACATAATTAAAATTTGTTGTACCTACGTATCTTTTAATTTACCTCTTTTAATTTTGTGTACAGTCGCTATTTTAAAATAGCGACTGTACGACACTTTCTTGAGATAGTTGTCGCCTGAGTTTTAGATTTCCACACGCTCTATGTGAATCTAAAGACCCAGAGACAAGAGAAAATTCAAAAAGTGGTACGAGTTTTAAAAAATGTTTCATTTTTTACGATACGTGTACTAAGTGCTTGTTAATAAAAAAAGTAGTTTTTCGAAATACATTTTGAGGAACTTGAAGTTCACTTAGACGGTAATTATGTTATTTAAAAGTGTGCAAAATTTCAATATGACCAGTCAGATAGTTTTTGAGTTGTCTTGTACGAGGTTCACGAAGAAGTGGTTTTCAGGAAAACGCGTTTGAAGTTTCAAGACTCAAAAATGTTGTGACTAAATGACCTACCGCTAAATCTGCGATTTCGGGTGTCATAAAGCAGTACCTTAGCCTCCTCGTGGTGTTCATTTTCGGCCATAAGCTCTTCTTTACGGGATAAAGGGATCGCCCTCCTTAACAAGACAAGGCGCGAAGTGGTCTCGTGTGTTTCTGGCATTTAATGGGTACGCGATACCGGGCCGCAGAACACGATCTAATTAATCGTCGTTAGGCAAGTTCCTGGACCACAGAATCGCGTATGGGAAATCCGGACAGGGTGGAGCAGTGACGGCTTCGCCTTGCAGCCAATAATGAGTTTCCTACGTATATATTCCAAGTAGAATTGGTTCGTGTATAGTCAGACGTGCTGTACAGCTGTTCTAGATGCATCGATTGAAAGCACCACTATACACCCACATCCCCGTACAGTGCTGTGCATTCAAATCCTTAGTCCGTCGTCGCCCTCGCGAGATGGATGGTCATTTATACGAATTCGTTCGCGCATAAATATCCGGATTATTCATGATGGCAACAGCGCGGTTGAAGGATTTGGCGCGCGTGTGGTCTCTTTAACGGTCTCTAAATCCCTCAATGACGATTGAATCTATTTCGTACACAATAGAGATATTCGCCTCGCGGCGCGCTTGACCAAAGAGACGAGCTTGCACCGAGAAAACAATCTGTTTTTATGTACTAATATTTGTTAACTATTAACACATGGTAAAGTTGGATATGGCGAAATAAATATTTTACAGTTAATGAATCATTTATTTGAGCCTCTGAATTGTTACAAATAAAGATTTGGTAATAGTTAAGAAATGGGTACTTTAATGGAACATACCCGTTCTTAACAGCCAATAGATATACAGTTGGTCTAACCCAATGCTTCGTATTAACATACTATAAATACTTGTTTCCTATAACTGAGGCGTTTATTCAATGAGATCAGTGGAAAAGTTGTCCCGGATGTAAATTCGGAAAAAGTCATTCGGAAAAAAATTCGGAAAAAAATTCATATTCGAAAAAAAAATTCATATTCGAACAAATCAAGATTCGTGTAAAGTTACCAAATGAATATTCGGACAAAGTCATTCATGGATTGTGGGCAGATGAATGTGCAGTTCAATCAATGTAGCACTAGTGCTAAAAGGCAAATGTACAAGGAACAACTCTTATAGAAAATGAGAGTTGTTTCTTCATACTTGTAGAGAACAAATCGTTGGACAACGATTTCTCCTCTACAAGGAGCAAGTCCGTTAAGGGAGAATATCAGTGTGGCAGGCTGAAAAATGAGGTATTTTTTGGGATTTTTTTTTTAAACGGCTCGATCAAATTATTTGAAATTTTGTGTATTAATTATTGAAGTAATGAAGCATACAAGGAAATTTTTTATTTTTATTTTTAGTACATTTTATTAAGCAGAGGGGCGGTCGCAAAATGGCGTCTCAAAAAAGACTTCCCGACGGTTGACAGCATAAGTGCCACAGCAAGCATGTGAAATAAAAAATTCAAAAAGATTATTAAATTATAATAGTATAGCTATCGCAGCATCGTAGGAAATTTGAAAATTTTGATTAGAAAAAAAATGGCGGCCATTAAAAAAAATCGAATTTTACACAAAAATTTTGCAGTAAATTGTTAATAAAAAAAGTAAACAATTTTTAAAAAACTCTACGATGCGACGATAGCGATAAGTTTTCTGAAGAGAATCCTTTTTGAATGAAGTCGATTGGACAAAATTTGACAGAGTTATGCTGTCAACCAGGTAAAAAAACATGGTTTCGAGAAAAACGCGTTTAAAGTATAGAAAGGCCCGTATAGAAGGCTCTGAGAGCGTCGACGCTTGGCGCCAATTTCGAATACTTCTAAGCCGAATATTGTTTTGAAAATTTGTAGGCATATTCTTAATGGCCAAAACTATCTATTTAAGCAAAAAAAAAATCGATTTTTTTTTCACACTGATATTCCCCCTTAAGGCCTTAGGCCACAATAACGGGTATAAAATCATGTGCGAATTTAACAATTTTTCCGTATGAAAAAGTGATTCACTCATAAATTTAATTACACATCTATTTAGTATGAATATCAAGCTGTTAGAAAAAAATATATATATATATATATTTCGATATACAAAATGGCCGACTACTCGAAACTTCTCGAAACAGCTTCTTTCCAATTGGCGTGACAAATAATTTCAACAATTTTCACTCGATTTACTTCAAATTTAAAACTGATGTTCCTAATTGCATGTCGCAGAGAAGTACGTACGGAATTTCTGATTAATCGCAAACTTTTCATTTTATGCGCAGTTTATGAGCAGTTATAACGAAATTTTTCACTGAAAATTCATTTCTTAAGTTTAAATACCTACAACTTTTGAATAAAACAATATTTTTCTAATTCCGTACGTACTTCTCTAGGTATTCTAATGTAGATAGACGAGAATATTTGTTTTTTGTTCTAGGTAAAAAATTGTGGATGCTGAATGTCACGCTGCGGAGCGCCTAAAAAAAGATAACAAAAGAAAATATTAGTAGTCGGCCATTTTATACATCGAAAAAAATACATATATATTTTCTAACAGCTTGATATTCATACTAAATAGATGTGTAATTAATTTTATGAGTAAATCACTTTTTCATACGAAAAAAAATATTAAATTCGCACATGATTTTATACCCGTTACTGTGGCCTAAGGCCTTAAGCGGAGGACAACGAAAATGGTAGCATCAAAACGTCGTAGAGCAAGGAACAACTCTTATAGAAAATAGGCGGTCGATCGGTCCCGCGGTCGAGGTTTTGGCCATCCCTGCTCTCATGCAAAATTTAATACTTTCTATATATACTTTCAAAAGTTTCCTAAAGATTTGGCAGGTCCCACAAAACAAGTTAATCGTTAAGGGGTTATCCCCACTTGCGATTTTGAAAAAATCTATTTTTTTATTGCATTTTTTTGAAGTGCAATTTGAAATGCAGTTTTTTTTTGATGCCCGGAATAGATGACTCTATGTAAGTTTACAAAAAAAAAATTTTCTTCGTGTAAACTGAAATTGAAACTTTAAACGCGTTTTTCTCAAAATGGCATTTCTGAAGTCGATGACCAAGATTACTCGAACACTAATGAACCGATCTTCTTGAAATTTTGCAGGCTTATTTAATACATAAAAATGTAGTCTTTAATCGTTCGATTTTTTTTTTCGAAAAAAATGGCCGTTTTATAGCCAAAAAACGGCCGATTTTTTTTCGTTAAAATCGAACCATTAACTTTGACTGTCCGCCATTTTGTGAAAAATGAATATTTTTTAAAATCCTTCGATTAAAGACTAGTTTATACTTATATTTGACTAAATCCATCCGCATTTTTTTTTCAGATGATCCACTTCGCTGCAATGTTGGTCACCGCAAACCGTGTATATAAAAACATTATTTCATTGACGGCCATTTGCCACTAAACAATGTAATATTTTTCAATAAAAAAATTACTGAAAGTTCTTCAAGATGTGTTCTTTAAGATGGTATATTGATCGATTAAAAAAGTTTTGTAGTTTTCTTTAAAAAAATTCATGAAAAAGGCCTTTTTTTGCGCTACAAGTGGGGGTAACGCCTTAATTGATGCCATCGGCGCAGAGAATAAATTCACGTTTTAACGATCACAAATTGTTATCCTCTAGGTAAGTGGACATGCGGTCACGCACAGTCTCCAGTGTACCTCAATCGTATCTACGTCTCCTCTGCGCGTGAACGAGCTTGCGCGACAAAGGGCCATGGTAGCGTACAAAGTGAACGGTTTTGCCAAATGTACGATACTTATCTCAAGTACAAATTTGTTAACTATTAACAAATCATTATTTCAGACGAGTCGTCGATTTTTTAACAGTTATTTGCTAACTATTAACAGGGCTATATTTGATTAAACTAAAGATTTTTGAACGGTTACGAAATATTCATTTTGTAATAAGTGTACGGCTGTTATCCCAAAGAACTACTGGGCCCACATTTCAAATACAGATTCATTAATAGTTAATAAATCCTTGTTTGCGTTAAATAGAGAAGTTATCGCGTCAACTGTGTGACTCTTGGCTCAAATGCGGCCGAGATAGTCATTTTGAATGAAGATCAGCTAATTGTTGTGACATGTTCATTTGCATTGAGCACAGGGTAGTCGCGGCAACTATACGTTAACGGTCCCAAATCCAAATATATTAATTGTGAGCAATTCTCTACTCCTTCCAACTGTGTTATCACATCACAATTTCAACTCGTTTTTCGATGATCATTAACATCTACTTGGTTAAGGCAGTAGTCTGGTCTAGAAATTTGACAAAATCGATTTTTTTTCATTTTATTATTCCTTAGACCTTTCTTAATACGCTCGTGAAAACCGTTTATTGATATTTCAAAAAATAGCAGAGTAATAGAAATTATAAGCAAGCCGCGCGCCCAGGTAGCCCAGTCGGGAAGCAGCTGCGCGCTCCCGGTATCAAAACTTTGAACGCGTTTATCTCAGAACTATGTTCTTCAAATCGGCGCCCACGATATCTCGATAACTAATTGACCGATTGAGCTCAAATTTTGCACATACCTTCGGTAGCTTTTTTCTGAGGACTGGTAGCAGAATTGAGTCGAACAATAATTTTTCCCGCATTTTATAACTCGTCGAATACCCGAAAATGTATGAAATATCGTTAATCAAAGTTTAACAGGCCGTCATTTTGTAACAAAATTTGTTTAAGTACTAATTCTGCTACCAGTGCTCAGAATACTCATACAGATTGAATATATATGTTTTTTTTTTTCAGACGCATACAACATCACCTAGAGTGGGCGCCGATTGAGGTGGTTTTCGGTGGACCATGTAAAAAAATAAAAAACTACGTGAAAATATTTAAAATAATTTTTTTTTAAATGTAGATACATTCTCAAAGGAACAATAAATACATATGTAAAATTTCATCAAGACAACTTCAACGGTTTAAAACTTATTCCAACCCAAAAATGACGTGAAAAATCTCGCTCTAGACCAGATTACTGCCTTAAGATAAATAAAAGTGATCAAATAAATAATTCTTTTCACAGAAATACTATGGCTATAAAATTTTGTCATGAGAACACGAATATTCCTTAAGGGCTAAGGCCACTGTAGCGGGGAAAAAAAGAAGTATATTTTGGGAATTTTTTTTAACGAGACAATGGAATAAAAGAAAATTCTGAAAAACGTCCTTTATTGTACATATCATTAACTGTATAAACTATTATTTTCGAAGTAATATAAAACAAAATGGCCGCTGCACAGCTTTTCTTCGACGAAGCGTTTTTTTTTTCATAGGCACGCGGCCGGACCAGCGGCACCAGCAATTTTTCATCTACAATGAATGAATTTTTTTTTTCGATGATACATGTGAATAGCTACAGAAGTACGTAGGATTTGTTTGATATTACGTTTTTTTAAAAATAATTATTTAGTTTTTTAAATAAAAGTTTAAAATTCTCAAAAAAACATCGTCCGATAATTGTTTATAAAAGAAAACTATGTCATATATCGATAAAATCCTACGTACTTCTATGCAGAATCTAATTGTGAATATATAGTTAAAATTTCAAGTAAATCGTTCAAGATTTGTTCGAGTTATGAGTCCGGCTGACTTCGAAAATGTACTTTCGAGAAAAACGCGTTTACAGTTTTCGGTACGGATTGCATCGGACTGAGAGGGGCTGCGCCAAAATTCAAAAGAGAAGTATTTATACATTTTTCCCACCTTAATCTTTTGAGTATGTAATTTTTAAGATATTAAGGCATCTTTTACGAAAAAAATCAATTTTCTGAAATTTCTACAGTGGCCTTACCCCTTAACGACTAACAAATTTTATAACAGTTCATGAATATTTGAATAAAAGTGCCAACCAAATGTATGTCCTTTACTATAAATAAACTGCTTTCTCAGTGCGATGCGCATTTCGGTATGTGTGGGTTCGAATTTCGAGGACCCGATGTTGCTAGTTTACAGCAGGGCGAAATTATAGATATTTTTTGCAACTGAACGAATCATTCTCTGGTCGGAGTGTGTGGAGGGTGAATGCTGAATCGCGTATGCAGCATAAAGTTCGCTGTACAGGCAGAAAGTACAACGCCGTTTGTGTAGGCTGTCGCCTGCGGGGTGCATAGTGCAGCGACCTCGCGCGATACTACGCCTCTCCACCCACCGCCGCCACTTCCTCGTCGATTGGTCATTTTTAACGAGTACAGAGCAGAGCGTCCGAGCTGCTGCACCTCGAAAATTTATAAGCTCAGGCCAGCATTGCTGTTCGTTTCATCGACGGCTGCTGTGGTATATTCACTCAAACATCCGTATTCGTGCGCGTGTATGGATCAACGTAGGCGTATTCTACAGTGTGACCCATACTATTGGCTTCCAGGCTTCCTACGATTCTGTTCCTACTGTGTTGAGCTTCGAAACATGTCCAAAGTTCTGTTCTTTAGTTATGATGACGTTTCTTTAGTTATGATGACGTTCTTTAGTTATGATGACGTTTGGGATTTTTTAAAGTTGGTTCGTCAGATGGAAAAAATGGACAATTTGTCCGAAGTCGAAGAATTTGGAATTTTAGGGAAAAAATGGTCAAGGATCATTAGGTGATTAGCAACGATTGGACAGTAAGGATCAGGTGATGGTCGGTTCGATTCTCGTGATGACATTGAAGTTTGCATCATTGGAATGCAACGAAAATCAATTGATCTTCATTACTCACATTTTTTCGGTCGATTTAGGGTGAAATGCCTCAAACGTTGCTACGTATTCTTACTAAAAAATGTACGACCTCAATTTGCAAAACAAAAAGCCATTGTGTAATGATAAAAATAAAAAAATAAAAAATGGAATAAATATCGTTGCCTTCCAACGATGCAACCTTCGACGTCATACGTACGTGTGTATGTAAAACATAAATGTGAAAGCAGAGAGTATTTGCAAAATGTTTTTCCGCTCCTGACTACCGGTACACCACCGGTTTGTTATACGGGCAAGCGATCTCTGTCTACCTCTGTCTCTCGTAAATATCGATTAATCGGTACGGGCGTATAATTCGAGTATCGTTACTAGGAGGGACAGTATATACTGGCTTCTCTTGGCTGATAGTGAACCATATATTCTACACATACTATCGATCATCCCCCACCGCTACTACATGACCGCCGCTAAACACTCTATTCCAAGTAGTAACTTCCTAACAGATAGACAGATATACGCGCATTTCGGTGGATGCAGCACCCCGAAATGCACTTCCATTTAATTACTATCTCTCTCGACCTATCTCCTAATCGATTATCGATGGTATACGAATGATATATCATCCATGGTATGCACATGTGTGTTTGCCCAGTTACACTCATTCGATATTATGTGTCGTCTCATAAATATTGTAGCACTGTTGGACAACCTTTTGTCGATATTCAAAATTAATTTTCCAACTTCTCCATTCGTCGGCTTTTTGTACTTTTCAATTTAAACCGCGATTCAATGAGGGTTGCCATGGCTGCATTTTGACCTGCCGTTACGATACAATGACACTTTGGGTTTTCAATTTTTCTTTGTATTTCTCGAAATTTGTAGGGTGTTGAAATTTTTTTCCATTGAATCCTTCGTTGGATACATTTGAGGCTTTTTTCGCCAAAATTCTTTCGTCAACGTGATTATTCTTCATGTGCATTTGTCCACGCCTGTTGTATAGCGGCATCGTTTTGTTCGCGACATCAGTTTTGTATTCCCCTTCGTGTTATCGCAAATAGAGTACGTATCGAACTAAGTCGATTTCTAGTCGAGTCAGGGTGGAGATAATATTGACGCACTTTTGCTTTCCAAGGCAAAGCCCTAGTTACGTATTCCTTTGGCAGGGCTGCTAAGCAACATCGGTATAGTGCTTCCGTCCATGGCCCTGGGTTCTCCGAGGGACTCCGCCGCACAAGTCCACAGAGGAAGATAGGAGGCTTGCGATTAATGGACTCTTGGCGCTTTGTGGCGAGGTGAATGCTTAATTCCCATTTGCTTTCCTATACAAGAGTCGCGGTCGTTAATACTGTCAGTGACAACCTACTATCCTCTTAACACGCTCGTTGAAACACTCGTCGCCGTATCATTATTATGTTGATTCAGTGTGCTGATGAGACACCTGCAAAGCGGATTACTCCTAAGAAAGGCGACATTTTCTATGCCCGCTCAATGTGTACGTGCGACTTTACGCACATAATTAACCGGTTACTTGGTCACTGGAAATTGACAGAAATGTAGTCTGCGACCGGCAGTTCCGTTGCTGTAATCCCATGAACATTGTTCTGAGGTCGCCTGTGGTACATCGATTTCCCAAAGTGTTTTTGGAGCACCCACGACGTAGTACATTAAAACCATTTCCATGTATAACCGGCGGCACACTGAGCCATAAGGCGCGATGTTCGAGGGCACGAGTAATGACGAGAGGGGTATGGGTTCGTCACCGACTGCTAATGGTCGCGGGATTTTCGCTTTAACACGCCGCTGGTAAGCTCTGGTATCCGTGCCGAAACCAGGAAGAGGGAAAATCATTCGGTCTGCGGATTCTGGAAAGCTCGTGACCCAATGTGAAGTTGCTACGGCCTCCGCGCCCTTTCTAAGTCCATCCGGCTTTCTCTCTCTCTCTCTCTCTCTCTCTCTCTCTCTCTCTTTCTCTTGCTGCTCGCTCTTTCTTGCCGCCTAGTCCCATTTCCCTCGACCATCGGACACCAATATCTGCTAACACATTTCTCCGGGTGTTCCGTCCGCGATTCTCGTAACAGCCTCTTCCCATCTCTGCTCCTTCGTCTCTCACTCTCTCGCTCTTTAGGGGTAGATGAGCCTGAAGCGGCCGACAGCTCCCTCTGATTTCACTGAAAGGCTGAGCCACCCCCTAACGGAGAAGCCATTTGCCAGATGATTTTGCTCCGACCGGGAACGACATGGAACGAGCAACCGACATTCCCGTACTGCCTATAATACGTACGTAAAGCCGACATCATAGCAGCGTATTTTCCGGAGTATCGGTCGAAGGATGCTTCGCAAAGGGCGAGGGTTGCTCCCCCTGGCTGGCATTCACTATTCAATCTCTCATTCAATTATCGCTAATTTTGACGAAGAGATGCAGGGGTCGCTTGACCAAACGTGAACTGAGATATTAACGTCCTACTCATTTATACGCGTGTGTCCGTGCATGTATATACATATTTCCGAACAATGAGATCCAACACATATTGCCTTCAAGCAGACCCTATTGCGCGACTCATTTTTTTTTGTCCTCGTACAAAATTCATGACACGTTCACGTCTACACGATCGTCACGTCCCTCTTCTGACAGAAGTGCCATCGTCGCGAAAAGTGTGTATTGTCAGTTGAGTTACAGCATAGGAGGCACTCTATGTAAAGTAAGGGAGGGATGATTTATCACGGACAGACCATTGTGACTTTTGAACGTTCCATTAAGAAACGCTTAGAAAATGGTACATGACGTCGGAGCACATTGAGGAGTAAAGTGCTTTGGATATTATTGAGAATCCGTGATTTTCTCTGTCAAATGAATCTAGGTTGATGCACGAGGTATATGGGATGACATGAAAACGATGTACGTATTCTACTGGACGTTGTGCTGCACCTGAAATGGTCCCAGATATTTAACATGGCTTGAAATGGTCCGAGGCAGCTGATCCCCCTCGGCCCTTCCACCATCAGTGGACTTTACGAGTAGCTCAGCGTCGAGTCCGCAAAAAACACGTGATCCGGATTTCAATCAGCGTTTTGGATCGTGCAGTTTTATCAGCCCGAGTGAATGGCTCATTATCATTGAACAACGCGTATAGTAGGTGTATATAGATAGAGTGTGTACGACGCGGAATGTCTCGTGTACGTATCGTAGGCGAAAGCATCAACAACGAGGCGGACGCGAATAAGAGGCTCCGTAGGTGTCACGATAACGAGGCCGACAGTTGGTGTGCCACATGAGAGTGGAAAAGACTCGTGAGACCATACACGAAGTATTTTATCCCAGGGGAAGAAGAGTCTCGTTGGATCATCCGGAGCCTAAGGACCTCTCGGTGTACAGCTTGGAGTTCGTGCCTCTCCCGAGTCTCCATGTATCCAGGCGGATGAAAGAAATTGAGTTTGTGGAATAGACGAGGAGACAGGGCAAACGAAGAGACGAGGAGCAAGAGAAGGAAGAAGCTCGAATCAGCGAAGGTAAAAGGAGAAAAAGGGACGTAGTCGACTTCTTCATCACTTTCTCCCTTTTATTTTCTCCATCGTCCAGTATCGGATAAAAGTCAAAGTCTCTCTCGCCCGAGTAAAAACATACCCTGCGTGTCGACTACAGTTAAATAGACCAAGTGGATTTTGCCAGGTATATAGTAGGAGTGACACGGTTCACTCAGTTTGTCCTCTAGCTCATCAACCTTCCCTCCCCTGCCGTTCCCTATCTTTTATCCTAGTTTATCCGGACCCGTGAGTCTTCGTCTCCATGCATCGGTCACTTCTCTTCGTCACTCTTCTTTTTCCCGGTATTATATTCGTATACTCCTGACGACCCGGGTTTAGTGCTTGGCCAAGATAGCGCGCATACGCGACATGGAGCTGCGTCAGGCCCTTCATGTTTTATTCAAGGCTCGACACGGAAGAGGCAACACTGGTCTCTGGACACTGTTCAATGTATGCCAGGATCAAGTTTTCCTTCAACTTTTCCCGCGACGTTTGTGAAATACAAAATGTTGTCTGTTTTTCGACGCAGCCTCAACATCGACCTAGTTTTTTTATGTGACTTTGCCAATCCAATTAATTCCCGGACTACTCGGCTTGCCGTTCAACACGCGAGTCCTGAGTTTTTCGGCATACCGATTTCTACCGCAACGATAATGATGTCCAATGTCGTCCAACGAACGCTGCCTTATTTGAGAGCTCTCGTATATAGTGATGCCAACGCTGTTCGTTAATCAGCGATTGACGAGTTCACCATCGAAAGCTGCGCATGAGATAGCCATTGAAAATGCAATCAGAGATGGATGAAGACGGAGAGAGGGACATGGAGTTAGGGGCAGGGGTCAAGGACCCACATTTGTTGACGGACACCAGTGTGATCCAATTTTTGAAGGATAGTTGGACCAGAGTTGCCATGTCTTCATGATAGAATACCCGGAAGGTGGAAGGAGCGAGTGCGATGAAGATAGAACCGGAATGACACGTGTGCAGCTACAAGTGACACAATACTCAAGTCGCTGGAGGACTCGGAAGCAGAACTTATTTGCACCAGAAGTGGAAGGTTCCTAGAGCGATGCGTAAACTAGGGTAATCAGGCTTTTGTTAACGCGTTAACAAGGTGTGGATGGGATTGCTCATAATACATCGTACACATCAGGGATGTTCTCTCGTGGCATTGCTGGAATGACACTCGTAAACATTACCACCTGTGCATACACGCGGCACACTGTTGTTCCATGGTACATGCCTCCTTCCTATTCCGTCCTGTAAATTTACACACGTGTACGCTTGTGCGAATGATGAGCCAAGATATGAGACAGCCAGTGGTACGAGAGATTCGTACTCTATATCCGTTCGCTCGTCGTGCACACGGGCAATTCGATTCTTCATTAACAATTGATAATTGAATTGTCATTGACAGTCTTTATTTTCCAGGGGCTTGAAATAGAACGAGTTCTCGAAATACGAGAATTCAAAAATGGAATCAATCCTGCCATTAATGATTTACGCTCTCTGCAATCGTTTCTAAGCATGTTTAGCATACATTTTGATATCGCTGTTTTGTAATTTGTTGACTAATGGGTTGAATATGTGGGTTACAATGAGATGGTTACGGATCGTATTGTGATGAATTTATAGAGTGAAGATTGGCGAAAAATCGATAAACTCTGAAAGAACATTCCACGCAAATCCATCTGTCAGTCAGAACGTGGAGCAAAAGTGAGTATAACGGTATAAAACATTTGTAACTTTATATATGAAAAAGCGAAGAATGGTATACACATGTAGTCATGGTTGCGTATACACCGACGTCTTTCACCG
Source organism: Ophion slaviceki (assembly GCA_944452715.1). Taxonomy (NCBI): domain Eukaryota; kingdom Metazoa; phylum Arthropoda; class Insecta; order Hymenoptera; family Ichneumonidae; genus Ophion; species Ophion slaviceki. The sequence goes on from OX101788.1 coordinate 22,723,433, forward strand.
CACAATTTATAACTCTTGCTGACTCGCGTGGGGTGTCGTGGCGAGAGAGAAAGAGGGAGAGAGAGAAGGGGGAAGGCTGTGAGGCATACGAAGGAGATGGCACGAGAACGAACAAATCGCCAACGAGGGAAAAAGGGCCGAATGTTTTGCTGTTTTTCGACTTACCGCCCCCCCCCGCAACATCCCCTCTCTTCTTCATCCCTTATCGAGCAGAATATATACACGCACACATATACACAAGCACTACAGCGAGAAAAATCCACATTGACAGAAAATTACAGTACCACTCTCTTGATCCTATCCAACTTTGAGAGCATCCCGAAACTTTGTATGCGCAATTTTTTTCTCTAAAAAAAGGCAGTGTCCATCTAGAAAACGAGAGAAATTCCTCAAGCGAAGTTACGCAGTGTACTTGATAATTAAACGGAACGAAGTTCGACGTCTGAACTGAGTGCAAAGTTCCGCCTTCCACGGCCTAAATCCGTCAGCATGAATGTCCCCCTGGCACAAGAAGCATTCATGAGGAAAACATCGCCAATGGCTCGATCAGCACCCGCTATGCCACAAGTCCATTTGTAGTTTCCAGCTGGCCGACTCGAGATCGGGAAAAATTTTAAAACGCTGCGGATGAGAACTCCACGCTTCATCTTCATTTTTTCCATTTCGAATCGTCTATCAGGAAAGACAACTTTGCACGGGTGGAAAATTTAGGCCCGACTCTATACACTACGACAGAAATGTCGATCTTCGCCGGAAATTATTGCGACAAATCTAAATATAGATGTGCTCGATGCTCGGGGATTTTGTGTCCGAATAATTTAGAATAATCTCGAGGCCGCAGTCAGCCTCTAGCTCACTTGCGTTTTCGTCGCTACTGGATAATTTATTCATCGAAAGATCAACGAATCACCCCTCTCCAAGCTCACCAAGATACGAGGGCCTCGATCCGGCGATGATAGCACGCTGTACCAAGCACCGAGGTTCCGTGTAGCGTGTATAACTTCAGGGTGTATGGAGACACAGATATATACCTTGGTGTTACGTATACGTAACGATGCCAGGTCGTTTGGCGATGGTTGGTTGTCAGGGAGATCGAGTCTTTAGATAAACCGCGTCGCGGTTGCGTTACGCTGATATACATATACAACCCTCGGGAGCAAGGGCGAGAGAGAGCAACAGGGTTGCGACAGAAGCAACGCACAAGCCGAAAATCCGTTAATAAATTCCGTCGTAGTGTACCTCGAGGAGGAAATCGATGGAAGTCCGTGCGGTGTGAGAGGGAGAAAGGGGTGAAGGAGCGTGCCACCGCCACCACTAGCGGATTAACATACTGGAGACAGAAGCATGCGGGGACAGTATGAAGCGGGTCGGCAGAGGGATCAGAGGCTTCCTCAGGTTACCAGGTTTCCCCCTGGCTTGTGGTGGGTTAACCCACTTGGAAAACGTATCAAGAGGACTCGTCTTCGGTAGCTGCGTATTCCCTTTTTTCCTGGCACTTGAAGTCCCTTTATTGCCCTATATGAGGTACTGCAACCCGGGAGACGATGACTCGGATCATGAAGCGCCAAAAAAATGTTGGTCAACAATCGATGGTGCAGGAAGAGGCTTTCAGGGGAGCTTACGATATCTCTGGCGTCTCAAATTGAACATTGCATTATGAAATATAGCCAAAAAAAAATACGATATACACGAGAATGACTTTTTTCGCTTTGAGCCTTAGTTTTGGATTTACAGCGCTTCCAAGAGAAAAAAATGTATTTTTCCGATTTTCGATGTAAATCGAATTTTCCGCGTGTTTTACATTGTTTCGTCGTACTTTGTCGTTGATTTAACGAAGTTGGCTGCAGGTCATTAGCGTTATCCAGAATACACCACGTGGAGATTATTTGCATTGGTATTCTTTGGCCCTGAAAAGGTCTTTTTGTGTGTGTGTGTCTGTGATAGCGGAGATTAGGAACCGTGGGGCGTCACTCCCACATTTGTATCTACTCAAAACCCTCTCCGCTGTGTGTTTGTGTCTTACGTCCATATTTACCGAAACTGGGTTGATTTATCATTCGCACTTGACACATTTTTGGTTTGGACAGTTGGGAAATTCGCATCGCTCGGGTCGAGATTCATGACACTACAAGATTTAAAAAATGGAAGCAGCGCTCTGCGGCCACCGCAGTTTTCTACGCATCCCACGATTCCACGCACCCATCCGAGGTGGCCTGCGCCCACCCCAGTATTCTACGCGCCCCACAATTCCACGCACCCATCCGAAGTGCCACCGCCCACCCCAGTGTTCTACGCATCTCTCCATTCCACACACCCATCTGAAGTGTCGTGCACCCACCCCAGTGTTCTGCGCACCCCACGATTCCACACACTCACCCGAGATGCCTTGCGCCCACCCCAGTGTCCTACGCACCCCACAATTCCACACACCCATTCGCGATGCTCTGCGCCTATCCCAGTGTACTACGCACCCCACGATTCCACATACCCGAGTTTGTTTGGGTTTAATGGGTTTGTTTGAGTACCAATGAATTCTCCATCAAATTTGAAAACAAAAAACCAGCGTTCCATCAAAAACGCCAGTGAGGCGATTCCCAACACATTTTTTTTGAAGTTATGTTTCTGTTCTTGTTTTTTTCTCGACATAGCGCATTCCGAAGAAAGCTACATTAACGTAAACCAGTTAAATCGCTTCATAACGAATAATCCGTAAAATGTCTTGTATGTTCTGAAGGAAGCTAAAATGCGATTTTTTATTGTTAAAAAAGTGTTTCTTTTGGGCCAAATATGAATAATCCACGGTCAAATGAAGGCGCCAGAGATATCGTAATGGTGCCGGCTTTCAATCTGACGAACATAGACGAGCAGTCCTTCGATCTTTCACCCAAATCTCCGATAATTGCGCTCTAATTTAGGGCTGCACCCTTCCGATCGGACCCTCCGGACTTTGGCCCTCAGCCGAAATGGGGTCCAACGCTCTCGAGAATGAAAACATCGGTAGCATCGAGCGGTGTCCATAAAGGGATGCAAATTGTTCGAGGGGCGGCAGAGTTCGAGGAAGCGGATATGTAACCTTCCCCTCATGAAATCTCAGCTAATATGCATGATTGGGCGACAGATTTTACGTTCGCTTCCAAAGTCCAATGTACATAATAGGGTGTCATCCTCTCGGAGGGGGCGCGCGCAAACGAGATTGAAGAAGTTGAAGGCAAGTACGGATATTTCACGGGCCAACTGTATCATCGATATAAGCGAATGAGAAGTAAAGTTTACGACGAGAGAGAGAGAGAGAGCTGAGGGTTATTCCTGCCTGTCATCAGACTGAGGTAATATACGCACTTACGGAGATTCTCGGAGGAGTTCATCACCTCGGATTTCCCGGAGTACGAAGTGACGAGTTCGCCGTAACGCAATATATTACGTGTCTATCGTAAAAGGCGATGGCAGACGTAATAAACGGGCGGGGAACGATCGCGATCGAAGGGCCTCGTGAACTTTGGCTCGTATATCGAACTGGTGGCGAGCGAAATGGCGCGGTGAACACGTTTCGAGCCGCAAATGCATAGCGATCCAAGCCCTTATTCCAGCAACATCTGATGCCTCTGATACGCCTGAATGCATTATCACGAAGAAATGCGCGTAAACAGATACTCTAGTGTCGTTGTACCATCGTGAGACGCACTTTCGATATACGAGGGCCGTGATAAAGGCCAATGCGGGAAGTGTTCGACTTCGGTCGTACGGAAGGGCGAAGCACTTTTGCCGTACGCGTTCGTTTTATCCGCCGTTCAATTTTCCGGTGGCTCGTGTCGATGTATAGCTGAGTTTGGTGGATCGGAGAACCGGGGAACGGGGGATTATGAAAGAGGAAAAGAGAGAGAGAGAGAGAGAGAGAGAGAGAGGGGGAAGTAGGAAGAGCGCCACAAAAGAGATAAGCCCAACGAAGAAAATTCGCTGGATTTTCCACGCGCTCACCGCAGCGTGGAAGCCACAAGGGCAAAGGAAGAGGAAGAATCTGAAGGGTGCACAGGGCCCTCTTCCTTCGGGACCCAAAAACCTAAGGAGAATGCTTTCTTCGAGCCCTACAAAGGAGATTCCACCTGGACTACCTCCAGTATCCCCAAACGTGTATGCCTCCATCGTCCTGTCCCTTATATGCACGTACAGAAATATATATCCATCATTCCTTGAGTCTTCTCGTTTCCCTGCTTTCGCTCTCTTCGATTTTTCTTCCGTCACTCCAAAGGCACGGGGAGACGTTTCATACCGATCGCCTCTCTTGAGGAAGAAGATCATGCGCGAAATTGACAATCCGGGACAGCGGATGCGGAATAACCGCCTTCATGCGGGAAGGGAAGACCGAGCTGAAGGAGAATGAGGGACAAACGAGGATAAAAATGACAGACTCACGTGAGGCAGCCAGTAGCAACGAGATGTTACATCTGGCGTTGTACACATGGAAAATTGGGAACAAAGGCCATTCACGGTTGGTAACCGCGATGACCCAGTTGTAGCCAAACTATGCAGCATCTCTGGTACTCGAATAGCCTAAAAGCTTCCACACGTTTCAGAGACTTCGCTCGGCTATGATTCGATGGGAAGTCTTCCATTGAATCAGCAGTAATACCCTGCAAGGTGTCCTCTCCTCGTCGTTTGAGAGAGTGCTCGGAACGCCGACTGCGTACTTCATTAAAAGCAAAAACGGTTGAACGCAATATTCAAGATTGCCCTCGGAGCGTTCTAGAATGACATCAAGGGACGTCTGTTTCGTGCGTGTGCTGGAATAAAGATGGGGTAGAAGGAAGGTCCCTCCACTCGCTTGTCACAGACAGTTTTCCCTTGACTCGATCAAACAAAAGCCGCCAGGCCCGCGAAGGAGAATCGTGTCTCGCCTTCCTCAAGAGAGATTCACAGTGTTTCTCTCCTAGGCTCTGTCACGTTTCGCTCTCGCAATTTTTTTCCTTATCTCGTTGTTTTCAATTTTTTTTCGAGCATTCCCTCCCCCTCCTCTCTCTCTCGCCCTCCCCTAATGTCCACGGAGCGTGCCACGCATAGAGAATTTCAATTCTACCACGCGAATATCATTGGGGTGGTTCTTCAATTTTTCTGCCTTGCGACGACAAATAAGAGCGTTGGAACTCTTTGGTGGGGACGTTGTTACATCGCCGACCACGGAGTTCGGGGATTTAAGGTTCGATGATAAAGAAAACAATAAAAACAAAAACGACTGTTCTTCACCGTGGTCTAAATGGCTCTGCCTCCTCCTGACATTGTATGATAAAACGCTAGGGGGCTACACCCCGAGCTTTTTCTCGGTCACTTTTCCCTTCCGCCCTTCCGTGTATTTTTATTTCTGGTCTCGCGTCCTCGGGCTACACGGGCACGGAAACTTTTCTCGCTGAGATTGCGAGGCGAGCAAGCCTGTCCTATATATGTACGCAGAGGGGGAATGAAGGAGGCTGCGGTGGGACCGCGCGCGTTCGTGCGGAAACGAAACTTAAAACGGATGCCCACTGCGAACAAACGTTGCGCCAGGATGGTCGAGGTGAGATGTTATATCTCTCCGTTGGCTCTTCGTGTATACGCATATACGTTGTTACTTGATGTACTCGCGGCTACACTTGGGCTTGTAGATGCTGGGCTCTTCCATCTTCTTGCAGCTTTGGTGGTTTCAGCCACGCTTGTACCTTCCGCCTCCACATTTCTTCTTCCTTCTTTTTCCTCCCTCCCCTGCCTCTTGTTCTCCCTCTCGCTCCACTTTTCCATTGCCGCAGGGCGTATATATATACCTCTCCGCAACTCTGCACAGCCACTCGTGGACGAATCTTGCTTTTTCTCGTATCTCGCGCCGGCTATACGAGACATGCTGTGTACATTTTCGGCGGGATGGATATAGCACGGAGCAATGTAGATGTTACTCGCGTTATTGCAGCGCCCGAGGGCGAGCTTTTTACCCGAGAAACAGGACGTGTATACATGCACACACGAAGCTCAACTTTGGCCCCTAGCGACCGCGCGACTCCGCTATGTGCACAGGAAGCCCAACGAAAAATGGAAAGAAAAACTGATGGACAAACCGTTTTCGAGCTGCGGCGGCTGGTGGTTGCGGTTGTGCGCACGTACTTGGGTGCGCAGTACGTATACTTGGGGGAGATGGAGACACGGGGGAATACCGAGCTAAAAAACCGTTTGTAGGCGTGGAGAGTGGTGAGACCGGAAATGAATGTGCCGTCGCTAGAGGGCACACCGTGCGAGAAAGACAGTTGGCGTGTGAGCATCGCGTGTGTCCTGTGACAAACTTTTGACTAGCCTGTGCCTCGATTGTACTGACGAACGAAAGGACGCAACTCAAGTGATCCGAGACGCAAACTGACGTCATGTGAGCCCTCTGCTCGATCGTAGGCGATGCTCATTCGGTTGGGCATTGCCGTGACTAACGAAAGTCGAGGATTAGTTTGTGAACTAGTGGAGATGAAGAAACCCAGCGCCGGGAGAGGGAGGGCGTGGGGGAGAGAGGTACCTTGTCGATATAGTGCAAACACTTTCGCCGAGGAGGCGAGGAAAAACAATAATCAGCGCGAGTTACTTTGTTTCAAAGGATAGATTTATGGGCATAGCTAAATTATACGGGGAAAGCTAGTTTTGAGGAAACTCCATTTCAGGAACCGTCCTTATAGTAGCTTATTGTCTCTGTGCCGAGCATTGTGCAAACCTCAATCTTCGAAATCATCTTCAGATGAATCTAAGCATGTCTATAGAACGGTTGCAGAGATCGATTCGACCTGTACGCCAATGATTCGTTTGAGGGGTTACCCCCACTTGCGATTTTGAAAAAATCGATGTTTTTTATTGCATTTTTTTGAAGTATAAGTATCCGGGCCCATACTTCTGTATGGGCCCGGAATAGATGACTCTATGTAAGTTTACAAAAAAAAATATTTTCTTCGTGTAAACTGAAATTGAAACTTTAAACGCGTTTTTCTCAAAATGGCATTTCTGAAGTCGGTGACCAAGATTACTCGAACACTAATGAACCGATCTTCTTGAAATTTTGCAGGCTTATTTAATACATAAAAATGTAGTCTTTAATCGTTCGTTTCTTTTTTTCGAAAAAATGGCCGTTTTATAGCCAAAAACGGCCGTTTTTTCGTTAAAATCGAACCATTAACTTTGACTGTCCGCCATTTTGTGAAAAATGAATATTTTTTAAAATCCTTCGATTAAAGACTAGTTTATACTTATATTTGACTAAATCCATCCGCATTTTTTTTTTCAGATGATCCACTTCGCCGCAATGTTGGTCACCGCAAATCGTGTATGTAAAAACATTATTTCATTGACGGCTATTTGCCACTAAACAATGTAATATTTTTCAATAAAAAAATTACTGAAAGTTCTTCAAGATGTGTTCTTTAAGATGGTATATTGATCGATTAAAAAAGCTTTGTAGTTTTCTTTTAAAAAATTCATGAAAAAGGCCTTTTTTTTGCGCTACAAGTGGGGGTAACGCCTTAAACAATACTGCAAAAACTAGGCGTGTTCGACGTGTGTTCAAAGTATTAGACGTTGAAATTCATTCGTAGCGTTTTACAAGTGATGCCGTAGATGGTACAGTATTTCGTTGTTACCGACAATAATATAATCATCGTGAAACAGCTATCATTCAATGTAATTTGCTGTACATATACCTCTTTTTGAATCGTAAATAACAACACTTCATTATAATCTATTGAATATGTCAACATTTGTGCCGAATAAAGTGTTTTTGCGGGGAGTTTTACTTCCCGGTTTTTTGCATCGAATTGTCACTGGTGATGTAAAATGGATCCATTACAGAAATCCGAAGCGCAGAAAGTCATGGGTTAAGCCCGGCCAACCATTAACATCAGTGGCAAAGCCAAATATCCATGGGTCTAAGCTCCTGCTCTGTATTTAGTGGGATCAGAGGGGTGTGATTTATTATGAACTGCTGAAACCGAGCGAAACCATAACTGGGGATCGCTACCGACTGCAATTGATGCGCTTGAGCCGTGCATTGATGGAAAAACGGCCGGAATACTCCGAAAGACACGACAAAGTCATTTTGCTGCACGAGAATGCTCGTCCGCACGTCGCAAAAGCGGTACAAACATATCTGGAAACACTTAAATGGGAAGTCCTACCCCACCCGCCGCATTCTCCAGATATCGCTCCTTCTGATTATCATTTGTTTCGTTCGATGGCTCATAGCCCCTACGAGCAGAAGTCCACTTCTTACGAAGATTGTCAAAATGGGTCGATTCGTGGATTGCATCTAAAGACGAGGCGTTCTTCCGGGGCGGTATTCGTACCCTGCCGGAAAGATGGTCAAAAGTAGTAGAAAGCGAGGGGCAATATTTTCATTAATGTATTTTTTCTTCATTCAAAATAAAATAAAAATTTTCATTAAAAAAACGCTACAAATTAATTCCAAGTCCTAATATGTAGAAGTAACAAAACATAAAGGCTGGACACGCGTTGCCATGTTGATTCTACACACTTGTGCATGGTAACACGTAATGGGTTAAAAGTACACTCGTAATGCGTTAAAATAACACACGTGAGTGTGCAATTATTACGCATTGGATTATTACACACCTTCGTAGCTATCCCTCTTCAATAACACGCTTATTCGCACACACATAAAGCGTGTAGACTCAACACACAAGACGCATATTTACACACTTTGGACTAAACAACACACGTTGATAGCAACATACAAGCAAAAATAACACGGGAAAAAGCAACACAGTTTAAGTGTGTTAATTGCGAGTTATTGATCATATGTTTCAAAAATCACCTTGATTACGGCCTCACGTGGAACTCATTAGTTGATTTGACATCGATTGAAGACCACATTTGGTCTCATCTTTTTGTTTGATTTATGGATCATTTTTGAGTTCGTCACGTGGAAGAACCTGATATTGTAATTTATTTTCCAAAGCCTCGATAGCTGCATTGAATCTTTAGCGACATATTTTTGTGAAGCTGTATGAGAACCTAGCCTATGCGAAGACAAGAAAAACAGTGACACCGCTCATGAGAGTAATTCAATTCGTTGCCATTTTAACATATTTTTATATAGAATGCGGATAGATCATTTGCAAAGTATATTATTAATTTTCAAAATCTGAAGACAACTATCAAAACTGTATATATATATATATATAGGAGTAGCAGTACTGTATATACATGGGATGCGTCGGAATAATAAATTCAATAGCAAAAGCTTGTAACCGCCAAAATATATATTTTTATTGAACTGAACTCAACAGTACTTATAAAGAAATAGTGGAGGAGTTGGAAAAGTGGTTAGGGGATGGAGAAAGAGAGGAGATAAATAGGAGAATAGAAATGGCGTTGAAGGAGGGACCGGCGGAACCACTAGGGACATACATAAGGCAATTTGGGAAGGTGATCAAAACCGAAAAGAGATAGAAAAGGAAATATACATAGGAATAGATAGAGAATATAAGTAGTTTGTAAGGGTAGTTTCTAAATATTATATGTAAAAGAAGAAACTCAAATAGAATGTATTTAGATTTAAGTGCGTGCGAAAGGAAAGTAAAACAAAAAAGGGGGACTGGTTATGTAGTGGGGGGATACCTGTGTAAACACCCTGAGAGGGTATACCACGAAATAAAGACATACATACATACATACATACTCTGTATTAATTATATATATATTATATATATATATATAATTAATACAGAGTAATATATAAGTACTGTTGAGTTCAGTTCAATAAAAATATATATTTTGGCGGTTACAAGCTTTTGCTATTGAATTTATCATTCCGACGCATCCCATGTATATACAGTACTGCAAAAATAAGTGTTTTTTACCCACCTTGAGTGTGTAAGTGGCTGTAGAAACTTTTTACACGTTTTGACGAATGTAAGAAAGTAACACGTAAGTGTGTCGTTTGAACGCTTCTATCCGTGTTATTTTTACACCATTATTTTTCACACACGTTACAACGTATGAAAAGTGTCTACAGCCATTTACACACCTAAAGTGTGTAAAAACAACACACTTGTTTTTGCAGTGAAGCCTTGAGGACTGCTCCCAAAAGCTCCAGATTTATGCTGATTGCCAACTTGCATAAATGTAGATATACACACTTGGAAGACATCGTTGCGGTAACGAGGGTGCCTCATAAACGAGAGTTTTGTTTATATGCTTTTGCCCACTTTTATTTATTTCGATAAACAAAATCTTTGTCTTTATTTTAGGTTGTCATGGGTCGTCGGCGGTGAAGTACGAGAGGAGCTGTCTATGCGTATGCATAGAGCCGATTGACTGTGACCAACTGTTAACTATAAAATAATCGTCATATTAAACGTACTTTTCTACACCTATTTATAGAAATACGCATTTTGGAACATTCGATGATTACATGAAGTGTTTTCGTTACTTTTTATAATTATTTCGTATTCTTTTTTCGCGCCTAGTTAACGCGAGAGGAATTGGCAACGTCGTCAATCGTGGTGTATGATAATGCTCAGGTTGACAGAAGTGTCGCGAAATTAGAGACATTCGCGCCCCGTTCATAATCTCAACATCAACGCGAGGACCTGTTACCGATGAATATCGGTCCGAGTAAAGAATTCTTTCGCTGGAAAAGAAAAGTGTGTACTGAAGCTGTCTATAATCTGAAAGAAATGAAAAACTTTAATAATTTTCCGAAAACTTAAAAAATTCTTTTATGTTTGAAAAAAAACCGGTGTATGTTGTTTTTGCCTGGAAATTTCTAGAAACTTATGACTTCTGAACATGGATCTCAAATTAATATTAAGTAATCATAACTAATTGGGAGAATAAGAACAAAAAATATTCCTCGTTAACGATCCTGACGAAGTAGATTGAGGTCCCCGGGCATAATTACCGAATGTGGATAAGGTGGGTACCATATTTGCATAGCGTAAGGGGAATATCAGTGTGAAAAAATAATCGATTTTTTTTTGCTTAAATAGATAGTTTTGGCCTTTGAGAATATGTCTACAAATTTTCAAAACAATATTCGGCTCAGAAGTATTCGAAATTGGCGCCAAGCGTCGACGCTCTCAGAGCCTTCTATACGGGCCTTTCTATACTTTAAACGTGTTTTTCTCGAAACCATGTTTTTTGACCTGGTTGACAGCATAACTCTGTCAAATTTTGTCCAATCGACTTCATTTAAAAAGGATTCTCTTCAGAAAACTTATCGCTATCGTCGCATCGTAGAGTTTTTTAAAAATTGTTTACTTTTTTTAATTAACAATTTACTGCAAAATTTTTGTGTAAATTTCGATTTTTTTTAATGGCCACCATTTTTTTTCTAATCAAAATTTTCAAATTTCCGACGATGCTGTGATAGCTATACTATTATAATTTAATAATATTTTGAATTTTTTATTTCACATGCTTGCTGTGGCACTTATGCTGTCAACCGTCGGGGAGTCTTTTTTTGAGACGCCATTTTGCGACCGCTCCTCTGCTTTATAAAATGTACTAAAAATAAAAAAATAAAATTTCCTTGTATGCTTCATTACTTCAATAATTAATACACAAAATTTCAAATAATTTGTTCGAGCCGTTTTTTTTTAACTTCCAAAAATACCTCATTTTTCAGCCTGTCACACTGATATCGTCCCTTTAGGGGCCAGTCCACTTTGGAACCACGAAAAAAGGCTATTTTCGCTATTTTTTTTGGAGGTTTTATAAAAGATATGAATATAAAAGTTGTTGGGCTTGATAAATAAAGTCTTGAAATACATTTAAAAAAAATTTAATTCATTTTTATTCATTTTTAAGTACAAAAACTATAGTTTAACGTAACGCCTCAAAAATAGGTGGGCTAGGTATCTCCATCACAACTCGACAACGGCTTGTCCGAAACAAAAAAATCAAAGTTCATTAGATTCAGTATGACACCAGCTACAAAATGACCCTCAGATATAAAGTTTTATCAAAAATAATAAATAGCAGATGAAAAACGAAAAAAAAAACTTTTTTTAACCGCGTTTTTTTCTCAGTTTTTCGCAAAAAAAGAGTAAAAATCTAAATTTTAAAACCATCGATGGTCATCTTGTTGCGAATCATGTTTACAATATGTGGTTCAAATTTCGAGAGAATCGGTTTATTAGTTTTAGTGATACGATGTAGCTAGATTTTGAAAACGTTGTGTCGAGAAAAACGCGTTTGAAGTTTATACGATGGGATTTTCATAAAATTTTGACACAATATTTCTGAATGCATGTACTTTCGAAAACAGTGAAAATAAAAACATCGATTTTTTTAAGTTTTCAAAGTGGACTGGCCCCTTAATATTTTTGATGCTCGATTTTTGATGAATCCTCATTTTCACGGTGTCAACGGTAACTATTTTTTCTGCTCCGTGGTGGCATTTTTTTCGCAGATATAAAAAATGTACTAAAAAATGATGGGGAGATTTCGGGAAGATTAAAAACAAAAAAAAGGTACTATAGATGCCCCAAACTGTCCAGGATGATCAGCGAAGTGGTTATTTAGTACCAGAAAAAAAATTCGCCCGGCGGCAGTATTTTGGCCCTTTGAACGGGATTTTTAATCGCCCGTAGGAGAAGCAGCGAAGCTCTGACAGCGTCATAAATCCGTACGATATCATCAACGGGGAGGGGATGAAAAAAATAATTGTCCGCTGGCAACGGCCGTCATATAAAGGGCAGTTTTCGCTCGTTGGCATTAGCTTCAATAGGAATTCGCGTGACGATGCGGGCGTTACTGTCGAAGAACCGAGAAGGAAAAAAACGGAAGAAAGCAAACGGGTTCGTATAGCTGAAAATCAAGCTTTAGAATAAAACGAATAAAGGGTAGAAAAGTATAGTCGCTGAAAGAATATCTCTTCGTAAGTACTTATTTTTGTGCATTCTCCTCGAGCCTGCGAACCCTCCTCTCTCAACTTTTTCCTTTTTTTCGCGACCCTGGTGAAAAATTCAAACTCCTTCGTAGTGTGGTGAATAGTCGGAAGCTCCGGGAAGGATGAAAAGACGCATAGGGTCTCGGGACCCTTGGGCTTTTCTCCCTTTTGTTCGGCATCGCGACTATCCGTCTTGGTACCCGATAAATTCATTCCCGAGCTTTTTTCCTTCGCAGTATCGAACACGACGATATGACACCGAAAACCATCAGAGTAATGGGCGCATGAAATGGTTAAAGTTCTGTCTCCCTTTCGCCTTTTTTTATGTCCTGCTTTAACTTCTTCCTTATGGAGATCGACGATGATTGCGCCGATTCTACGAGCAGTGATTCCGGGGACGAATTTCGAGACATGATCCGGAATAAGGCAAAAAGGAACACAATAAAACTGGCAATTACGATTAATACAAAGAGAATAAATGGTCTGGATTATATCGGGCTTAAAAACCAAACGTAGCTTCATGCGAAATCTTGCCGAGCTTTCACGGCTCGATGAAAAACTTTCACTGCCAATTAAAAGTTCATTTTTCACGTCGTTCAATGGATGATAATTAAGCTGGGAAGAATAAGACGGACGCTTCCGCGACCTGGCTTAAGCCGTCATGCTCGTCTACTTTTTTTCCTGCCTTCCGTTCTTTCTTCCTTCGTTCCTCTCTTTTCGTGCTATCGTCAGGAGCAAAAGCTGATAAGTATCCAATGCGACATACTAAAGACAGAAAGAAACAGACAGAGAAAGAGAAAGAGAGAGAGAGAGAGAGAGAGAGAGAGAGAGAGAGAGAGAGAGTCAGAGCCGATTACTTAAGGATCACGTTAAATTATGTACTCATTTCCCTCCATCGCTTGCCATCGTTATCCCTCCACCAGAGACGGGCTCGTCAAATTATATTTCGCTAATCATTGTTCGATTTCTCTTAATCCCTTCCAATCAATTTCCGCTTCACCCAAGTGTTTCGTATATTAAGCTTCGTCCCGCATACTGCCACAGCTCGAAGTGGGACAGGTTTGTAAGGTTGGTTTATCTTCCGTGGTAGATGCACGACTATAAGTTACATCAGAGCTTACCATCCAACAAATTCTCTCAAGCTCGTGACGACAATTACAAATCCTCCGAGGCATAAACCTCATAGGGTGGCTACCGCGAATGTAAGAGAGTTGAACACTTCGGTAATGCAAAACAAACGACAACAAACAACAACAACAACAAGGAACAACGATGAGACGAGGAGCATCAGAGCTGTAATCCTTGAGGCTTTCGTCTCTCTGGGTTTAGGTGTGTATTATATCCCTACACTCTGCTTAGCTCATCCCAGTTATCTCCACATCGAAACTTCCGCATCCAAGCCCTTTAATCATAGCTCGGATTCAACGCTCGTAGTGACTCTTCACCAACCGTATCGGTAAGCAGCAAAGTGTAACATCCGAACAGTTTTTATTTGTACCTTTGCCAAAGTCATTCTAGGTATATCGTTAGATTTTAGGTTTTCGATAGCGTTTTAGGTTTTAGTGTTAAGTACCTCTTTTGGTATCAGGTACCTTTTTTCTTTTAGGTATCTCTCTAGGTTTTTGGTGCCTCTTCAGGTCTTAGGTACCTTTCTACGTTTTAGTTACCTGTTTGATCAACCTCTCTGGGCTTTTGGTACCTAGTGTTTAGCCTTGATCAATAATTTGCCAAGCCGATTCAGAGTGCCCATCATTAGTGGGTGTTGCTGCAAATGTGGTAGCTACTGCTGCGATTATACACCCGATAATATTGAACGGTATTATGAACCGCAACAATCGATGAAACTAGGTTATAGCTTGACCACACTATCGACTATTGTTATCGTTTAAATACGTTCATTGTTACGCGCGCAATGGATGTGTACATGTGTACGTTGTTTACCTATGTGTATGCGTATTGTTTTTGCCTCAAAGAGAGAGATAGCGTTAAGGATGGAAGGGCTCGATTCTATGAGGTATCGAAACCTAGAGGCAGGGTAGTCAGGAGAGCTGTCAAAACACGACGTGGGCGTACAAATTGAAAATGGTCATTTGTAAATCGACTCTTCCAGTGATGGCATATATATATATATATCGATGAAGAAGGGGACCCACCGGAAATGCGAAGGCAGCCCCTCATGATATACAGGTCGTGTTGGTTTTCCTCGCAACGAACATGCCTTGGACCCTTAATACGTACGTCCAGCTCGAGGTTCTGCCCTTTTCCTTCCGTACTAAAGTTAGCCCGGATCTAATGGGTTTCTGTGTGCCAACAGGACGCACGATGAACCTCGTGAATTTACGACAAAATAGCACCATACGTTCTCGGATTACCGCATCAGAAATATCGTTTGTTGGCCCTCCTGGTTAGGCAATTTGAATAGACGTCCTCCGCACAAACATGAAATTCGAGAATCTCGCGTATAATAATAAATAAACGTAAAAAAGAGTTAGAGCGATCGTCTTTGTGGATTTTTTGAAATTGCGTTTCCAAAATTGTTTTAATGGGATAAACGAATGAAAATTACGAGAAACGAACATATCACATTGGCATACTTGTAGCGAAAGGAAAATTAATTTTGCTCAATGGCTCAACTTTTTGTGGACTCGGGCAATGAATATCATCGAACGTTTTTCAGGATTTTTATTAGAGATGTACAGACCAAATGTGCAAGAATACAATTTGTACAATAATGAAAGTGAAGAGATCAAAAAACGATTTTTCGTTCCGTTCCAACGACGAAAACGTCAACATCGTTTAATTTTTTGTTTTCGGTGGCGGAGAATTTTATGCGGATGAATAAAATGTTCTTTTCCTTTATATATTTTCTTCTGAAAGGTTAGCTCACATTTATACGGGAGTGGCTGAACAATCATGCGGAATATATGAAGTTTCGAGACTCGCTATCATATTCCGTCGAGATATACGTAACGTTTCCCGTTCCTCTGGTCTATAGGAAATTGGAATAAATTCCAGGAGGCCATTGCCGCCGAAATGCTTCTCAATTTTTTTCTCTGCTTCTGCTTCATCGTTTCCTTCGCGTGTGTCGATGTGCGCCACACGAGCCGGCACGCCGTTTAGGGGAGATGCGTGTCGATGTGAAGGGATAAAAATGTATGAAAGGAACACGCGCGAATGCCAAGATCGGAAAGTGCGAAGGGTCTGACTTTCCGCGCTTGAAATTTCTTCACGCTCCTTTTGCGAGCTACCAGGGGAGCTATCAACCGCACACGCATACGCACCTACACTCATACGTACAGCATCTTCTGTTTTCGTTCACACATGATGTATACTTTATGGAGGTACGGGCAAACCTCCCTTAACCTTTCACACCTCGTTTCGTCCTTCCGTTCACTGAATTTTCAAGCACGGGATGTTCTTCTGCCCTTTCTTCTCTCTAATCCAACCGTGCTTATGAAAATCCATCAGTTTTCGGCACACCCTTCTACTTCGAGCGAGCAAACCGCGGTTTTTGTGCTTGGCGAAGCTCTGACAATAGCAACCAAAGCGATCATACGTATAACGACGTCACTTTGAATAATAAAACTAATAATAATAACAGCCATGGTAATGACTGTGATGACGATGATCAGGACGGTAGTTGGGGCACGAGTAGAGCAGACACGAGTCTGAAAACAAATGTGTTGCTATTACACACTTTAGGTGTGTAAATGGCTGTAGACACTTTTTACACGTTTTAACGCGTGTGAAAAATAACGGTGTAAAAATAACACGGGTAGATGCGTTCACACAACATACTTACGTGAGTTTAATTCCTTACACACGTTAAAACGTGCAAAAAGTGTCTACAGCCATTTACACACTCAAAGTGTGTAAAAACGACACACTTATGTTTGCAGTACTGTATATACATGGGATGCGTCGGAATAATAAATTGAATAACAAAAGTTTTTTATCGCCAAAATATATGCATTTATTCAACTGAACTCAACAGTACTTACACAGGGTGAGGCACATCAAGTGTTACAGAGCAATAGCACTCGAACTATTGATCATATCCAAAAATGTTTCAGACAAAAGTTTCAGTGTTCGAGAAGGCCACCCTATTTTTTTCGGTGGAGGCGCTGAAGCTACGTCAAGGTCAACTCCACTTATTTAAATGGAACCATGTCTTTTTTTCGATGACATTATTACCGATTTTAAGGCGTTCCCCCACTTGTAGCGCACAAAAAGGCCTTTTTCATGAATTTTTTTAAAGAAAACTACCAAACTTTTTTAATCGATCAATATACCATCTTAAAGAACACATCTTGAAGAACTTTCAGTAATTTTTTTATTGAAAAATATTACATTGTTTAGTGGCCAACGGCCGTCAATGAAATAATGTTTTTATATACACGGTTTGCGGTGACCAACATTGCGGCGAAGTGGATCATCTGAAAAAAAATGCGGATGGATTTAGTCAAATATAAGTATAAACTAGTCTTTAATCGAAGGATTTTAAAAAATATTCATTTTTCACAAAATGGCGGACAGTCAAAGTTAATGGTTCGATTTTAACGAAAAAAACGGCCGTTTTTTGGCTATAAAACGGCCATTTTTTTTTCGAAAAAAAAAATCGAACGATTAAAGACTACATTTTTATGTATTAAATAAGCCTGCAAAATTTCAAGAAGATCGGTTCATTAGTGATCGAGTAATCTTGGTCACCGACTTTAGAAATGCCATTTTGAGAAATACGCGTTTAAAGTTTCAATTTCAGTTTACACGAAGAAAATATTTTTTTTGTAAACTTATATAGAGTCATCTATTCCGGGCCCATACAGAAGTATGGGCCCCGATACTTATACTTCTAAAAAATGCAATAAAAAAAATCGATTTTTTCAAAATCGCCAGTGGGGGTAACCCCTTAAGACGAATTCAGCGTCCTTCAACACAAGGTCATTCTAGTCACGCAAAGTATGAAAATAGTCGAAAAATCGAAAAATATCGTAATAATCACTTTCAAAGGATCCACTAACCTTGGTTTGGGTCTACCTACAGAAGATGCTCGAAGTGATGACCCTCGACTTGTAAACACTTGTTTGATCGCAGTTTTCATCTCGTACGATACCAATGTTTCTTATCGGCAGCAAGTACGCATTTTCTGTTGACATACCAGTTAGTCACGCATTACCTTCTAATGTGAGTACATCGGATCGCGAAAATAAACGATTTTCAAGAATCTTTCGATATGCTGATGGTGCTGGGGGAATGCCGTAAACATTACAGAAACGCCCAAGATTTGTATGCGGCTCGTTGTCCCGATAGGCAACAAAAATCGCACATGGCTTTTGAGCGATTAGCTGACCGTTTCTATCGCTTCGGTATAGTAAACAAACACGAGTCAAACGTCGACCGATTGTTAATGAAAATAATGCGGATGCTATCTTAGCTTTTGCTGCACTAAATTCACATGCGAGCAGCAGGCAAATGGAAAGAGAGAGTGGAATTAGTCAGCGATCTGTATTAAAGGGGTTACCCCCACTTGCGATTTTGAAAAAAAAAAACGATTTTTTTTAATTGCATTTTTTTGAAGTATAAGTATCCGGGCCCATACTTCTGTATGGGCCCGGAATAGATGACTTTATGTAAGTTTACACAAAGAAATATTTTCTTCGTGTAAACTGAAATTGAAACTTTAAACGCGTTTTTCTCAAAATGGCATTTTTGAAGTCGGTGACCAAGATTACTCGAACACTAATGAACCGATCTTCTTGAAATTTTGCAGGCTTATTTAATACATAAAAATGTAGTCTTTAATCGTTCGATTTTTTTTTTCGAAAAAATGGCCGTTTTATAGCCAAAAACGGCCGTTTTTTTTTTCGTTAAAATCGAACCATTAACTTTGACTGTCCGCCATTTTGTGAAAAATGAATATTTTTTAAAATCCTTCGATTAAAGACTAGTTTATACTTATATTTGACTAAATCCATCCGCATTTTTTTCAGATGATCCACTTCGCCGCAATGTTGGTCACCGCAAACCGTGTATATAAAAACATTATTTCATTGACGGCCATTTGCCACTAAACAATGTAATATTTTTCAATAAAAAAATTACTGAAAGTTCTTCAAGATGAGTTCTTTAAGATGGTATATTGATCGATTGAAAAAGTTTTGTACTTTTCTTTTAAAAAATTCATAAAAAAGGCTTTTTTTTGCGCTACAAGTGGGGGTAACGCCTTAAGAATCTTACATCAACACAAGTTCCATTCGTATCGTATGTCATTACATCAGGATTTGTACAGCAATGATTTCCTAAATCGCGTCAATTTCTGTAACTGGATTCGTAGAAAACTGCGCACAGATCTCATTTTTGAGGCATGTGCTTTTTTCTAACGAATCTAACTTCACAAATACGGAAAATGTGAATAGGCATAACATGCATTATTGGGCAAATGAGAATCCTCGATGGATGAGAACTGTACGATTTCAACATCCGTGGTCCGTTAATTGTTGGTGCGGCATTGTTGGCGATCGCGTCATTGGTCCATATTTTGTTGAAGGTCGCTTGACTGGGCAAGTTTACGCAAACTTGCTGCAAAACGTACTGCCTCAATTACTGGAAGACGTGCCCTTGCGTGTTCGCATGAACATGTGGATGCAAGACGACGGTGTACCTCCTCACTATGCTCTGTTGTTCAAGACAAGTGATGAATGAAATTTTTGGTGAAGAGTGGATAGGACGTGGCGGCCCTGGAGCTTGGCCACCTCGTTCGCCAGATCTAACATCACCAGATTACTTTTTATGGGGTTTTGACAAAGAACGCGTAATGGCAGTAGCATCTACCACGCCTGACGACACGAAAGAAAGAATACGCCGAGCGTGTACCGAAATTACACCACAAATGTTGGCTGAACTTAGACGGTCTTTTTATCAGCGAATTAACAAGTGCTTACAATTCGAGGGTTATCACTTCGAGCATCTTCTGTAGATAGACCCGAACCAAGGCTAGTGGATCCTTCGAAAGTGATTATTCCAATATTTTTCGTTCTTTCAACTATTTTCATACTTTGCGTGATTAGAATGACCTTGTGTTGAAGGTCGCTGAATTCGTCTTAAAATGGGTAATAATGTCATCGAAAAAAATACATGGTTGGATTAAAAAAAGTGGAGTTGACCTTGACGTAGCGTCAGCGCCTCCAACGATAAAAAATAGGGTGGTCCAGTGTGACGGCCTTCTCGACACTGAAACTTTTGTCTGAAACATTTTTGGATATGATCAATAGTTTGAGTGATATTGCTCTGTAACACTTTATGTGCCTCACCCTGTATATTACTCTGTAGTGTGTATGAGAGGTGCCACTGTTTTTATTGTCTCCGCACACGCTAGGTTCTCATACAGCTCCACGATGACGGCAGCTTTTTGCTTGTCGGTGATGGCCTTGATACAAAAATACGTCGCTAAAGATTCAATGCAGCTGTCGAGGTTTTGGAAAATAGATTCCAATTTCAGGTTCTTCCACGTGACAAACTCAAAAATGATCTATAAATGAAACAAAAGGTTAAGACCAAATGTGGTCTTCAATTAATCGGTTAATCAATCGATGTCGAATCAACCAATGAGTTTCACGTGATGCCATAACCAAGGTGATTTTTAAAACATATGATCAATAACTCGCAATTAACACACTTAAATAGTGTTACTTTTGCTCGTTTGTTCCTATCAACGTGTGTTGTTTAGTCCAATGTGTGTTAATATGCGTCTTGTATTGGGTGTACAACTTAATTCGGTCCGTTTTTTCGCTTAAAATACGCACTTATTTGAATGATAAAATGAATTAATACATTAATCAAAATATTGTCCATCGCTAGCCACTACTTTTCCCCACCTTTCGTGCAATTTATGAATTCCGTCGCGGAAGAAGCGTCCATCTTTTGAAGCCAAGAATGAATCGAGCCAATTTTTGATACCCTGTTGTGAGGTGAAGGGTATTCCAGTCAAAGCGTTCTGCATCGATCGAAACACATGGTAGTCGGAAGGGGCAAGGTCTGGGCTATGAGGCGGGTGAGCCAGAATTTCCCACCCGCTATTTTCCAAATAGTTTTTAACCACAATAGCAACGTGAGGCCGAGCGTTGTCATGTTGAAAGATTATGGACTCGTGTCTGGTCGCATATTCTGGACGTTTTTCGGCTATGGCTCGCTTTAAACGGATCAATTGTTGCCCGTAGAAGTCTCCCGTGATGGTTTGATCAGCATTCGGTGGCCTTCAGCTGCACTTTTCTTCCAATTGAAACAGAAAATCAACACTTCCCGCAAATTATGCTTATTTGGGACGAAATTCGACATTTTCACCGCAGTAAAAATTAGACTTGATGCGCAAAACTCAAAGGTCTGTAAACGATATTTGGTCAAGAGATGTTGATATTTCACGATACAGCAAAAATCAGCTGTTGCCGTCAACCATTTATAGCACCTAGAGACATCTTTTGAAAACGGACCGAACTAAGTTGTACACCTAATATGTTGATTCTACACGCTTTATGTGTGCTCGAATAAGCGTATTATTGATGGGGACGGCTACGAAGGTGTGTAATAATTTAATGAGTAAAAGCTGCACACTTACGCGTGTAATTTTAACGCATTACTTCTACATACTTTGAACAGACGCCTAGTTTTTGCAGTGTCCTCCTTCCTGCCCTCCGTAGACCCTTCGGATTCGGAAAGTCTGGGCAATTGAGACTTCCTCTTCCGTTTTGGCTCCTTTCCATCGTTTATTTCCAATCGCGACCATTTTCCAAACTTCTCCTATTGGGAGGCGATACGACACATTCTGCACATTCCAAACCGTTGCTGAGCAAGGCGAGTTGGAACCCTTCGTAAGTGTAGGCGTGGTTTCTCCAACTTGTACTTCGAGGTCGAAGATCACGAGAAACCGATATAGAGAAAGAAAAAATATGCGACACGGATGGAGAAAGAGGATAAAACGGAGAGGAAGGGAGAGAGACAGAAAATTCTAAGGTCTCGTGCGTGCCCGACGCACGTCTTCCGGCCTCATGAATCATTCGTCGCGGTGCTCGATCTCCACTCACCGCTCCCGATATTTTCGGTATCCACGCACCCCCGCGTCCTTTTCGACCCAAGATACGGGCATACATTACAAGGACGCGTAGTCTAGCTCTGTTCTGAACTTTGGCCCTGCATCAGTGCGTTAATGTCCGAGGGATTCTCTCTCTCTCTCTCTCTCTCTCTCTCTCTCTCTCTCTCTCTCTCTCTCTCTCTCTCTCTCTCTCTCGCAGATTCGGCACGATCAACGGGGCAAGCTCCCTCAGATCTCGCGGATATATATCTTCGCGTTTCCGGTTTTCGTCGCCTCCTCGCCCAAACCACGAGCGATTTACAACACCCGCAGGAACGGCCGCAAAAACTGTACCTTTGCACACAATCATTCGGTTATCTATGTTGACTGTGTTGACACGAGTCTTGGATGGGTGATAGCTCAGCCGAAGGAAAATTGGAAGTTAAAGAAATGGAATATCTATAACGAACCATGAATAACTAACATACTTCATTCCTAAAGATGTAAATTCGATGGTTCATCTGCAGGAAGTAATTTGTTTCCTATTTCAAAGGCCACTCGACTATTTTGTAGTGACTGATGCAGGCATTATTGTGGAATAAAGAAACCATCAGATCATAGTCAGGAAAAATGAAATCCAATAATATTGGGATGTTGAATAAGTTCTCGCTGTTTTTTTCGTGAAAATTGATGCTGTATTTAAAAAAATCATTCCTAATGCTTTCACAACGTTTCGAAACTGTTGTGTGATTAACTCCTAATGATTCTGCAAGTTCAGCTAGCGTCTGACATGAGTTTTCATAAAGTAATCCAACTTAACACATCAAAATAATTATTTTTGAAGCATCTAAACCAATCTCTACATGTTGTTTTCGACAGAGCATGGTCGTCGTAAGTCTCAACAAGAAGTCTGTGTGTTTGAGCTGCAGATTTTTCTAAAATAAAGTAGTGGAGTAAAATTCTTTGCTAATACTCTTTTTTCTGGCACGAAATTTAACACGTTTAAGACTATGAAAAAAAAATTGTTCACACTTCGGCGAAATTACATACAGTGAATTCCAAGCTTGCTTATAGTTCTTCTTTATCGATGCATTACCATTTTAAGAGGTATGCATAAATGAGGTATTGGGAGTACATAGTCTTGACATGTCACCGTTTTTTTATTGCAAAATATATGTAAACAACGTAATCATTGTCATTTAATCTCAGGACTGTAGTCTCCGCACGGCTCGGTCGCGTACATGATTCCGGTAATCAGATTCATCTAAAGTAAAAAATGGAAAAATATACTTTTAGTACAATGTTGAAGCTGCAAATCCACCAGATACTTTTAAAAAAGATTTACATTTGCATAAATTGTGCTCTTGAAAAAAATGTCGATTTTTGGCAAAAAATAACGACTTTGAACGTTTGTTATCAACAAGCGGAGGAACATGTGAAAAAATCATTCGGTCTGTCGATGGAATATGTTATCAAATATGTTCAGTCGAAATTTCAGGTAAATTGGACGATTAGATTTGGAGATATGACGTACGCCAAATTGCAAAGTATACTTT
Organism: Ophion slaviceki; assembly: GCA_944452715.1. Classification (NCBI taxonomy): domain Eukaryota; kingdom Metazoa; phylum Arthropoda; class Insecta; order Hymenoptera; family Ichneumonidae; genus Ophion; species Ophion slaviceki. The sequence goes on from OX101788.1 coordinate 22,746,954, forward strand.
CGAGATAAACGCAAGAGAAGAAGAAGTACGAAATCTACTTTTTCCGTATACAATTTTCGTACAAATGTTTGGGTCCCCTCAATACCTTCGGTGATTCTTTATGGTTTCGGTACGGGCAATACGAATAGGATATTTATTTTAATCTAGAATCATTATTTTCGTTCTAAACAATTGAATTGTTATAATGACGATTGTGACGAAAAAGTGCATTTTGTAGAAAAAAGTTTGAAATAAAAGATGTTTCTTTTTAAAAAGACAATAAAAAATGTCTCTTTCATTTTTTTTTGCTAGCTCCGCTAGCAATGGAGATATGAACAAGGAAAATTTCTATGAGAGAGACGGAACGATGAGTGATAGGGACGAAACGATGAGTGAGAGTTGATGCGATTAATTCCCGTCGCTTATATCTCCATTACTAATGGAGCTCGTAAACAAGTTGAACATCTTTTGTTTAAAATTTCTTTCCATTAAATGCACGCTATCGTCCACACACACACACACACACGCATATATATATATATATACACACACACACACACACACACACACACACACACACACACACACACACACACACACACACACACACACACACACACACACACACACACACACACACACACACACACACACACACACACACACACACACACACACACACACACACACACACACACACACACACACATATATATATATATATATGTACATAGATTACGTATACCCAAAGGAATATAGAGCTTTCGTCCTTTTGCCCAGGATCCTGAATTCGTAGCGTTTCCGGTCAGTTGGCTGGTGAGCACGCCGCGGGACTAACGGAATCCCGAGGGATACCGGAAGCGACGGACCGAAAACTCCGTTCCGCCAAGCATCACCAACCCTCTTTCATCCATTTCAACCCCTCAGCCGCCCTCCCCGTACACCCGTTCTCGGTTGATAGGTGTCTGTCTGATCCCTTGGTTTATCTTTCAGCGAGGCACTCTGTCACCGGTTATCTCGTCTCTCTTGCTCTCTGTCTCTCATCCGGACTGTCACGTAGAACGCATTTCCTGCGTGTCCATTTACGATTCTTCGATGTCCTCACATAGGAGCTTTCTCAGGATCGACAATTTGGAGTTCAGGACCGGAATATAAAGAAAAAAGTGAGCGCGTCGGGGAATATCGTTTTCAATTTCTGAAGCGGCGTTGCCAGATGTTTCGGTGAAAGTTGGCAACGCTCGATAGATTAGATCAACTTAGACTCTTCCCGAGTCAACATTTTCAGCCTATTTTCACCCTGCTCGTTACAGTGGCGAGAGATACAGGTAGTAATGTATAACTTACAGCTTAATGTGGAATGAACTCCTGCTTAACGTCTGAAACGGGAACAATTTCCCTTTTCTTCGCTTTTAGGCGCTAGTAGGATGTCGATATACCGTTCTTGAACGCCACACGCTTACGCGATCAAACATACGGGCATTATGCATCAATACATATACTGATGACATACAAGGCATCGCAGTCCGCCTATTAAAGGCACAGAATATTGCATAAATCCAAAATAAATCAAAATACTCAATTGAGAGTTCTACCTTAATTATTTTTTACCATAATTCGTCATCTCCAAACCTTCCAAAATGATTTGTTTCGACGAAATTATTTCGCCTGCACATGGAATCGAACCTGCACCTTGTCTGCCTATGGTACAAAAGTTGATTTGGGTGACACTTGGAGGCTCATAGTAGAACATCTAGCATTGAGTAGCCTGAAGTAAGGCTTAAACGGGGTCAAAGGATTTCAAAATAGGTTGAAGTGGAGTCGAAGGCCTCCAAAATAGGCTGAAAAATGTCGACTCGGTTTTTTTTTTCAAAGCTGCTTACCATTTTGTATGGCTCATTCCGATGGGCCTGAGCTTTTTAATGAGCCCGCGTGTTTGTCAGTATAGAAAATACTTGTAAAACTGTATATGTCTGTGAGGTCGGCTGGGTATAGGGGTCTGAGTTGGCTGGATGTCACACGAAACTAACGTTACCCCCACTCCACTGCCACTGTGTTTCAGTAGAGTGGGGGAAGCTGCGACATGCTGAATGCCTGTGATCGGTTGAAAGATGCCTTCTCCCCACCCAATTCTAATCTGGTTATAAATTAAAAAATTACATTACCTGAAGGTATCAACATTTTTTGAAAAATAATAAAAACCTACTCATTATTCACATGTACCTGTTTTTTTAAATCCAAAAAGTCCAATTACATTTTCAACGCCATGAAATAGTTGCACTTTATGTAATATCTGTAGATTTTTTCATCCACCGTGAAAAAGGCCGTAGTTTTGGTACTTATTCCCTTCGAGCTCCCGTACATAGTTTTGAAATTGTCGGCACTGCGATCGTTCCTTTTTTTGTTGTTAATCACCCCTCATCTTTCCTGATCGGGGATAAAAAAGGAAGCCGAGGGATAAACCGAGAGGCAATCCAGTGAGAGATCGTGGGACAAAAAAGTAGAACGAATTAAAGCCTCGGGTTCGATCCGATCAGGGAGTTACGATCCATCGATCGGTTGCTAGTCTCGACGGAGAGGATTTCTCGATTGGGCGAGTGAACCATCCTCATTTTTCTCCACAGCGGCGTCGAGCTCACGTGAGCGATAGACCGTTTCGAAAGCTATGATGGGTACCTGTGTATGTGTATATATATACGTATATACAAGTGTGTGAGGCCCTGATCTCTTCTTCCCTACGGGAACGTAGAATGAGTCAGGGTATGATACGAATTGACGGAGCCACATAGACTCTGATGTAGAAAAAAACAATGCCCATCCTATCGTTTGGACCTCTACATTCGTACACTCGATTAATCCCTTCGTTATTACGAAATATTCGCTGGTGCAGTCGCGAATCGACAATTCAAGTGTCCGGCTTGCCAAATGGCTTCAAATCCGAAGTTTTCCTAATTTTTCATATCTCAACCACTCGTAGCTAACGGAAGGTTTCAATGATCAGGAACTTTTAGATCTCCACGTTCGAGCAGTGCTAACGGCACGTGCGGAGATTGACAATTTCATCGTTGGACTGATTTCATTTTAGCTATAAGAATCGAGGTCATGTCAGGCACAGATTTTCTTTCTTTCGCGGAATGGCAATCCAGGAATCACGTAGTCGAATTGACTCTTCAGAGGCCGGAATTATGTGGGTCAGCCTAGCAATGTGGCCTGCTGCACACTCCCATCTGATCGATCTGTGCGCTACATCTGTCGATACAATCGTGAAATTTCTAAGGAGGTTTAATCAGACGGCGTGATCGCTATGGCAACATGAGAACCCTACGTTACGCAAATCTGCATAACAATTGGGCACGTGTGTGCTGAGTGGGTATAAGGGAGAGGATAGAGAGAGGGAGTTGAGGTTGAAGGAGGCAGATCTGCAGATGCATCGATACTACACAGGTAGCGGAATGGAGATGAATCGAATGCACTAGCAGGAGAGACGAGGCATAATGCCAATATAGACGGACGTCATGAATGGAGAAGACAAACTGAACCATATATATATATATATATATATATATATATATATATATATATATATATATATATATATATATATATATATATATATATATATATATATATATATATAGAGAGAGAGAGAGAGAGAGAGAGAGAGAGAGAGAGAGAGAGAGAGAGAGAGAGAGAGAGAGAGAGAGAGAGAGAGAGAGAGAGAGAGAGAGGGAAAGAGAGTGAGAGACAGATTCCCGTATAGAGACTGAGTGGTGACAGATTGATGTGGATTGATAGCTCTCTCCGATGAGATATTACGTGCTATAGTTGGTTAATATCTGTAAACTAGATACAGAGTACAGTAATTGAGTGATTGACCCTTCAACAGGCATCAATTAAATAAATTATTTTTGAAAATACGCTCTTGTTATTGATTTGGATTGCGGCCATGAGTTATGAAAAAGTGCGGACCGACAGTCGTGGAAGCATGGTTGGTGTGTGGTTCCGGCGATCATACATACCGAATAACATTTTTTTCGGCCAATACTTGAATGGGTGACTACCCGCCGCGTACTTGGGCATCCACCACTCGGATAGTTTCACTGAGTTTCTGATGGTACCTGAGATTCAGTGGAATAGAGGCGACTGTATAGCCACATGATTTGATGACATGCTTGACATTAGGAAACGACTGGCTGTGGGCAACACTCTGGAGGACCAATCACGAATTGGTTAAAATTAAGTGACACGTGCTAGGTACAGGTGGGAAGGATCGTGAACGACCGAAAAACAATACTGTGCGATTAAGGGGTGAGATGTAGTCAGAATAAAAAAAAACGATTTTTTTTATTTCACATTTTCTTGAAATATGATGTTCGAAAATATTCCCTGAAAATTTCAAGTCAATCCGATGGATAGTTTCCGGGATATTCGACGGTTAGTGAAAGGGCGTCGGGTCCCCATGGCAGGTAGCGCAAACGATAATACCCGGGAAGGCGGAATGCTTCGAAGACAACAACAAATTGATGTTTTGGAAGCTTCCACATCGGCAGAAGCCCTATTGTATGGGCCAGGAATTGATGATTCGATGTAAGTAATTTTTTAATTAGTATTTCTATACACAAATCAAGTGTAAAATTGGAAAACTCTTTCAGAAATTTTCACAAATTTATTACTCGAAAACTATGAACTTTAGCAAAATTTTATAAAGAATACTTTCGTTTTAAAATTGCCCAAAATGTAAAAAAAAAATTCATCCCGAAAAACTTTAATTTTTGGAAACATTGTTCTAACAATTGGCTAAAAACAGTTGAATGCTCGACTTTTCGGTAACAAAATGTGATATTCGGATTCAGCGGATTAAAATACATAAAAAAAGTTTAGCTTCATCCATCGAGCTCAAAATTTTACGAACATATAATACCGTATCCACATAGAAAATCTTTAATCGCGTTTTTCTCGAAACTATGTTTTTCAAGTCGGTTACCACTATAATTAAAAAATCACCCGATGGATTTTGATGAAATTTGGTGTGTTTATTGATAGCATTAAAAACTAGTCCTAATTCGAAGGATTTTCATTTTTGTTGAAAAATTCAATTTTTTAAAAACGATCAGCGATTTTTTGGTCGAAAATCAAAAGTTATCCGTCGGAAGCCGCCATTTTGTTAATTTTTGAAAAAAAAAGCTTCGATTAAGGACTAGATTTATTATTAAACTAATGTTTTTTTTGGTTTTTTCATTTCAGATTATCCAGTAAAATGTTATGATGGTCACCGCAAAGCACTACATGCCGAAGGGGGCCCGACAAAGATGGCGATATTTTTATAAATAATCAATATTTTTCCTTGAAAATTTGTGCAAGTTAAGTTGAAATATAACATAAAAAGTCTGTGTAACCACTTTTGTAAAACAAACTTAATTACTATAAACATTTTTTGAAATTGAAAATGCTCGTTTTTTCACGCCTCTGACTGCATCTCACCCCTTAAGATGCGTGGGGACAATTCCGACTGAAAATATTTGTTCTGTACCGGATGTGGTATCAAGACAGAGAGCCACTGGCCCGATGGTATATATCAACCAAGCTCGCGACACACGAAAAACTCGCGTCCATCGTCGATATTAATGACGCGTGGGGCAGACGCGTAGAGAAAGACGGGAAGAGGCAAAAAAATAGGGAAGCGATGAGGGTGAGGGCGATGAAGGGAACGGAAGGAGGGCAGCGACGGAAAGTCTCCTCAGCAGCAATTCATAGACTGTCCGACGGGGCAAGGATCCAGGAGACTTTAAGAAAGTGACGTCTCTCCGAATGTCTGTGCACTGATGATACTGCAGTAACGATCACAGAAGGGTAATAAAAAGAGTAAACACAGCCGAGAGCTCTAGAGACCAAGGGGAGAGACAGTGAGAGAGAGACAGAAAGAGATCGCGAGAGGAAAAGTCGAGTCTTCATTTTCCTACAAAAACTTTCGGTAGACTTTGGACCCAGAAGCTCCTTGGCAAACGATACCAAAATAAATAGGAGGAAGAGCAGCGTTTTTTCTTCTTCTCCTTCCCTTCGAGGGAGGATCCAAGTTAAGCAAAGTCAGTGTAGCCAAAAAGAGAAAACTTCAAAGAGAGTGGCTTAACTTTAGGCCATGGCACGTTTGCTTCCCTCATCGTTCCAGCAAACTCGGTGATTTTTTTCCTCTGGAGAATCGTGTTTTTTTTTACATTTATGTACCCTGGCGTGATCTCTAATAGGGATGTCGAAGCATTCTGACATGTGCACTCTTTGTGCAGGTTTCAAAGGCATATAGAAAAAAAAATGCTTGCACAAAGGACCAGGTATTGATTTCGAGTGAAAAACGTTCTTGCAAGCTGTTTTTTCAAGGATATTGACAGCTTCAAGCTTTTGAACTCACTATTTGTCTCATTAGGCTCATAATTAGTCTGATCAATGGAAATCATTCAAATCTTAATGACAGGGTACAATCATATTTTTGAAATTGCACGAGCTTGCAGTTTCAGAAGTATGATTTTTTTATTGTGTAGTTTTATAGCCCAGTCTCAACTTTAATTTGCATTAAAGATTTTGTAAAAATTCGGAAAAATTGACCGAGTTGTGACAATGTTTGTGAAGGCTCAGAGCGCCCATTAAGCTACGGCGAATCGCCCCGCTGCTATTGACCCTTTTTTATTTTGCGCTTTTCTCGAAACGATGTTTCATGACACGGCGTAAGTCAATCCCAATATTTATTCGTCCGATTCCCTTCAGATTTTGATAAAGCACCGTTAGTAACAGTTTCTATCTTATGAATTACTTTTTTTCAAATATGTCTATCCATTTGTTAATAACAAATGATCAAAGCATTTTCTTTAGGTCCTAAATCGAACTATTCGTTTCACAGCTTGGCATTTTACTAATTTTCAAAGTGTCAAAAAAGTATCCGGTTATCCGAAAGTTTTATTGTTACACTAAAAGTAATTTTTTTACTTTTCAATTTCGGATCACCGCAGTTGCCACCCAAAGTACCAGGTGGTATATTGTTTACATCATAACTTCATTGTTGATCGATATTTTTCAATCAGAGAAAACTCAAACCTGGCAAGACTATGCATTGATCGTGCGTCACATCCCCATCTCGTTATCCCAATACTCTCGTCAGGAAAAAACATAGAAGAGCGACCTGTTTTTCGGGCCCCAAGCTTATAGTCCGGTAAAAGAGACGAAAACCCAGCACTTAGCGTAGAATATGAATTTTTAACGGAAGGTAGATGGTTGCATACTGAAAGTAACCCCAATAAAATGTTGCCCCTTAACTCGCCGCAACCCTAAGTTATAGGGGTTGAAAACTTAAAAATCGCCGTATCTCGATAACTAATAGCTCGATCAAAAAAGGTTCCAAATTAAAGTTGTGTGGAATAACAAAATTCGTATAAAGTTATGTGACGTCCAACTCCCTATCTTTGAAAATAGCGGCAGAAAAACGATTCGAAAATTTGGGGTTAATGCGAGTGGAGTAGACATATCGCTGCGTCCTTGTCTGGGTGAAAGGGTCTCGTTTTCACAATGTTTATCTCTACAACGTTGAAAGTCCGTTTTTCAACTTTACAATGACTTTATCTCTCATTTGTATAAACTCGGAAATCCACCAATTGTACAAGAGTCCCAAGTTTGCAATATTGAACTTCTACAACGATCTATCCTTATGATTATCCCCACAACGTACTTATTCGGATTTGTATCAACTAAAAAATGGCGGATTTGCAATTTGCATTAATTCTAAAATGTATCGACTCTACAAGAACTTTGAGTACTCTTCAACTGGGCAATATGAGTGAAATAGAGCACTGTCAATCCTTTTACTACATACCTATCGCTGAAGACCCATATTTATTTGGCATAATTAAGGGTAATATTTATTTGGAAACAGTTAGAAAGTATAATAATTAATAATAAGATAATAAACTTTTATAATTTTCCAACGACACCATTTATTAACAAATATTATTTGATTTCCTATTTTTTATGAAATGTAATAGAGAATGTAAAATATCTTCTTTAATGTATATTTATATTCTTATATATATATATCTCTTCTTTCTTCTTCAATGAAGAATACACCTGATAAATCAGCTGTTGTAGAGCTAACAAGAATATTGCCCAGTTGAACGTTGATTACTCAAAGTTCTTGTAGAGTTGCTGCATTACAGAATTAACGCAATATTGCATATCTATATTGTCCAGTTGATGCAAATCCGAATAAATACGTTGTAGGGATAATCATGAGGCCAGATCGTTGTGGAGGTTCAATATTGCAAACTTGAGACTCTTGTACGGTTGGTGGATGTCCGAGTTTATACAGATGAGAGTCTGTTTATACAGATAAAGTCATTGTAAAGTTGAAAAACGGACTTGCAGCGTTGCAGAGATAAACATTGTGGAACCGAGATCCTTCCATCTGGGTGAGTGGTGCTCTCGTGTTTTTGTGCCGCTATTTTCAAAGATAGGAGATTGTACGTTATATAACTTTATACGTATTTTAGTATTCCAAACAACTTTTGTTTGGGTTTGTTTGGGTTGGGCTATTAATTATCGAGATACGGCGATTTTTAAGGGGCCAGTCCACTTTGAAAATTTCAAAAAATCGAAAGCAAGCAAGACTTGAAGAAATCGACGATGATGAGAAATCAGAAGGGATTCATCGTATCTCTAAAACTAATAAACTGATTCTCTTGAAATTTGAACTACATATTGCAAACATGATTCCCAACAAAGATGACCCTCGATGGTTGTGAAATTTTTATTTTTACTCTTTTTTTTGCGAAAAAACGCGTTTCTTTTTACTTTTTTGTTTTTCATCTGCCATTTTTTTATTTTTTGATAAAACTTTATATCCGAGGGTCTTTTTGTAGCTGGTGTCATACTGAATCTAATGGGCTTTGATTTTTTGTTTCAGACAAGCCGTTGCCGAGTTGTGATGGAGCTACCTAGCCCACCTATTTTTTAGGCGTTACGTTAAACTATAGTTTTTGTACTTAAAAATGAATAAAAATGAATTAAATTTTTTTCAAATGTATTTCAAGGCTTTATTTATCAAGCCCAACAACTTTTATATTAATATCTTTCAGAAAATCCTCAAAAAAAATCGCGAAAATAGCCTTTTTTCGTGGCTCCAAAGTGGATTGGCTCCTTAAGTTTTCAACCCCTATTTCTTAGGGTTACGGCGAGTTGAGAGGCGAAATTTTATTCGGGTTACTTTCAGTACGCAACCATTTACCTTCAGTAAAAAATTCACATCCTACCCTAAAAAGTGGTGGGTTTTCGTCGCTTTTACTGGAGTATTATGCGGATCCGTTAATATTTCTATAAAATTGACAGGCACTGGTAAACGAAAAACAGCATGAAATCTATATTGAAATAATTTCTCGCGTCTGCGAAGCTGATTGCTCGGCTACTCATCGATAACGCTCTCGTGGCGCAGCTTTTAGCCGGAATCGTACCGATTTGTTCTTTTACTGTCGTTTATGCCTCTCGTAGCGTGACAGTGCTATGGCGAAACGCGGCACGATTATTATCGGGGTAGAATTTAATACCAGCGGGAATCGAGTCCGTGGATAACCAATGTTCAACTGGCGGCAATCATTTGCCAAAAAGCAATTAGCTCCGACTAGCATTTTCCGTCTCTGTCTCATTGAATTTCATTAAATATGAAGAGAACGTGAAACGGCGAGGTAGAGGTAGCGCGGGGGTGGTATGGTAGAGCAAACGATACGCACATCTACGTACAAGCACATTGGGGCATTTCACAATCAGTAATAAACGTTCATGGAAGTGAAGCAAAGGGTACGCGGGTACGTACAGTGTGTTTGCAAACGTAAATTCACAATGAGCAAATACCAACGAACTTCACGGTCAAATCGGTTCGAGTATTCGCTTCGTGCTCGCCATTCATACACCTTGAAATCGGCCACATTTTACCTTTAACCGGTAATGATGTACGGGGCTAGGTGTATAGTTCAACAGAATGGTGACGACAAGTCAACCGCCAGAGGACATGTTCACCGTCATTTATTACCGAGCATTATTATATATCCCGCATAGTTGAGGTCTAACCGCGATTCGATCATCCGGTGTATCGTCCTGCCTGTCAGCCCGTCTTTTCAATGCGCCTATGTCACGCCCGAGTACGTTGATCAATTTTAACGATAGAATTATTATTGTCGAAATAATGTTTATTCGTGCAAACTCACCCGCCATTGGCTGACATGCGAACTGATATTTCAACGATCCGATGCGGATTTGAACTTACCTGCAACACAAAGACACAATGACAATGCTAGTAATTCTATTGGTACGTGAACATTTGTTTTTATCATGTATTGGGATCAATCTTTCGACAATGCGGATGCAAATTTCATCGAGTTCCACTTTAGGCGATACGTGCTGTATCGATTAGTTCGGATTTTCGGAATACCCGCATACATTTTCCAGCAGAATCATTTCGCCCTGTTTCATTCGAATTTCCACGCGATTTCCGCTGCGCTGAGTTCATTATGATAATTGAAATCTCGCTTCGTGTGTCATGGTCGTTTTCGATCTGTTTCGTTTAAGGCGTTACCCCCACTTGTAGCGCAAAAAGGCCTTTTTCATGAATTTTTTTAAAGAAAACTACAAAACTTTTTTAATCGGTCAATATACCATCTTAAAGAACACATCTTGAAGAACTTTCAGTAATTTTTTTATTGAAAAATATTACATTGTTTAGTGGAAAATGGCCGTCAATGAAATAATGTTTTTATATGCACGGTTTGCGGTGACCAACATTGCGGCGAAGTGGATCATCTGAAAAAAAATGCGGATGGATTTAATCAAATATAAGTATAAACTAGTCTTTAATCGAAGGATTTTAAAAAATATTCATTTTTCACAAAATGGCGGACAGTCAAAGTTAATGGTGCGATTTTAACGAAAAAAACGGCCGTTTTTGGCTATAAAACGGCTATTTTTTTTTTTTCGAAAAAAAAAAAAATCGAACGATTAAAGACTACATTTTTATGTATTAAATAAGCCTGCAAAATTTCAAGAAGATCGGTTCATTAGTGTTCGAGTAATCTTGGTCACCGACTTCAGAAATGCCATTTTGAGAAAAACGCGTTTAAAGTTTCAATTTCAGTTTACACAAAGAAAATATTTTTTTTTGTAAACTTACATAGAGTCATCTATTCCGGGCATAAAAAAAAACTGCACTTCAAATTGCACTTCAAAAAAATGTAATAAAAAAAAATCGATTTTTTCAAAATTGCAAGTGGGGGTAACCCCTTAACGAGTTATGCCTAGTTTTAACAGTCGAAAACAGCTCATTTATGGGTTTTTTTTTGACAAGTCGTGATGATAAATTTAGGGGAAGGTGGGGTACAGCGTGTCACTTTTTGTCTAACGAATTTTAACTCTAATCAAGGTAGTCTGAATAAAAAAAGGTCATGACCGATTTTATAGACCTTCGGGCGTACAATGAACCTCTCATATTTTTTGCCCATGCATTGTGATGCATTGTACCCCACGGGTGGGGTACAATGCATCATATAGGTGGGTACAGTGTGTCAGCTACTGCGAAACGTAGGGTGCAATAAGGCGGTTGATACTCTTATATTTTTCTAACATAGATAACAGATTGTGACACATAACGGTACGAACCCAAACAAAATCAGTATATCAGTATAAAATCAGTAATGTCACAGGAACGTCTTATTTTCACATTTTACATTTACATTGCGCTTCTTCGGAGCGTTGTCACTTCTTTTTTTTTCTCATTGGGAGTTGGGGCATTGTGCCCCATATCTCGGTGATACATTGTACCCCACTAGTTGAATATATGATTATTGATGAAAATAACTATTAATTAAACTACGAATGGAAAAACACAAGTCACTGAGCTCACCATGAATAATAAAACTATCGATTAGGACCGAAAACCCGAGCCGCTACAGAAAGTTACGTTATATTTTACGTTTTTCCGGCGAGCGATATATTTTTTTTCCAAGCCAAAAATCAGTTTTTAATTTTCAATAATTTTTTGTTAGCTGCTATCGACTTTGTTTTAGGCCTGACGAAACCAAATATAAATTGCGGTCCAACACAAAAAATGTCGGAATTTACGAGCTACAAACCTCCGAGAAATCGGATCTAGCTCACAGTGCCCCGTGATACATTGTACCCCACTCTCCCCTATACCAAAATTAGGTGTTTGTGAAAATATCATTTGAAAAAAAATCTGTAATTTTTTTTGTGTAAAAATATTTAATTTTAGTCATTTTACAGCCGATGTTCGATGCACTTCTCGAAAACGTCTTTTGCGGTTAGCAATGTCCTGAACCAAGTTATCTAGTATCAAAAAATCAAACAGATTTCGTTTGAATTCCGAATTAACAAATTTAAAAAAATGGGTCGACTTCAAAGTGACAGTTCTGACTTTTTCGAGGTAATAAGCATTTTTCGTTCATCAAGTAGAAAGCATAAATTGAAGAAAAAAATCCTGCGATCAAATACTATATTTTTCTATCACGAAAAAGCACTAAAATGTTTAGAAAAATCGATGCAGTCGTTTTTGAGATATTTTGCTTACCGATTTTGAAAACGTACTTTCGCGAAAAAAAGCGTTTAAAGTTTTGAACGACGCTTCCGGGCGTTCCGACGGGCGTCAACATTACAGCCTATAAATCTGTCCATTTTGATCCGATCAACTTGAAATATTCAGGGAACATTTATAAGATAATATACTGCCGAAATATATTGGTTTAGAAAAAAGTGATTTTTCGTCTTTTACAACTAGGAATAACCCCTTAAGCTTGATTTTCATTATACATCGCAATAATCGTGTGTTTTTTTAACACTTGTCGATATCAAGTTAAAGAGCGTGATGTAAAAAGGAAAACGAAAAGCAGGAGGAAAAACAAACAAACGAAACAGGGAATGTAAATAGCGCGTTCGTTTGATAGAAATAAAGGATAAACGAGAATCCAGCAGCAATGAATTTATCGTGGATTTTTGCTCGTGGCAGGTCCAATTGTACAGAGTTAAAATTTGGATTGGCCTTTTTCGACACACCGCTTCACCGGTACTTTCCGTCAGGTGGTGCCCCATACTACCCTTCCGTCCCATATACTACCCTTCCGTCTGCTCTGTACATCGTCGTTCCGCGTTATTCGATAATTCAGTCCTCTTTTTTTCCCATTCGTTGATCACGTGCAACGTACAGAGTTTCAACTTAACCCCGCCGAAATTCGATGAATAATATCTCGAAACTTTTCAATTGTATCTCGAAAATTCATACGGGTCTCGCGCCAAATTACCCGGCGCATAGTTATCGTCAATTTATCAACGCTGCCGAACATTTTGTAGTGAAAAATTCAAAGGCAATTTCGTTGATTTATGTTTCTCCGAAGTCCATTCCACGAGACAGACTGGCGCTCCTTACAATCTAACAATGCTTCCAATCAGCCACTTCAACAGTGGCTATACACAAATAAATAATGCACGAACCAAACGTTTTAACAGTAATAGAATCAGGGGGTACTTCAGTGCTGAGCACTCTGCAAACTCGTGGACTGACTTTTTTATTTTGTAAAGATACATTGACTGACAGCAATTCACGAAGTCCAAGTCACTTTTTCACATCAAAATACAATGACGTTGAAGTTTGCATCGTTGGAATACGACTCATTTATTTTGAACTTCCCAATTTTCCTTCCTTACATCTAATGTAAGCTACGAACATCAGGAAAACATTTTTTGGGATCTGTATTTAGGCGATCTACAGCCTAAATCTGTAAAAGATGATTTTGGATAATAATAAAAATGAGAAATGAAAAAGAATTTTTCTTGCATTCCAACGATGCAAACTTCAACCCCATAAAATATATTTCATTGGTGCCCGAAAACTTTGAATTATTGTTGAATTATGATTGGTCCTTCAGCACGGAATGTCTCGTGTAGAGATAAAAGTGAGAGAATGGATGTCTTAAAAAAAGCGCAACTTTTTATGGGCAAAATAAATCACGTTTCCCTGGGGGATGAACCTTCCGAGGAATCTAGACATTTATCGATTCTCTTACTTGGCCTCTCTCTCTCTCTCTCTCTCTCTCTCTCTCTCTCTCTCTCTCTCTCTCTCTCTCTCTCCACCACCCCTTGCTCTTACTCGGGAACGGGATATTCTTGATACGCGTTTAGCGTCTTGTCTGTCCAGTGAAATTGACTTTCGCTTGCTCTTCTTTCGCCTCACTTCCGATCAAATTTCAACGGTTTCGTCTCCAGACGACAGATCCCGGCATTCCCTGCCCGCGAAGGACCACGGGGTTGATAGGGATCAAGAACGAGAGCGAGAACAAGATACACAAGCAGAGGAAGAGATAGGAAAGAGCTGAAAGAAGAAGCCACGTCGAGAAGCCTGATGTCCAATTTGATGACCATCAGAGTAATTACGGTACTTGCTCACCAACGAGCATCCGTAGAAAGTCATCCAGCTCTTGGTCATAACGGCAATACTTGGAGTTTCGTTCGACCTCGCACTATATGTTTACCTGTACGTGCTCGAGGGCTCGTACCACCGGCACAACGAGTAAAATTAAAGTGAACTGACGTTCGAGATGTTTATCGATCGATTGAAGCGAACAGGCGTGTTAGGTGGGTAAAAGGGTTGGCGAAGCCGGAAGCGAGTCGGGAACGAAACACAGGGGCGCTGAGTTTGCTTTGACGCCTTGCGTTAATTACTTCTACGTGGATTTTGCGTTCCAGGCGTATGCCACTGCGATCTAACGCATACACGTATATGGCGGAACGTATTTATCGATGGTTTCGAGTCAGATGATCCTATCGAGCTTAGATATATATAGACTCGATTTCACTCTGGCGTTGGGCCAATGATGTGGCAGGCATTGGTAGACAAAGCCATCTAAACTAGATAATTTCCGATAACTGGTATGATCCACTCACAAGAAACATCACTTTGATGTCCACCTTCGTTTTTTCAAGTCATGTATATGGTAGAGCATGAAAAACCATTAAATTCGTATTTTTTTATCGGCGGAAAAACGGTTTTAAGGGGTGACACCATCCCTTCGACTGAAACGTGGCAAAAGCTGATCTTACAGATTCACGTGCAAGCAGACCAATGATCAGAAATCGATGATAGGTACATTTGAAGAAAAAAAATTGAGGGATGAACCACCCCTTTATTTTTCTTTTTCTTATCCGATATTTAAGCGGTGTATTTAGTTGTACGTAACGGGTAACTTCGCAGGGGGGACAACATTAAAATTTACGTATTTTTGCATTTTCGTTGGATAACATGCTTAAGGGCGTAAACATCATTCCATACATTTTCGACAATTTTTAATGGAAAATGAGGGATCTGGGGGACATGATTCGTGAATTCGTGTTCAGGGGGTAAAAATACATCGATATGGACTTCTAACAAAATAATTGAAAATCCCAATTTTTTTCTTATCTCGAGATAAAACAAATGGCTTTACGGAATCGTTGATAACTTATTTTCGGTTTGCATTTGGAACTCCATTCTGTGCTCACTCTTTTCGTTATTGTTCGCTCTTTAAAATGCCGTTTGCGTCATGGAGATCCGATGATTTTTCTATTTTTGGCAGAATTCCAAAGACGAACCATCGATTTTTGCCAACTTTTCCATACTCTAAACATCGATTTGGAGTTTGTAGAAATATTTTTGATGAGCATACACATTTCAAGTAAAAAAAATACAACTACGATGAAGTGAGGGGTGGTTTATCCCCTTAAGGCTGCTATTTGACAAAAATGCAAAATCCCGTGCACTTTAATTTCATCCCTACTCCGGAGTGTTACCTGTTTAATTTAATCTAATACATCTAACAGGGTGACAGTAAGAAAAATAAAGAGTTGGTTCATCCTTTAACTTTTATTTTTTCCCAATGTACTCATAGTGGTTTCTGATCGTTTTGCATAAGGAGAATTTTTGTTTTTGGTTCACTGAAATCGGTTGACAGCTTACGAGTGAAACTGCGAAATCAACCCTTGACATGGTTCACTCTTAGGGGTGGTTTCACCTCTTACAGCAATTTTCAGCCGATAAAAAAAAAATTTATAGTTTTTAATGCTCCACCATATACATGAGTTCCAATTAAATAGAAGACACCAAAGCCTTTACGGAATTGTTGTTAAAGGTGTACAACTAAAATGTGGAGAAAATTAGTCAATTTCTCCTAGAAGGTAAATTAGCACCATTGTGCTAATTATTTATCAATAGAGCCACGTTGACTCAAGTGGAGAATCGAGGACAGGGCGTGTCTTCCTACTTTTAGTCGGAAGACCTACGGCCTACGGCCAGACCTACGGTCTGCCTGACATGAACGTAATGTACCAATACCGTGTTGTTCCGGTTAGGTATACCCTATCTGTAGTTTATGCAAAAACTGACACTTCTTCGGCACAGTCCTAAACACAACCACAGTATATCGGGAGTCCTCGTTATCTCTGCGCATCACAGGCGCCGATAAGGGGAGTGGCTGCGTCAAATATTGTGACTTATTGAGTAGCGTTGTACTAAACGTCGAGCCGAACAAACATGGATTAATTGATCGAGTATCGAATGAAGAGACCGATGTTTGCGCGAGTACGCGCGTCCGCAGCTACAGTGGCGGCTAGCAGCCACGCGTTGTTTGTCCGAACTTGTTTGTATAAACTAAGCTATGGCGTAGTCAAGGTACATATTCTTTAATCGCCCTATTTATTCCATTCGTTTCCCATATATGTCAAACAAATGATAGTTCCGGCAGGCAGTATTAATAAATACGTCACGAAAATGAGGGTAGGAAACTGGTAGGCATGTTGGGTAGGATGTCCAATCAAAGAAGATTGTTAGACATCAATACCGATCTAGTCGGCAACCCCATAAATGTAATTGTATTATACATATGCGAAGAAAAGTACCGCGCGATTAATGCTTATGCTGATGGAGCTCAAACGAACCGGATGATGGCCATTTGTCATGAAATGAAAGAGGATCCACGGCCGGTCTGTCAAGATGTCTTTTTCTTTGATTATTTTTGCAAGAAGAATTAAGCGACGGATGACTTTCCCAGTGGCAGCTTGAAAAAAGTCAGTATGGCTCGTTAACTCTGCTTCCGGCCTCGCCCTGGTCATTTATCTTCACCGACAAGCTTTACCAAGTGTTCATGACGCACAGACACCAGCATTTTATGTATATACCTGTATACATACATATATACATATATATGAACAGTGAATATATATATCTCTCTCGCTCTCTGCATCCTCCTTTCTCGTTCTTTTTCTCTAGTCGATGTACTTCCTTCCGTCTAGCTGAGTTCTCGCGTCATCGTTCGTTACAACGAAGAAACTTTAGCCCTTTGGGTTGTATACAACGATAGACAGAGAGAGGGAGAGAGAGAGAAAAATAGAGTAATAGGACAAGAACTCCGTGAGTTCTAGAGGAAGCAGCTAAGATTGCGAAAACGAGAGGCGAAGGCTGAAAGGCGCGGGATAAAACGAGAGAATGGCAACAAAAAACCGAGGAGTGGAAACAGGTGAGTGAGAGGAGGTTGCACTCATTGAAGAAAGAGTTGAAAAGGAAGTGAGCTGGCGGGTTCGGGTTCAAAAGTAGAAAAGGTGATTGGCTCGGGTTCTACAATGAGTCAAGATCACCTTTTCTCACTTTTGTACGTTAAGTTTCTGGCTCGCAAGTACCCACTCACTCTTTAGACCGGACTCCATAACCCCGACTCATTGAACCGGTTCGTAGATGCCCGAGGAGGTCCTTGTCGCGTCTCTCTACTTACAAGTCCTCCAACTCGGTCGGCCAATGACAAAAGAACGAAAGAAACAACGGGCTAACATCGGTAGCGAAGTTCCTGCTCATTGTTACTTGGGCTCGTTAGTAGAGGTGATGCTGGGTTGTTCGTAGATGGCAAAGATGGTGGAGTCCCACCAGCGAGTATTGTAATTGAACTGGTTAATGATAACAGGCACACCTACAGCTCTGCGATGCATTCTGACTGCGAAAAATAATGGAAAACATTCGGGTCTCTTTCATGTCCTATGGCTGATGGTTGGAATAAATCTGGATGGCAATTTTCGCTTAGATATCACGATTATTCAGACATGGGATGTTGAAGCTTGATTGTTCCATTAGTTCGTGAGTGAAAGCGAAGCCTGTTGGCCGAATCGAAAACCGACATCGGATATCAGTAGAAGTTCTCGAACTTCTACTGTCCTTCGTCCATTACCGGGCTTGCCAATGGTACGCTGGTAAAGGCTTGAGTAAAATACACCAACACTGGCATGTTGCAGGGGTGCTGTGGTTTCGGGGCGAGACTGGAGACGGTCCAGCACGGATGGATGCCATCGCTAGCTTGATCCTTTATACAGAGATGCCATGGCACATTCGGACGATTACCCTCGCGGTCGTATACAGCTCATGCTTGAGTAATCATGCCCCGGCAAGGATGATTCAATAAGCGAGTCAACCTGGATTGGGTAAAGGTTATCGCGAAGATGTAGAATCGTAGCTGAGAAAATGGAAGCTTAAGGCAAGAGATGATTTCGAATGTAAAATACCAGCATACTCTGTTAGTAACTGTTATAATAGTTAGTGGACTATTTTGAGTTCAGGTTAATTAATCATGGATGCATTATACGAGACCATTTACAAGACACGTCGAACATTAAGGTTGCGCTATTGATTCAAAAGCCGATATTCCTCGTTTAATCTGATCCGACAGTGGATCATATCAACCCTACATCAGAGAACAAATTTGGACTTGGTTGCATTCATTGCACGTTCTAAAACGATGCATAAACATGAAAGTGGAAGTTGGACATATCGAGGTGAATGCCCCACGGTAATATAAATTACCAAAATGTTTTAGGGAGATGTTGAGCCAACTCGAGTATATCTCTCTCGAGACATTCCTTCGACCTGAATGCAGGAAGCCAGGAGACATCGACGACGAGTTCCCGATAAGATTCACGCCCTTGGGGCCGAGTTTCGTGCTTCTATTACCGCGCGCTTCCATCTCCGTCTCGTTAACTGGTGCCTAAATTAAACTAAGCTCCGGGTGCGGCGACTAGATCGTCGACCAGCGATATACGCGCTGCCATACTCAAAACCAGCCAAGGTTGAGACGACCTTGCGTTAAGGGGAGATATACACCTAGATGGTCGAAAAAGTCGATTTAGAAGCTATGAACATTCCATCGACCGTAGGAGACCTACACTATGGGCCTGGTATCGATGATTCCATGTAAGTTGACAAATTTCATGATTTATTCATTCCCAAATTTTCAAACGCGTTTTTCCCAAAACCACGTTTTTCAAATCGGTACCCAAAATTTCTCGAAAACCAATGAACCGATTGCCTTGAGGTTTTTTGTGGTTATTCTATACACAATTATCTAGTACTTGTCATTGGATTTTTTTTTGTTACTTAAATTTTGTTTTATAGGCAAAATAATAACTAATTTTTGGCCCAAAAACCACTATTTATGTTCAAACGACCGCCATTTTGTCATAAATCGATATTTTCAAAATCGGCTATGACAAGTACTAGATTATAGTATCTAATTTAATAATCTTTTTGGTTTTTTTTCAGATGATTTTTGAAGAAACGCCAGTGGGTACCGTATACGCAGATTTTTTTACGACGCTCCAAGGATCATACAATATCCTTGTATATTTTCGATATTTTTAAATAAAGAAAATTAAACATATTTTTGAATGTATATACTTTTAGATAATGAAAACCTCAATCCGAAATTTCAAATAGTTGTCATTGAAAAAATTAACAAAAATGACCTTTTTTGGCTCCTAGGTGTATATCTCCCCTTAAGGCAAAATTTTCTTCTTAGTAACTACGTCCAGGCGCCTTCTGCGCTAGCACTCCCCATGTTTTATTTTTTTCCCTTCCCACGACCCTTTCCTTTCCCTCGTCCTTTCGGACGATTTCCCTTCTAGTCGCAAATATCACACGACTGACTCTTTCCACAAGATATCATTCCTATATTGCGGCCTAGCACGTATTATCGAACTATATAGACGTATTATGGCTTATACGGAGGCTTATATAGAGCGAAGGACTATACTGAGACGTCAAGGGCTATCGGACTAAGCGTGCCAGGACCATTGGCATATAACAAGGCTTAACGTGAAGGTTTCGTGCGTAGACAGAACTCGGCTGCGTCTTTCTGGCAGCCGGCAGTAAAATCCGTTTATCCTCTTTGCGCAACGAGAGAAAATTCGAGTCCTTCGGGTCCTCCAGTGGTTCTCCTTACCGGGAATTTCCCGCAATGTACCTCAGCTTCAGCGACATCCGTTTTCTCTCTGCCCAACTACTGTGAGAGATGTTACATGCTCTCGCGAGTTTTACGACTGGAATTTACTGTAGATTTTCTGTGCGTACAAATGGTACCCTATTGTTGCATCGAGTTGGCAAAGTATTCGTACGATGTTCAGTCATCAAAACTGGACGTTGATGTTGATTTGTGTAAATTTGATTGTGTAAATCAAAATGGCGATCATCTGATAAAATTTGTAGAATTGATTGTAAGAGCGCGTTGACAACGTTAATCGAGTTTGAGGTTAAGGCCTTAGGCTACTCTAGGGGCTGAAAAATAGGCTTTTTGAAGATTTTTTTTCAGAAAAACTACAAAATAAATCGAGATTACAAAAAAGGGTGTTTATCATACATATCAGTGACTGTATACAATAATTTTTTTTAAGCGATTAATTTCAAAATGGCGGCTGTGCAGCGTTTATCTCAAAACTGCATTTTTTTAATTGGCCGGAAATATAACTCAGACTATTTTCAATCGATCACTTGAAATGTTAAATATATCTTGAAAAATACATTGGCTATGGAAGTACGTAGGATTTTTTTTTATATTGCATAGTTCATTTGTTATTAACAATTATCTGACGATTTTTTAGGCAAATTTTTCGCTTTCCAAAAATTTGCCCAAAAGATCGTCCGATAATTGTCAATAACAAGTGAACTATGCAATATAAAAAAAATCCTACGTACTTCCATAGACAATGTATTTTTCAAGATATATTCAACATTTCAAGTGAATCGGTTGAAAATAGTCTGACAAGGACCATCCCTCAGGTGACATCCTTCGAATTTGTTGAAATTTGGATATGTTACAACGCACCGAAAAGTAAGCGATACGTATTTTTTGTTGTCGGCGGAAAAACGGTTTTAAGGGCTGAAACGCACCCTCAAAAATGGAGATGTTTTTCATTTTTCGTCGATAACATTTTAACGGTACGAGATATTTAAAAATTTCAAATTGAAACAATGTTTATTTTTTTGTCCACTATATATGGGAGATGAGGATGATAACGTTATCAACGGAAAACGAAAAACACCCCTTTTTTCGAGGGTTCGTTTCACCCCTCAAACCCCCCCCCCGTTTTTCCGCCGATAAAAAAAAATCCGTATCGCTTACTTTTCGGTGCTTTGTAACATATCCAAATTTCAACAAAATCGAAGGGTGTCACCTGAGGGATGTTCCTTGTGAGTTGTTTCCGGCCAACTTAAAAAATGGAGTGTTGAGATAAACGCTGCACAGCCCCTATTTTGAAATTGATTGCTTCAAAAAAATTATTGTATACAGTCACTGATATGTATTTATGATAAACACCCTTTTTTGTAATCTCGATTTATTTCGTAGTTTTTCTGAAAAAAAAATCCCCACAAAGCCTATTTTTCGGTCTCTAGAATGGCCTAACCCCTTAATAAGCGGCACAATTTTCGGTTTGCTTGATCTTTTGATCGATCATCTTATTCACCACTAATCCGGTCAATTATCATTACGGAGCATCAGTTTTTCGCAACCATGTACTAGCTGTCATCATTTGGACATCGCCCATACCGTAGACCAGAACAAAGGACGGGCGCTATCTCCATGTGCAAAGTTCATATTGATTATTCACCCTTCCTGACTCCGCGAGCGTGCAACATTCTGATGCAACGCCAGCAATCGCTCAGTGACTAATAGGAATGCGATTGGAAGGGTAGGAGGTACAACTCTTGCTTCGATTGCCTGCGTTTACACGATCGCATGGAATCTCTCGGAAATCCAGGGGGTTAGGGCGGATACGTACCCCCGCGGGCTTCAGTCTCGTGTCCAGCGTGGAGGAGGAAGGAGGGTGAGTGAGAGCAGGAAACACGTCGGATAGTATCGGGGTGTATAATTTAAGCTCGTGTATCAATCGCCGTAGGCTCTCTTTGGGGTGTAGGAAGGCTTGGGCGAAATTGCGTCGAAGGTGGAGGGGGACTGGTTTGAGAGAGAAGCCCATTCGAGTTTGTAAGGCCTAGGGGATGATTTCCCGACGGATTAGCCAGGCTTGTATATTAGCCAGGGAATACAGGACCGCATCGCATCAATACCTGTATAACCAACTAGCGAATTCGACATGGGATGACGTTTCCCAATGATTTACGCTGCTGCAACGAGATCTCGTCCAGACTCGATTTCATTTATTCCATTGGAATGAAAACCGCAGTGTTGGTACACCGTAAGAAAGCAATCGATAAGCGCTAAAAACCCCGTGGTACGAATTTTCGATAGGGTAGTTTGACAATAGGCGTGAAAGGATCCAATCAGTCCTGGTATCGTAGTACATCATTCAGGCTGGGATTGGCATGTTGCGGAAGTTGCTACTGAGATGATGGAGGAGAGAATGATATTACTGCGAATATTATTTCTTTTCGCATCTTTTGCACCATTCTTCCGTAACCCTGGTAATCCCACCGTATCCAAAGTTCTTGTTTATCTGCCAATCCAAGAGAGGCGGATTCTTGAGAGTACGAGCAGAACTCCCCGCAGACGAATCACCTTTTGTTATCCATCGATCTATCAATCCGTACGTCTGTCTTGGAGCGCCCCCTCCACCCCCGCCTCGTGAAGCCCCTTCAATCCGTTTATCCCCGGCCAAGACGAGGATTCCTGGCCTGCCCTTTCTTCTTCCACTCTCCTTTGCGGTCTTTTATTTGTCTACATCGTCAGAGAGAAAGAGAGCCAGGGTCCAGGGAGGACAAAATGGTGGTGATCACCAGACGGAATGCCAAGGCTGCACTGCCGGCGAGGTGGACGCGGGAGGCGGGTATGAAGTCAAAGAGGGAGCGTGAGAGAGTCGACTGGAAGAGGATGATTGAGGAGTAAGAGCTCATCAAATGTAGGATGTTGGAAGGTTCCTCTAGACGGATTTGAAGCTATTCGAGGGAGGAGGTTGGGGAAGTGCGAGAGGTAGAACGCGTTGAACGAGATTGAGTTATCCCGTAGTCCGCCATATTGGGAGATGCCGAAATTTAATAAAGCTGATTGGTAAATTGCCACCGAGACCCGAGGACGGAATGAGGAGAGGGTTGCGCGCAAAGTTAGGGAACGAGAGGGAGAGAGCGGATTCGAGAATGTGAGAGAGGGTGGCTAAAAGGGGAAGGGCTGTGGCACCTGGTACGGAAGGGCGAAGAGCTTGATACCGAGTCTCGGGGTATGATACAGAATAGCGATCGGTGGTGTACGTAGCGCGATAACGCATACAGCCAAGAGAAAGTTTAGTTAGCGCGATATGCTCTCGGGTAGAAACTTGACTCTCGGAGATGACGTTGCTTTTCCCACGAGAAGAAAGTTGCACTTTGCATATCCCATGAACTGGTTATGAAAAATTTTAACAAGCCCAAACAACAATAAACAATTACAATACTCATAGCGATACTATGAAAAGTGAAAAAATGCATGCACTTTTGCCAGCTACCGTAGCTTTTTTCGTACTTGGTCGGTCTGATATTGATGAAAACTGCTTGCCATATGGATCCTCCTCATTAGTCTCCTATCAAATGCCATTAAGGGGCTATACCAGTGTGAAACTTTCAAAAAATTGATTTTTTTTTGCCTTTTTCGACAGTTTATATTTTCAAGAATATGAGATGTGATTTTGACACTTTCAAGATTTAAACTTTCAAGAATATGAAATGAGATTTTTCAAATTTGCTGACATTGTAACTCAAAGAGCAATTATTCGATTGACTTGAAATTTGAACTGAGTGCTCTTGAATATATTTACTCTACAATGACGTAGGATATTTTTGATTGGATGAAAATTGACGATTTGGCATTGAAAAAAACGACCATTTTATAGGCAAGAAAACAGACTTTTGTTCATCACTGCGCTATTTTGTTAGATTTTGATATTTTTCGAAAATCCTACGTCATTGTACGGGAAATACCTTCCAGTTTAACGACATTTTTTCCTTTTTCGGTTTCAGCTACTCAATCGGCCGGAATCATGTCAGCAGTGGAGGAACTTTTTTTTGGCGGCTCCGAAGGCAGCGCATAAGTCGCTTGGATCTTAATATTTTTCTATGAAAAAATTATGCAATATAGGTCAAATATAGCCAAATATATATTTTTAATTTTCCGAAACATTTAATTGAATATTTTTCTTCCAAAAATTTCCCGAAAATCATCAAAATTTTCAGCGTTCACGCTGGTATAGCCTCTTAATTAACTTGGGACGGGTCATTCTAGATCACTGGGTTCGAAAAAATCTATTCTTCCTGCTGGCGGAAAAACAACGGTCGAATGAAAATCAGGGAACTGAAAAAAGACGGTAGATTCTAGAATGGCGAGATGGGAGGTTCGCCAGATTGACGGATAAATAGATACTGCAGGGTCTCAACCGGCGTAACGAAGAAAAAGAAAACCAAGGCGGATATCGGGCTGTTACTGACTAGGGTTGCGAATCAAGCAGGGGAAAAAGTCAAACAAATCCTATACTTGTATAGATGTGTGTTTGTGTGTGTGTGTGTGTGTGTGGTGGGTCTAGGAAGAAAAGAAAGAAAATGGAACAGTGACGGGGCACCAGACGAGGGAACAAAAACACGACTGGATGACGGAGCACACAGAGAAACCGTTGGGTCTCTCACGTTCGTTAGACGAACTCCATACTAGGAAAGGGGCAAAAGGGCAAAGAACACACAACGAAACGTTACATGCACACGGGGAGGGAAGGAGGGTGGCTTTGAGGCTATGCACTTTTTGCCCTTGGTTGCAGACTCTATTTTGTTTTTCCTCTATTTGAACCACGCGATCGTTGTGCACCTGCCACGAGCAAGGGTGTATAGCCTTGACGAGCAACTCGATCAGTTTCCACCCCTTCGATCAGTTTTCAGTTTGCCTCCCTTTTCCTCTTCCTCCTCTATCTTTTTCTCCCTCACTCTCTTTCTCTGTCTCTCTCCCTCTCCCTTTCACCCTCGAGTTGGTATTTTTTATTTACTATTTTTGTCCTCTCCTCGGTTGGACGCGTCATAGCCGAGGAGAAAAAAGTGACGAGAGGGACCGCTGCGACGGGAGAACTATAGGATGAGTAGGAACGGCGCGGAAGGGAGAATGCATTTTTCAGAGATGCCTGTCTATAGCACACAGGAAGGGAACCGATACAGCAGGCTGAATGCACGCGTCAAAACCACGTTACTCCCCCCGTCGATACTCCCTCGTCATCCCTTATCGGCTTTGGTTTCGTGTTACTCCATCATTCTGTGTATATGTACCTAGGACAGCCTACACATAAATACGGACAGTAGCCGTCGTTTTTGTCTCTCCACTCTTTCCCTGTCTTCCTCACTCTCTTACGATCTCTCTCTCTCTCTCTCTCTCTCTCTCTCTCTCTCTCTTTCATTCTACTCTCCGTAACTCAAATTCACCCCGTGACAAGCCGCGATTCCCCATGCCCGGGTGAATCTCTTGTTTCGTACTACTGGTATATTCGTTCTATTTCGCGAATTTTGCCTCCGTTACTTTTCTTCTTTATTTTCGTCCCGCCCTGAGCATAACTTGGATTTCGGTCCCGAAAGTGCACAAATTCTCATTTTATCGTTCGCCAACTCCCTCATCCGATTATTAGTGATGATTCGATGAATTTCATCTTACCGGTTATATTATTACGTAGTATGAATAATTGACGGTCGTCAGTGGCCGCGCGTGACCCATTCTGGCGGATAATCCATTATTGCTATTGAAAATGATCACATTATAAATGTACATTTTACTCATCACGTTTCGAAAACCGTGTTAATAAGATGATGCAAATTAGTTCGTCTTGTATACTTTTGGGAAATTGTATTATACATTCCCATCGTTAAATTTACTCCATGATCCGCCGTTCATGTCAACCACAAAAGACAGAATAATTGTGCATGTTTACAAATTATCATCAAAACGATCATCGTCAAATTGTCATCAAAAGGCGTTATTCTGAAGTAATTTTGGTGGAGGGACCGATTTACTGAAGCTGTAGAACGAAAAAAAAATTTGTAAAACATTTAATACCCATATCGTGCAAAGGAGAATGAAACCAGCGAAATTTCTTGAGGGCTGCGAAAATAGAAAGAGATTTGAGCAGCAAGGGAGAAGATTTTCTGAGAGATTTGGGTTTCGAGGGAAGATATCGATGAGAGCTTTTTCAAGAATCATTTTTTGTCCTTCTCTCCTTTTCGTGTTATGTAACAAAGACCATCTGTAATCCCTAGTCACGGAATCCTATATATATATATATATCATTATTACGTGTGCGTGAGCCCCGGTGCGATCAGAAAAATTCTGTTCTCTCTGGTGCCGAGACTTCGGAAGAGCTCATGGAGGCACGAAGTAGAAAAAACACACTTCGGTCGGGCGAGAGGCTTTTCGAGTATCGAAGGAAATATTGGGGTCGTTTCAGTCGAGAGCATCGTGCGTGTTATACATATACGTATATACATGTGTGAGTGTTTGAAGAAGCCCTGGCCCTCGTTCTCGAGAGTATCAAGAAGAATATTTACACCCCCAACACTCCGGAAGGGTAGCCCAACAGATCTGAAGTGCGTCTCATGGGCGTGTTTTCGTGTCAGGATCCCTCGCCTCGGTGTCTTCTGTGACGAGATTTGTGTATGCCTTAGGAAACGAATAAATATTTATCTACCAGAGTATCACTGTGGTATATGGCTAACCGAGATCATAGGATTTATCGTATTGGAATGAATTAGTTTGTGGATACATTCGAGTGGAATTATTTCAGAAACATCTTCAGTACGTACAGTATCGTTGGTTCGTTTTATTTCGGCTTTTGTATTTTTTCCCTTCGAATAATTTTCGAAGTAATCTGAGAAGCTCCAGGAACTTTGAGTCCTGTACAACGAGACGATTGAATATCCCTCTCGACGTGCAATATTATAACAAGCAAACAATAATTGGCAGGGGTGCTCGATAATTATCCTCGATCGATCTCAGTAACGAGAGAGAGAGCAAGAGAGAGAGAGAGAGAGAGAGAGAGGCATCTGGCTAAGTTAATTCCACTAAACTTTGCGGTGCGCTGTGTCTTCCAACAAGGGTGAATTTCGTCGCGTCTTGAGACCCTTTCCCTTATCCCCGTGCAACCGCAAACTATCGCTACGCTCCAGTTGTTGAATTTCGTCCGAAATAGAGACCAAGAGAGAGAGAGAGAGAGAGAGAGAGAGAGAGGGCCCCGAAAGCTCCAAGATACGCTCACGTATATGTATAATGACCCTTGAGGCGCTCTCTTGCGGCGAGTGTACTTTTGGACTGTGCTTCTGTATACGGTACACCACAGTGCAGAACATAGGAGATCAACGAGAGCCACGACCGTTTCGCGTTCTCGCAGTTTCTCAACTGGGTCGCGGCTTTCCTCCCTCGCGGCCCTTCTCGCTTCGTATCCAGCGTCCTTCTCTTTTATCCTAGTATACTCTCACTCTGCGAGAGTATCCTGAAGAGAGTTCTTGTAATTTCTCCATTGCTCTCTCTCTCTCTCTCTCTCTCTCTCTCTCGCTCTCGCGGTATTCCAATCTACCTCTCCCTTTCTGCAATCCTGCGGGAACGAGAAATCAGGATTTTGGATTACGAAGCTGAGCCGTGGCACTCCATTTCAGCAGGGAGAAAGAGACAAATGCAGAAATAGAAATGAGAATGAGCGACCACTCTAGCCTCGGTCTCCCAAAGTTTCTTGCCCAAAGTCTCGTTCTCTCCGGTCCGACTGTAGAACGACCCTTACCACTTAATTCACGGGCTATCGATGAATTTAGTAGCGGCTAGTAGATTATGGCGAGTGAATTCCCACGGAATTGATTCTAGCAGTTGGAAAAACCTCATTGAATAACACTCGAGTGATTTGAATCCGATCCTCGTCGTGTAAATACCGAGGACCAACTGGACTAGAAATGTTGTTACGGGGCGGACTAGAGCTGCCTCCGGCATACCGTATTCCGTACCACGGCACGGTACAGGCCGCCGGATCAGAGCTTTACCGGGCGTGAAACGCTTTTTTGAATCCGGCCATGACGCGGATTCCGCATAACTGATCCATATGCCTTTTCAGGCTCTGATCCGGTTGCCGTATCTATGGCTGAAATGAATAAAAAATCGAAAAACTACGAATAAAAAGATTCTGGTAGTATTTTTTGTTTCCGTATGTGTTATTTATGATCCTGCCTATATGATAATTGGAATAAAACGTATCCTGCCTCATTGTAGTTTTTTACCTCCCCTCGGAATTGAACTTACGTCTTCTCATTTAGCCATTCAAACACTTGTGTAAACCTTTTTTTTCTTTGCATATTATTATCATTCTAATTCTATTCCAAAGCATGTCAATAGTTTTATTCATGGGGTTGAAGATTGCATCGCTGCAATACAACAATAATTATTTTTTTACCGGATTTTTTCTGCCTACTTAGGCTGTGAAAATAACTCACACGTTTTTACATATTCTCATTAGAGTGTTACGACCGGAATTTGCAAAAAAGGCTTGTGATGATGATTTTGTAAAAAAAATGTTCAAGTTGTGCAAAAAAATTATTTTTATTGATTTGATTGATAACCTTTTGATGACGATAAAAATAAACAAATGAACAGGGACGAAAAAAGCGTTGCATTCCCACGATTTATTTTTATTCGTTCTTTGTATCTTGATTTGACGATGACGGCGTCTGCATGGACACTACATTACTTTTATTAGAATCTTGCCGAAATTATGCACGCAGCAACTCAGTTGTTTACTTTGATGGCCCCGAATAAGGTTACCCGGTAGACAGGCGGCGCAAATCAGACATACACTTCGAAGTGCATGGCGAATCGGTACCGGATGTCTACTGGATTAGCCAAACTCGGAGCACGGATGGGAAAAGGAAAATCGATCAGGCCTTGGACAGGTAACTTTAACAGAGTCATGTGAGGGAGGCGTTGCGGGTCGTGTGATGTGGGCCTGATTAATGCTGCCTTCTTACATCGGTATCTGGGTACTACTGATCTGGCAGACATACGGCGCCGATCATGCACGGACTTCGGCGCCCTAACAAGGTCCTCGCAAGATTACCTGATTCAGGACTTATCAGTTTGTCTTTATTACACCCCTTCTCCGGATTCACTGATCCAGTAAATATCCAGCACAGATCAGGCGGGCGCTTCCACGGTATTCCTGGCCGTATCTTCAAACCTGCCTGATCAGTGATCCGGCTGCCGGAACAACATTTCCAGTCGGGAAATTTATCAATTGGAAACCTAGAATTTTCCAACTATGCCAACTATTCCGACTACTCCGACCGCTTGCGAAAAATTGCGGTCAATTATTGGGTGTGCAACTTAGCTCGGTCCGTTTTATTGCTTAAAATACGCACTTATTCGAATGATAAAATTAATTAATACATTAATCAAAATATTGTCCATCGCTAGCCACTACTTTTCCCCATCTTTCTGGTAATTTATGAATTCCATCGCGGAAGAAGCGTTCATCTTTTGAAGCCAAAAATGAATCGAGCCAATTTTTGATACCCTGTTGTGACGTGAAGCGTATTCCAGTCAAAGCGTTCTGCATCGATCGAAACAAATGGTAGGCGGAAGGGGCAAGGTCTGGGCTATACGGAGGGGGAGCCAGAATTTCCCACCCGCTATTTTCCAAATAGTTTTTAACCACAATAGCAACGTGACGCCGAGCGTTGTCATGTTGAAAGATTATGGACTCGTGTCTGGTCGCATATTCTGGACGTTTTTCGGCTATAGCTCGCTTTAAACGGATCAATTGTTGCCTGTAGAAGTCTCCCGTGATGGTTTGACCAGCATTCGGTGGGCTTCAGCTGCACTTTTCTTCCAATTGAAACAGAAAATCAACACTTCCCGCAAATGGTGCTTATTTGGGACGAAATTCGACATTTTCACCGCAGTAAAAATTAGACTTGATCCGCAAAACTCAAAGGTCTGTAACCGATATTTGGTTGAGAGATGATGATACTTCACGATACAGCAAAAACCAGCTGTTGCCGTCAACCATTTATAGCACCTGTAGCCATCTTTTTAAAACGGAACGAACTAAGTTGTACACCTAATATTTACGAGCTCTGAACTGCGGCCTTTTTTGGCTGCTTTTTTCACGCAACTCTGTATACCCTGCTCATGTTTATACGAAAGATGAAGGGCTTCGAAATGTTTTGGGAAATTAGAATCAAGAATAGTTTTTTAGGTAGTGAAGATTATTCGACAATGTCTGTAAAATGCGAATGTTTTGTTGCGACATCAGGTCACACTCCGTCCAGAAATGCCGACCTGTGATTGTTCACATTTTGCACTCGAATGTAACACGAAAGAAGATACACATATATATCGATGAATGATCGTGAGAGCTTCGTGTTACTGGCAAGAGGGGAAGGATAATGAGAGAAGAGAATGGTAAGGTTGAATTTAGTTGAAATATTCATGGGATTGTCGTACCGTGTGGTACCTTGTTCTCCACTACCGAAATCGGATATAGTGATATGTGGTAGATCGTGCACACAGCCCAGTTTCGATTCTTCATTCGTCGTTTTATCGCATGACCCCGCTACATTCATAGGTCCTTATAAACTTTATCTCCCCTTCTCCACTTGCGGCCACCGGATCGCGAATCATTCAATGAATAGTGTATCGGAAACACGTCACGACCAACTGACAGAGAAACTCCAGCCGGAGAATAGAGTCTTGTATCGATTATTCCGCGAAAGTCCAACACGTATAATGTTGCCTGGGGCATGCTATCAAAAATTGGACGACTACTGACCGAAAAAAAATGTAATTGAAAGCTTTTTTATTCCCAAATTGTGGAAGCGAAGAGGAAATTGATGAGAATGACCGGAGAGAGGGACGGCGGAGGGTAGTAGCAGAGTGGTTGGTCCAGGCCAATAATTGGATGAAGTTGAAGTTTGTATGCATAGTTGGAATGCAACGAGAATGTTTTTTTTTAATTACTCAAATTTCCTTTGCCATTTTTCAGCTACGAGAATTACGTAAACATTTTTTATGATTCTTGTTGAGCGATCTACAACAAATTTGCAAAGTGTGATTTTGGATAGTAACGAAAATATGGAATTGGAAGGAATTTGCGTTGCATTCAAACAATGCAAACTTCAGCCCAACAGGGCAGATCAGATTGGCACAAGTATTTGACGGTTTCCGTGTACCCTTGCGCTGATGCGACACGGCAATGCATTAGGAAACGAATAGCTGTGGGCAGACGTCCGAAAGTTCTGAGGGTGGACGAGATGGGATCCCTGAAGACCTCAAGGGCAAGGAAGGACTGTTGCAAAAATAAACACCCAAGAGAGGAAGAGTCCTTCCTTTTGGTAAATTCCTTTACGACCACTTGTCGCTGTTTTGGAAAATTACGTTTTCCTCCTGACAGTTAAAATTTTCGAAAAATCGATTTTTTTTATTTTATTTTCGTAATGTACATATATTTGAGTACGCACACAAAATTTCTTGTCAATCCGGCGAATATTCTCGAAGTTAAACGCACATTTGTAATGACGTGTCAGAGCGTTCGAAAGTGCTTTTGAAACTTTAAACGCGTTCGTCTCAAAACTGTATTTTTAAAGTCGGTGAGCAAGATTTCTCGGAAACGGCTGAACCGATCAGTCTCAAATTTTAACAAAATCTTTTCAAGTATATTTTTTTGATAATTGATAGAAGGTTTTTTCTCACCAATATTTTCCATTTTATAAACAATTTAAAGCCTAAATTTTTATCAAAAATCGATTTTTTTAGAAGCCGCTATTTTGTCAATAATTATTATTTTGCTTATTCCTTCGATCCATTACAAGATAATCCATTATATTAACGAAATATTTTTGGTTTTTTCATTTTAGATGATCCAGTCCAGAGATATCGTGCTCATCGCAAGACGCCCTTTTCTGGAGGTGCTCCTGAAGACCAGCTACAGCAGTTTTCAAAATAATTATTTTTACAAATAAAAAATGTTAAAATACAGTTGAAAGTTACCATAATATGTGTACCAATTTTTACGTTAATAGATTTAAAGGTCTTTTTAAGGGGCCAGTCCACTTTGAAAATTTCAAAAATCGAAAGCAAGCAAGACTTGAAGAAATTGACGACGATGAGCAATCAGAACGGATTTTGTACGGTGCAGGAATTGCCGTTTGTCTTTAGGTAAGAGTTTTTCATAGTATGAACTTCGAACGCGCTTTCTCGAAACAACGTTTTCAAAATCTAGCTCCATCGTATCTCTAAAACTAATAAACCGATTCTCTTGAAATTTGAACCACATATTGTGAACATGATTCGCAACAAGATGATCCTCGATGGTTCTAAAATTTGGATTTTTACTCTTTTTTCGGGAAAAATTGCGAAAAACGCGTTTTTTAAAACTTTTTTTGTTTTGCATCTGCCATTTTTTTATTTTTTTATAAAACTTTATATCCGAGGGTCATTTTGTAGCTGGTGTCATACTGAATCTAATGGACTTTGATTTTTTTTTTTGAGACAAGCCGTTGCCGAGTTGTGATGGAGCTACCTAGCCCACCTATTTTTGAGGCGTTACGTTAAACTATAGTTTTTGTACTTAAAAATGAATTAAAATGAATCAATTTTTTTTAAATATATTTCAAGACTTTATTTATCAATCCCAACAACGTTTATATTCATATATTTTATAAAATCCTCAAAAAAAATCGCAAAAGTAGCCTTTTTTCGTGGCTCCAAAGTGGACTGGCCCCTTAAGAAAAATTCTTGAAAAATCGATCTTTTTGGCCTCCTGACTGTACTAACCCCTTAACGCGAAGCCCTTTATGGCCGAGGTCTTCAGTGAACTCTCGACGGGGACAACTTTTTTGGATACTCTCTTTACGAAATGAATATCGTGCAAAGATCAGTCAGCTTGGAAAATAATTCGAAATCCTTACAAATTGATCTTCGCGACATGAAAAATCCCACATTTTGCAACCCACGAAGGATAGGAATGAAAAAATCATCGTATGAAGTTGTAAAAAAGCTTTGCGCGTGTAGTTCCCGTAGATCATTTTTACGATATTTTTCGTAGGGGCATGGAATATGACCGGCGAACAGGTGAGGGGGTCTACGCAGGGTGTAATTCACGATGCAATAAAATATTAGGGAACAAACAGGGCGGGACGTTTATGGTCGGGTAGCTGGTGTACAGTTTCCGGAGGGTTCGTATAGTAGAATCGGAGAGAGTGAGAGAGAAAGAGAGAGGAATATAGGGTGACACGCTTGGCCATAAAATTCCTCCGGCATTAGTTACTTTGCGGTCATAAAAAATGTAAAACTCCATTGTTTCCGTCAAGTCGGAGAAGATTACTATACGGTGGCTAGGATCGTAAGCTCTACGCCGATTTCATACGCAGTTTCACGTCTGGATAAGTCACGAAGGGTCGCAACCGCAACGCCCTCTCAATGTCGTCTGTCATCCACACGTCACAGAGCGCCGGAGAAGAAAAAATGTCGTTAAAATATTCTTAGCACGTGCCGAGGCCTTCACACCTTTTTTTTTATCATACTTCTGGGCGCACTTTGGCACGTGACAAGGAAGCTCCGACATCCGAGACGGAAGAAATAACGTGCATATTTTGTGGCAAAGTAAAATGGATTTTTTTTCGCATTAGCCGAACTCCGACCTTAACATTGTTTGGCTGTGTCTTTTGATCATTCGGGGATGCTGCAGCCCAACAGCCATTGAAATACTTCCAATAGAAAAATACAATTTTGAATCGAATGGTATTTTATTCGAGACTGATCATGATATTTATTCAGTCCAGAAATATTTTTGCTTTTGGTCCCGGTATAGACAATTTCGAACCTAGTCAACATAGAATGCTGAAGTTGAAATGACGATTTGCATTTTAAATCAGTAAGAGATATTTTATTTAAAAATTGGAAAGTTAAAGTTTAAGGTTGTTCATAATATTAGCACTGCACAATATGATGTTTGCGCTCCGAATGTAGCGCATAACGTCCAGTTGTTCCCACTACTAAACATTTGTTCAAATCCAATGAGTAGGAGAGAGACACGGTATATCGGATACTTTTATTTGAAATAAAAAAAAAAGTAAACGATTCCTATGGTCTTCAAATTTTACGATTTTATGATCTAAAGGGTGTCTCAAAATGACCTGACATTTCAATTATTTATTTGAAAAGTACGAATATTTTTATTTTAATATAAGGTACAAACATTGAGGTTATGTGTGCAACACAATATCCGATAAATGGTCGCCTCGTGCCTGTTTGCAAACGTGCACTCTTTTGACGTCATTTTTGATGACATTTTGGCATAATTGCGGACTAATTTCATTAATCGTGCGTCCAATGGCTTCCTTGAGTTCCGGAATGGTCTGTCCATTATTGGCATACACTTTTCCTTTCAGAAAACCCCAAAGAAAGAAATCCAATGGCGCCAAATGGCACGATCTTAGTGGCCAATTAACATCGCCGTGGGTTGAGATAACACGACCACAAACATCGTCTGCAACAACTGCATTGTTTCGCCCGAAGTGGGGCAGGTTTCGCTATCTTGTTGAAAGAATATGTCTTCCAAGTCCATGCCGTTGAATTCATCCCACAAAAAGTTGGTGATCATGTCACGATAACGAACAACACTGACGGCAACCGCATTTCCAGCAGCGATCTCGAAAAAGTACGGTCCAATCACTCCTCCAACCCAACATCCGCACCAAACAGTGACTCGTGGTGGATGCATGGGAAGCTATTGAACCACTTGTGGATTTTCGGTCCCCCAAATACGACAGTTTTATTTATTTACGTAACTACTAAGTTGAAAATGCGCCTCATCGCTGAAGATGACTTTCTTCGAAAATTGACATCGATTTATTGATGCTCCAATATCCAATTGGCGAATAGATGGCGCTGCGCATGGCCTGCTGGCTGCAGTTCATGTGTCAATTGGATCTTGTAAGTATGCACACGCACATCTTTCGTAAAAATTCGCCACACAGAGCACCTTGAAATGTTTAATTGCTGAGCACGATGGCGAATCGATGTGGAAGGACTTTCGTCAACATTCGCATCCACTGTGGCGATGTTTTCAGTCGACTGACCGGTACGAGGACGACCACAGCTTTTCGCGGTCAGAATTGAACCGCTAACCTCAAATTCTGTGATTAAATTCACCACAGTGTTGCGAGATGGTGCGTTATGATGGCCAAAAGGCGTGTGGACTTTTCGAACCGTCTTTGCACGATTTTTACCATTTTTACAGTGAATTTTCATAATTTCTATGCGTCGATCGATCGTGTATTGAGGTTCAGTCCCCATGACTGAACATCAATACTTCCTGATGCTAATTGTCAAAGATCAGTACTCTATGTTCGTCATAAAAAAAATGGCCGCAATTAAAAAGGTTAGGTCATTTCGAGACACTCTTTACATGTCATATACAAGATGCTAAAATTATTCATATTACACATTACGTTTGAATATTTTGAGTTATATTATGTTTTACAGAAAATGATAGGAATCATGGTTTTCAAAAAGGTTGCTTATTATCGGACATCCGATATAAGACCCCAAACTCCTTTTCTCTTATATCTGATATTATTATAGGGGATTATTTTTATATAAAATAAAAAAAACGTAAATTTGGTTTACTTTGTCATTATTATCAAACGATCAGTCTTAATGAGTTCATCTTTGATTAGGTAGGAACATTTTGGCGCAAACGGATAGCCAATATTAGGCTCGTATAAGTATCCGATATTAAGATTCGACATAGCCGATTATACACAGTAATATTTTGTGTATGTTGCTGTTTTTGTGAACATTATATATTTATTAAGCAAGATAAATGCTATGATTAATAAAAAATACCAAAAGCATAAATCATTTGGACTTATCTCAATGAAAACAACACTTTTCAACATAACAAATATTATTTCACGTCGGCGAAAAGTAACATCAGTTCACTGTTGTACCATTTTGTTGCTAGGCAACTAAAAGTTTTGCAATGGCGACACCTTACGACTAGTTATTAGTGTATAAAATAAAAAAACAGATGTCGCTATGTGAAAACTGGAGATAGTCCACTATCCGATATTAAGAAACTATCCGATATATGGTGCTTCTCGCCTAATTTTGTCGATCAATGAATACTGAACTGAAACAGTTTTTACCTTGACTAAATGATTTCTCTAAAGTTAACAGCCAACTGAAAGTTCATTTAAAACGACAGTAATGCTTCAAATTTCTTCCGCGTGTTTTATACACATATTCCAGTTGATAGGGATATATCATTTTTCTCTTCGCACAGACAGACATTAAGGGGGGGATCCGTTTTTTTTTTCGAGAAAAATATCGATTTTCGGTGTTTTGCATTTTCATATAGCTTATAGTCTTGAAAATATTTCTTTCAACTGTTATCAAGAAATTCGCGAAATTGGCGGAGTAATAGAGGTTTGAATGGGCGGGTGCGCTGCAGATATAATACCATCCGCGCGTCAAGCGTGCTGAAAGAAGATTATCTTTCGGGGTCGAAGAAGCACGGAATGTTGAGACGGAGGCTAGTGGTGCTCAGTACGATTTTCACTTGGAGGAAGAAGGACACCAAGGCGCCGGAATAACCGATTGAGCAGAAGTGACTGAAATGAACGATTATTTCTACCGATTCATATCCAACTTCCTCGAAATCACTTTTATCAAATTTGTACTCACGATATCTCAGGAACCACTGAATCGATTACCCTGAAATTTTCGCGAGGTTGTTCAGAATATATCTCCGTACGGCTCCTATCGCGGCGAATAGTCTACACGAAAAATTGCGACCTGTATAACTTGAAGAATATAAAATGTTGTGACAAAAAAATCATCATCACCACGGCATTTTGTGATTTTTAATTTTTTTAATGCGATCGAGCTACGAGCTATAAAGGGTCATCTCACAAACAAAAATATGTCTGGATTATTTTTTATATCAGTACAACGGGCGCAATCTTGAATACCGTTAGGATGCTGCCTCTCGTGGTCCAGCGCGCCAAGGGAGTATGACTCAACGAAATCTCTTATAAAAATTTGTATAAGCGTACAAAATATCGATAAATATGTACGCGAAACGACTTTTCAATAGGTCTTACTGTTTCACGACGACAAAATTCATGAAAATTCATTTTAAAAATCCCAATAAAACGGCTATACCCCTTTAAGGGGCTTTACCAGTGTGAACGCTGAAAATTTGGGTGATTTTCGGGCATTTTTTGGAAGAAAAGTACTCAATTAAATGTTTCGGAAAAGTAAAAATATATTCGGCTATATTTGGCCTATATTACATGATTTTTTCATAGAAAAATATTGAGATCCAAGCGACGTATGCACTGCTTTCGGGGGCGCAAAAAAAAGTTCCTCCACTGCTAACATGATTCCGGCCGATTGAGTAGCTGAAAATGAAAAAGGAAAAAATGTCGTTAAACTGGAAGGTATTTCCTGTACAATGACGTAGGATTTTCGAAAAATATGAAAATCTAACAAAATGGCGTAGTTATGGAAAAAGTCTGTTTTCTTGCCTATAAAATGGTCGTTTTTTCAATGCCAAATCGTCAATTTTCATCCGATCAAAAATATCCTACGTCATTGTAGAGTAAATATATTCAAGAGTACTCAGTTCAAATTTCAAGTCAATCGGATAATTGCTCTTTGAGTTACGATGTCAGCAAATTTGAAAAATCTCATTTCGAGAAAAACGGGTTTAACGATTAAACTATCGATTTTTGCAAGATAAAATGATATTAATATAAACGATAATGATATTCTCGAAAGTATAAACTGTCGAAAAAGGCAAAAAGAATCGATTTTTGGAAAGTGTCACACTGGTATAGCCCCTTAAATTACTCAATTACCTAGTAAAATGCGAATCAAAACGTACGAATACAACTCCCTCCCTTACTCGCACAATTTCTAATTTCCATACAGCAGTTGGCTGGGAAACTTGTGGAAATTTCGAGTTGCTTTGGACGAAAGACGTGGCGAATTGTCGTTGATATTTGCTCTACCTTCTATGCAAGTTGAAAATTTATTCAAACTTTGCCGTAAGTAATTGGGCGGTCTTCGCAGAAACGCGATAAATTCTCGCAGTGGGTCAGCATCGTTTGGTCCTTTCACAGGTTTTTCATTCGGATTGATTCATCAAGAAAACTCGCCCCAACGGTTCACCCCTCGAACTACCCCCTGCCGCTTCAAAAGCTCCCTTATTCCTCCGCAACTTGGATAAATGTACGCGCGTGTGTGCAGCGTACACGAGTAACTAATCCGTACACATCTTGAAATTTTTCTCGTCCCGCAAGACTTCTACGTGCCCACTCGAATCTATATACCGAGCGAGCAACTTTTTTTTTCAAAGCTCCAGTCGCGAACACTGGAAGTTCGCGCGAACCAAGTTGCTGTTCGAGATCCTCCAAAGTTCTGGGGGATAAGTTCACGCACGCGTTTTCTGGCTGAGGCGATGCAGGTTGCTTTCGGTCGAAAAGTTTACGCTGAAAGGGAGGTGGTAAGGGTGGTGGGGTAGTTTCGAGCGTGGGCGATGGTGGAAAGCTTGAGCGAGATGGAAAATCGTCACCTGAAAACTTTAATTCCCGTACACCGGTGCTCTCCCGCTCTCTTTTCTCTGTCTCTTCCTTTGGTCGCTCTGATCGCTGCTGGTCCTAAGTCACAGCCGTGTTCGCGTGCAAGACCAAGTTTCCATGTTGAAAATGACTAGTGGAGACTTCGAGTCTTGCGAGAGAGGGAGAGAAATAGAGAAAGATATAGAGAGACGGCGAAAGACGCGACTCTCTCTCGCTTTCTCTGTCTCGCCAGAGGAACGGGAGCTTTCGCGTTGAGGGGCACGGTCGAGAGTTTCCGCAAGCTTCGAGCCCAGACCGGAAGACGCTAATTGACGTAACGAAATTAATAAGGAATTTACGAGGGCAAAACCCCGCGAGTTTGCTCTCATATCCCCCTCTGCCTCGCCAAAAGCCTCTCTCATCTCTCCACTCTGCGTTTTCACGCTCTGATAATTTGATTGGGATCACAGAGAGCGTATGGCTGTATTACAAATTGCAGCGATTAAGGAGATGAACGTCACTTGCTTGATTTATCATTAATTAGGGCTCGACGTCCAATTTTTCATTATACGATTCGATTATTCGGTGAGCCGATTGCCAAAATTGGCTCTGCTCGATTTAGATTACAACAGATCTGATCTACCAGACATTGGCTCAAGGGGAGGTACCTGAGTAAACGGCGAGAAAAACAGGTAAACTTCGGGAATTTTTGTCTCAAAAACTAATGTTTCCATTGGATCCGGGTTTTTTTATTGGAAAATATGTACATTGAGGTATGTATAGGAATTTTTAAAAATAAATTCGTTGACTGGAAGCGATTCAAACGCGATTATATAGAAACATAGTTTTCAAAGTGGGTGCCAGATGTATCTCGAAAACGGCTTGTCCGATTTTGTCCAAATTTGGATACAATATTCTTCGATAGTTTTTCTCGTTCGCCACGTAGGATTTTTTTGAAATTTTAATTTTTTACGGAATTGCGACCGTTTAAATTTAACATTCGTTTTTCGTTCGCAATTTCCGACGATTTTGGATTGCATACACATTGCATAAAGAAGCAATGGTTCGATCAAATGAAAAACCCCTACGTGACGAACGAGAAAAACTATCGAAGAATATTGTATCCAAATTTGGACAAAATCGGACAAACCGTTTTCGAGATACATCTGGCACCGACTTTGAAAACTATGTTTCGAGGTAATCGCGTTTAAATCGCTTCCAGTCAACGAATTTATTTTAAAAAATTCTTAAACATACCTTAATGTACATATTTTCCAATAAAAAAAACCCGGATCCAATCGAAACATTAGTTTTTGAGATAAAAATCCCCGAAGTTTACCTGTTTTTCTCACCGTTTACTCAGGTACCTCCCCTTCAAGGGGTATCCCTCTGTGGAAACTTCAAAAAATAGTTTTTTTGCCTATTATTATAGTGTAAACTTTCAAGAATATTTTAAGAGCAAACGGAGCCTGAAATTCTAAAAATCGACGAACTTACACCTCTTTTAGTGGAACAGTGTGTAAAGTTAAGAATGATTCGTGTGCAACGAATGCGGACATCAAAGCACAAGAACACTCAAAAGGGGCCCGAACTGTCCGCAGATTGCATAAATTAGGTGTGTAACACGATCTCGATTATGAAGAAGGACACTTATATGGTGCTGGAATCGCTGACGTTCGCGATACTTTCACAAGATCGTGTCAAAAATGTACCAAAACTTTGAACGCGATTATCTCGAAACTACATATCTTGACACGGCGGGATCGATATCTTGAGTAACTTTCACTCTATTGACTTGAATTTGCACAGTTAGCGTTCAAACAGTAGTCATTTTCGGTTCGCGATTGCATTTTTTAATTGGATAAACCATTTGTTAACAACAATAACTTCAGCATGCTGTTTTTCAAGAGAAAAATGAGCTTTTCTTTGGAGAAGCTGCCACCTCTCGTATTTTTCGAAATTTCGAAAAGTGGATCGTGAACCCATAGCCAGTTGGATATATGTGAAGAAAAAAAATGGTTTTCGTTTCACATTACATTTGGCCCTGTTAGAGATCCTCGCTGCTGTAGGACTGCAACGCCAACGGTAGCATCACTTCGAAAGATTTTCTTCCGAAAAAATTACATTGTAACCACAAACATGTACACAACATGCTGGGAAAAAATTAATTCGTTCCAACCAATGCGTTACTAGAAAAAAGATAATCATTCTGACCCTTCAAATTGGGCTTCCAGAGAGGGATACCCCGTTAATCTTGAATATACGTCTTCCTCAACGAACGGAAAAAGTCCGTTGTCCGACGA
This sequence comes from Ophion slaviceki, assembly GCA_944452715.1. Taxonomy (NCBI): domain Eukaryota; kingdom Metazoa; phylum Arthropoda; class Insecta; order Hymenoptera; family Ichneumonidae; genus Ophion; species Ophion slaviceki. Next base: position 22,788,156 of record OX101788.1, read on the forward strand.
AAGAAGAATGGTCCCAGCGGTTATGTATCGAGTATGAAACATTGGCGAGTATCCTAGATGTCCATTATCCCCAAGAATCATCTTCGATTACAACATCTATTGTTAATCTATATGATAAAAGTGCCGAGAGTAGCGTATTCATTTTTCATAATCAGCCCTACGACCAATACTCTAAAGCAATATTGCCAAATTCCTCGGTTAACAAAAGGAATAATTATTACAGACTCGTTGCGATAACCATGATGTATAGGGGGGGCTCCAACGAAGGTGATGTTAATCGAGAAGGAATTGGCAAAATTGATTGCTCGACGTGTCGGAATCGCCTCGATCGAATAACCGTGCTGAAAAAATGAGAGAAGGATCGCTCAATGTTAATAATATCCATCAACCCAACGGAGAAGATCTTTTCTCGCGCGCAAGAGTCAAGAGGAAAGGAAATTTCCTCGTCTCTCTTCTCTTCGTCTTCCTCTCTTTTTCTCTGTCCGTTGGCCAATCCAATTTTGCGCAGCTTAAATAACCGGCAGCGAGAATAATAAAGCGCCACGTCTATAGAACGACGAACGAACGAGGAGTAAATATCCCCGTGAATCATTCTCTAAGCTCGAGAATCCCTCGGAGTCAACCGATCTCGTCGTTGTCGTCGTTCTCGATTACGTAACGTCTTGCAAATTTTCCCCGGCAAGGCACCAGAGCGAGCTTTTCGAAGGCGAAAAGTAAGGCCGAGAGAGTGAGAAATGGTACGAGGGAGAAAAAGCAAAATAGAGGAAGAGAGGCAGGAATCGAGCAAATTCGCAGCACGTTGAGGGAATTTTAGTTAGGGGTAGCTCTGGTAGTTCCTGAGGCGAAGCTGTAGGAGGAGAGTGAGGCAGTGAGAAACTCAGGGAACGGTTGGTCTATGTCCTCGAAATGCATCATCCACAGGGGCGAGGAGAAGAAGGAGAGAGAGAGAGGAGAGTTCCTCAGCGAGAGTATTAGCTGTTCAAGTGGCCTGAGAAGAGAAGACGGTGGCTCGAGTTATGAGCCAGTATTTATCCCGGCTTAAACCTGGACCTGAAACTCACGCCGACCCTCTTAACTTCCCGGTGCACTTCCAACTGCACGTACGTTACCTACACAACGATGTCCTCCCTGTGACCAAAACTCGTACAGGTCGTTAATACCCGAACGAGACCGAGGGAGAGAGGATGCACGAACGCAAAACCTGCAAGGGCGGATAAACGCGGGAGAATCGTGAACCCAATGAAGACATCGACCTGTTCCTCCCTCGCCCACGCACTGACCTGCTCACGCCCTGAAGAAAACAGCTTCGCGGTCCAGCTTCGAACAGCTTCGGGTTAGCATCAATTGATGCTAATCCGAACAAACCACTTAATTATTCAGGTACCTCTTCAGTACGATGGAAAAAATTTCACCACTAAATTGTACAAGTAGAGAACAAAAATTCGAAAAACAACGTACGGAATAGTGTCACGGACGGTGGATAAAAAATAGAAATACCTTCGATAACTTTTGGGGTGAACATGGTCAATTTTACGAAGTAGGTTTCACGGAGTTCTCTACTGGTATGCCGTATGTTGTCTCCAAATAAGCAATACAAGTTTTTTTCTCTAAAGAACTCGAATAAATTTTCACTACATAGAATGGTCTGGATGTGCCGTTCTATACGAGAAATATGGACAAACAACTTTCTTCTCAACCAGCGGGGAGGAGCACGCGATAGCAAGATCCTCCCAAGCCCTGAGCCAAACTCGGTCGCGCACGTGCTTTTCTCGAGCTCTCTATATCCTCCTACGTGTAAAAGCTTCTTCTACCCCCTTGTACGAATTTGCGCGAGCTTGCGGGGGCTATAACTTCAAATATTTCTTTTCTCTTTCATGCATTTTTGCACTTCATTTTCGTCACTTCTATATCTTTTATCTCTCTTTCGCTTTTTTTCTCTGTCTTTTTCCTACACATGATCCCAATTCATTTTATCGCTCGTATGTTACGTTCATCTAGTTCACAAAAGCTTCGTGAAATCCCTCTTTTGCAGCGAGCTCAAGATTTTTCTGCTTTTTCTTTTTGTCCCTTTGCCCTCTCGCGGATTACAGCTGTATTATGCGACACGTGCAGTGTAAATTTTATTCGAGAGCTTTTCCTCGTGAGGGCCGCTGTTGTTTTGCTTTAGAGCTTCATAGCGTAATACTCGTATAAAGGCTTAGAGTGCGGTTTTTCGGATGGAAGTAATAATGTCGGGAGACTAAGTTGTAGCGAGAAGCTTTTTATATGAATTCACTCCACCCTGGACAACCTGTCACGAAGCTTTCCATACCTGGATTGTAGAATGATAGCGAATATATATATATATATATATATATATATATATATATATATATATATATATATATTTATATAAATGGGGCGGATGAAGCGTTTGAAGACACTCGACTTCGACCACATTCAGAGTAGCCCATTGTCTTCATACTTAACATTATGTGAACCCTGATATCTTGAAAATCATTTTCAGAGTAAAGTAAGCATTTTTCATAAGGTTCATTTTGAGGATCGTCCTGAAAACCGTGGATTGTCCCAGCAGCTGACGTTGCATCGGTATAACGGGTTCAAAACAGTATTGTGGTCTAGAAATTTGGAAAAATGTTTTTTTTTTTTCATTTCACTTTATTATTCTGCAGGAATACATTCTCGGGGAGTGCGGTCGAGAGCAACAAACTTTAAACGCGTTTTCCTCGAAACTATGCTTTTCCAATTGCCAACCACGATATTTCGATAACCAATTGGCTGATCAGGCTCAGATTTGGCATACATCTTCAGTAGACAGTTGTTCAACGTTGGTAGTAGAATTGGGTGGAAATAATTTTTTTATTCTTCTTTATATAACTCGTAGAATGCTCAGACAAATATGCAAAATTGATAATCAAAGTTTAGCATGCCACCGTTTGATATTTTTTTTCGCTGAATCACACTGGTCGCCAATTGGAGTTGTTTTCCGCGTGCCCTTGTAAACAAACGAACAAAAGTACATGATAATTAAAAAAAACTTTGTATACATTCTTGAAGGATCGATAAACATGTGTACAAAATTTCAGAAAGAAAACTGGAACAGTTTAACAGTTATTCCATCCTAAAAATCACTTCCAAAACAGCACCCTAGACAACAATACCGCCTTAAATATTGTTTACCCATATACTGGGTGTCTTACTTTAATGTTAATTTCAATGTTAAACCGGGACATCCGGTATACATGCATTTATACGGTGAAATGATGTCAATGCTTCGTTGGACACGAGGGTGTTGCATCGTGCGGAGAAGCGCGAAGGATGTTGTTGAAAAACGATCAACTATACGTAACATTGGAAGGAGAAGCAAAAAAAGTATTTTTTCTTCGTGTTTTTATCTTTTCAAAGGTTGAAGTATGAAGGAAACAGCCGCGAAAGATCCGTTTTGTAAGCCAAGATTATTCGTTTCACGTCCGGCGGGATATAATTCTTGCAGCCATTTTTCTTCCTCGCCGAGTTCTCTATTCTTGAGCTTTTCACCTCTCGTGAGAGATCTGTCTTTTCCTTACGCCCTGTTTCTCCGTTCTGCTTTCGAGACTGTCTCTTTACCTTTCGAGAATGTCAGACGTGGCGCAATGTCGGGCTTATGGTAATATTATGTTTATGGATTTCGTGCTGGTGCGTCCGGGGATGCTTCTCTTCTTGATGCCCGAAAGAGATATATATATATATGTATGTACCGCGCCTGAACAGACGCACGCGAGAGGATACAACGACCCAAGTGAATTTTTCGCCTTTCTGTGATCCCTAACGGCGTGGTCGAGGGGGCCAACTTTGGCATAAAAGCGAGGAGGAAGATAAAAGGGGTAAAAACGAATGCACGATGCTGCGTTATAAGGGTAGGCCAGAGAGGTCCGCATGATTGTCGCTTTTGAAAAAGCTGCAGAATGAGAAAGGCCACTGCGCACAAAGGAAAAGGCAGAGAAAGGGAGAGAGAGAGAGAGAGAGAGAGAGATTTTTTTGCCCTTTTCGACAGTCTATACTTTCAAGACTATTATTATTATTTATATAATTTATGTCAATATCATTTTATCTTGCAGAAATCGATAGTTAAATCTTTAAACGCGTTTTTCTCGAAATAAGATTTTTCAAATTTGCTGACATTGTAACTCAAAGAGCAATTATCCGATTGACTTGGAATTTGAACTGAGTACTCTTGAGTATATTTACTCTAAAATGACGTAGGATATTTTTGATTGGATGAAAATTGACGATTTGGCATTGAAAAAAACGACCATTTTATAGGGAAGAAAACAGACTTTTTTTCCACAACTACGCTATTCTGTTAGATTTTGATGTTTTTCGAAAATCCTACGTCATTGCACAGGAAATACATTCCAGTTTAACGACATTTGTTCCTCTTTCGTTTTCAGCTACGCAATCGGCCGGAATCATGTCAGCAGTGGAGGGACTTTTTTGGCGCCTTCGAAGGCAGCGCATACGTCGCTTGGATCTCAATATTTTTCTATGAAAAAATTATGTAATATAGGTTAAATATAGCCAAATATATTCTTAATTTTGCAAAACATTTAATTGAGTACTTTTCTTCCAAAAAATTCCCGAAAATTGCCCAAATTTTCAGCGTTCACACTGGTATAGCCCCTTAAATGAAAGTGTCATTGTTATCCCAGGTCTATGTCAAAAGGTATCCGAGTGAAATTTATGCTCGGACGATTTGCCGATCTGCTGGATTGGCCTCTCGGATTTTCCCATATTTTCTGCACCTACCCTTTGGGTGTCGATTTATGCGCTTTTCGGGTGATTTTTTCGGGTAGAAGGAAAAGAGGTATCCCGCTGAGGCTGACGGCATTTCTTAAGTCTACGAAAATCCTTTTCGGAAACCTGCCTATGAACCTACACTGCAAAAACAAGTGTGTTGCTTTCACACACTTTAGGTGTGTAAATGGCTGTAGGCACTTTTTATACGTTTTAACGGGTGTAAATAATGGTGTAAAAATAATACGGATAGATGCATTCAAACAACACACTTACGTGTGTTATTTTCTTACACACGTTAAAACGTGTAAAAACTGTCTACAGCCATTTACACACTTAACGTCTGTAAAAATAACACACTTATTTTTGCAGTACTGTATATACACATGGGATGCGTCGGAATAATACATTCAATAACAAAAGCTTTTTATCGTCAAAATATATGTATTTATTAAACGGAACTGAACAGTACTTATATGTGTATTAATTATATATATATATATATATATATATATATATATATATATATATATATATATATATATATATATATATATATATATATATATATATATACCGATAAATAATTCGCAAAGTATATTATTAATTTTCAAAATCTGAAGACAACTATCAAAACTGTATATATATATATACAGTTTTGATAGTTGTCTTCAGATTTTGAAAATTAATAATATACTTTGCGAATTATCTATCGGTATTCTATATAGAAACATGTTAAAATGGCAACGAATTCCATTACTATCATGAGCGGTGTTGCTGTTTTTCTTGTTTTCGCGTAGGTTAGGTTCTCATACAGTTTCACGATGACGGCCGCTTTTTGCTTGTCGGTGATTGCCTCGACATAAAAATACGTCGCTAAAGATTCAATGCAGCTATCGAGGCTTCGGAAAATAAATTCCAATTTCAGGTTCTTCCACGTGACGAACTCAAAATAATCTATAAATGAAACAAAAAGTTAAGACCAAATGTGATCTTTAATTAACCGGTTCATCAATCGACATCAAATCAACTAATGAGTTTCACGTGATGCCGTAACCAAAGTGATTTTTTAAACATATGATCAATAACTCGCAATCACACACTTAAGGCCTTAAGTCAAAATTCTCGTCAATCTACATTAGAATATCTAGAGAAGTAGAATTTTCAGTAAAACATTTCGTTATAACTGCTGATAAACTGCTCATAAAAAGAAAAGTTTTCGATTAATCATAAATTCCGTACGTATTTCTCTGCGAAATGCAATTAGGAACATAACTTTTAAATTTGAAGTAAATCGAATGAAAATTGTTGAAGTTATTTGTCACGCCAATTGGAAGAAAGCTCTTTCGAGAAGTTTCGAGTAGTCGGTTATTTTGTACATAGAAAAAAATTCTAACAGCTTGATATTCGCACTAAATAGATGTGTCATTAATTTAATGAGTGAATCACTTTTTCATACGAAAAAAATTGCTAAATTCGCACATGATTTTATACCCGTTACTCTGGCCTAAGGCCTTAAACTGTGTTGTTTTTTCCCGTGTTATTTTTACTTGTGTGTTGCTATCAACGTGTGTTGTTTAGTACAATGTGTGTAAATATGCGTCTTGTATATTGATTCTACACGCATTATGGGTGTTCGACTAAGCGTGTTGTTGATGGAGACAGCTACGAAGGAGTGTAATAATTTGATGCGTAAAAAATGCGCACTCACCTGTATAATTTTAACGTATTACGTGTTACCAAAAGTATAAGTGTGTAGACTCCACATGGCAACGCGCGTCTAGCCTTTACGTTGTGTTACTTCTACATACTTTGAACACACGTCAAACACGCCTAGTTTTTGCAGTATAAATCGCTTAAGGCGTTACCCCTACTTGTAGCGCAAAAAAGGCCTTTTTCATGAATTTTTTTAAAGAAAACTACAAAACTTTTTTAATCGATCAATATACCATCTTAAAGAACACATCTTGAAGAACTTTCAGTAATTTTTTTATTGAAAAATATTACATTGTTTAGTGGCAAATGGCCGTCAATGAAATAATGTTTTTATATACACGGTTTGCGGTGACCAACATTGCGGCGAAGTGGATAATCTGAAAAAAAAATGCGGATGGATTTAGTCAAATATAAGTATAAACTAGTCTTTAATCGAAGGATTTAAAAAAATATTCATTTTTCACAAAATGGCGGAGAGTCAACGTTAATGTTCGATTTTAACGAAAAAAAATCGAACGATTAAAGACTACATTTTTATGTATTAAATAAGCCTGCAAAATTTCAAGAAGATCGGTTCATTAGTGTTCGAGTAATCTTGGTCACCAACTTCAGAAATGCCATTTTGAAAAAAACGCGTTTTAAGTTTCAATTTCAGTTTACACGAAGAAAATATTTTTTTTGTAAACTTACATAGAGTCATCTATTCCGGGGCCATACAGAAGTATGGGCCCGGATACTTATACTTCAAAAAAATGCAATAAAAAAAATCGATTTTTTCAAAATCGCAAGTGGGGGTAACCCCTTAATAAGCAGCCGAGCTATACTCTATCAAAAAATCTTTCGGGCTCTCAAAAATGCATCTCTTTGCATTTCGACTACTTCAGAATCGCCTTTGTGACTTAGGTACTTGTCTCAGGCTCATCTTCCGCAAAATATATCGAGCCTTTGAATGAAATTTTTCCTAAGTCCTTGTCACTCATTCTGCTCCAACATTTTGCACATTCCGCACGTATCGCATTGTTTCCAAATGTAACGCGTTTCTTTTTGGCTAAACTATTTGTCGCCTTCTCAATTATTCAGGTCAGTTCCACAAGCAACGAAATTCCTTGAAAAGCGTCACTCTTGTACAAAACCTCAAGCATGCAGCATGAAATAAATATTTTAAGAAATCGATATTTTGCTGACTCACAATGCCTAGGGAATTGCGTGGTATTGGGGTCGTTTCGGGGACGCTGACCTTTTAGTGAACAAGGCGGAAGTGCAGGTTAAAAGTGCCGCAACTATTTATATCGTGTCGCTATGATAACACTGCCGCCGCTTCATTGCTCGTTAAAGAATCATAAGCAGTAAATGAATTCACCGGCTGAACTTTTATTTCGATATACGGTCGGGAAAAAAGTCGGCAAATAAAAGTCAGTGAAAGAACACGCCTTTGTTTTCTCAAATGGCTCTTCGAAAAAACATGAATATTTGTGCACATTATTTTATGCGCCAGCCCATTTTAATCATGAATACTGTATGTCAGCGTTGATAGGTACGATGTAATTGGAAATGCCTGGTAAACCCACAGAAGAAGAGCGAGTTGGGCAAATATTTTTCTACCCGTTGCACGTGAAAGTTGACGAAAAAAGAAAACTATTTCCTGAACAAAATGTTCCAGCTTCATAAGATCGGTATCGTATATCGTCAATTGCTGTCCTATCCAAACGCGATACAATTTTCCATGGCAACGGTACCGAATGAATTTTTCGGTTCTGCCTTTACATGTAGCGCAATATCGAATTGAAAGTAGAGGGACTCGGGAAGAAAAAAATTGTTATGAGAACTATTAACGTATCGCTAATTGCCTCGGTTTTTTCCATTTTTAAACAAAACGAGCTTGCCGTTTTGTCTCTCTCTCTCTCTCTCTCTCTCTCTCTCTCTCTCTCTCTCTCTCTCTCTCTTGCTTTTGTTTTCTAGAAACCGTCAGTTCCTTTCTTTTACCGATTAACTGTATATACATTTGTATATATATATATATATATATATATATATATATATATATATATATATATATATATATATATTTACAACGCAATAAAGTTCTATTGAGGCAAACGAGCAGGGACAAAGACCAGGTCGTGAGAATGCAGCAGAGAAAAATAAACAATTCTGTTTGTGCGAGTAAATAAATATATTGGAGTGAAAAACAACGAGAGGAAATGACGGTATACGCGTATTGTTTTTCTCATGGAAATATATGACCCCCCACCCGCGTTAAAAAAAACTAAAAAGGGAAAAAAATTTCCTCCACGTGTTTCTTTTATTTTTTTTCTTTCTGCGCGATTAATTTTACCTCTCGGTCCATTGTTTGGATTCTAGGGACGAATTACTGTGTTCTACCTTGATGAAAGCTTCGTGGAAATTTATAAAAAACGAAGGACACCCAACATTTCCATTTCTCATTCGTCCACGTTAATACTCACACCGACACTCACATATATGTGAATTAAAATCGACAGGCAGATGTATGTTTCGGATAAAAATACATTTTGCACATGCTCCGAGACTAGGGATGCGAGATCAGAAATGCTTTTTGTCGGCGAACAGGGTGAGATGAAAATAGCGTTAGGGGGAGGGAAAAGTGCACGGAGGCAACGTGAACTCCGCGATACGAGATTTTATATCTATAAGGCGATACGTGTATATACATAGAGTTGCACACAGAGGTATGTAGCAGCCAGAAGGGGCTCGCAACCGTGGAACATGCGCCTGGAAATGCGGGCAGGAGGTAACAAACATTCCAGAGCACGAGAGACGGTGGCGAAGATGAAAAAAAAATAAGAAAAACTGAGGGACTAGTGGCGAAAAAAATCTAGGCCGTTCTCGTCAGTTATTACGAACTGGGGAGGGCACAATTATATTTGATGGACGACTCTCGGAGACGTATCCTCCAATATACTCTCCCTCTCTTCTTTCATTTTGCCGAAGGAATTCTCGCCCGTAGCGAAAGAAAAATGTGTTTATATATATATATATATATATATATATATATACACAAACTCATGTGTGTGTGTGTGTGTGTGTGTTTATATAGGAAAGGGACCTGCAGCAGAGAATATCAAGCGACGATGAGCCTACGTGTGAAAAATAAAACGAGTTGCCGGAAAAATCGGTCGTATTAATAATCCGAAAATATCTAGTTAAAGTAAACGTTTGAAAAATTATGTCCTGCATTATTTTCTCAGTGCTTTTATTTTACAATTACTCAATTCAGCGCATTAGTGTATTTGTTATTCCACAGTATACAATAAAAGCGCGACGTCGAAATCATCGTTGGTTCGAAAAATTGTCAGCAGAATAATATATGATTGCTCGACTCGTGTGCCGGACATTTATCCACGGAAAACGCAATTTTATTAATTGACGAATTATTTATTGGTTCGCGAGCATTCGTCCGAAAAAACGGGAAAATATCTCCATGAATTGATGATTATCGTGGTAATAAAAATAATAAGAATCTGACAAGGAACATCACTTCAGTGTCCGCCTTCGATTTTGTTGAAACTCATGTGATGAGGGATTGGAAAACATTAGACACGTATTTTGTTTATTTGCGGAAGAACATTTTTAAGGGAGCAAACGGCCCCAAAGAAGAAGGTGTCACCCATTAATTAATTATTCTGTCAATTTTTCTATAGTGGGTTTTTCATCACTTTACATGAGAAAAAATTTGGTTTGTGTTTCATTCGGATCGGTGGACTGCTTGGGGGTGAAACGGCAAAACCACCTCCGACGCGCTTTTCTTTCAGGGGTGGTTTCCCGCTCAACCCCGTTTTTCCGCAGTTGAAAAAAAATACGTGTCTAATAGCTTTCAATGCTTTATCACACATGTGAGTTTCAACAAAATCAACAGCGGACACTGATGTTCCTTGTTAGTACCGTGCAATCGAGATTTTTCAACGAAAATGCACATTCACGAAGAAAAGTGTGCTCCAATTACGTGTTGACGTCCGGATGCCCTCGTGTCTTAATTCGCGACTTCAGGCTTCAAGTGAGGTGAGATACAAAACCCAAAAGTAGAAAGTGGGTCACGATTAGTGAGAGGAGAAACGAGGCGAGGTCGGTGGATGACGAGTCACACGTTCATCAAGTAAGAGGAAGACAGAGAGGGAAGGTAGGTCCTTGTACACGTTTCTCATTTTGAGAATTCAAGAAGTACAAAAATCCAAAGCTCAGTCCAATTTAAGGGTGAGCTCGCAGTTGAGCAAATGGGTGTTGCTCCAGCCGTCTTGATACTCTTTACCTTGTATTTTCTGTTTCTCTCCACAACTCTCACTTTATCCTCCCACGTTTCCGGTTCAGGCCTCCGTACTTCCGGAAAAGCCTGGAAGATTCGTTCAATTCCCTTCTGGGCCTGATGCATTCCGCTCTCAACTCTCTCCCTCTTGCAATTTGTACCGAGTTTGTATACACGACTGCAATCCCGATGAGTCGGAAAAAGAGAGGGGAGAAGAAGGAAAAAAAGTACACGCTTGCCCAAAATAAACCAGTGTTTGTGAGGCACGTCGCCTCGTTGGTAGTGTTGCCACACACCATTGCTGTCCTCTTCCAACCTCATCCCCTCTCCCCATGAGTTTAACGCTTCAGAACTGATGAATAATTCATTTCATTTCCCTGGATTGCCGTTCGCGAATGCGAGTTCGTACGGAACGGAGAAGGGGGAGAGAGAGAGAGAGAGAGAGAGAGAGAGAGAGAGAGAGAGAGAGAGAGAGAGAGAGAGAGAGAGAGACATATAGGATGCAGATTTCATTCGTCGTTGACCCAGCAACGAATTTAGCACCGAGCTACACCGGTCTGACTCCTACTAGCCTTTTCTCCTTCGGCTTCCACTTTTTCTCTCTCTCTCTCTCACTCGGGCCCGCTCGCGTTACGAGAGTGCACCAACAATAACAATAATTGAACCGCTAATGGGCCAATAACCACCCTCGGCAATTCCACCTCATTCCCGATTCCTCTCGTTAGTTTTATTTCGCCAAGATTGCGCCGTTTAATGGATTCCGCGGATTGCTGCGGGAATATAAACAGCAGTGAAATACACGCAATGTCAAATTCTGTATCAGAACGGCAAAGCATAATTCGCCGCTGATTCAGAGCTTTTCGTGACAAAACACACGTTTTTACGCGGGGTGGAAAGTTCATTGATTTTTTTGGCTATCTACTCGCCCCTAGGGACGAGAAGTGGAAACGTTCTGATTTGGTATAGGGTGATTCATTGTGAGGTTGTCAATAGGATTTTTGTTGCAGATTACGCGTGGGTCGTGGCAAGCCGTCATTGCAGTTTGGCCCACAATGAAAGGTTGCGAGGTTGATCTTTCCGATTTCGATGAAATTTGGCATGCTTGTTGAATGGGTGAAAATAGGCGACACGTATTTTTGGTATCTGCGGAACCCGATTTTTAGGAGGTGAAACGCACCCTCGAAAATGGGGGTGTTTTTGCTTTTTCGTCGATAACGTTCTCATCAACAATGTACAGTACACGAAAAAATAAACAGTGCTGTGATTTGAATTTTTTATATCTCGTACCGTTTAAAACGTTATCGACGCCCGAGTCGAAATTTTTAGCCTCCTCTGAACCCTCGCAGGACCCATTTCTTTTGTAATACATAAGCCGCCAGCCTCCGTTGAACCTACGAAACCTCATTTGTCGAGTTCAGTGCCATGAAGAGACCTCCTCTTGGCCCAGGGTAGCCTCTGTTAGACCTCCGAAACCTTCTCTCGACCCCCAGTTTCAGTGAAACGTGCAGAGCACAGGCCTCCTTAACCTGCTTTCAACCTCAAACTGTTGCCTCGACCCCACCTAACCTGCTTTCGGCCCAAATTCGATATCTCCTCCATCATCATTCCATTGTGACCTGATCGGTAACCCGTTCGATGACGAAAATAATACGAAATTAATAAAAATACATCGTCCCCTTATCAAATTAATAGTCCAATATTAATATGCGAAAACAATCAAATTTGCTCAATGTCGATTTATTATTATTTTATAGGCAATTGATAAAAGAATGCTTGTGTATACAGTCTTACTCCAATTCTATCGGATTAATAGGCATTTTCCTGTGAGAAAAAATCTCACAGGAAAATTCTTTAAAAAATGCCAGTCTACCCAGTAGGTTCAGTAAGCTTACGCGACGTTTTTCGTTCTTGACATTTCTTCTTAAGCCCTCTAGTTCTTGAGTTACATTGCATTATCTAGAATTAGTCTTTTTAGCAAAAATGAAATAACATTGCGAAAAAAATCGTACAAAACTTTATAAAAAACGCAAATGAAGTTCCTACTACCCCGTTTAAGTTCATCATGGATAAACGTAACAATTTTTTTTTCCATAAGTCATGCGTTCAATTCTTGATGGTCGAAAAAAAGCCGAAAATCAGTCACGTATAAAAGTGCGTACCGGGTCGAAAAGAAAATGATAAAAAAATATTTCAGAAAAGCAATATACAGCTGAATTTATTCCCGTCAAAACTCGGTTCGGTAAATTTGGTTATCTTTTTTTTACGCAGCTATGTGACTTTTAGTGCAGCAAGAAATATCGACTGGTGTATCCAAACATTTAAGCGACGGTATATATTATATAATACTTTATATATATATATATAATACTCGAAATATGTGGTTGCGTTAATATATTCGAATATACACTACCAGTCAAAAGTATTCGGACACTTCAGATAACTGCAAAACTCAATATCACTTTGGATCATTGCAAACTTATGGTAGAATAATAATTATTTTACGAAGATACTATAAAGCTCTGTGAAATTACTTAATCATATAGATCTTTATAGTATCTTCGTGAAATAATAAATGAAATGAATTATATTACTCTAACATTATTTGGCAATTATCCAGCGCTCAAAAGTTTTGCGATTATGTGGAGTGTCCGAAAACTTTTAGCTGGCAGTGTATATCTAAATAACATATAATGTTGATTTCTATATGGAACGATAGGGTGTTAATTATAGTCTATTTCATGTTCTGAAGGATTGAAATTGTCGGTTTAGAATTCAACCTCATTCGATTTTTTCTTTTTGTTTTTGTTCGTTTTGTTTTTTTTTGTTTATTCAATAATCAGTTGATAAATGGCGACGGCCGATTACCGTCGATTTCAAATAAGATGTTTGATTTTTTCTTGTTTTCGTTTTTAGCACGTCGAAAATTTAAAAAATATTTCCACGTGTATGTATGAAGCATATTTTTATTTTTTCCCGCTAAATATTATGATATTAACTAACCGCGTCTATTTGATTTTTTTTAAATTTGTATTAACTAGATTTTTCATAGAACCAAATTTTTCCTATTGCATTCCATTATTAAAATGATTAATTTAAAAAATGTTTATTTATAGAAAATCAATCTATTTAATACCGTCCAATAACTACATATTTTATTTGATCCTAATAAATCTGTAATTCGGTTTCATCAGTTTAACATTTTCATCTGTTCAAAAAAACAATTTAGTCAAGTTCACTGAATGGATCTAGTTATTTTTTTTAAATTTACCTTAAATAGAATATTTGTAGAGTTAAGCATTTTTCTATTTGATTGAACTAATGGTCCATCTTTATTGCAACACTCATATCAAGGGGGCGGGGGGTAGTGAAGGTGGAGAGAGAGGAATTCACTACCCCCCGCCTATTTTATATATATATATATATATATATATATATATATATATATATAATTCCTCTCTCTCCACCTTCACTAACCCCCGCCCCTTTGATATGAGTGTTACAATAAAGATGGACCATTAGTTCAATCAAATAGAAAAATGCTTAACTCTACAAATATTTTATTTAAGGTAAATTAAAAAAAAATAACTAGATCCATTCAGTGAACTCGACTAAATTGTTTTTTTGAACAGATGAAAATGTTAAACTGATGAAACCGAATCACAGACTTATTAGAATCAAATAAAATATGCAGTTATTGGACGATATTAAATAGATTGATTTTCTATAAATAAACATATACATACACACACACACGCGCGCGCGCGCGCGCGTGTGTGTGGGTGTCTGTGTGTTTGAAAAATCTATTGCTTATGTGATACAACAAATAGTTGGAGGTATTCATTTGGTCTCTTATGCCATATCAGCGACCAAAATGTTATAAGCACTCGGTAGCATAGGGGCAGCGGCGCGTAGTTATGAGTAGGTAGGACTAGGTTCAAATCGCATATAGGGCAAATATTTTCTTCGAAAAAAATCATTTCCAAAGGCCAGGGAATGACGAATTACGATGAAAAATCCTTGTAGTAAAGCTCTCAAATAATGCGTTCATTTTATTTTCGATTTATGAAATATTTTTTGCATATAGTACACTAAGCTTTACAGTGTACATTGTAAGCAAATGAAGATTAATTTGAATCTCATCTTTATTAACATATATAAATATATTTTAAAGAAATATGATCGTAGTAGGCTGGGAGACAAGGAAAAAACCTATTTTATTTAAATAGATTCTATATAAATTAATTTTTTTGTTTAGCCGTGTACAGTAGGCCGAAAGGGGGGGCAGTAGGTTCTGCGGGAGCGCTCGAAGTAGGCCCACCTGAGGTTCCGTAGGTTCAATTGTGACCCTCCCTGACCTCCTTTGAGTCAAAAAGTCTACTTTCTGCCATTCCGGAGGTTCATCGGAGGCTCTAACGCATGGTACTTTCAAACATTGTACCCTCCTTTAGATACCCAATAACCCGCTCACGCCGATTTCTGCTCGCCATCATTTTGTGGGTTGAACGCGGCTCGAAAATTTCGACTCGGGCGAGAAACGTCAAAAACCACAATTCTGGAGGGTGCGTTTCAACCCTTAAAAATTGGGTTCCGCAGATATAAAAAATACGTGTTGCCTATTTTTACCCATTCTACAAGCATGCCAAATTTAATCGAAATCGGAGAGATCGATCTCGCAACCTTTCCTTGTCAGTATTTAATGCCATTTGATCGTGGAAAGACTTACACCGGAATCACTTGCCATACAGCGCATGAAACAATGGACTTACTAAGAAACCATTTCAGTGAACAGCTGATTTCACGTTTTGGACCGCTGAATTGGCCACCAAGATCGTGTGATGTCATACCTCTTGATTACTTCTATTGGGGTTACGGGAAGTTCAAAGTTTACGCTGATAAGCCAGCTTCCATTGAGGCCTTGGAGGCAAACATTACTCGCGTTATTGGCCAGATCCCGGTAGTTATGCTCGAAGAAGTGAGTGGAAATTGAAACTTAAGGGGGGAAATTCGTTCACACGCCCGTAAATGAGTCAACTTTCATGAACTTTTTTAAAGGTGATAAAATAATCTCATCATTTAAATGTTTCGACATTATTTTATTACAACTTTCAAGTGTTAAAATGTTGTTTAAACAAAATAAAATGGCGGCGTTATGAGGTGTTTCTTTAGGGGTCTTTTGGAAAACTGCTCATGGTATAGCCCAAAAAGTTATAATCGATGTCAGATGTTCGATCTGACTGAAATTTTAGAAAGTTTCACACTATAACATTATGGGAAAGAATATACCTAACGTTTTAAGGTTATCGCGTAAATAGTTTACTTTTTTAGGGTAAACATTGTCGAGAAAATGGTTAAAAATATGAAAATATTATTACAACACCTACTTAATTTTTAATTGTATACTTTTTATATTTTCATAGGTATATTCTTCCAATAATGTTATAGTGAGACACCTCCTAAAATTTCAGTCAGTTCGTTCAATGATTTTTTGAGATAAAACATGAGCAGTTTTTCAAAAGACGCCCAAAGGAATACCTTGTACCACGGCCGTTTTGTTATGTTGAAAAGAGAAAAAAAAATTTAACACTTGAAGGTTGTAATAAGATAATCTCAAAATTTAAAAATGATGTGATTACTTTATCAGCTTTGAAAAAAATCATGAAAAATAAGTCGTTTTCTGACGTCTAAAGGGATTTATCACCTTAAGGGGCTATACCAGTGTGACACTTTTGAAAAATCGATTTTTTTGCATTTTTTTGACAGTTTATACTTTCAAGAATATCCTGTAAAAAATTCAAAACAGTTGAAATTTGAACTGAGTACTCTTGAATATGTTTACTCTACAATGACGTAGGATATTCTTGATTGGATGAAAATTGACGATTTGGCATTGAAAAAAAACGACCATTTTATAGGCAAGAAAAGAGACTTTTTTTCATAACTACGCCATTTTGTTAGATTTTTATATTTTTCGAAAATCCTACGTCATTGTACAGGAAATACCTTCCAGTTTACATTTTTTCCTTTTTCGGTTTCAGCTACTCGATCGGCCGGAATCATGTCAGCAGTGGAGGAACTTTTTTTTTGGCGCCTCCGAAGGCGGCGCATAAGTCGCTTGGATCTCAATATTTTTCTATGAAAAAATTATGTAATATAGGTCAAATATAGCTAAATATATTCTTACTTTTCCGAAACATTTAATCGAGTACTTGTCTTCCAAAAAAATCCCGAAAATCACCCAAATTTTCAGCGTTCATACTGATATAGCTCCTTAAGAATGGACCACCTAAGGCGTAGCTGTGGCCAACATATGACTGAAAGTCCTTTTCAAAAAATAAATAGTATCGATTGTTCTTTCGATTCATAATAAAATGTTCACCATCATATTTAATTTTATGGGTTTTATTTTAAACATTTTCCTGAAGCTGACCATGAATCACCCTGTACAGATTGTCAAATTGGGGATATTGAAAATGCTCGTGAAAATTTCTCTTAATTAAGAAATGGAATTTGCAGCGTAGAAGAAAAAAAAATCCATTTCGCTTCGTTTATTCTCCATTTATACTCGATTATTAATATTATCACTATTATCACGCTACATTCGAGAATAAACGAGAATGAAAGAGGAGATTATGCAATCCTCTTATCGGCGTGCAGTCCCAAGCTCCGTAGTCACGTGTAGCCAAATAATGTTTTCACAAAAGTATATTTTTGATAGAGCACCTTTTGACGGAAAAATACGTTCGCCCACGCAGGCACTAGTTAATTTCGTTGGAAAGCAAATTTTCGTGCGTCCCGGATCCATGGGAACACAAACACGCGAGGGGGAGAACAGAATAAATTGATTATTCATTGTGTCTGGGCAAAAGCAATGAGAGAACTGTGCGATCGAGCGAATGAAATTCATTCAGTTGAACACGAAAGGGTAAGGGAGGAGGAGAGAGAGGTCGAACAGTCATGATGGCTCTCTTGAACTATTTATATAAATTACATACGCCTACGACTTTTGAAATGACTATACCGTGTCCTGAGGGCTGGTTACGCACGGGAGTCAGATAAATGGAATTAGTTCGACTCCGATTTGGATGGTGGACCGTTTTCCCTTAGCAGATATCTCCCTGACCATGAAGGTGCCGATTCGATGGGAGATGCCCCGTGAAATGGGACGATATTCGATTGGAACAACCTTCAGGGGCCTTTTAAGATTGTTGCCCACAAATATTGGGGTTAATAGATATTAATGAAAATTTTACTAATCGTTATGTTATATTTTTGGAATATTCGGCAAAAGGAGAACGAAGGTTTCCGCACTCGTTTATTAAGAGGTTTTCTCACTTTAGACGTTAAAAAAGGCGATTTTCATGAACTTTTTGTTTGGTATATATTATAGATATTTATATAAAAGTTGTTACACTCAATAGATACACTTTTGAAATACATTCAAAAAGAATTATGTATTTATGTAACTCAAACAAACTTTAAACGCGTTTTTTTCGAAACAACTTTTTTCGACGGCTTGTTGATAAAATCTTCGAAACTACTCAACCCATCCTTATGAAATTTTAACCACATGGTCTTTATAACTATAGCTACAGCGCATATTAGGGATTTTTCTCAATTTTGATATTTATTTAATACGGTTTTTTGTTTTTTCGAAAAAGGTCCGCCATATTGTTATTTTTGCATATATAAAAAATCGTATGATATGCGCTATAGCCATTAGCATACTGAATCTAAAACCGTTTGATTTTTTTGTTTCGGATGATCCATCTCCGAGATTTCATCAACAGCGCAGACACACAATTTTTGATGGACATTTTTCAAAATACCATTTTCGTCTATAAATAGTGACTTAAATAAATCAAAACATAAAAAAACTGTATTTCGAAAGTGTATTCATTGAGTCTAACAACTTTCATATCAATATCTATAATATGAACCTATCAAAAAAATTCATCAAAATAGCCTTTTTAGCGTCTAAAGTGGGAAGACCCCTCAAATATTAAATTTTGAAATTCATATCAATCTCCACTTGATCGCATTGGTTGTACGGGGCAACGTCGTCACCATTTCATTTTCTCGCGTATACATTTGGCATTTGTGAAGAAAGTGACCCAAAAAACGATTATTGTGTGCAGGATAGTGTACGGAACAATATTACGATTATCTACCGTACATTAGAAAATTTTCGCGATATTTAGTCGTACACGTCATTAAGATATTGCTACAATAAGTTGGCACTGGTGACGGTCACACAATGTATTAGCACAGGAACTTCGTTTCTAACAGGTTATGCGTAATTGTGACAGTCCAAAGCAGCTCAATTTTTGGATCTGTTATTAGAAAGTCGTGATGATGAATTTCTACAAAAAACAGGTATTTGAAAAAATATCATACAAAGAACACTTTCTAATTTTTTTGTGTAAAAACTTTTAATTATAATCGGTTTACAGCTGATGAGCGGGAAGCACCCCTCGAAAACTTTTTTTGAGGTGAGCAATGCCCTTCTGAACAAGGTTATCTAATATAAAAAAATCAAACAGGTTTCGTTAGTGTATTAGTTTATCCTATGATATGGAAAGAATTTCCGAAATATAAAATTTAGGAAAAATGGCGCGTGTTTAAAATAAGAGACTTGGTTTCTGCAAAAAAAAATTGACATATTTCGTTCATCAAATCGAAAGTATAAATCGGAAAAAAATCCTTCGATCTAATACTATATACATGTATAAAAGGCCATA
The DNA here is from genome assembly GCA_944452715.1 of Ophion slaviceki. Taxonomy (NCBI): domain Eukaryota; kingdom Metazoa; phylum Arthropoda; class Insecta; order Hymenoptera; family Ichneumonidae; genus Ophion; species Ophion slaviceki. The sequence continues at coordinate 22,807,662 of OX101788.1, forward strand.
AAAGTGTCATAAAGATCGATGCAGTAGTTTTTGAGATATTTCAATTCAACTCAACTTCGATCCGATCACCTTGAAATTTTCAGGGAACATTTGAAATTATATATTGTCAAAATATATTGGTTTTGCAAAAAGTGATTTTTCGACTTTTATCATTAGACATAACCCCTTTACACGCAACTTATTTTTGTTGGCCAAACTTTGCAATAAAAAACCTCATAAATTGCACTGTAAAGCGTCTTTTTAATGATCTTTTTTTATTTGATAAGGCTAAATTAATTGATAATAAATAAAAAAAAAACATTAATTTATTTATTATCATTATATTAAGTACAAACAGTAATAAAAAACATTTTGATTCTCTTTTTCCCGGGATCAGAGGATCAGGATATGGAAAGACGATGAAGCCGGAAGCAAAATCGAGCAGGGAGAGAATTGCGAGCAGTAATAATAAGAGTGATATCACGAGGACGAGGATCGAGGGTAGTTATCCTGGGGGATCGTCCAAAGGACAAATTGGCTCTTCCTTTCGTGAATAAACGACGTTCGCCGTCTAGCAGTCACTTCGCTCGTTGCAAATCGTGTTAACATTTTCATTGACTCCCTTATCGTGTATATCTTATCTCTGAGCGAAATTATGACGAAGTGCGGAGCCGTAAACGAATTACTCTTCGCGAAACTTTTTCCCAATTATTATTGTTATGAGAGCTTCGGTGTAAAATAATTGATTAGGAAGCAAACGATATTTCAAATTAGATCCGTAATCCACGAGGAGATTGAATATTTGATTTCAGTTCAATTGAATTTCAATTAAATCTGTACCGTTATTTGTCAATTTATTTCAATTAGATAACATTTTATTTAAATCAGTAACGTTAATTTTCCATTGATTTTAATTAAATAGAATTTCCTTTATCTCAGTAACGTTATTTTTCAATCTATTTCAATTAAATAAATTCAAAGTTCAAATGCAAACTCGTAGATTGCATTTATGCATAAGTGAAATTTTCCCGACGCGTCACGACACATTGCTCAAAATTAGTACCTTCCGGCATTTTCTGAAAAATGCTGCGACTAATTTTCCGATGAATTGCCCAGACGAAGATGCATTTTGGGCAAGTGTGACGCGCGTGCAGGATTTCTCACCCTCGCAAAACTTCGAGGCGACGAATCCTCGACTCGTGGGTCGGGAGCAGCAAGCTTTATCGGATTATCATGAAAATAATGGAAATGTGAGGCAAAATCCCTCGAGGCTGTCTGAACAAAACGTCACATATTGCTTTTTCAGGTTCGTGATAGCCGAGAGACGAACGAAATGTCACACGACATATTCTCTCGATGTGTCTATTAATCTCTCCCTCTCCTATCGCTCTCTTCGAGTGTCTGGCTTGTATATGACAATGAGCCTATGAAGAAGTGATATTGGGGGAATAAGCAAGGAGCTTTCTCTCTCAGTTGGAATTTATCATGGTTTTTGCCTCCACGACTGACAATTATTGAGGAACAAATGGGCTCTGCTAGAGAGAATAAATTTCTCTGCTTACTCTTGCTCCCGCGTCTCTCTGTTTTATCCTCATCCCCATATATCCAGTGAGGGTTGACAATATAATTGACAGTTTGACGTGCCGTATTCTTCGCCGCGATTAATTGCGTATTACATAACTTCCCAGGGCTTATTATTATGTTATCAGCATGCGAACGATATTATATCCGAAATGTCTGCTCGCTAAAGCAAATTCAAATTATCCCCTTCGTTATTTCAGAGTTTGACGGTGAACGAATGCATCGAACTATTTATTTCAGGAATGCAGAAAATCTCCGCCTGCCTCGTCTCTCGCAGCTGTACATTCGAACAAATAAATTGGACGGACAAAAAATGAACTCTCGATCGACTCTCGACGATAATATGGAAAAATTAAGGCAATATCCGGAAATTTGAAAAAAAAACCTTTTTTTAAATTTAAATGTCAATGTCCGGAAATTTGATAAAAAAATAGTTTTTTTTTTTAATTTAAAAAGCTATGTCCGGAAATTTGAAAAAAAATATGGTTTTTTTAAATTTAATTTTATTATTCTACACACCTTTCTGAATACGTTTGTGAAAACCGTTTCATGATACTTATAAAACTAGCTGACAGAGAACATCAGTTAAGTATCCGCCTTCGATTTTGGTGAAACTCATATATGTGATGAAGCAATGAAAACTATCACACGCGTATTTTTTTTTTTTTTCATCGGCGCGAAAACGGTTTTAAAGGGGGAAACAACCACCTAAAGAAAGACGTGTCACCCCTTAATTAATTTTTTTGTCAATACTTATATAGTGGATTTTTAATCGCTTTACATTAGAAGAATTTTGGTTTTTGTTTCATTCACGTTGGTGAACTGCTTGTGGGTGACACTGCAAAGCCATCCCTCGACATGCTTATCTTTGAGGGGTGGTTTCCCCCTTAAAAACCTACTTTTTGCAGATAAAAAAATACGTATCTCATAGTTTTCAATGCTTTTTTACATATATGAATTTAAACAAAGTCGAAGGCGGACATTTGAGTGATGTTCCTTGTGAGTCATAGCAATCATAAGGAGTACGCTCGGGGGGGAGTGCGGTTGAGATGCAAAATGATGCTTTTCAAATCGACAACCACGATATCTTGATAACGAATTAGCGACTGTTTTTCAAAGTTGGTAACAGAATTGCGTCTAAATTATAATTTTTTTTATACAACTTGAAGAATGGTCAGAAAAATTAGAAAAATCGATAATCAAAGCCATGCTGCCACTTTGGCAACGTTTTCTTTGCTGATCTTGGTACAAAACATCACAACACTTAGAAAGATTAACAAACCTATAAGATTACATGATAATGATTTTTTTCTTCTCTTTGAAATTTGTACATATTCTTAAAAAACCAATAAACATTTTGCATTTATTTTTTTGTTATTTTTTAGTTATTCCATCCTGACAATCGCATCCAAAACAGCGGTCTAGTCATCAATACTGCCTTCAGGGGTGAGATGCAGTCAGAATTTTCAAAAAGTCTATTTTTTTACATTTTCTTGAAGTATGATGTTTCGAAAATATTCCCTGAAGATTTCAAGTCGATCCGATGAATTCCGGAATATCCCACAATTAGTGAAGGGGCGTCGGGTCCCCATGGCAGGGAGCGGCTGACAAACGCGCACACGATAATACGCGGGAAGGCAGAATGCTTCGATGACAACAAATTGATATTTTGGAAGCTTCCACATCGGCAGAAGCCCTATTGTATGGGCCAGGAATTGATGATTCGATCAAAGTATTTTTTTAATTAGTATTTCTATACATAAATCAAGTATAAAATTGGAAAACTCTTTCAGAAATTTTCAAAAATTGATTACTCAAAAACTATGAACTTTAGCAAAATTTTATAAACAATACTTTCGTTTTGAAATTGCCGAAAATGTTTTTTCAAAAATAATTAATCCCGAAAAACTTTAATTTTTTGAAAAATTGTTTCAACAATTGGCTATAAACAATTGAATGCTCGACTTTTTTGCAAAAAAATTGTGCTATTCGGATTCAGCGGATCCAAATACATAAAAAAGTTTAGCTTCATCCATCGAGCTCAGAATTTTACGAACATATAATACCGAATCCACATAAAAAAAACTTTAAGCGCGTTTTTCTCGAAACTATGTTTTTCAAGTCGGTGACCACTATAAAAAAACAACTCGATGGATTTTAATGAAATTTGGTGTGCTCAATAGTTTTTAATGCTATTGATGGCATTAAAAACTAGTCCTTAATAGGAGAATTTTCATTTTTGTTGAAAATTTTTATTTTTTTTTAACAATAAACGAGCGATTTTTTGGTCGAATAGCGAAAGTTATCTGCCGGAAGCCGCCATTTTATTAATTTTTGAAAAAAACTTCGATTAAGGACTAGATTTACTATTAAACTAATGATTTTTTTTGGTTTTTTGATTTCAGATGATCCAGTAAAATTTTATGATGGTCACCGCAAAGCACTACATGCCGAAGGGGGTCCGACAAAGATGGCGATAGTCTTATAAATAATCAATATTTTTCTTTGAAAATTTGTACAAGTCAAGTTGAAATATAACATAAACAGTCTCTGTAACCACTTTTATAAAACAAACTTAATTACTTTAAAAAAATTATTGACCAGCTCTTTTTTTGACGCCTCTGACTGCATCTCACCCCTCAAATATAACATTTATTTGACTCGTGTTTTAGTCTATATACCGATTTATTCTTGACGGGTTCGCGAGTGTACCTCGCAATTGGCATTGAAAAGCTTTTGCTTCAACGAACCGCTGATTCGGAAAATCTCTGACTCGGTAACGGAAAAGAAATTCAACTGTGAAAAAATACGTCCATGCGAACCAGTTTTGTCGATAGCTAATGGTGTGTCGATAAGTAACAGCAACAAAATAATCAGTCGATATACCTGGACAAGCAAATTTTTTATTCGAAAGCGCGTTTTCCTTTTTTGTTTTTCCCTTCCCTTAATGTTGATGTTTTATTGTTTTGGCATGTGCGCCGGTTGCGGGACGTTCCGCATCGCGCATCATTGCAGTCGAACGATGGGGCCTATTATTTTCCGATAAACTGCACTCTCACTCTCTCCCTCCCCCCTCTTTCTTTTGCTCTTTAAATGCCCGAATACAAACGGGTTGGCGTAAAATGCGAAACGGTAGGCCGACCACTGGTTCGTGTCGAAATTGACGGATGGACGAACGATATTTCGAATTCAACGCGAGCAGCATTTGCTCACCCTCTCATTCGCCATCGCTGTTGCATTTTATACAACCTATGGCGGTCCTCTTCTCTCTCTCACCCTCTCTCTCCGCCGTACTGTCTTTTTCTCCGATAGACCGGATGTCACGTGTCGCCGCCCAGTGTTACAGTTGAAATACTATGGTCAACTGGCAAGTGGCCCAAACGCGTTTGCAAATGCATCGCATATATGCACCTAGATGTGTATTCGGACTCACCGAAAGTAGAGGACGCGCGGTTGATTTGCGACTGTGACGTTCCCGTGTCGATTAGTGTTGGCTACGGTCAATACTTGGATGGGAGACCGCCGATAGCGCGTTTTTAAGGGGAGGGTAGGGGTTTCAGCGTGAAAAAAAAACACTTTTTTTGCGAATTTTTTTCATCTATATGGATAGAGTAAATTTTAGAAAAACCTTTTGTACATTGTTGAGTGTCATTTCAAGAATATTCCGTGAAATTTGTACGCGAAAATATCCACAAACAAGCCGGTGACAAAGCTTTTCCAAGAACGCCTTTGGAAAAACACGATTCGCGGTATTCACTGTATCTCAGCTAGAAATTATCTGACATCAAGTACCATTAAAATTTAGTCAAAGTATCATCAAATCCTCCCCTCAACGGTCTTTGATAATTTTTTTTTTCATTTCTAAATTTTTGGTGGTCATGTAAAGTGAAAAGTGCTATTTTTGACGAAAAATTCCGCCATTTTGGGGGAGGAAGACCCCCTCAATGTGAAAAAAATCTCAAACTAACCGTTGGGGGGAGGTATTTTATATGTAGAAAGTGTGTACCAAGTTTGAAATAAATCGGTCATGTAGTTTTCAAATGGCAGTGAACACGGACTTCGAAAAGTTTCGAGAAAAACGCGTTTGAAGTTTAGAGAAGTTTGTGTTAGAGGAGCGGGACTAAATAGTCAATAACTTCGAGAGTTTTGCTCTGATTGACTTGAAATTTTGGGATTATATTCTTGAAATGTTTAACTATAAAAGACAAAAAAAATCGATTTTCAAAAGTGCAAACCCCTACCCTCCCCTTAAGGAATCTACTTTGGTCATTATATGTCTGCCTTCGATTTCGTTAAAAACTCAAGTATACAGTATAGCATTGAAAAATATTGGATACATTTTTTTCATCAACAGAGAAACTGTTTTGAGGGGTGCTACCACCCCTTAGAGTGAAGCATGTGAAGGGCTGATTTCGCAGTTACGGCCGCAAGTGGGCCACCGATTACAGTGAAACAAAAACGATAATTCTTCTCATGCAAAACGATCTGTAATCCACTAGGAGTACATTGAAAACGGCAAAAATTAAGGGGTTAGGCCAGTCTAGAATTCGATTTATTTAAAATGATCCCCTAGGACTTCAAAAATGATGTCCCAAAAGATTATGGCCGGTAAAAATCTCTAAGTACTCGGTGTTCGAATTTTACTACAAGGCCGCTTGGTCCGCAGCGAGCGGACTCAAAACTTCCAACGCGTTTATCTCAAAACTGCATTTTTTAAGTTGGCCGGGAACATAACTCAGAAAATTTTCAACCGATTCACTTGAAACGTTGAATATATCTTGAAAAATACGTTGTCTATGGAAGTACGTAGCATTTTTTTTTATATTGCATAGTTCATTTGTTTTTAACAATTATCTGACGATTTTTTAGGCAAATTTTTCACTTTTCACTTTAGAAGTGCGCCATTTGGCCGAAAATCAATATGTCGAAAAAAAATCCTACGTACTTCTATAGCAGTTATTATATATAATCGAAAAAAATTCAATGGCTCATTATAATTCAAAAATTACAGGAGCTGTTTGTCCGGCCATGGACCCTGGAAAACGAAGACGTCATCGCAAAAACGCGGCACAGCCGCCATTTTGAAATGAATCGCTCCAAAAAAATTATTGTATACAGTCACTGATATGTATGATAAACACCCTTTTTTGTAATCTCGATTTATTTTGTAGTTTTTCTGAGAAAAAAAGATCCCCAAAAAGCCTATTTTTTCGGCCTCTAGAGTGGCCTAAGGCCTTAAGGGATGAACGACCGCTTTACTCTTTTCTTTCTCATACTACAATTGAAAGTGGGACATTCAATTGTATGTAACGGGTAATACTTTGAAAGGGGGATAAAATTGAAGTTTACGGATTTTTGCATTTTTGACAGATGCAAACCACCTCTGACTTGAAGTTCTTCATCGCTGAAGTTTTTTTCAGTATTGTAATGTGTACGCTGATTCGAAATATTTCTGCACACTCCGAATTGATGTTTGGAATATGGAAAAATCTGTGAAAATTGATAGTGCGATTTAAAAATCCTGCCAAAAATCGAAATTAATTAAACTATCGTAGCTGGATAAAGAGAATCCGCGTAAAACGGAAAAATCATCAAACGTGTGGGAAAAGACGTTTTTCGCGTTTGGCCAACGTAATGTTGAGCTTTCGACAAAAACTGAGTGACATACGTAATCGGCGGAAAATTCCCATCAGATAGGCTCGTGAAATCCTTCAATAGTAAAAAATCGAAAACTTCCACTCATATCGCCACTTTTCCAAAATCGTCAAAATTCCAAAATTTCAAACAGTTTTAGCGTCGGTCCTATTTGGGGGACAAACTCAGTTCGAGGAGTTTAAAAGTGATTTTGGTAAACTTAGAGAATGCTGCTTGATGCATACCGATATCCCAATTAGTTTTGCCGGAAATTCGAAAAATCGCCGATAAAGAGGCGATGTATAGAAAAGAGGTATGTATAGAAAAATCGATGTTCCCTCTTAGAAATTCTGCAAAGAATCGTAAAATCTTCGGAACTCCGATAAATTACCGCCCCTGTAATTAACCAATGATTCAGACGGGCCAATTACAGCGCAAAGTAAAAATAAGTAATAATCAATTTTTATACTCAACGATAAACTTGAATGAAAATTTTCGCGCAAATTGTGTAGATTTAGACATTTTCACATTTTCTCTGAAAAGTCGCGGCTACGAAAATTCTTCTGCTAGCCACATTTTTCTAAGCTCTATCATTAATATTTTTGTAATCATTTTCTTTAATCATGCCCCCACGAAATACGGCACTCCGCGAAAGGAATACCTTGAATAGGCCTGACAAAGCTTCGTGCAAATGAACTCGTCCTTTGTTCGTCAATGACGTGAACTTGCACGGGTTGAATCGCGACACCGTGTGCAAGGAGAGCAAGTGTACGAAAGGCGTAAACACGAACATCTCCATCTTGTCTGGTCTATTGATCGTAAATCCCTGAGATGTGTCTCCTTAAGAATTCCTTTGTGCGGCCGATGGTTTCGTATCTCTTTCTCTTCCTCTCTTTCGCTCTCTTTGTGGTCATTCTCAGGGAACCTTGAACCTAGAGCACGACATAAATACCCCCCCTCCCCCCCCTCTCTCCCCCCCTACTTCCAGACTTCTAAAATTAGTCCGCGATCGCAACTTTCAAACGATGCCGACGTCGCGACGGCTGTTACACGTCAGTCTGAGCGATCCTCCTACCTCGTAAAATTTACACCGTCTTCTCGTCCTTTGACGGGATTGCCACTCGTCCTTTGCGTTTTTGCGACACTCGTCTACCATTCGTCGAGGCTAACTACGTTCGTCCGTGGATCAAAAAACTTTCATCGCCATTTTCGTAATATGGAAGCATCCAAGCGAACTGTCTGAGCCCTCGTGGAGGGTCAGACTCATGAGGGGGAAACATCTAAATGAAATTCCATCGATGCCGATCACTCGCGTAAGAGAGGGTGAAAAAATCAATTTGTAAAATCAATTTTACGCATTATATTACAAGACTGATGATGGCATTCACGCGCGAGGGTTCAATCTCAGTCTCCTTTGTAGTTATTTGAGACTGATCCATCAAGTGACTTCAAGTGACGTCATAGGGTTGTTTTCGAAGTAGGCTAGGCCTCTGAAGATTTATAGCCCTTTCACAATTTTTTCGCTTGGGGTTTCTGCCCCAAGGGCAACTGTATAAATCGACATAGTTCGTTTAACTGATAACAACAAATATTGTGGCATAATTTTCCTTGTTTATTTTTCTTTCTTCTTCACGTAATGATGATGATGACGATAAATATGGATAAGGTCGTGATTTTTTGTACAGTTCTATTGATGATACATTTGTATGTTTTATGTTATGTTACATATTTTACTTCTTACTATTATTGTACCATCATAGTGTCAGTCTGTACATTAGTTTTGATCGGCCTTAATTTAAGTTGACAGGGCTTAAATACGATGCTGAAATGACATACCTCATTTTTCGATGTTTCCGAACATGGTTTTTCCAAACTATATGGAATTTCTTCAAATCAAATACTTAGCAAACGCGTTTTTCCTAATGACTTTGCTATACAACTCTTAAGGGGTTAGGCCACTCTAGAGGCCGAAATAATAGACTTTTAAGAGATTTTTTTTTCAAAAAAACTACACAATAAATCGAGATTACAAAAAGGGTGTTTATCATACATATCAGTGACTGTATACAATAATTTTTTTGAAGCGACTGATTTCAAAATGGCGGCTGTGCAGCGTTTATCTCAAAACTGCTTTTTTTAAGTTGGCCGGAAACATAACTCAGACAATTTTCAACCGATTCACTTGAATGTTGAATATATCTTGAAAAGTACATTGTCAATGGAAGTACGTAGGATTTTTTAAAAATATTGCATAGTTCATTTGTTATAAACAATTATCTGACCATTTTCTAGGCAAATTTTTCACTTTTCATAAATTTGCCCAAAAAATCGTTCGATAATTGTTAATAACAAATGAACTATGCAATATAAAATAAACCCTACGTACTTCCATAGACAATGTATTTTTCAAGATATATTCAACATTTCAAGTGAATCGGTTGAAAATTGTCTCACAAGGAACATCCCCCAGGTGACACCCTTCGATTTTTTTGAAATTTGGATATGTTATAAAACACCGAAAAGTAAGCGATACCTATTTTTTTTTATCGGCGGAAAAACGGTTTTAAGGGGTGAAACGAACGCTCGAAAATGGGGGTGTCTTTCGTTTTTCGTCGATAACGTTATCGTTCTCATCTCCAATGTATAGTGCACAAAAAAATAAACATTGTTGCAATTTGAATTTTTTTAATATCTCGTACCGTTAAAACGTTATCGACGAAAAACGAAAAACATCCCCATTTTTGAGGGTGCGTTTCAGCCCTTAAAACCGATTTTCCGGTGATAAAAAAAATACGTATCGCTTACTCTTCGGTGATTTATAACATATCCAAATGTCAAAAAAATCGAAGGGTGTCACCTGAGGGATGTTCCTTGTGAGTTATGTTTCCGGCCAACTTAAAAAATGCAGTTTTGAGATAAACGCTGCACAGCCGCCATTTTGAAATGAATCGCTTCAAAAAAATTATTGCATACAGTCACTGACATGTATGATAAACACCCTTTTTTGTAATCTCGATTTATTTTGTAGTTTTTCTGAAAAAAAAATCCCCAAAACCCCTATTTTGTCGGCCTCTAGAGTGGCCTAGGCCTTAAGGGGTTACCCCCACTTGCGATTTTGAAAAAATCGATTTTTTTTATTGCATTTTTTGAAGTATAAGTATCCGGGCCCATACTTCTGTATGGGCCCGGAATAGATGACTCTATGTAAGTTTACAAAAAAAAATATTTTCTTCGTGTAAACTGAAATTGAAACTTTAAACGCGTTTTTCTCAAAATGGCATTTCTGAAGTCGGTGACCAAGATTACTCGAACACTAATGAACCGGTCTTCTTGAAATTTTGCAGGCTTATTTAATACATAAAAATGTAGTCTTTAATCGTTCGATTTTTTTTTCTCGAAAAAATGGCCGTTTTATAGCCAAAAAGGGCCGTTTTTTTCGTTAAAATCGAACCATTAACTTTGACTGTCCGCCATTTTGTGAAAAATGAATATTTTTTAAAATCCTTCGATTAAATACTAGTTTATACTTATATTTGACTAAATCCATCCGCATTTTTTTTTTCAGATGATCCACTTCGCCGCAATGTTGGTCACCGCAAACCGTGTATATAAAAACATTATTTCATTGACGGCCATTTGCCACTAAACAATGTAATATTTTTCAATAAAAGAATTACTGAAAGTTCTTCAAGATGTGTTCTGTAAGATGGTATATTGATCGGTTAAAAAAGTTTTGTAGTTTTCTTTAAAAAAAACTTCATGAAAAAGGCCTTTTTTGCGCTACAAGTGGGGGTAACGCTTTAATACGACATGAGTCTAAAATGACCGCAAGAAACGCTAGTATCGAAATGTATTCCGTTATGTTTAGTAAAATTGTAACTCTGTAACTGAATAATCCTGCTACAAATCGAACAAATAATATCATGCTCACGGTATCAAGGATGTTTACCGTAAAACGGGACCGGAAGTGCGCCCTGTTTTCTTCAGTTATTTATGCGCATAACGAATCGAGAGTTTCACTGACAATCTTCCATCATGTGCCCTGTAAAAAGGTGGAAGCATGGCGAAGCTTTTAGCTGTCAGTGAGCGGAAGATTCAAATGTACGTTGAAAAGCGTGATAGAGGGAGAGAAATGTGAGAGCGATAGGAGCGGGAGGAGAGGAAAAAAAATGTCTACAGTGATATCACGATGTGTTTTAGGGGATGAGAGTGGATCGTGGATATGCTTTCGGGTCAAATGACGGGCGGATGGACGAATGGAGAGTAGCCCGTCACTGTTGTATGGAACACAGGAAGGAGAGAGTACCTATGAGAGGATACGAAGAGACCTGGCGCGTATCATTGAAAAGCAATAACAATTGGCCTTCTACCGGAACCGGAAACGGACGTGACGTCAACAGGCGCGCAATTTGCTTCTCTGGATTCTACACGAGATATTGGTTAGGTGCCCCCCACCTCTCGCTCTCTATCTCTCTCTTTCACTCGTATCAATTCACACGACCTGCTTTCCATTATATACACGTATGTGCCACGATTCCCTACTAATTTTCCCCGAAATCTATCTCTACCTCCACCAACGTCCGCAATGTTCCAGAGTATAATGAATAATCGAAGTGTCATTGGCATGACGGATAACTTGGTCAACCATATATTGTCCAATGTCCTATTGTTATTTCAGCGATATCAACTATTTTTCCAATGTCCCCTTCCCACAACTTTGCCGGATTTAACAATCTCATCCCTTTTGCTACTACCCTGCATTCATCACTGCGCCATTCCAGAGAGACCCCCGAAAGTGGTGACCACAGCCATTCGCTTTCTGATGCACTACTCCGTCGCGATGCAAAAACATCAAACATATTTCTACTTTGTACAATACTGTGTATAAGTTGAACTAGAATTATCCAAAAATATCTAAAAGTTTCTATTTAAAACAAAAAACTGCGAACATTTTTGGGAAAAAAAACAAACTTCCTTCCGATCGCTCACTATTTTTTTATTTTTCAATTTTTCTTCTTGATTCTAGTTCAACTGATACACAATATTGTACAAAGTAAAAATATGTTTGATTTTTTCGCTTCAGATCAAATGTCCGGGACTTAGGACTTCCGCAAGCGAAGAATGTCATCGCCCGCGCACCGACATACGTGGCTCCTCCCACTCCCGACACCATGTTTTGTCAAACTTTAAAAAATGTTTTGATGTTCAGTAAAGACCGCTTAGTCAACATACCAAATATCAACCTTCTATATTTAATACTTTTCGCATAAAAAATTGGTGAAAGATCGAACATTTTTTGGCCCAACAAGGCAGAAACTTCCCTTAAGGCACAACACCACTGTGACCCCCTGTTTTTTTGCCATTTTTCAAGAATTTTTTTTTGTGGGAAAAAGAAGAGATATTCGAAATTTTTTTTTGTTTTGTTCGTTGTTTATTGAAGATACATAAAAAAAAATTTCAAATTTTTCACGCCCCATGGTGACGCTGGGGAAGCTCCCGCGTCAGGTACTGTTGCCTCTGCAGTGGTTCGCGGCACGCAGCAGAACTCTCTTCAAAGTCGATCTGAAAAAAATACCGAGTGTTTTCGTTAATAATATGATATTTTGAAGTACATAGGGATTTGAAAAAATATTGATTTTTAAAAAATAGGCACGCTTTTGAAATTAAAGGACGATTTTCGAGCAAAATGTCTCGTCGAAAATAGGCTATAACTTTTTTTATTATTGAGATATCAAAAAAATCCTATGTACTTCTTTAGATAATCTAGTTTTATTGATGCAATCCAAATTTGAAGTCGATCGGATAAAAATTGCTCGAGTTCTGCTGCGTGCCGCACTCAAAAAGTGGTTTTGAGAAAAATGCGTTCAAAGTTTCAGGTTTGTTAATTTATGCGATAAATTGGAAAAAAAATTTTTACCTTTAATTAGCGATGCCGGCACCATATAGCTGGCCTTCAAGAAGCAAATCATTCCCGAGTCGAAATTTTCGAGCCGCGTTCAACCCACAAAATGAAGGCGAGCAGAAATCGGCGTGAGCGGGTTATTGGGTATCTAAAGGAGGGTACAATGTTTGAAAGTACCATGCGTTAGAGCCTCCGATGAACCTCCGGCATGGCAGAAAGTAGACTTTTTGACTCAAAGGAGGTCAGGGAGGGTCACAATTGAACCTACGGAACCTCAGGTGGGCCTACTTCGAGCGCTCCCGCAGAACCTACTGCCCCCCCTTTCGGCCTACTGTACACGGCTAAACAAAAAATTAATTTATATAGAATCTATTTAAATAAAATAGGTTTTTTCCTTGTCTCCCAGCCTACTACGATCATATTTCTTTCAAATATATTTATATATGTTAATAAAGATGAGATTCAAATTAATCTTCATTTGCTTACAATGTACACTGTAAAGCTTAGTGTACTATATGCAAAAAATATTTCATAAATCGAAAATAATATGAACGCATTATTTGAGAGCTTTACTACAAGGATTTTTCATCGTAATTCGTCATTCCCTGGCCTTTGGAAATGATTTTTTTCGAAGAAAATATTTGCCCTATATGCGATTTGAACCTAGTCCTACCTACTCATAGGACTAGGTTCTACGCGCCGCTGCTTTTTTTTTTTTTTTTGAAAAATGTTTATTGTTGTTGATTATACATTTCTTTGGTTCGGGGTTACAATAAACAAATAAAAAAAAAGCCATACATCTTTGGATTTGTTGATACATATGCCTACACGCTTGTAGGGCTCGTGTAATTATACTTATCTTCTAATCTCATTGATAGATTTGTCGTACTAGGAACCGTCACTTGTTTACGGGGTATTGTCACCATAGTGATATATGCGCACTGACGGGCACGTAGTAAAGTTTGAGGAAAAACGGGAAAAAAACCTCAACATAATTTTGATTGTCAGTATATAAATTTATATCTTAAAATTAATAAAATCTATATATATTACAATATTTACAGGTTGAAGTACATCTAAGGATAACAGGAATAGTCTTAATATCTAAATTGCCGCAGCATGTTAGCTCTGCTGAGCTTCCATTGTCTTTTTCTTATGATTAGATTTCCCATGTGGGCTGAGTTGCGGTTTAGCCACCAATATCTGTCGAACTTGAGTCTGTGGAAGTCGTTGAAATCGCGAGTAGGGATTGCTGTCGAGCCTGTGAACTTTTCTCTGTTGGTTATTGGGTCATTGTGTTTTAGTGTGATTCGTTTGTTGGCCTTGTTTCTTCGCCAATGATACAGAATGGGAATGTTGTCTGCGTTTTGTATTAGTCCTTTGTCGTCACAGTACAGGAATGCTTGCGGCGTTGTGTATCCTATCTTAATTTGTCTTTCGGAATCTCGTGCGTCTTGGTTACTTAGGGAGTTAATTGTTGCGTTGTTGATATGTGGTAATTTGCTGAAGTAATCTCTAGTGAGGCGCAGTGTGAATGAGTCGATTCTTGGGACATTGGCATGATCGTATATTTGCTTGTTGCTAATAAGCTGTTTGTATTCAGTGTGGGTTGATCTATACATGCCTAGACATGCTCGTAGACATTTTCTTTCGAATGCTCTAATTTGTTCAATTGTTGTGTGGTTAGAGTTCCACCATATAGGTGCCGACTACGCGCCGCTGCCCCTATGCTACCGAGTGCTTATAACATTTTGGTCGCTGATATGGCATAAGAGACCAAATGAATACCTCCAACTATTTGTTGTATCACATAAGCTATAGATTTTTCAAACACACAGACACACACACACGCGCGCGCGCGCGCGCGCGTGTGTGTGTGTGTGTGTGTATGTATGTTTATTTATAGAAAATCAATCTATTTAATATCGTCCAATAACTACATATTTTATTTGATTCTAATAAATCTGTGATTCGGTTTCATCAGTTTAACATTTTCATCTGTTCAAAAAAACAATTTAGTCAAGTTCACTGAATGGATCTAGTTATTTTTTTTTAATTTACCTTAAATAAAATATTTGTAGAGTTAAGCATTTTTCTATTTGATTGAACTAATGGTCCAGCTTTATTGTAACACTCATATCAACGGGGCGGGGGGTGGTGAAGGTCGAGAGAGAGGAATTTTATATATATATATATATATATATATATATATATATATATATATATATATAAAATAGGCGGGGGGTAGTGAATTCCTCTCTCTCCACCTTCACTACCCCCCGCCCCCTTGATATGAATGTTGCAATAAAGATGGACCATTAGGTCAATCAAATAGAAAAATGCTTAACTCTACAAATATTCTATTTAAGGTAAATAAAAAAAATAACTAGATCCATTCAGTGAACTTGACTAAATTGTTTTTTTGAACAGATGAAAATGTTAAACTGATGAAACCGAATCACAGATTTATTAGGATCAAATAAAATATGTAGTTATTGGACGGTATTAAATAGATTGATTTTCTCTAAATAAACATTTTTAAAATCAATCATTTTAATAATGGAATGCAATAGGAAAAATTTGGTTCTATGAAAAATCTAGTTAATACAAATTTTTAAAAAATCAAATAGACGCGGTTAGTTAATATCATAATATTTAGCGGGAAAAAATAAAAATATGCTTCATACATACACGTGGAAATATTTTTTTAATTTTCGACGTGCTAAAAATGAAAACAAGGAAAAATCAAACATCTTATTTGAAATCGACGGTAATCGGCCGTCGCCATTTATCAACTCATTATTGAATAAACAAAAAAAAACAAAACGAACAAAAACAAAAAGAAAAAATCGAATGAGGTTGAATTCTAAACCGACAATTTCAATCCTTCAGAACATGAAATAGACTATAATTAACACCCTATCGTTCCATATAGAAATCAACATTATATGTTATTTAGATATACACTGCCAGCTAAAAGTTTTCGGACACTCCACATAATCGCAAAACTTTTGAGCGCTGGATAATTGCCAAATAATGTTAGAGTAATATAATTCATTTCATTTATTATTTCACGAAGATACTATAAAGATCTATATGATTAAGTAATTTCACAGAGCTTTATAGTATCTTCGTAAAATAATTATTATTCTACCATAAGTTTGCAATGATCCAAAGTGATATTAAGTTTTGCAGTTATCTGAAGTGTCCGAATACTTTTGACTGGTAGTGTATATTCGAATATATTAACGCAACCACATATTTCGAGTATTATATATATATATATATATATAAGGTATTATATAATATATACCGTCGCTTAAATGTTTGGATACACCAGTCGATATTTCTTGCTGCACTAAAAGTCACATAGCTTCGTAAAAAAAAGATAACCAAATTTACCGAACGGCGTTTTGACGGGAATAAATTCAGCTGTATGTTGCTTTTCTGAAATATTTTTTTATCATTTTCTTTTCGACCCGGTACGCACTTTTATACGTGACTGATTTTCGGCTTTTTTTCGACCATCAAGAATTGAACGCATGACTTATGGAAAAAAAATTGATATGTTTATCCATGATGAACTTAAACGGGGTAGCAGGAACTTCATTTGCGTTTTTTATAAAGTTTAGTACGATTTTTTTCGCAATGTTATTTCATTTTTTGCTAAAAAGACTAATTCTAGATAATGCAATGTAACTCAAGAACTAGAGGGCTTAAGAAGAAATGTCAAGAACGAAAAACGTCGCGTAAGCTTATACTGGATAGACTGGCATTTTTTAAAGAATTTTCCTGTGAGATTTTTTCTCACAGGAAAATGCCTATTAATCCGATAGAATTGGAGTAAGACTGTATACACAAGCATTCTTTTATCAATTGCCTATAAAATAATAATAAATCGATATTGAGCAAATTTTATTGTTTTCGCATATTAATATTGGACTATTAATTTGATAAGGGGACGATGTATTTTTATTAATTTCGTATTATTTTCGTCATCGAACGGGTTACCGATCAGGTCACAATGGAATGATGATGGAGGAGATATCGAATTTGGGCCGAAAGCAGGTTAGGTGGGGTCGAGGCAACAGTTTGAGATTGAAAGCAGGTTAAGGAGGCCTGTGTTCTGCACGTTTCACTGAAACTGGGGGTCGAGAGAAGGATTGGGAGGTCTAGCAGAGGCTACCGTGGGCCAAGAGGAGGTCTCTTCATGGCACTGAACTCGACAAATGAGGTTTCGTAGGTTCAACGGAGGCTGGCGGCTTATGTATTACAAAAGAAATGGGTCCTGCGAGGGTTCAGAGGAGGCTAAAAATTTCGACTCGGGTTGTCCCTACCATCTTTTCTCGAACTTGTAAAGGCTCTTCTTGCCTCTTTTGCAGCGTCTGTGAGCGAGCGCTCCGCCAGCTCGATCCGCGCTGCGTCGGTTTCAACGCAAAAATTGAAACAATTTGGGCCGATAGTTATCCCCAACGTCTCCAAAACTTTCATGAGGCTTCTCAGGCCATCATTGAATAATAATACCGCGATATCAGCTGCAATATCGACGATTTTTTTGCTCCCGGACTGACACTTAGGGGCTATTGCCCAAACTGATTTGTTGTAGCTTTCGTTGTTGTTTTGCGTGAAGCCGCCCAAACAACGCTGCAACAAATCGTCTCTGCTCAAATTTATATATCCCGGTATACCTGCCGACCCTGAGGCGCGCAGCTGCGCGGGACCCCGAGCGTCACGGAGCGCTGCACCGCTCCACAAAATATTCAATATCTCCGAAAATAATTATTTTTTCGACCTGGGTCCAACGGCATCTTAATCTTAAATGTATTTTAGATTTTTCTAGATGGTTTTCAAAAAATCGATTTTTTGAAGCCGTCACAGTGGTGTTGTCCCTTAACATTGCAAATCGCCGAAGTCGTCCACTAAGCTGACCTCCTGACTGCTGTTGATTGTCATCAACTCTCGCGCCATTTTATTTAGAAACTTAAGGGGCTATTCTAGTGTGACGGGATGAAAAAAGCTGTTTTTTGTATTTTTCAACTCTATACCATCATAGAATTGATATCAAATTTCTAGTCAAGTTGATTTTTGCTTTCTCTACTTTAAAGCCCTTTAAAGTAGGCACGCTCGGCTCCAGTACGGCTATCCGCTGCGCATCGTTGGCAGCTGTTGGGGACAGCTGTTTTGAATTTATACCTGAGTATACACATATACGCGTACACTTCTATATATTTACTGTATAGTAGTAGTCCCTCTTTTCACTGTGTGGCTAAAAGGGCGCTCTACCAGTTGGTATCGCACTGAATTTGGAAGCGAACGTAGAAAGTGATTCTTCTTTGAAAATGAATAGAAAACAAAGTAAAGCGTCGGCAAGAAGGCCGGGTAATCCTCCAAAAAATTCCATGGGACTGGATTTTCCGATGAAGTTGGAAGCAGTTTTACCTCTACATTGGCAGAAAAGTTGAAATCGAGTAAAGACGACAGTTTTGACGTGTGTTATGACGATTCCGTCAGTTACTGCTTCATTCAATTTATCTTAGTTTGATCCACACTGCAAAATATTGTCATGTGCAACCCAAATAGGGTTTTACAATCGGCGCAGTGATGGCCCACGACTGGTTGCCAGAGAAAAAAACGATGGCGCGGTAATGGCCATGTAAACGGGCCAGATCCGCACCATGCATGGTTGTTAATGGTAAACCATGAATGGCTGCTAAGACTTGGCCAAATATCATACGCCCATATTGGCCCAGCAACGCCTGCCGTATCTTCTGCCAAAAAATGAAAAACAAAAAATTTACAAATTTTTTGAATAAAAAATTCTAGTAGTATTTTTTTTTGTTTTCTTATGCTTTACTTATGTCCATATACATAGAATAATTGCATTAAAAACGCTTTCTGCACAGTTCAAGTTTTTACCTATCATCGGGGTCGAACCTACGTCGTTCGTTCTAGTGTCGAGCGCCCTATCCACTTAGCCATCCTAACACTTACAAAATCCATCGTATGTTCGTTCCTTACTTTTATGCTGATAATTTTATTCGTGACATTAAAGTTTACCGACAATTTTTTTGGTCTATTTAGGCTGTGAAAATAACTCGCTCGTTTTGGGTGAAGTTCCGAAAAGCATACTCCTCTGATCGAGCTGAAATTTTGCACCGAGCTTCCTCTCATTATCCTAAGAGAAACCCTTAACGGATTTTTGACGACTAGCAATAGTTTTCGATATATCGCATTGTAAATTTTATTATTTCACGCCATACGAGTATATCTATATATCCGATAGATACCCCCCACTCTTCCGACCTCGCTGCTTCCTGACAGACAGTGCTCGCCCGTACGTGCATATCACTTGCCATGTGGGATGGGTTTGTTTGAGTTTATTTAATATAGTAGAAGCGCAGTACAATAAATAACTTTCAATATACGATATATCGAAAACTATCGCTATTCGCCAATATTCTTTTAAAGGTTCTCTTAAAATATTGAAAAGAAGGTCTGTGCAAAATTTCAGCTTCATCAGTGGGATATGCCCGTGCGGAAAACTGATAGGGTATCCCTAATAAAAATAAGGACCTTTCAGGGCTTTCCTAGTGCTTTCCCTAGTAGGGATTTCCACAATGGGCCCAGACTTGTCCATTATCGGGATAAACTTGTAGGGATTTCCACAATAGGCCCCGACTTGGCCATTATGGGCATAAACCTGTAGGGATTTCCACAAAAGGACCCGACTTGGCCATTATAGGGATAAACCTGTAGGGATTTCCACAATAGGCCCAGGCTTGACCAGTATAGGGATAAACAAGTAGCGATCTCCACAATAGGCCCAGATCTGACTAATATAGCGATAAACCAGTATAAATAGCTTAGGCTACATGGTTGATGGTATTTCAATTATTCAAATCGATTATATACATCGATCGAATAATATTATTGAACGCAAATTGGGAAAAAGCGTAAGGGCATTAGCAAATAAAAAATCAACGATGAACACAAATATGCAGACAAACATCAGACAGTATTTATTTATCAAATTGAAGAAACCTTTTACATAGATACAAACAATTACTCATGGTTTCACTCATACATGGAGTAATGCTAGAGCATAAGCGCGAACAGTCCCAACCGGTTTTCTCGACATTTTTATAGCAACTAATTTCCGCTCAATACTCATCATAGGGAAAATTATTTCTTCTGAAGACTTCGCTGATATTTCCCATTCATAAACTTTATCTGACTATGTAGGATAAGTAAATAAATTGGTCTTTGTTTTCCAGATCTTTCCCTCAATGGAAATAGGTTCTAGTGATTCAGTAGACCCATATATGTTTTTTTATTTCTACTACACATCCATTCCTTAGAATGGATTATTTTTTGTATTAATTTTGTCATGGCAGTTTGTCATAAAGGCTCACATGCAAATACGCAATCACATTTCTACGCACGCACACATACATACACATGTATTCACGCCCACACCTATGCACATGAACAATTACATAAAAACAAATACAGATATACCCTGACGCATTTAACATACACGTATTTCCACTAATACGGATATTTTATGGCGCTGAAATGGTTATGATGAGGCGCCGTTGAGGCATTTTCAGGGCGCTAAAATGGTTTTGATAAGGCGCCATTGAGGCAACTTACAAGGCCCCGGTCGTTGCGCCTTCAAGGGCCCTTGTTGACAAAGTGTGACCGGCCACTAACGGCCCTCATGTGGCTTCCAGATTAGGGCCCGAATAAAGTTAGGGGAATGTTATTGGGGTCCGATCACAGCCCTAACTCAATTTCCGCACGGGTGCTTCTCGAAACCTTATCCCTTGTTTTTACGTATTACAGTTTAACGACCTGCATTTGCAAAACGCCCAAAAACAAACCATCAATGGCTGGAATAGATCTGGCGAGCCGTTCATCCGCCTACGATACCCCAATGCTGATCGCCACATTATCGGTGCGATGGTATTGGCCCACCCATGGCTGGCATAGATCTGGCAAGCCGTTCATCCGCCCTCAGTACCCCAACGCTGGTCGACGAATTATTGGCCGATTATCAGCAAACCGTTTACTGGCTGAATGCTGGCATTTTCGTTACGACAGGCGACCCTATATGGGAAGTAGTGCAATTCTGACATAAAATTTTCTAAACACAGTCAGCGAGGACTTGGATTTAAAATAAAAATTGAGTTGACTTATGAATTCAAGTAACATGATAAACAATGCTTATGAAATGAACCCTCGTTTTGTGTTTGTAATAGGTTTGCCTGGTGTTGGCTTACAAGGCATACATACATTTTGTGGATTGATGGACATGGCCAAAGGCTTGCACATTACTGCTTATTGTGATATTGCCCGCTCAATGCTAAACAGTGTAAGCGCTGTTTATGATTTAGTAACAAAGAAGGCTGTACGAGAAGAAAAATATTTGAATATCCGGTCTGGCTATTCAGAGAAACGAACGAGAAAGAAAATTGACCATATTTTTTTCCATTGCCTGTTAGTAAGGCTGAGACATTCTTTCGGGAAACTCGGCTGCGTTTTTTGTCGGTTGCCCAATCCGTAGATTTCACGTAAACATCAACAATAGTGAAAAACAAAGTTTGAGATAAGACAAAGTTCCGTGGGTTAGAAAATCCTCGTTACTTTTGCCAATTTGCCTTTTCCAGCTTTCGAACAACTCAGCCTCCCCATCACGAATAGCGTTGTGCGGCTACGAACGGAGCCAACCGTGCGGCAACGCTGTGTTTTGAACATAAAGTTTTGTTTTTTAAAAACAGCTTTCAATTTGTACTGGCCAACAAGAACGCGCGAGCCGCATTGCTTCGACTGTTGCCGCAAAACACGGTTTCAATAACGTAATGCAGATCCATTTTCGAAATTGGAATTCACCCCAATCGAAACCCTCCTAACTCTTTCCGGCTCCGGTACTCGCAGCGGCTCGATAGTTTTGCCATTATTACACGAGCACTTCCACCATCCAATTTTACGGCCGTCGATGCTCTTTCTATACTTGTATAGATATATGCTACACGATTTTAACCCAAACCATCTCTCTCTCTCTCTCTCTCTCTCTCTCTCTCTCTCTCTCTCTCTCTCTCTCTCTCTCTCTCTCTCTCTCTCCCTCTCCCTCCACGGATTCGCAGTACTTTTTCACCCAGGTGATCATCTTTTTTTTCTCTACCGCAAAAAATTCCGATTCGTAAAAGGCAGACGAACGAACCCGCTCTATAAAGACGCGAGCAGATCGTTGGGTGGCGGAAGGCTCGAAAAATGTTGAGAAAGGAGGGAAACCTGCTGCTCTAAAAAATATGGGTCTATTGGCGAACGAAAGTTTCGCATATCCGGCGCTCGTTCTCCCGTAAAAGTTTAACAATTTCCACGAAGACGAGTTTATCGGAGGACTTTTGATTATTTCAACGGGAAGCACTCGAAGCACGCGTCGAAGGAATCCTACATTTTTCGGCTATCTGCGACGAGAGAGGAAAATTTCCTGCGAGAGGCAAAAGTATGAATGAAAATTGTTTGAAGATTAATTCAAAACAATGTTCAATACTTCTCGAACTCTCGCCCGGCGGGCATCGAACGTTGTTCGCTGAAATTTCATCGTCTTTCGTTAAACTCAGGAACTCCAAGTGCCCCCAACATTCAGTGAAGAATCTCAACGGGCAGAAAGGCAAACAAAATGAGCCACGAATGCCAAATAAAATTATATTGAGCATAAATGAAAAAAAATGCACGATAAAAATGAAAATGAAAAAAGCCACGATAGCCAAATAAAATTATATTGGGCATAAATGAAAAAAATGCAGTTTTCATTTTGTTTAGCAGAAACGTATATCATATAAATCCATTTCTTTGTGATACAGTTACCATCTGAGTTGGATCTAATGCCCAAAAGATTTACCTGGGAATACTACTAGAAGAATGAAAAAAATGACCATGTTTAATATTGTGGAATGTTAAATTTGAAAAAAAGATGCGATCTGCAAGCAGCTTGTGTTGGTTCACAGACATCGCGATTGTGTACCAATTTAATTTGCGCCACTCCAGCTCTTCAGAAAGACTAGTTTTAAGAATTTTTAAACGAGTACAATGAAATAATTCGAAGATTAAATTGGAAAACCTTATCATACATAGTTTATGTGTATGAATACAAATTTCTCGTAATTTTCCAACTGAAAATGGCGGGCTCAGAGTCCAAGCCTCCAATAAAAAATTTGTCCTGTAGTTTTCAACTTATTAGATAAAGAAAACCGGAAAAATCTTGAAAATATATATATGAAAAGCTATGTAATTGAGTACGAAAGTTAGAAATGACCTTTTTTAAAAAAAGTAGTGCAGATTTGAATTAAAACTTCCATTTTTGAGCAAAAGATCCCATGAGGAATTGTTTTGGAAAAAAGTCAATACCGACCGCAAATTCCGCACGCAGTTCCACGGAGAATGCATCTGTGAATGTACATTAAACATTTCGAGTAAATCGGTGCATATTTGATTGAACTGTTTCCGCCCAGTTAAAAAAATATAATTTCGAAAAAAACGCGTTCAAAGTTTGAACTACCATTTAGCAATAGAAGCGTTGGATTTCCCTTCATTCTGCAAAGCCAGCGCCATACATGTGGCGTCTCAAATTAACATTGTCCTTTTTCTTTTCCTTCCCGGTCGATTCCCATGATTGAGAAGCAGCTTTTACAGCCTTAGCTAGCGGTAGCTCAGAAATCGCAGTGCACGCGGGCAACAGGAATCAATGCGATGACGTTGAAGTTCGAATCGTTCGAATGCAACGAGTTTTGATCATTTTTCGTTTCTTTATTTTTACCATTATCCAAAGCCTTTTTTTGCAAATTGATTTTGCAAATTGATTGCTTATATTAGAGTTGGAATTCTCTAATAAGAATTTGTAGAAACGTTTGACCGACTTTCAAAGCCTATATCGGCCAAAAAATGAAACAGTTAAAAATGATAATTTTCGTTGCACTCCAACGATGCAAACTTTAATATAATTCGATGCGTCCAGTGGGGCGCCTCGACAAAACTTATAAAAACGACCTATTTCGGATTCTTCCCTACTTCTAAAACCTGTTTGTTTCTTATTTTCGAGACCCTGAAGCATCTTTCGAGCAAAAAAAATCAATTTTTTTACAATCCTCGAGTGTCTTGACCCCTTAAGCGCTTAAGGGCTTACACCACTGTAAGAGTCTAAAACTGAGTGATCACCCGCGCTTTTTTTTGGTGGAAGGACAAATAAGAAGATAATAATATTCAAGGATGTCATATTGTCAAGTGAAGAAACTAAATTTAAATTAACAAAATATACAAAATTGCGACGCTGGAGCCACTCTCGCGAGGCATGTTGAATTTGAGACGCTCTGCGGCACGCAGCATAACTGAAGCAAATTTCAATTTGGAAAAAAGTTTGAAAAAGCTATTAATTTTCATGACTATAGCTAGAGAAATACGCAGGGGATTTGGAAAATATGAATTTTTGTGTAATTGGCAAGCATTCAAAGTAAAAACTCAATTTTCGACACAAAAAGGACAATAATTGTTAATAACTAATGTTATAATTAAATCATGGAAAATCCCGTACGTTCGGAACGTTATTTTAAAGATGTGCTCAAAATTTGGAGTGAAAAGAATGAAAATTGTTGGAGTTATGTTGCGTGCCGTTTTGAAAAATTGTGTTCCGAGATAAACGGTCGACGTCTCGCACACGGGCAAGCCACGGTACTAGGGCTCTACTGCTAAAAAAGAACTGCTAAAAATTCTACTGTTAAGGCGTTACCCCCACTTGTAGCGCAAAAAAGGCCTTTTTCATGAATTTTTTTTCAAGAAAACTACAAAACTTTTTTAATCGATCAATATACCATATTAAAGAATACATTTTGAAGAACTTTCAGTAATTTTTTTATTGAAAAATATTACATTGTTTAGTGGCAAATGGCCGTCATAGAAATAATGTTTTCATATACACGGTTTGCGATGACCAACATTGCGGCGAAGTGGATCAACTGAAAAAAAATGCGGATGGATTTAGTCAAATATAAGTTTAAACTAGTCTTTAATCGAAGGATTTTAAAAAATATTCATTTTTCACAAAATGGTGAACAGTCAAAGTTAATGGTTCGATTTTAACGAAAAAAAAAATCGAACGATTAAAGACTACATTTTTATGTATTAAATAAGCCTGCAAAATTTCAAGAAGATCGGTTCATTAGTGTTCGAGTAATCTTGGTCACCGACTTCAGAAATGCCGTTTGAGAAAAACGCGTTTAAAGTTTCAATTTCAGTTTACACGACGAAAATATTTTTTGGCGTAAACTTACATAGAGTCATCTATTCTGGGCATCAAAAAACAACTACACTTCAAATTGCACTTCAAAAAAATGCAATAAAAAAAATCGATTTTTTCAAAATCGCAAGTGGGGGTAACCCCTTAAACGGGTTCTACTGTTAAAACTGTACTGCTAAAAGCTCTAGTGCTAAATGGGCTCTAGTGCTAAAACTGGACTGCTAAATAGACTCTAGTGCTAAAAGCAGCACTGCTAAAACGCAAAAACCCAAACAAACCTATATCGACGTATCGAAAATGTTATGATTTTTCGTCAATAATGCAGCCTTAAGGTAAACTTTGGAGGTAGGTATTTCGAACTTTTGACGTTCCTGACGTCACAGGAGCACAAATGAGGTGTCTACGGATGCATCCCACCGAGTGCAGCACAATAGCGCCGATAGCAAGGTAAGTTTTCTAAGAAAAATCCCAAAAAATCATCAAAAAACCGCAAAAAGTACAGTATAACCTCCATCAGTGGGACTTATATGAGCCCTTTGTCAGAAGCTAGTTTTATCAGTCCAGTTTTAGCAGTAGAGCCCATTTAGCAGTACAGCTTTTCGCAGCAGAGCCCGTTTAGCAGTACAGTTTTAGCAATAGAGCTTTTGGCAGTACAGTTTTAGCAGTAGAGCTTTTAGCAATACTTTTTTAGCAGTGCTTTTTTAGCCGTGGAGCCCGACCACGCCAGCGACTCCCACCGCAGACCCACACGGGCCCGCAGGCCTTTGTTTTACAGGTACCAAACTTTTTTCCCCTTGTTCTGGATGGTTCAAAGCATCTCTTAAGGCCTTAGGCCTCAGTAACGGGTATAAAATCATGTGCGTATTTAACATTTTTCTTTCCTATGAAAAAGTGATTCACTCATAAAATCAATTACACATCTATTTAGTATGAATATCAAACTGTTACAAAAAATATATATATATATATTTTTTTTCGATGTACAAAATGGCCGACTACTAATATTTTCTTTTGTTATCTTTTTTTAGGCGCTCCGCGGCGTGACATTTAGCATCCACAATTTTTTACCTAGAACAAAAAACAAAAACTTCTCGTCAATCCACATTAGAATACCTAGAGAAGTACGTACGGATTTTGAAAAAATTTTGTTTCATTCAAAAGCTGTAGGTATTTGAACTTAAGAAATGAATTTTCAGTGAAAAATTCCGTTATAACTGCTCATAAACTGCTCATAAAATGAAAAGTTTTCGATTAATCAGAAATTCCGTACGTACTTCTCTGCGAAATGCAATTAGGAACGTAACTTTTTAATTTGAAGTAAATCGAGTGAATATTGTTGAAGTTATTTGTCACGCCAATTGGAAAAAGCTGTTTCGAAAAATTTCGAGTAGTCGGCCTACATCGAAAAAAAAAATGTTAACAGCTTGATACTCATACTAAATAAACGTGTAATTAATTTTGTGAGTGAATCACTTTTTCGTACGAAAAAAAATCGGTAAATTCGCACATGATTTTATACCAGTTACTGTGGCCTAAGACCTTAAGCCAATAACAAAAAAAAAACAATTTTTTGAAACTTCTACGTGGTGCCCTTAAAAAAGAGCTAACGAGCCTCTATAATCACCTAGATCAACAGCTAGCAACCTCGATCGAACCGCATCCCTCTGTCATCCCTGGGACTGTAATTTGAATAAATTTCATGCACCTCGAGTGAAATTCGTTCGTGCCGTACGAGACCGTGCTTTTTGTTCCGCACGTGCGAGAAAACTGCGTGGAAACGTCACTGTTGTAAAAAAAGGCTTCGAAGCGGCTTTCGAAAAAAGGGTTAATCCGGGTTCCCGCGAGTATACGTACGATAGTGCGGAGTCTCGAATCCGAGAGAGAAAAGCCGAGTGGGAGAAGCGGCGAGGACGAGATTATCCTCACGAGTGGCGGAGCAGATGCCGTTGGATATGTACGGAATCAGAGGGCTAAAGCGGATAGACGTCGAGAGAGGGAAGGAGAGAGAACGCGAGAGCGCAAAGATGTGCGGAAAATCAGAAGTGGCAAATATCCGACAAATAGGAATAAGAAAAGGGTGCAAAAAAGATGTTCTTCCCAGGTAGCAGATCGGGGTAAAAGCGGAAACGCGAAAAGCGAAAATTCCTGAGTAGCCAATTCGCCTTTGTATTGCAAAAAAGCTCCCGTGAAAGGGATTGGTCTAGGGAGGGAAGGAGGACTGGAAAATTCCTGCGAAAGGGTGGAAATTTCTTCGTCGAGATATTTTCTCGAGAGAAAAACGATGAAAGACATACCCTATAGATATACAATGTGAGTGCAACAAGAAACACGGTCTGCCTAGCTTTACCTGAAAAATTGGTTGAGTTGGGCCCTTATGTGTGTGAGAAGTCGATGTATCTTTGCAGATATACTTACGGGCTATTTCACATAAAGCGGGACCACTTTTATAGTCGACAACTTTTTAACATCATGCTAAATCAATTTTGTGACTTCGAGAAGATTCGTCCATTTCTCAATTGAGAATTACAATGAAATATTTTGTAAAGTAAAATAGTCATTATGAAAAGAACATTGGAGTAGCAACGAGCGAAAATTATGAAACGTATTCCCTCATGGAATTACTTAACCCCCGGAATGGTACACTATTTATCGACACCTTTTAAGGGTGTTGCTAAAAATATTGGGGTGAATAGATAATAATGTAAATTTTACTAAACATTATGGTATATTTTTTGAATATACTGGCAAAAGGAGAACGAAGGTTTCCGCACTCGTGTACTAAATATTAAATTTTAGAGTTTACATCAATCTCCACTTGATCGCATTGGTTGTACGGGGCAACGTCGTAACCATTTCAATTTCTCGCCTCACTGCAGTCAACCTAACAGCCTGGAATTACGACAGAACCGTGCGACGTTGCCAAAGCTCGTGTCTATTGTAATAGGATTTTTAAAGATCAACATTCGATTTTCTGATAATCCTAACTTCTTCAAATTACCATATATGTAAATAATAATTACGATTATCTACCGCACGTTTGAACAGTTTCGCTATATTCAGTCGTACACGTCATTAAGGGAGACTTTGTCCTTGGAATTTTCAAAAAATCAATTTGAGCTCAACATGAGCAGCTAGAAGAAGAGGGATGCCTCTATGGACCAGGCATTGCCGATTAGCGGTAATTATAAACACATTTGTGTAAACACTTTACAAAACTTTAAACGCGTTTTTGTCGAAAACACGTTTTTAAAAATGGCTGACATTCTCCTGACCGCTGTAATTAACATATCGACCTCAAATTTGGAGAGCATACTCAGAAAATATGTCTTCACGGAATGACGGATCGTTTTTTCGATAGATACATTTTTGCATTTATTATTTATCTTTTTATGCGAAAAAAACGCGAAAATTCGATTTTTTTTAAATTGCCGCCATTTTCCGAAATTTGTACTAAACGAAAAACCCATCCGTCATTCCATGACCAAAGGGTCACAGATTGATAATATGCTTTGAATTTGTGTCTCAGATCGACAAAGAGGGGGCAGTGATGTCAGCCGATTACCTCCCGCGATTTGAGGACCTGTTTTCGCGGAGCTGCAACGGCCGCCATTTTGGTTTTTTTTTTTTCAAAAAAAAATTTTTTTAACGTTCTGTGTATCATGAATAAAAGCAAGAAAAAAACCGCACTCAAAAAGCTTTACTCGTTTCCTTTAAAAAAAATAAAATGTAAACACCTGAAATATGGCACTCCAAGGACAAAGTCTCCGTTAAGATTTTGCTACAATAAGTTGGCACTGGTGACGTCACACATTGTATTAACATAGGAACTTCGTTTCTCCCCCCACCCTTCAAAAATGTTTTGCAACGACCATAATAGTGTACATGGGTCGTTGGCGTCCGCGGCATACTTAACAACCTTAAATGGTACAAAAAAATACTGAAAAAAATAATAGATGTTTTTTGAGGTTTGAACTAGAAATTCGATCAACAACAATATTATGACTTCAATTTTGAAATTCCTTATTTAATCGTTGGAAAAAACGTAGAAAATTCACCGTAATGTTGAAAAATTCATCATTCTTGTGAAGTAAGTTATTTTAAAAAATCCTATTAGGTATTTGTGCTTGAGATTACGTCCTTTCGGAAAAAAATAGGGGCGGCATTGGACATTGAAAAAGATGTTCATTTAAAAAGTTGAATATCGCTATTTAGTATGGACACTTATAGAAGATAAAATTAATAATAAATGTAAAATATTGATAGGTAGAGCTATAAAACTTCACGTTTTAGTCCAAAAAACATGAAATTTATTTATCTTAAATAAATACAATGCAATTATAAAAAACTAAGTGTAATCATAGGAGCATCTCATTCTATGTTGTTCACAGGTGGATTTTTGGCATTTATAACAGTAAATAGTTGTATCGTCTGATTTAGTTGGACAGACGTGACTTTTTTTTCTTTTTTCCATTCTATCGGGATATAATATTCCACTTGTTTGCGCGGGCAAAGTGACGCCCTAACCTCTTCGCTGGTTCTCATACCCATTTTCGCTTTTATTCACTCAACACTGTGCTGAAAATTCACTTTTCGCCACAAAAACAGAATTATAGAGAAAAAAATATGTTCGTCAAGTCGTATTTTACATACGTTTCGAGTACACATGAGTCATTGGCGTCTTCGACAGATTTTGCCGTCTTGCCAGCCGTAGCTAAAAACTAGCCGATTCGGGTGGGCCTGTGGCAGTGAACTACCCATACACCAAACGTTTTTTTAGTTCACGAACGATCCATGTGAACTATTCCAGGGTTAATAGTAATTAACCAAAGGGAACATCACAGTATCAAATGTTCAAAAAATCGATATTTTTTTGTATTTTCCAATGGTATAAATGGTTATAAACCTGCTGTTCAATTTTTGGGGCGAAATTCAAATTATTCCGGTGGCTACAGCCTTTATCAGAAAAAGGGATTCGACCAGCTGCGTGAGACCTGGCGCGGACGGACGCGTTTTTCTCGAAATGTCGGTTTTCAAAACGGTGTACACCCTCAAGGAAAGAATTTTCAAGCTACCTTTATCTTGCTATGGAAGCTTTTTTTTTTATCTTCATATTTTTGTAACGAAAAACTGTCGAAAAAATAAGCTAAATTCGATACTTTTTTTTTCAAACCGCCGGCATTTTGTCCACTTTCATTTTGAAGAAACCTCCATGGCAAGATAGGGGGCCGGGTTGAAGTTCCGAACTTTGAATGATCAGAACGCTCGAAACTTCGAAAGAATACTATCCCGAAAGATCAAGACTCCGAAAGAATTTTACACGAAAGACCAAAACTCCGAAAATCTGAACACCGCCAAATTAATTCGGCTACGGAAGTTTTAAAAGTTTCAAAATGTTCAATTAATCGCCGAATTATTTCGAGAATTTTTTTTTTTATCGAAAAGTGATTTTCCGTCAATTTTGACATTTGTCTATAATGTTACTCGTTCTGCATAATTTACAGTCAACTGTGTAGGCTTTCGCTGGCATGATCTTGACGAACCTTTTAATTTCGGAACATTAAGATTAGAATATTTAAACCGTCGACGCATTCAAAGTTCGGAATTTCAATCCGGTCCTCCATGTTAAGGGGTTACCCCCACTTGCGATTTTGAAAAAATCGATTTTTTTTATTGCATTTTTTTGAAGTATAAGTATCCGGGCCCATACTTCTGTATGGGCCCATACTTCTGTATGGGCCCAGAATAGATGACTCTATGTAAGTTTACAAAAAAAAATATTTTCTTCGTGTAAACTGAAATTGAAACTTTAAACGCGTTTTTCTCAAAATGGCATTTCTGAAGTCGGTGACCAAGATTACTCGAACACTAATGAACCGATCTTCTTGAAATTTTGCAGGCTTATTTAATACATAAAAATCTAGTCTTTAATCGTTCGATTTTTTTTTCGAAAAAAATGGCCGTTTTATAGCCAAAAAATGACCGTTTTTTTTCGTTAAAATCGAACCATTAACTTTGACTGACCGCCATTTTGTGAAAAATGAATATTTTTTAAAATCCTTCGATTAAAGACTAGTTTATACTTATATTTGACTAAATCCATCCGCATTTTTTTTCAGATGATCCACTTCGCCGCAATGTTGGTCACCGCAAACCGTGTATATAAAAACATTATTTCATTGACGGCCATTTGCCACTAAACAATGTAATGTTTCTCAATAAAAAAATTACTGACAGTTCTTCAAGATGTGTTCTTTAAGATGTTATATTGATCGATAAAAAAAGTTTTGTAGTTTTCTTTAAAAAAATTCATGAAAAAGGCCTTTTTTTGCGCTAGAAGTGGGTGTAACGCCTTAAGATCATGGCAGCGAAAGTCCACGCAGTTG
This sequence comes from Ophion slaviceki, assembly GCA_944452715.1. Taxonomy (NCBI): domain Eukaryota; kingdom Metazoa; phylum Arthropoda; class Insecta; order Hymenoptera; family Ichneumonidae; genus Ophion; species Ophion slaviceki. Next base: position 22,839,436 of record OX101788.1, read on the forward strand.
ACTGTAAATGGTGTAAAACGTATAACATTGTCTAGTCAAATTTCAAAATGGACACAAAATCACATCTCAATTTTTAAAAAATTCTTGAAATAATTCGTCGATTTATTGAAAATTTTTAAACTTTCAAAACTTCCATAGCCGAATTATTTTGTCGGTATTCAGATTTTCGGAGTTTTGGTGTTTCATGTAAAATTCGTTCGGAGTAGCATTCTTTTGGAGCTTTGAGCGTTCTGATCATTCAAAGTTCGGAATTTCAACCCGGCCCAATCTTGAATTTGGGAATATTAAAATTCGGAATTTTAAACCCTCGGAGCATTCAAAGTTCGGAATTTCAACCCGACTCCCAAGATAGCGGCTTTCATACTGATTAATAATCTTCTTACAAATTTTGTTTCAGATAATATTTACGACCACAACCGTGTACACCGTGAGGACTCCTTTTTTCAAAGACATTTTCAAGCGTTAAAAAAATGTAAAAAATAAATAAACATAAACGTATAAAATTTTATTTTCTGTTCTTCGTGAGTGCTTTAATTTGACATGAAAAAATCAGACTGATCAGCGTATTTTAACCATAGAAAAAAATCGCGAGGATCACCTACTTTTCTACCCGTTACATTGTGGTGATCCCGATAATATGCGGGTCATTAATTTACATTAATAATTCATTATTTGATAGTAGCTCATTTAACTCGAGGTGAAAAAGCTGTCATTATTTTTCAAGAAAATAATTCTTTCGAGACATGAGATAAAGAGCAGAACTAACGGAACAAATTTTGTACGCCTTCATTCGCGGATTTTAATTGGACGACTGGTAAAAATAGTCGAAATCGGAAGCTGGCGGAGTTAATGTGAATTGCCCTGTACAGAGCTTTCGTCCAAAATGTTCGCTGGTGGGATAGAACGGGGAAAATTCAAGATAGGACGGAACGAAGGCCGAAAGTAGGAAATGTTCTATATAGATGTATATTACCTCGGAACCTCGTTCTCGTTTTCGCGCTCCGTGCTACTCACAGACGGAAATTCTACGATGTCTATGAGAATGTCCGCGAGAGAGGGAGTAGTTTTTTTTTACAGCCACGAATAAAAAGGGAATAGTAGAGATGAGATGAGAATGGAGGAAACACGCTCGGCTTGTCTGAGCCAATCAGTACCTGGCACGAAGCTTTTCCTACTTTCCGTTTCACTCTGAGGAGTTTCAGGCCGGAAAATCGTTGGATACAGAATTAACATAACAAGCAAACGTTTATGATTTCATCCCGGAATTTTGCATGGAAAAAAGTTTGAATTAACTTCAATAAATGTGATTTGGAATATTTCATTTCAGATATTACTTCAATATTTGAAATAATCGTTCGACGAATATATTTAATTTTTTTTAATTAAGGGGCTATGCCAGTAGGACACTTTCAAAAAATCTTTTTGACAGTTTAAACTTTCAAGAATATCTTTAAAAAAATTTAAGGCCGTATCTCTAGTAATTTTATCTTGCAAAAATCGATAGTTAAATCTTTAAACGCGTTTTTCTCGAAATTACATTTTTCCAATTTGCTGACATTGTAACTAAAAGAGCAATTATTCGATTGACTTGAAATTTATAGGCAAGAAAACAGACTTTTTTCATAACTACGCCATTTTGTTAGATTTTGATATTTCTCGAAAATCTTACGTCATTGTACAGGAAATACCTTCCAGTTTAACGACATTTTTCCTTCTTTGGTTTCAGCTACTCAATCGGCCGGAATCATGTCAGCAGTGGAAGAACTTTTTTTGGCGCCTTCGAAGGCAGCGCACAAGTCGCTTGGATCTCAATATTTTTCCATGAAAAAATTATGTAATGTAGGTCAAATATAGCCAAATATATTCTTAATTTTCCGAAACATTTAATTGAGTACTTTTCTTCCAAAAAATTCCCGAAAATCACCCAAATTTTCAGCGTTCACACTGGTATAACCCCTTAAATTTCTTCCGGGATCTTGAGAAATGCGTATATTTACTGAGGAAAGACACCACCACTGTGACAGGCCGAAAAAGGTCATTTTTTTGTCTACTAGACTATTTATTCGGGATTTGGAAAAAATGTATGTTATTAAGCATACATTAAACTCATTTTGTGTACATTTTTATTTGTAAAAAAATTATATTTTTGAGGTATAATAAAGCCTTTGTATAAAAAATGTGGTCCAACGGCCGGATCGATAACTTGACAATGGTTGGTCTAGAAAATAAAAATGAAAAAGTTTTATAATTCTCATAAATGTAGTTCACGCTGTACGTAGCTGTTTTTCTAAAGAAGATTCCACAAAATGGCCGGTGTTCTAAAAAATGTAATTTTGGCAAAAATTCTTATTATAATCGGGGGCTCAAAAAATACCAAACTAAAAAAACGGCTCCGCACAACGATACCTACTGCAATTACGGATATTTTGGTTTTCTAAAATTAAAACACGATCAATTACAGCTAGAATTATGATTCCGGCTAGGTTAAGAAAAGTCGTTTCGATAAAAACGCGATTGAAAGTTTTAGAATAAGTAAACCATTGCGCCATGGGGCCTACCATAAGTAAATAAACCATAAGTAAAGGTTAATAAACCTATGAGTAAATAAAGTAAATAAACCAACCAAATAATTATATAATAAGTAGTAACCAAGTAATAGTAACCAAATAAGTAAATAAATCAACCATAAGTAAACCTGCTCTCACTAAATTGTCTGTAACGAGGTTAATTTTCGATATTTCGACTTAATTCTATTTCACATATTCTCGAATACACATACTTTCCGGAAATCCAAAAAGTCGACATTTTAACTCGTCACAGAGATACCCTGCAATAAAGAATTAATAATTAGCGGAATATATTTCGTTGCATTTGCTTTCACGCGAACGTTCCCAGCTGACAATCTAATAATAACGATTAAAATAAAAACGTATATTCAAATTGCCTTTATGCATTTGCTCAACGTGTTAATTCCATTCGAGCGAACTTTGTCCCTAATCAAATACTACAATATATCCCAATGCAGTCTAACGTCGTTCAAGACTTGATTTATTATACATGTATTTATTATACATATAATACGTTCGACTTCCGCCGTATGACTATACGGGCAAGGATTTAACGAGTTTCACAACTTTTACGAGAGCCCCGAGAGCACCGGGGCAATTTTTGCTCCTGACGTGAATATATAGTAGGAAAATAAATAAATCATCGAGCGAGTATATAACTAAGATGCATCATACATAGTTTAGCTGGAGGTCGATGTCAGCTGAATAAATTTCGATGGAGTTGAAAAAAAAACGGAAAATAGGAACTCGAAGAGACACCTGCATATAAAGGTCGTGGAGTTTTCTCATCGTCATCACGAGCGGGGTGAAAAAATGCAAAAGCCCAAGAGAGAAAGAGAGAAAGGGGGGTAAGGAAGTGTGAGATGCAGGAGAGGGGAATTATCCACCCGGATGTGGTTTGCCACGTAATCGAATGATATTCAAATTTAAATGCTCCGCCCAATAAAGTGTTTAAGACTTTTAAACTTTATTTGACTTTCAAAGTGGTCTTCTTCTCCCTCGCTCGTTCCCTCATTTTTCTCGTAACTTCGGCCGACTTTCCTTATCCCTCGGGAGAGTGGAAAAGCTCAAGAAACATCGAAGTAGGAAGGGAGGGAGAGAGAGGGCGAAATAGGACCTTCGTAGGAGCGAGGAGAGGGGTGCTTATGACTCCGATTACCGTCACCCTTTCCATGCATCGTCGCGTCGTCTCTTCCCGTGCCTATACATCCCTTACCATTACTACTATATAACCCTGACATCACCACGAGGAGATGAAACACCCATCAGACTTAATTTCCCGTTTCAACGCCCCACTGGGAAATTCGGCGAGTTCTATCGTGACCCTTACAAACAACCAGTTAGTGCATACATACACGGTTAGATATATACATATATTTATGCAAAGGACATTTTGAGGACGGTCCTTAACATTTTTCTAAATGGCTCGGTGACTTTGGGAATGGCCGTTGAAATTACCCTTTTGTAAATAAGCTTACATTTATCTGCAGATGATTTTGAGAACACTGAAGTTCACGTAGGTTGGGTATGGGGATAGCAGAGTACTGTGGTGGAGTCCTCGAAGGCGAATATCTTCAATATCACCTTTCCATGTATAGTGTGTCTCAAAATGACCTGACATTTTTATTTATTAATACAACGTATTACTTATTTGGAAAGTACGAATATTTTAATTTTAATATAAATTACGTTAAATTAAGTTAAAATACGTTTAAAATTCGTAATTTAATATAAATTACGAATTTAATATAAGTACGAATATTTTAATTTTAATTAGTATTTAATTAATAATGAAAATATTATATTTAATATTTAATATTTAATATAAGTACGAATATTTTAATTTTAATGTAATGGAGGTTATGTGTAGAATACAATATACGATAAATGGCATAAACGGCATTTAACGAGGTTCACAACTCGTTAAATGCTTGGAAGACATATTCTTTCAACAAGATGGCGCAACTTGGAACCTTGATGCGCAATGTGAATCGGCCACCAAGATCGTGCGATTTGACGACATTGGACTTCTTTATTTGGAGTTTTCTGAAATGAAAGTGTATGCCAATGATCCACAGACTTAAGGAAGCAATTGGACCATTAATGAAATTAGTCTGCAATTATGCTAAAATTTCATTGAAAATTTCGCCAAAAAAGTGAACGTTTGCACACAGGGACGAGGCGGCCATTTATCGGATATTGTGTTCCAGACATAACCTCCATGTTTGTACTTTATATTAAAATAAAAATATTCGTACTTTTTAAATAAATAATACGTTTTATTAAAAAATGTAAATGTTAGGATATTTTGAGACACCCTGTATTTATAGATTCAGGAAAGCTTAAGAACCCTCTCGAATTAAGGCGTTACACTTCAGTAGGAACAAAATGTTGAACTTTTTTATTTGCCTCAAATGATGCATAAACATCACAAGAATGACATACAAAATGAATTATACGGGAAGACATTTTTTAATTTTCAGAGCTCACTTTCGAAGCGTCTATGAGCACTCCAAAACGCGCGAAACAGCCTAGACGGTGAAAGGAGCAATTTCAAGTCCTTCAATCCAGTCTTTGGACAGAAAATATACAACGACCTGACAGCTGAAGACCTATCAAAATGCCTCGGTGGGTACACATAGAATTCAAATACGAGCTTTATGTCCGACGTGAGGACGATAGCTTCCAAGTCAATTTTGAAATCTTGAACGCTTTTTTCTCGAAAGCATATTTTTTCAATCGGAAGAACGATTTGGGAAGTTTTTATCCGATTGACTTAAAATTTCAACCGTAGCTTCTTAGATAGATTCTCTAAAGAAGTAGACATGATTTTTACCATTCATCAACAATTCTCGTTTTTATATTTACAGATTAAGACCAATTATTTAACGACGAAAAAGGTTTATTCGAATCGTTGCCACTTTGCGGAAAACCCATATTTTTTAAATAATCGTGTGTACTTCTCTATGCAAAACTAATGTAAATGAAGAAATTTATTCATTTTTGTTCGAGGTGCCAATCCACGAAAGTTCTGCGTCCTCCCACAGACCGCCCCAAGAAACGCTCTGACAAGGAACATCACTTAAGTGACCGACGTCGATTTTGTTGAAACTCATAGATGTGATGAAACATTGAAAACTATTAGACACGTATATTTTTTTATCTGCGGAGAAACGGTTTTAAGGGGGGAAACCGCCCCTCGAAGAAAGGCGTGTCGGAGGGCGGTTTTGCCATTTCACCCCCAAGCAGTCCACCGATCTGAATGGAACAAAAACCAAAATTCTTCTAATGTAAAGCGATGAAGAATCCACTATAGCAGCGGTTCTTAACCTTTTTGTCAACGGAACCCTTTTGAAGCACTGAATATTTTACAGAACCCTAAAATAATCCAAACCTGGTTTTATGTTTATTTTTTAACGAAAACCATACAAAAATAGGTACTTTACATAACAACGTGTGAATTCCACTGTAAATTGATGAAATTGTTTCCATTTGTCGGGAGTTATGAAGTTGTTTTTTTTCGGCAAAATTATTCATGATTTTCGACTACTGAAAACGTCAAACGCGTTTGTTTCAAAACTGCATTTTTTAAGTTGGCCGAAAATATAACTCAGACAATTTTCAACCGATTCACTTGAAATGTTGAATATTTCTTGAAAAATACATTGTCTATGAAAGTACGAAGATTTTTTTTAATTTTGCATTCTATAGTTCATTCGTTATTAACAATTATCCGATGATTTTCAGGCAAATTTTTCACTTTCCACTTTAGAAGTGCGCCATTTGGCCAAAATAAATACATCGAAAAAATCCTACGTACTTCTATAGCAGTTCTTATGTATAATCGACCTATGGACCTTGGAAAAACGGAGACGTTATCGCAGAAACACTGCACAGCCTCCATTTTGAAATTAATCGCTTTAAAAAATTATTGTATACAGTCACTGATATGTATGATAAACACCCTTTTTTGTAATCTCGATTTATTCGTAGTTTTTCTGATAAAAATCCCCAAAAAGCCTTTTTTCGGCCTCTAGAGTGGCCTAAGGCCTTAAGGGGTCACACGCCTTCCGTTGAGGGGTCGTTTCCCCCCTTAAAAACGTTTTTCCGCAGATAAAAAAATGCGTGTCCACTAGTTTCCAATGCTTTATCACATATATGAGTTTCAACAAAATCGAAGGCGGACCCTCCAGTGATATTCCTTGTGAGTGTAGCTTCAACTGAGCCGCCATTTCGTGGCTTTATTTCATATTTTTTTTGTGTTCGTTACCACATGTAAAATAAACCCTCCAAACTTCATTCTGATTGCTTTTTCAGTATTCTCAAAAAAAATCGCAAAAAAGTATATTTTTCCGTTGAGCCGCATAGCCGTACCGCCTTAAATCGGCAACTCACGATCGTCCATCGTCATCTGTAGACCATCAAATGGTTTGCGAGTCGCACACGCAATCCTCCTATTTTCTTTTTTTCCAACCCTTCGCCAACACTGGCCGCTACACTCAGAAAAAAGATTTATTATGTTTTAATAAATTGGCGCATTAGAACATAATTTCTTAGAAATTAATAAATGTTTACTTATATGGAGACAGTTTTTATGTGATTGTAACTACAGAATTTATTCGGCGTCACTGAATATGTTTTCTTACGTGCCGACCTTTCACATCAATTAAAAGCCATATTTAAATTAGAAAATTTGAATAAATATTTCCTCAAATCAAATAAATACTAATTTCCAATCACGAAAACCTCTTATTTCGCGACTATGATACTAATGCGCGCATGCGCACTTTGCCCTTCAACGCGACGGGCCCGACAGCAGGCCGCTCGTCAGATGTAGCTCACGCATACGCTTGCCATGTAGCTTCTTCCTATGCCAATGCTTTTGGCACAAGTGTCAGTGGTGCGTTTTGGAAGTGAGAAACTCGAAAGTGAGGAATGATTTGAGTGTAAGTAAGAATATAAAGTGAGAAAAAAACGATCAAGTGAAAAAATAATGACGGACGAAATGACACAATTCCTCGAAGAAAACCAGCGGGGGATTATGAAGAAACCTATTAGATGTTAAGAAAAACTCTATTTGTCGGATATAAAAGACCTATTTCTTCTAATTTATATATCCTATTAGATGTTAAGAAAAATTCTTAGTAAATCTTAAACATAAAGTTAAATAAAAAATGTTCTTAGCTGTTAATACAATCGTAGTAGGCCGACATACGAATAAGAAAACTTATTCGCCAGGAGACAAAATTCTTTGTCCTTAATAAATATTTTTTCTGAGTGTACGAAAAATCTGCATTGTTCTCCGGACAACCGAAAAAATTCGATGAAATCGGCAAAAAAATGATCGTCCTTCGTTTCCCATTCGAACGGACGGTGTTGGGGCCAAGTTCATTTTTCCGGGTGTATAAATCTCCCTAATAATTCTTCCTTAGTTAGAATCCCGGAAGGTGGAAATATTCGGATATTTGTTCCGTGAGAAAAGTCGCGCTCGCACTTCCGGCGACGAATAATATCGCACGGAAACGTATTACGGCGCAGCGACGTAGTGTGCGTGTGCATACACAGTGATGCACCGAAAGGACAAAGGGGATGAAATAACAGAAGACGAGATCGCAATGATTCCAGAAAAGAAAATCCAATTTTGCGCGTGGGCCTTTCGCCGTCACAAACGCTCCCCTGCCCCCCCTTCTTTCGCTCGGTTACCCTTTTCTCCCTATACCGAGTTCGCGCCGCTTTCATCCCCCTTGGAAGGGTGTCTGGAAAAATCCGTGCATCGCGCGCTCATATATTATGCAAGGCTCGTAAAATAAATGGTTATACCGGGGCGAGAGAAAGAGAGACGGAGAAATGAAGGAGTGGATGGAAGCGATGGGGGTGCGAGGAGGTCAAAAATCGTGCAAGGGTCGACGAGGAGGAAAGGAGAAAAAAAGAGAAAAAAAAGAAACAGAAGAAAGATAATAAAAATCGGCCGGAAGAGCCTCCAGTCAAGCCATAGCGTCTTGAAGAAATAGCTGGTGGATGCCAGCAATTTTCTCCGGATTTTCACGATTTTCCTTATTTCGGGGGTAGTCGGAGACTTTGTTCCTTTCCCACTAGCCCACCTTTGCCCTCTTCCCTCTCTATATGTCTGGACTCTCAACGCGCTTGGGAGAAAAAAAAGCAAAAGCGAGGGTTTCAAGCCTCGAGGTAATGCAGTTCTTGGGTAATAACCGGGACGAATAAAAAGAAAGGTGAGCTCTCCCACAGGAAGAAGCGACTGCATAGAGTGCTGCGCCATTTCCCACTCGTTTCCCTCCCTCTCGCACTTCGCATACTCGGTGGCCCTGGTGTCCCAATATAGTTACCAACTTGGACCTGTACACCATTTTTCCCGAGAATCCAGAAAAATTCGTACAAACTATATTGCTCTCACAGCCCCTCTCGACTTTTTATACTTCTCTATATACTTGATTAAGCTAAAAATGTGTTTGCTGCTTTCTCTCTGTCTCCCTGTCTTCCTTCCATGTACATGTAGCCCAGTCACTATGTCCGAATGCTCCCCCTGAAATAACAAAAATTCCGTTGTCGCTCTTTCTTGTTTTAACCATTGGAGGGGGGGGGGGGGGGTCACGGGTTGTCTAAATTCAAAATGGCGACCAAATCCTCCATGGCTTATGCCCGCCATTTTGAAGTTTACGAAAAATGGCATTTCTTGAATAACTCGGCCATTTTAAATGTTTGGGTAAAAATGGTAGGAACTAAACTTGTAGGAAATATAATTTCCTACAATTTTAGGGATTACATTTTTTCTTCCACGATCGATATTTTTCGAATTAAACCTGAAAAAAGGGGCGAAGTAAAACTATTGCATTATCTCGTTTATTGTTTACTTTAAGGCATAAATGAACATAAGCAAACTTGTAGGGAATTAAATTTTCGACAATTTTGATCTTTGCTTTTTTTCTCCTACAATCAATATTTAAGGTTGTACGCCAACGGCAAAGGAAAAGAGAACCGTGAAAATATTTTTTCGCGAACCATTCGACAAGTGAATGTCTTTGTGGAATGAAATTCAAACTATTGTTCTTGAAAGAGAAAGAGAAAGAGGGAGGGAGGATTCTTTCTCTCTTCTTCTTGAGTAATTGTTTGAGAGCTTTATAATGCCTTGGAAACACTTTGAGGCAAAATAACAAAATAGTGACATAGTTTAATAATATAAAAGTAAATTGAAATGGAAAAAGTAAAAGTAATACTCCTGAAACCTAAAATTTCGAAGTTTCCGAAGATAAAACCGACGATGTTGATTTGGCAGGACCATCGTCGAAAAAAAAAGAAAACAAAACAGTTCCGATTCTGATATCTCGCAAAAAAGTAAACCCGATTTGAAAAACCTTATAAGAGAATGAAACAAAATGATGGTACATCGCTCGGATCCTTCATACTTGCAAGAAAAAGAACTAAACGGAATTCCTATTTCAAAATCTTGTAAGGAAGAGAACGTCAGAAAACGAAACAAATTTGTAAATAATGATACGTGGATTAAGCATACTGAGGCTACCACGTCAAAAAAAGAGCGCCTGAAATTCTACCCCTGTACACTGAGAAAAGAAAATCGTTGAATGTGCAAAATGCATTTTGTTGTCTCGAAATTTTGTTGTTTTGAGGGGTTACCCCCACTTGCGATTTTGAAAAAATCGATTTTTTTTATTGCATTTTTTTGAAGTGCAATTTGAAGTGCAGTTTTTTTGATGCCCGGAATAGATGACTCTATGTAAGTTTACAAGAAAAAATATTTTCTTCGTGTAAACTGAAATTGAAACTTTAAACGCGTTTTTCTCAAAATGGCATTTCTGAAGTCGGTGACCAAGATTACTCGAACACTAATGAACCGATCTTCTTGAAATTTTGCAGGCTTATTTAATACATAAAAATGTAGTCTTTAATCGTTCGATTTTTTTTCGAAAAAAATGGCCATTTTATAGCCAAAAAACGGCCGTTTTTTTTTCGTTAAAATCAAACCATTAACATTGACTGTCCGCCATTTTGTGAAAAATGAATATTTTTTAAAATCCTTCGATTAAAGACTAGTTTATACTTATATTTGACTAAATCCATCCGCATTTTTTTTCAGATGATTCACTTCGCCGCAATGTTGGTCACCGCAAACCGTGTATATAAAAACATTATTTCATTGACGGCCATTTGCCACTAAACAATGTAATATTTTTCAATAAAAAAATTACTGAAAGTTCTTCAAGATGTGTTCTTTAAGATGGTATATTGATCGGTTAAAAAAGTTTTGTAGTTTTCTTTAAAAAAATTCATGAAAAAGGCCTTTTTTGCGCTACAAGTGGAGGTAACGCCAGAACAGGTGCTCAGACATGTTAAATAAGCTACAGTACACCCCACTAAAACTATAAGTTAGATTGACAAAACGTGTTTTATGCCAATTAAATATCAAGTTGAACGTATTTAAAGATACATTTTGTTAAACCAACTGAATTTTTGATGGATGAATAAATTTTTTTTTCAGTGTGGAAAAGGAAAAGCGTAGAAAAGGGTTTTTTCAATAAAAATAGTTTGAATTTCATTTCACAGGGACATTGAGTTGTCGAATGGTTAGCGAAAAAATATTTTGACGGTTCTCTTTTCCTTTGCCGTTAGCGTACCACCTTAAATAGTGATTGTAGAAAAAAAAAGATTAAGACCAAAATTGTCGAAAATTCAATTCCCTACGAGTTTGTTTATGTTCATTTATACTCTAAAGTTTAAAATAAACGAGATAATGCAGTAGTTTTACTTCGCTGCTGTTTTCAGGTTTAATTCGAAACACATCGATCGTAGAGAAAAAACTGTAATGACCAAAGTTGTAAGAAACTGAATTTCCTACAAGTTAAGTTCTGAACATTTTTACTAAAAAATTAAAAATGGCCCAGTTATTCAAGAAAAATAATTTTTCATAAAATTCAAAATGGCGGACCCCATAAGCCCATGGAGAATTTGGTCGCCGTTATGAACTTAGACTACCAGTGACCCCCCACCCAACGGCTAAAACAAGAAAGAGTGACAACGGAATTTTTACAAGGTTAAAAAACCATAGTAACTGGGCTAATGTTTGTAGCCTTCGACCTCGTTTTCCCTTTGGAAAAAAATCGCGAAAAAAGTAAAAAAAAAAACAAATCGTCTTTATCCTCTACAATGAAAAATTCTATACCTCGTCATGTCCGGTACAGAGCTCTGAGTGCAAAATGAAGAGGGCCGTAGGGGAGCGAATAGGGAAAGGGAGACAGACGCTGAAAAGAAGCTACACGTGCAAAGAGAAAGATCACACGAAATTGCGGCACTCCTTTATTGTCCCGAGGAAAAATAAATCCCAAGGAAAAATGTTTTCATCATCTGCCTCTAATATCTACGCCTCTCCCGCTTTTTCCCTCTCTTCCGGATCTCCTTGAACTCAAACGGATTGTAGCTTGACTGTGTAAAATAGAAAAAAAATCAAGCTTTGATATACAAATACAATTTCATTCTCGAATAAGGTTGAAAAAAAATAATCTCACGTCTGCTCAGGCGCACTATCTTCGTTTAAATAATAATAATACGTTCGCTTCCGTACTTTCAAGTCTAGAATTGCGTCTCTAATGAGTCGCGGAGGAAATAATCGAGTACACGAACAAAAAAATGCAGTTTTCTCTCGCAGGAGATTACCAGCCCCCCGCCATCCTCGGGCGTGCTTTTTTATAGCTTACATCTTTAGTCCATCGGCGCCACGAATTTTCCAATCTACTGACGTTTTTCCAATACTCGAGTGAAAAACGTAAACATCGGGACAGTTCCGAGCAATAAAGCCCCGAGACTCCTGGCGCGAAAGAAATTACAAAATAAGAGAGAAAAAGTGAGTGAGAGAGAGAGAGAGAGAGAGAGAGAGAGAGAGAGAGAGAGAGAGAGAGAGAGAGAGAGAGAGAGAGAGAGAGACTTTATAGCATGGGGTATTTTTCACGTACGCGATCCTCCTCCCGGTACGCTTGATCAAGCCACAAATGTTTTTGCGTAAATCAGTCCGTGAGAAACTTGCCGCTGTGGCAAAAGAAAAAGTAGACGAGGAACATGGACCCAGAGGGTGCGAATTGAGATACCACCTGAGGCAAGTACTCAACAATGGGCACGAAAAAACTCCGAGCTTTAGTATAGAGTGTCTTAAAAAGACCTGACATTTTAATTGATTAATAAAACGTATTATTTATATGAAAAGTACCAATATTTTTATTTTAATATAAGGTGCAGACATGTACGTTATATGTATAGAACACAATATCCGATAAATGGCCGCCTCTTTTAACCAAATCTTCAATAACGTTATGTTATAATTGCGGACTATTTTCATTAATGGTGCGTCGAATTGCTTCCTTTAGCTCCGAAATGGTCTGTGGATCTTTGGCCTACACTTTTCTTTTCAGAAAACCCCGAAGATTCTTTCTTCGGGCGTCCAATGGCGTCAAATCGTACGATCTTGGTAGCGAATTCACATCGCCGCAGCGCGAGATAACACGACGATGAAACTTCGTCTGCAATAACTGCATTGTTTCACTCGCGGTGTGGCAGGTTGCGCCATTTTGTTGAAAGAATTTAATATGTCTTCCAAGTCCATGCCGTTTATGGCATTTATCGGATATTGTGTTCCACACATAACCTCAATGTCTGTACCTTATACTAAAAGTATTATACCTTATATCAAAGTATTCGTACTTTTCAAATACCTTACCCGGGAAAAAAAGTTCATATCTGAATATATCTGAATGTATCTGAATCATATCTGTAGAATCAGATATGATCAGACAAGAAAAATGGCCAGGTCCGATCATGTAATGTCATGACAGATCATGTATGCTTATATCTGAGCATGTATGATCATATCAGAGCCATTTTTATAATTTCGAGAGCAGACCCGTCCATATTGCAGCAGATCTGACCAGATCCAATCCGTAGGCAAGATCTGATCTTGTTGGACCAGATCTGATCATGTCGGACAGGTCTAATCTTATTAGACCTAATCTGATCTTGTCAGACAGATTTGATCCTACCGGACCAGATCTGAATGTATAAGAATAAAATACCGTGGATCTCAGTAGACCTGGACATCTATGAACAATAGACCTGCCCATATGATAGAATCATAGTTTATCTGAACTATCAGACCAGGTATGACTCCGACTATATCAGAGCAAATCTTACCCTGTTGAAACAGAGCAAACCTTATTAGAACAGTCCTGAAGATATTAAAATGTTCACATATATAAAGCGGGTTCACACGTCATCACTCGACGTGTTAATAACTAACAATATTATAGTAAGTCACATGAGCCCATATAATACAGTCAGGTGAGATGCCGTATCTGATGGGATATCGTTTCATATATTTAGACGTTTTCATGTGTGAACAACTGAACTGCATATACGATAAGGTATGGGTGTATAAGACTTCGTATATTTCCCACGTTTGGTATCGTATCTGATGGAATAGAATTTTATATGAACGTACCTGCTCATACATCACATCATATATGTTCAGATATGGTTTCACGCTGCCAACTCGCCTTGGTACCTGACCAGATAAAAACATATATGAGATCTATGTAGCAAAGTCTGGTACCGTATTTGATCGGATATGATCTTATACGAACAGATACGTTCAGATATCACATAATGTATGTTCAGATACGAATTTACGGTACCAACTCTCCTTGGTACTTAGTCAGATATAAACAGATATGAGTTCATATATGGTCAGGCCAGATACCGTATTTGATCAGATATGATCTTATATATGCATATATGATGTGGAATATGATCAGACCTAATCATATATGATATTGTAAAATGTCAGATATGAATATATCTGATACATATATGACAATATCTGAAACATATATGAACATATCCACTCAGACATGAAATTTTTTTCCCGGGTATATAAAAGTATTACTTTTTAATTAATTAAGTTATACCTTATATAAAAGTATTACTGCTTAATTAAAAAATACCTTGCATAAAAGTATTCGTATTTTTTATTAATAATACGAGTTATTCATAAATTAAAATGTCAGATCATTTTGAGACACCCTTTAAAACAATCCTGCTCCGAGTTTTGCGACACAATTTCAATTATGGCAAATTCTATATATCGACGGTCAACACTAGCATTACTTATTTTGAAAGATTTCATTTTTGTTTGGGTTTGGTCGGGTTTTTCAAATTGTTATGTCCAACAAAAATAGTCCTACATCATAACGAAAAATGTAAAATTGAACTAAATATTGCATCCGTAAGCGTTGTTCGCACAATATCAATATCAATAACAGTAACAACAACATCGACAACAACTATGTAGTTGTTGCTACTATTTCTAATATTAACATTGTATTTATTATAACATTTACTATAAATTTTTATTATAAATAATATTATTTTTATTACTAATAATAATACTATACCACGAACAATAATAAAACGACACCAGGAGCTAATTAAATGATAACAATAATGCGAAAATCAATTATTGACCGACTCCTACTGACAACGAATACAAACCAGTCTTTTTAGCGGTCATTTGGGAAGATTCCAATTGGAATGATCGTAAATGTTATAAGGAGTACAACTTTGCAGTGACCGTTTTTTTCAAAAGTTTAAGGCTTTATTAAAAAAAAGTGGCTACATATTTTTTAATCAAAGTACTGCCCGTCGATAGCTACGACCTCGGCCCATCTTTCAGGTAGCATTCGAATCCCGCGTCGATAAAAGTCTTGGTCCTTGGAGGCAATCCAGAAATCGACCCAATTTTTGACTTCTTCGTAAGTACCGAAGTGCTGGTCAGCCAAATCGTGTGCCATTGACCGGAACAAGTGATAGTCGGAAGGGGCAATGTCTGGAGAGTACGGCGGGTGGGATAAAACCTCCCACTTCAGCATTTCCAAGTACTTTTTCACGACATTTGCAACATGGGGTCGGGCATTGTCATGCTGCAGTATCACCTTGTCATGTCTTTCGTTGAATTGTGGCCGTTTCTCTTTGAGTGCCTTACTCAAGCGCATCAACTGACGTCGGTAGAGTTCCCCTGTGATGGTTTCGGATGGTTTGAGCAGCTCATAGTACACAACGTCCAGCTATCAGCCCGTCTTCAAAAACTTTCTGCCTTCCGCCACCATGCTTGTGCTCGACCTCAAAATCTCCACTTTTGAAGCGTTGAAACCACCGCCGACACGTTTTCTCACTAATAGAATCCTCCCCGTAAGCATCTACAAGCAAACGGTGGGCCTCAGCCGCAGATTTCTTGATGTTGAAGAAGTAAATCACAACCTCCCGCAAATGCTGAGAATTCGGTTCGTAGGTTGCCATGTTTGAGTGCCTATAACTTTATAATGCATACACGTATCCGTTAGCTTTTCTAAATTGTTTACATTGGCAGAGCCTCTAGTTTAAAATGCCACTTTTTTTATTGAGCTAGGGCCACTACTTCGGCCGCAGTGGCTCTCTAAGTAAAACGGTCACGGCAAAGTTGTACTCCTAATATTTTTATCCGATATTTGCCTAACAACCCACGGGATGTTTGCACAAATCGAAAGGGTGTACGGAAAGGCGAAATATCGCCATTGGAGAATGTGTTTCATCGAGTTTGTACACGATACAATTTACATTGTGATTCTTATCACGATGGAAGTTTTGTCCGGAGCAATTTCGCGACGCTCCGTTGCTCGCGAAAACGGATAATTTAGCCATGCGTAAAGTTCCTTCAGCTACGGAGCGATGAAGAAGGACAGACCGCACGAGGGCTTGGGCGAGAGCTTTTATTAGCGACGTACTATGAAACGATAGGCATAAAATCGATGTTAACGACTTTGTCCATGAAGCATAACGTTACGTCGGAAGCTCGGGTTCCGGTGTAACCTGTAAAGGGCCATTGTACATACACCACATCTATACATACCTATAAATTTACACGTGTGGACAATAAAAATCCCGTCTCCCGCTTAACGCTCATAATACTCGAGGGCACTTCCGCATTATAAGAAAATCCAATAGACACGAAAACGCAGAGACTCCCTATCGAGAATAACTCTTTTTTTCCCCGCAAACCTTTGGGGCCGATGCAGGTCACTGTTTTTTCTTCGCCTACAAATAATGTTCACTTTTTTACTCGCGAATAACAAAGGGTTGTTTTTTTTCGCCCGCAAACAACCTGAGGTTTTTTGTAAGCCTGGAGAAAAAAGGGCGCCGAAGGGCTCGACCGAGCGGTAGGGCTGCGATTATTTTTTCAACGAAAAAAAAGTGCGGGAGAACGGTTGAACCGCGGTAATCGAGTTTGGCGAGCTAGAAAGCATCGAGGGAAATGTGGACCGGAGGTCGTGGCACATATACCGGAGAGTATATCGCCAGGCTTCGCTTCACCGTCGTTTAGTGATACGATATAATATCCCCGAGTAACGCGCGGAAAAAACGTATATATTTTCGTGGTTAGCGTCAACTTAACGCGATATTAGCTATTACAGGGGCGTAGCCAGAGGTTGGTAATGTTCTAAATGAGTTCCTCGGTTCGATAACTTTAATGACGGACCATAGAGCACGTGATACACATATATTTATGTGCATACATACAGGGTGAGGCGCATAAAGTGTTACAGAGCAATAGCACTCAAACTATTGATCATATCCAAAAATGTTTCAGACAAAAGATTCAGTGTTCGAGAAGGCCGTCACACTGGACCACCCTATTTTTTATCGGCGAAGGCGCTGAAGCTACGTCAAGGTCAACTCTACTTTTTTAAATGGAATGGTACATTTTTTCAACCATCTTGTGGAGCACCTCAAGCCGCATAAAAAACATTAGGGGGTCAAAGTCGTTTGAGGTCATTCAAGGTCAGTGTCGATGATACAAATCTAAATATCTCGGATCACTACCAAATATTTGGTAGAGATCCGAGATATTGAGTTTTGTATTTAATTTTGATAGGTGACATTGAATGACCTTAAACGACTTTGACTCTCTAATGTTTTATATGCAGCTTGAGGTGCTCCACAAAATGGCTGAAGAAAAAATGTACCATTCCATTGAAAAAAGTGAAGTTGACCTTGACGTAGCTTCAGCGCCTCCACCGATAAAAAAATAGGGTGGTCCAGAATGACGGCTTTCTCGAACACTGAAACTTTTGTCTGAAACATTTTGAGATATGATCAATAGTTTGACTGCTATTGCTCTGTAACACTTTATGCGCCTCACCCTGTATATATATTCGAACCCGGGGCCTTTCGATTGCCGGTCGACTGCTCCGACCACTGAGCTACGCCAGCCCGCTTACGTCACCTTACTCGGATAGTCTCGATATTCGTAACGCAGCGTCACAATATATATATATATATATATATATATATATACTGTAACGTTGCGTTACGAATATCGAGACTATTCGAGAAAGGTGACGTAAGCGGGCTGGCGTAGCTCAGTGGTCAAAACAGTCGACTGGCAATCGGAAAGTCCCGAGTCCGAATCCCAGCACAGAAGCGCGGCGGGGGGGGGGGGGGGGGTACCATATACATATATACAGGGTTTCCTGTTATGAATGGATAATCCTGCCACTGTAGATAGGTCAGGTCATATCCTACTATGTGCTGGAATTTCAGTTTAGTAAAAGTCCCACAGTTTTCGAGATTTTGGGTTTTATGTTATTTTTAAAAATCATTTGTTATTTTTGTGATGTCTGTATGTTAATTTTTGAAATCATCGGCTTTTGGTCCTTCGCATGCCATTTGTACAGATGATATTAATCGACGATAACTAAACAACTTTTTACACAGCAGCCTATTAAAGTCAGATGTTCGAATTGGTTTATATGAACATTCTGCATAAGAACTTTTTTCATAAAGTTTCCTCAACATTTAAGGTAAAAACGAAGACTTTTCTAGATAAAACAAATAACCAAGAGTATTTTTTTCAACCGGGTCAAAAAAAGTTATCGTTTGTAGAAATTGCATGCAAAAATCTAAAATCAGATGATTTTTATCTCGAAAACCGTGGGACTTTTACTAAACTCAAATTGTAGCATATAGTAGGACATGATCTGACGTATCGACAGTTGCAGTATTATCCATTTATAACAAGACACCCTGTATATATATATAAACATAAAAAACGTAATGATTCCGTACGCTCATCCCTGAAACTCCTGGTCTGGGGTACACGGACTCCAGACCAGGAAGTAAAGATTTAATTTCCAATTTCGCTGTTCACATTTATTTCGTTCGTTCTCTCGATTTCTTCCCGAGCACCGCTTAGAGTGCAATAGCTCGTAACAGATATTTCATCGAGTTGATTTGATGTCTATCCATTCTTAATTGGCAGCCCGTTACTTTTAATTGACACTATACAACGAACTGCCCATTAAAAAGTAAATGCCGATTAAGAAAACCTCGATTGCGAGATAAACTTCAATGGAGCAAAGTCTTTTTTAAGAGGTGAAACTATCGTGTAGATCTAACGAAATCTACGATAGTTTTAACGAAATCTACGAAAGTGAAGAGGAAGGTCCAACATATGGTACAGTAATCGCAAATTAATGGTAAACTTATGGTTACGATGGAACTGCTAGTAAAACTTTAAACGCGTTTTTTCTCGAAACTATGGTTTTCAAAACGGTGTACACGATTTCTCGGCATCTAATAAACGGATCGACGTGAAATTCGGTACACTAATTCAGTGTAATAGCAGTTTAGTCTTGACCGACGTTCTTCTTGTTAATATATTTTTTCATTAGTCATTAATAATAATGTCAATTTTCACGAAAAATCGAAAAAAAAATCAGAACTTATTTTTTATTAATGAAACACGACAACATGAAAAATGTTTGATCAAGCCTCAGCCAATATTGTCGATTAAAAAAAGGGTAATTATATAGATTAGTGACTTTTCCTAAATATGGCCCTCAAATTTTTTTTTTCAATTTTTAACCATAAAACAACATAAATAATGGCCTTATGTCGAGGGGGACCCATCTTTTTAAACCACAAATTATTTTCTAAGTAAAAAATTATTTTTCAAATTTTCAAATTTCGTACGATATTTAAGGGAAATTCCTAATGAGTGTTTGAGCCCTTACTTTTATGTCTTTATTTACATCTCTGTTGTATATTGTGTGTTGTGTGTAACGCCCTCAGTCTTCTTTCCACGACGAAAACAGAAACGGTAATAGGGCGAATATATTCTTCTTTTCTTATTCTTCTATTAAATTTTATGCAACGTGCTTCGATTTGTGATTCCAAACGCGATAAATCGCGAAAAATGTGTGATTCCAAACGTGATAAAACACGGAAAAACAATCGGAGGCAATTTTCAGGAAAAGTTGCGGAATTTTGTTTTAAACGGCAGTATCCCGATTTCCGCGAACGATTTCACGCATTTTTTTCAATTATTGCATCATCGAACGTAGAAAATATGACCAATGTAACGAATAATTGCTAAAGAAATTTTATTCACATGTATTTTATTTCGTAAAAAAATCTGGAACCGAAAAAACCATTTTCCCCCAACATAACATCATTATTTACACAATGAAAAAGCGATAAATGACGAAAAAAAAAATCGAAGGCCATTTTCAGGAAAAGTCACTAAACTATATAATTACCAAAAAAAGAAGAACACAAACTTTTTTTCTGATCGACCGGGTGGCCCAAATCAAGTACACCGTTGAGCTCCTCACGTTCGAAGGTCCTTCACGAGATTTCTTATAACATCTTTAATTATTAATACGTGTTGTTGAGGAGGCTTCGATTCGGCCAGTGAGATTTCCAAGGTCATGATGGAAAAAAATTTAATTATTAATATTTTTAAATGAAGTTTGGTACACAACATTATTGATGTACATACAATTGAATACCCAAACGATTTTCCAATCGTCGTATTTATTCCTTCAAAATGATTTTTTTTCAAATAACCCTGTTTTTCAGGTCGTCACAGTTGTCTAGCCCCTTAATTCAATTATCCACAATGAAATCATAAATTTGAGCAACGAAAGCCTCGAAGTAACCATATTGTAGTATATTGCTGGGTTTTTTTTCCCGAACGATGTTCTTGAGTCCGTCATTTTTTCGTGATTCTTCGAGACCCATTCGCCTAAATTCGAAGGAGACGGGTATTTATTTCTTTGTCAGCTGATACCGCAATAAAATATAGTGGAGCAGAGTCACGCAGCTGGTGGAAAGTCCGTATGGTCAATGCGACCCTACGATCCATTGGTTTACCATAAGTCTTCACTTTTTTTCCCTCTTCGCTTTGCAGAGGGTTCCTGGATGGATGGAGGTAACTGGATTCGTTCGATCTTCAATCCCTCCGGGCTCGCCCTTTTTCTGCCCTCTGAGCTTTTCCGCGTTTAGTTGGAGTTTCCATCCCTCTCTCTCTCTCTCTCTCTCTCTCTCTCTCTCTCTCTCTCTCTCTCTCTCTCTCTCTCTCTCTCTCTCTCTCTCTCTCTCTCTCTCTCTCTCTCTCTCTCTCTCTCTCTCTCTCTCTCTCTCTTGCACACATCACCCACTAACTCTCTTTCTTACTGTCTCTCTCTCTCTCGCTGCCGTTCCCTTCTTATTCCGTCTAGTCCTTCACCCTCTTCCACATTTGGCCCTCTCATTCGACCCACGAGCCTCGAAACCATCCTACACACGCGGTGTTAGCCCTAGAAAAAAACTTATAGCGCAGGCATCGGACCTTTTGACTGCCAAAAACTCTTTTACTTTCGACTCCATGGTTCAGCTATTTATGCTACTGTTATTGCCTGGTGTGTTCTCATACCGCTCACACACAGTTCTGGTTAAACTTTGCCGAAAGGCGAAGCTTAAGAGATTATTATTATCCATATATGTATATATATATTTTTTGAATGAAAACATAAATGTCTGCGAAATGTGCGCGGGATGGCTTATCGACAATGAACAAAAACGAAGAAAATCCACCTGTGAGTTGGGAGCCCTTTCAATCGTTCAAAGTGCCCTTAGAATTTTCGACGTTCACGTATCAGTTTGAAAAAGTACGGAAAAAAAGGAAAAGTGGTGAAGATTTAAAGAATCGAAGAAAACTTTAGAGAACGGAAATCGTCTAGTGTTTTGTGACCTTCTTATACAACACCTTTTGATGGTGCTTGAACATGGAAACCAATGGATGGAACATCAAATAACGGTCATCATCAATCATCATTATTTTATCAATCATCACCAATTTTTATTATCATCGATAATCGTAATAATATAATTTGATATATTAAATCAAATATATTATACACATATATTTGACATATTGATGATTATCATCAATATTCATAATAATAATTATGATTATTATATGTCAAGTATGAATTGGGTGTGCAAGTTCCCAGCCTTTTTTCATGAAAATAATGATTTATTTACCTAAAGTCAAAGAACATTCTAATCGAGAAAGTAATTTCCGTTTGCTTCCACACATTTCCCCCAGCTGTTATAGCGAATTCCTCGGCGGTAAAAAGATGGTCGTTTTGAGTGGATAAGGTCGGTAATGAAATTTTTCTACTTCATCAAACGTTTTAAAGTGGCTATCAGCCAAATGATGTTGAAGCGATTAAAACAAGTGAGAATCCGATGGGGCCAAGTCTGGTGGATACGCCGGCTGTGGCAAAATTTCTTAGCCGAATGAATCTGAAGCGTCTCCGGTCCTTTTTGCTGTGCGTGCTCTGGCCGTTTTGAACCTTGCCGAGCATTTTTGAACGGCTGGGAATGTCGTGTTGAGTAGCTCCTAATGTAGTAGCAGTCGTCGTAGTAGTTCGTCCAGAAACTGCTTCAAATCATCGTCTTTAAATGTTTTGGTTGTCCTGCTCTCTTGCCATCCTTGTAGTCAAAATTTCTACTCCGGAACCTTTGAAACCACGTCTTCACGGTACCGATAGATACCGCATCTTCCCCTAATTTAATTCGAAGGCGAAAAACATACAGCGCCTGATATGCGCGACTGATTTTGCTCACCGTGCTCACGATGAATATTTTGAGGTTATGCCAAGCTGTTGGTCCGGAAAAATAATCTACTAGGTTGGTATTATATGATACTAGACCTGGAGGGAAAATCGTTTCTTTCAAATTTTCAATAAAGTTGTTTTTATTCTCAGGCCGAGAATATATATATATATATATATATATATATATATATATATATATATATATATATATATATATATATATATATATATATATATATATACCGGGTGTCCCATTTTAATCATACACCGGATTTATCTCGGAAAATACTGCTCTGACCAAGTATTGAGTTTAATAAAACTTTTAGGATTCAAAAGGAGACGTTAAAAGAAAAAATCTTTTTTGTCCCAAAATTCAAAATAGCAACATTAAAATAGCCGACATGTTTATTAAAAAAATTGAATAATGAGTTGTTGACCAAAACATTTATCAGGTCAAAACTAAACTTTTGTAGGAAAAAGTTTTCGATAACGTTTATAATTTTTTGGTTAGAATACCATTTTTTACTATTTTAGCGCTATCCAGAATGTACCCCGAGGAGGTAAAGTCTCCAACATCCCTAGTGTAAGTGTGCGTGTGTGTGAGTTTGTTTGGGTTTGTTCGATAACCCAAGCAAACCCAAACAAGGATTAGTCCCCTGCGGCTCGTGACCGGCTAAAAAATTACATTCTAACCCAAAAATGATTAACGTTATCAAAACAAAACTTTTCCTTCAAAAGTTGTTAGTTTTGGCCTGATAAATGTTTTGGTGGAAAAAATTTAGGATCGCATAAAAAAACATATCGGCCACCTTAACGGCGCCATTTCAAATTCTGGACGAATAACATTTTTTTAACGTCCCCCTTTGAACTTTAAAAATTTGATTATACTCAATACTTGATCATAGCAGTATTTAGAGATGAATCAGGTGTAAGTATCACTTACATCTATCACTCCCTACCCGCAGAAGTGCGGGTAGGGAGTGATAGGAAAGGGTTTAATTCGGATGGGTTATACTAAAAAATCCGCAAGGGAATGCAGGAATTAGGGGAATTCGGGGCAAGACGAATACGCGGGGTGAGATGAATCATGAGCCTGGCCACTAAAGAGTGTGTGCGAGCAGAGTGTTCCCGTCAGAGTTTGGAGGGTTGGCGATGAGGTGAATGAGTGCGAGAGTATCAACTGTGGCGGAAGCACGCGTCTCGAGTGAGAAAACAATATCGATTTTTTGACAAAACGATGTAATTTTTGGTCAAGTTTAACATCGTTTCAGTTTATTTGAGTTGCTGATATTGATTAGAGACAGGACGGTAAACACGATGAAAGTACTAATTATCAATATAATAAGAACGGTTTGCCAGAAATGTTCAAGGCTATTGCGTGATTTTTTGTTGATTCGTTAACCGTCTAATGGGGCAAGATGAATACGAGCTATCGCCAACCCGGAATATTTTACAACGTACCACTATTTACGTTAGAAAAGGTGAAATGGAACTAGTAAAGCATTTGGTTCCCCTTCAACCGGTGTTTCTACCAGGGGAAGAAAAATAACTTACAAATTATCATAATGACATGGAAGCAAGATTATTCGGACTAATCCTACAGAACTTAGACGATTGGCGTATCACATTGATGGTATTGAGAATGAAATCACTTTTATATGCGAAAGATGCCAATCATTTGTGTCCCATCATTATCCCAGCGCTGTTTTATCTTGCCCCGCATACGGGGTAAAATGGGAAAAATACAGGATTAAGGGGAGATATACACCTAGATGGTCGCGGTCGAGGATTTAGAAGCTATGAACATTCCGTCGACCGTAGAATACCTACACTATGGGCCTGGTATCGATGAGTCCATGTAAGTTGACAAATTTCATGATTTATTCATTCCCAAATTTTCAAACGCGTTTTTCTCAAAACCACATTTTTCAAATCGGTACCAAAAAATTTCTCGAAAACCAATGAACCGATTGCCTTGAGGTTTTTTGTGGTTATTCTATACACCATTATCTAATACTCGTCGTAGGATTTTTTTTCCGTTACTAAGTTTTTGTTTTATATGCAAAATAATAACTAATTTTTGGCCCAAAAATCACTATTTATGTTCAAACGTCTGCCATTTTGTCATAAATCGACATTTTCAAAATCGGCTATGACAAGTACTAGATTATAGTATCTAATTTAATAATCTTTTTGGTTTTTTTTCAGATGATTTTTGAAGAAACGCCCATGGGTACCGTATACGCAGATTTTTTTACGACGCTCCAAGGATCATACAATATCCTTGTATATTTTTGATATTTTTAAATAAAGAAAATTGAACATATTTGTGAATGTATATACTTTTAGATAATTAAAACCCCAATCCGAAATTTCAAATAGTTTTCCTTGAAAAAATTCACAAAAATGACCTTTTTCCGTCTCCTAGGTGTATATCTTCACTTAATTAAAAATATACACTGTATGGTACAAATCTGATTTTTTCGCTTCCAAAATTAAAATATTAATTAATGTTGATTAGTTTAAAAAATAATTAAAGTAGACTGACTCATATATGTATTGTTTTATTTGAACATGACCTTAGCGTTATCATCTTGCCCCGACTTTCCCCTAATTGAGACCTCAATAAATATATCAATAAGTACAGCGATAACAGTAATAACAATTATCATTATTGCCAATAGTAATAACCATCCAATAATTATTATAGTAATAAATCATTATTAGTATTATTATTAAATTATAGTAATAATAATTAAATTAGTAATAATAATTAATAGTAGTTTAATAATAAAATGAAGTAATAATTATCAAATAATCGTAATGAATTATTATTAAATAGTTCGTAGTCTCAAGTGTAAAGTGTTTTACTGCCTTTTTTAATTCGCAAATACCTGAAGAACTGCAAGATCTCGTTGGATTGCTGTGAGAGAATGAGATCGCACGTGCTAGTGCAAACACTTTGAATAGGTTTGTCGTCATAAGAGGGCCTAGATTCGAGTTTCTCTCTCTCTCTCTCTCTCTCTCTCTCTCTCTCTCTCTCTCTCTCTCTCTCTCTCTCTCCCCTATTTCTCTCATTTGGAAATACGAGGCCCTCGGTAAGCATTGCGACGACGACCAGCAGCGGGGCACACTCGACCCAGTAGATCGTCCACAAGGCTTTTAACGAAGAACGACGAGGGTGACTTTGTTCTTCGCGGTCGTTGGCACAGATACACACAGTCGAGTGAGTTTCGTCCGCTAGTGGCAGCTACACGAGGCGGGCGCGCACGATCGCGCGAGTACGAGAACTAGACTGTAAACGAATTTCCCACAGGGATGTGCAAAGAGCCAACGTCAACGAGGAAATACTCGGTCGAGAGGAAAGGACCTGTCCGGGGCTTCGCTCCAGCGATATTTCTGGATGATGTTGACTCAGAGAGACAGATGGCGAAAGAAAAGGAGCAAGAGAAACGGCGAGAGACAGACAGACAGACACACAGAGTTGAGAGTGACCAATTTCAAAGCAAGGAATTTCCAGAAGAAAGTGCTTTTTGAAACATTGCCGCGTGTCAACACAGGAACTTGCTAGCAGCTTCCTCGAGTGCACCAAATTCATTTAAGAGGTTACCCCCACTTGCGATTTTGAAAAAATCGATTTTTTTTTATTGCATTTGTTTGAAGTGCAATTTGAAGTGCAGTTTTTTTATGCCCGGAATAGATGACTCTTTGTAAGTTTACAAAAAAAATATTTTCTTCGTGTAAACTGAAATTGAAACTTTAAACGCGTTTTTCTCAAAATGGCATTTCTGAAGTCGGTGACCAAGATTACTCGAACACTAATGTACCGATCTTCTTGAAATTTTGCAGGCTTATTTAATACATAAAAATGTAGTCTTTAATCGTTCGTTTTTTTTCGTTAAAATCGAAACATTAACTTTGACTGTCCGACATTTTGTGAAAAATGAATATTTTTTAAAATCCTTCGATTAAAGACTAGTTTATACTTAAATTTGACTAGATCCATCCGCATTTTTTTCAGATGATCCACTTCGCCGCAATGTTGATCACCACAAACCGTGTATATAAAAACATTATTTCATTGACGGCCATTTGCCACTAAACAATGTAATATTTTTCAATAAAAAAAATACGGAAAGTTCTTCAAGATGTGTTCTTTAAGATGGTATATTGATCGATTAAAAAAGTTTTGTAGTTTTCTTTTAAAAAATTCATGAAAAAGGCCTTTTTTTGCGCTACAAGTGGGGGTAACGCCTTAATCATATTTATGTTCGTAAGTCATTACACATATATACATTTCTTTTTAATTCCAATGTCTTTTCGTATGCCCTTACCGGCTTTTGCGAGTCTATACCTTTCACTTTTCACGCCATCCTCGTCACTTCATTATTTTCAGTTCCTGGCAGATGCTTCTAAAATTGTCGTAAAACTCTCAATTAAGGGGAGGGTAAGGGTTTCAGCGTGAAAAAAGTCACTTTTTTGCGATTTTTTTTCATCTATATGGATAGAGTAAATTTATTGAAACCTTTTGTACATTGTTAAGTGTCATTTCAAGAACATTCCGTGAAATTTGTGCGCAAAAATATCCACAAACAAGCCGGTGCCGCGTTTATCTCAAAACCACTTTTTCAAAGTCCGTGTTCACTGCCATTTGAAAACTACATGACCGATTTATTTCAAACTTGGTGCACACTTTCTACATATAAAATACCTCCCCCCAACGGTTAGTTTGAGATTTTTTTTTACATTGAGAGAGTTTTCCACCTCCAAAATGGCGGAATTTTTCGTAAAAAATAGCACTTTTCACTTTACATAACCACCAAAAATTTAGAAATGAAAAAAAAATTTCAAAGACCTTTGGGGGGAGGGTTTGATGATACTTTGACTAAATTTCAATGGTGCTTGATTTCAGATAATTTCTAGCTGAGATACAGTGAACACCGCAAATCGTGTTTTTCCAAAGGCGTTCTTGGAAAAGCTTTGTCACCGGCTTGTTTGTGGATATTTTCGCGTAGAAATTTCACGGAATGTTCTCGAAATGACACTTAACAATGTACAAAAGGTTTCAATAAATTTACTCTATCCATATAGATGAAAAAAAATCGCAAAAAAGTGTTTTTTATTCATGCTGAAACCCCTACCCTCCCCTTAAGTATATATTTCATGGATTTATTTATTATGGATTTATGAAATACGTTATGCATATACTACACTTAGATTTACAGTGTACATTGTAAGCGAATAGAGATTTAGTTGAATCGAATCTTTATTTATTCAATTTGAATATATTCAATATTTAAAAAGAATAGCTGAAACAAATAAAAAAATATCTTTGAAACAAATAAGATCGTAGTAGGCCGTGAGTCAAGGAAAAAAACTATTTGATTTAAATAGATTCTATTTAATTTAAATACTTTTTTGTCAGTGAGGCGACCGTATTCTCACCGATTTTCAGTTGCGTCGCCGCAGGAAACTCCTTACACGGCAAACACAAGTGTGTTGTTTTTCAACACTTCAGGTGTGTAAATGGCTGTAGATACTTTTTACAAGGTTTAACGTGTGTGAAAAATAATGGTGTAAAATAACGCGGATTAATGCGTTCAAACAACACACATGTGTGTGCTATTTCCTTACACACGTTAAAACGTGTAAAAAGTATCTACAGCCATGTACACACTCAGAGTGTGTAAAAACAATACACTTATTTTTGCAGTACTGTATATACATGGGAATGCGTCGGAAGAATAATTTCAATAACAAAAGCTTTTTATCGCTAAAATATATGTATTTATTGAACTGAACTCAACAGTAATTTACATTACTCTGTATTAATTATATATATACAAGTTTAATAGTTGTCTTCAGATGTTGAACATTAATAATACACTTTGCGAATGATTTATCCGTATTCTATAAAAAAACATGTTAAAATGGCATCGAATTCCATTACTATCATCAGCGGTGTGACTGTTTTTCTTGTCTTCGCATAGGTTAGGTTTTCATACAGCTTCACGATGACGGCCGCTTTTTGCTTGTCGGTGATGGCCCGACACAAAAATACGTCGCTAAAGATTCAATGCAGCTATCGAGGCTTTGGAAAATAGATTCGAATTTCAGGTTCGTCCACGTGACGAACTCAAAAATGGTCTATGAATGAAACAAAAAGTTAAGACCAAGTGTGGTCTTCAATTAACCGGTCAATCAATCGATGTCAAATCAACTAATGAGTTTCACGTGATGCCGTAACCAAGGTGATTTTTTAAACATATGATCAATAACTCGCAATTAACACACTCAAACGGTGTTGCTTTTTCCCGTGTTATTTTTGCTTGTGTGCGGCTATCAACGTGTGTTGTTCAGTCCAATGTGTGTAAATATGCGTCTTGTATGTTGATTCTACACGTTTTATGTGTCTTCGAATAAGCGTGTTGTTGATGGGGACAACTACGAAGGTGTGTAATGGTCTAATGCGTAAAAAATGCACCCTCGCGTGTGTAAGTTTAACGCTTTACATGTTACCAAATGCATAAGTGTGTAGGATCAACACCCCAGATAGGAATTGACGATGAAAAAAGGGCTCGCCAAGCTCTGAAACAAGGCTCACATTTTTTAATTCAGGCTGAGCACCAGCCTGATTTCAGGCCTAGCTGAACCTCTGAATGATAACGCGGTTTCAGGCTCTTGCACACACGCTTGACCAAAGGCTGGTAGAAAAGCCTGTACTAAGCCTGAAACGACGAAACAACAAGGCTCAAAACGAGCCTTAATGAAGCCTTCACGACCATTTATGACCAGGCTTTTCCCAAACTCTTCCCGAGGCTATATGAGGCCTGTTTTTAGTTTTCTATATTCTACATTGGGGTAAATTTAATAAATTTGTAAAGAATTCATTTGATTTATTATATATATTTATTATTTATTATGTTATTTGTTACAAAATATATATAAAAAATATTTTAAAAAACAATACTTTATTTTATTGCGTACTTTTATTTTCGTATACACTTTTTTGTGTACCTCATAAATATCGATAAGAGCATATGTTTAAATGTTCTGAGCTGCCTCCTTCGCTTTCGTTTTTCGTGCCTTCGCACCCGACAAATTTATTGCTAAATTTTTTTTTCATAAAAGTACAGAAAAAATATTATTTTAAACTTATTTTATTTTATCACAATCTGAAACAAGCCTGCATCCAGCCTTGATTTTTCAGCCTCAAAATTCACCGGCTGAATAAAGCTTGAAATAACCCTGAGTTTAGGCTAAGCAGCCAGTCTTGGTTCCAGGCTGCTCCAAACGATGCAATGAAACCTGGGCCACCTCTGTCTCACTCAGGCTCGGTGAAACAAGGCTCGCACAAGCTTGTTTCCATCGTCAGCCTTTTGATTTCCTACCTGGGACGGAAACGCGTGTCTAGCCTTTATGTTGTGTTACTTCTACGTACTATGAACACACGTCAAACACGCCTAGTTTTTGCAGTGCAGACTCTCCCCCCGCACTCTAGTCAGTGCGCAAGCCTATGCGCAGTTGAGCGGTCACCCATCCAAGTGTAGGCTCGCGATATTGCTGTCTAGCGTGTTTTCAGCGAAAATTGACTGCGGTGGTTGTTTGAATCGCGAAGACAATTGACTGCACGTACACGGACAGTAGTCATTCCGGAGGATCAGCCGACTACGACAAATGGCTTTGCATCTTGCGTTAGTGAATTTAATCCCCCCTGGCAATGACAAAGCTACGAAGGGCATTAAGGACGAAGGATAAACGCATGTATATGAGAAATTGTGGCACGAAATTCTGAGAAATTTCGGTTTCGTGTTGGCGCATAGACAAAGTGAGAAACACAAAGGAATAGGAGGCACTTTACAGAGATATACGTGTATCAGCGTGCACAGCACTCGAGGCCACCTGGCAATCCGTTCTGTACTTCCGAAAGTACCTCGAGATATTACTCTGCTTTGAAATCTCCAAATGGTCCATATTCAGCGAATTAATACTTCCGCTTTTAGGAGCTCGTGTTTCCTCGGGCTACGTATTAAGGGGGGATTGTCTTTTTTTTCGCAAAATTTACCGCTTTTTGGGAATTTTTTTGTGAAGAAAGTATACAACGGAAAACTTGTGAAACTTGGCATATAGTTTTATTGATCTGTTTACTACATACAAAAAAATGTTTAAACAATTTCATCAAAAAATCCGCCTCCCACCCCCCTCGACGCGCGATGGTCCTTTTTTGATGGTGTGCACGATTTCTCAAAAACGATTCAACCGATTGCCTTCAAATTTGGACAGAATGCTCAGCTGACATCCTTTTATCGTTTGATGAAGCAAAAAAGCAATACGTTTAATAGTTTTTTATTTATAACAAAAAATCGATCAATTTTTTTCGAAAAATCGATACTTCAAGTTCAAAACGTCACCAAATCGTCAATTTTTTTTCCCCTTCATCGAACGATAGCTATATGTGTCTAAAGTAAAATGCTTTTTGGGTTTTTGTTGCAGGATGAACGTGAAGGCTGTAATCGTGCACACCATCAAAAAAGGACCATCGCGCGTCGAGGGGGGTGGGAGGCGGATTTTTTGATGAAATTGTTTAAAAATTTTTTTGTATGTAGTAAACAGATCAATAAAACTATATGCCAAGTTTCACAAGTTTTCCGTTGTATACTTTCTTCACAAAAAAATTCCCAAAAAGCGGTAAATTTTGCGAAAAAAAAGACAATCCCCCCTTAAGAGTGTAATAATCTGTTGGGGCTGCAGCCTCGTATCCATTTTGGCATTCAATGGAGAAAAACCCACAGACCCTCGGATGACCAAATGTCGTTAGTACACGAATAATTAATTAGCCGGTTGACAAATTCGGTACTAATTGGTCCCGTCACATATTTACTCGAGATTCTCTGTTAAAATCTACAAGTTTTTATTGCGTGTTTAGAGGTTTGCATAAACTTAATTTTTGAAAATATGATTTTTGTCGGGTAGGTTTATAGCTTAGAGTCGAAACTTTAAGTTGCAACAAAGATTTTGTAAAAATTCCGGAAATCGACCGAGTTATAACGATTTTTGTGAATTGCGACGATCTTGCAATTTTTTCTCGAAACTATGTTTTATGAAACGGTGTACAACCGTATCTCAAAATCTGTTCGTCTGCTTTACTTCCGGACTGGATGATTTTTTTATATGTTTATCCATTTTTTAATAACAAATGATTCTTTTCTTTTCGAAAATCGTACTTTTTTTCTAGTGCTTGCTAAGAATTCACGTAATTTTCGGAATTTCAAAAACGCATCTGGTCATACGAAACTTTTAACATTATGCGAAAAGAACATTTTTTTGTTTTTCATTTCAGATCACAATTGCGGGGACCAGCTACACCGAATGGCCATGCAGCAACGACGGCACTTTGTCTGAACAATAATAACTTCATTGTTTATCCATATTTCTCGAATGCAAAAAAACTGAAACTTGGCAAGAGTATGTATCAGATGTGCGTAAAATCCCGAGGTCTTCATCCCAATACTTTGATCAGAAAAAAATATTGAATATCGACCTCTTTTTGGAGCCCTAATTTTCTGCAGACCCGTTAAGGAGCTATACCAGTGTGACACTTTCAAAAAATCGATTTTTTCGCCTTTTTCGACAGTTTGTACTTTCAAGAATATGGGATGAGATTTTTATACTTTCAAGATTTTTATACTTTCAAGAATATGAAATGAGATTTTTTAAATTTGCTAACATTGTAACCCAAAGAGCAATTATCCGGTTGACTTGAAATTTGAACTGAGTACTCTTGAATATATTTACTCTACAATGACGTAGGATATTTTTGATTGGATGAAAATTGACAATTTGGCATCGAAAAAAACGATCATTTTATCGGCAAAAAACAGACTTTTTTCATAACAACGCCATTTTGTAAGATTTTGATATTTTTCCAAAATCCTACGTCATTGTACAGTAAATACCTTCCATTTTAATGACATTTTCTCCTTTTTCGGTTTCAGCTACTCAATCGGCCGGAATCATGTCAGCAGTGGAGGAACTTTTTTTTGGCGCCTCCGAAGGCAGCGCATAAGTCGCTTGGGTCTCAATATTTTTCCATGAAAAAATTATGTAATATAGGTCAAATATATCCAAATATATTCTTACTGTTCCGAAACATTTAAGGCGTTACCCCCACTTGTAGCGCAAAAAAAGGCCTTTTTCATGAATTTTTTTATTGAAAAATATTACATTGTTTAGTGGCAAATGGCCATCAATGAAATAATGTTTTTATATGCACGGTTTGCGGTGACCAACATTGCGGCGAAGTGGATCATCTGAAAAAAAAATGCGGATGGATTTAGTCAAATATAAGTATAAACTAGTCTTTAATCGAAGAATTTTAAAAAATATTCATTTTTCACAAAATGGCGGACAGTCAAAGTTAATGGTTCGATTTTAACGAAAAAAAAACGGCCATTTTTTGGCTATAAAACGGCCATTTTTTTCGAAAAAAAAATCGAACGATTAAAGACTACATTTTTATGTATTAAATAAGCCTGCAAAATTCCAAGAAGATCGGTTCATTAGTGTTCGAGTAATCTTGGTCACCGACTTCAGAAATGCCATTTTGAGAAAAACGCGTTTAAAGTTTCAATTTCAGTTTACACGAAGAAAATATTTTTTTTTGTAAACTTACATAGAGTCATCTATTCCGGGCCCATACAGAAGTATGAGCCCGGATACTTATACTTCAAAAAAATGCAATAAAAAAAATCGATTTTTTCAAAATCGCAAGTGGGGTTAACCCCTTAATTGAGTACTTTTCTTCCAAAAAATTCCCGAAAATCACCCAAATTTTCAGCGTTCACACTGGTACAGCCCCTTAATTAACCGCACTCAGCCGAGATTTAAGAATCATCTTCGGTTAACAAACGCCTTTTTATTCGACGTTTCTTGACAGTTCGGCTTGCTTCTCTACTCGACTCGTTTTTAGAGCAAATTGGCCACAAAGTCCCACTTCATTACCGCTGGCGCGTGTCCACCTACCCGTGCTTGTAATTATAGGCCGATGTAGCTATCTGGCAAATAGCCGGGTAGGAAATTCGACCAGGATTGTGTTGTACATGATACGAGGAGGAAAAAAATGAAACGATCGCGAGCGAGAAAAAAGATAATGAAGGGTATGAAAAAGGAGGGTCGAGGAGGGAATGTTGTAAAATATTTTACCGCTTCTCGCTAGCGCAGCAAGTGAGATCGTAAAAAACCCTTGATTCTCCATCGCTCGAGCGTGCTTCACAATTTATTTGGCCAGCCAATCCTGAAAGGTTGCGCAAATTTATACCCCTCCATCACTCCCTTATCCTCGTAAACACCGTACTTTGTTTTTCATTGCCGTCCACAAGACATAATCAAAGAAATCTTTGAGAAATAAAAATCTCTTACAACAAATTGCCTCGGGCCCCTACTTGGATGGGTGACCGCTTTCCGCCAACTGGTTCGCGCTACCAATTATACTGATCTTTTGATTGAAACACAACTGTAACTCCGTACGATATAGCCACCCGTATGAGTACACGTTTTCCACACTTTCCCTGTGCCCTTCTGCAAATGCAGTAGCGAATGAAAGAAAGGCGAGCTCGACACCCTGGGACTGTCAAGATCCGAAAACAATGCAGTGACACCAGCGAGGTAAAAGCGATACGATCGTAAAAGCCCTAAGGCCCTACGAAGTGATAAAGGAAAACAACTTTTTTTTACAACAGCCTGTGCATATGCAATATATTTTTGTTTTTGTTACATTGCTGTTGAACTTTCGCCCTAATAATTCACACCAAAGTTTCGCCCCAATTTCGAACAATAATGCCCTTTGTCCGGAAACAGAGAAGTAAATTTGGCCACAGAGTACGCCAGTTACAAGTTAACGATCTTCCCTCGAATGCGTATTATTAACCGTAACTGCACCTGCATATTCTCTCGAATATTCTCTTGTCTGGTGAATTATCGGATTTTCCTTTTCTCGGTCTTCCCCTCTCTATTTCGCTCGTGTCCAGACTTCGCCAGTTGCAGCCTTGTGCACATCTACAATTTGCTTCTCTTGTGTTAAGGGGTGAGATGCAGTTAGAATTTTCAAAAAATCAATTTTTTACACTTTTTTGAAGTATGATGTTTCGAAAATATTCCCTGAAAATTTCAAGTCAATCCGATGAATAGTTTCCGGGATATCCCACAATTGGTGAAGGGGCGTCGGGTCCCCATGGCAGGTAGCGGACGGCAGACGTGGCTGACAAACGCACAAACGATAATACCCGGGAAGGCAGAATGCTTCGAAGACACCGACAAATCGATATTTTGGAAGCTTCCACATCGGCAGAAGCCCTATTGTATGGGCCAGGAATTCATGATTCGATGTAAGTAATTTTTTAATTAGTATTTCTATACATAAATCAAGTGTAAAATTGGGAAACTCTTTCAGAAATTTTCAAAAATACATTACTCAAAAACTATGAACTTTAGCAAATTTTATAAGGAATACTTTCGTGGTAAAATTGCCCAAAATATTTTTTCTTTAATTATTCATCCTGAAAAACTTTAATTTTTTGAAAAATTGTTTTAACGATTGGCTATAAACAATTGAATGCTCGACTTTTCGGCAAAAAATTGTCATATTCGGATTCAGCGGATCAAAATACACAAAAAAAAGTTTAGCTTCATCCATCGAGCTCAACATTTTACGAACATATAATACCGTATCCACATCGATAAACTTTAAACGCGTTTTTCTCGAAACTGTTTTTCAAGTCGGTGATCACTATAATTAAAAAACCACTCCATGGATTTTGATGAAATTTGGTGTGCTTATTGATAGCATTAAAAACTAGTCCTTAATCGAAGGATTTTCAATTTTTTTGAAAATTTCAATTTTTTAAAACAATAAACGAGCGATTTTTAGTTTAAAAATCGAAAGTGATCTGTCGGAAGCCGCTATTTTGTTAATTTTTGAAAAAAAGCTTCGATTAAGGACTAGATTCATTATTAAACTAATGATTTTTTGGGTTTTTTTTTTATTTCAGATGATCCAGTAAAATTTTATGATGGTCACCGCAAAACACTACATGCCGACGGGAGTCCGACAAAGATGGCGATATTTTTGTAAATAATCAATATTTTTCTGTGAAAATGTGTACAAGTCAAGTTGAAATATAACATAAAAAGTCCGTGTAACCACTTTGGTAAAAAAATTTAATTACTATAGAAAAAAAAATTATCGAAAATGCTCGTTTTTTCAAGGCTCTGACTGCATCTCGCTCCTTAAGGCGGGATATACATTTAGACAGGAAAAAAATAAGCAATATTGAGAGATTTTTAAACTAAGAAATAATTATCCTACAATTATCAAACTTTAGGTATACTTTAATAGTATATTTAAGTATACAAAACAATTTTTTTAATTAATTCATCATCAAAACGACGGAGCTGTGGCAGAGTGTTCCAGCAAGATCGCCGCGGGAGTTGCGAATCGGCGTGCAGTCTAGCTTCCCGTGGACTTTGATTTGCAAAAAAGTTCAAACATTTGTTTAGTTAGAACATGTATCGTTTCTATGTGATGATAATTAAAAATTAACAAAATGCAAATTTAAGAAAATGCGCTCATTCACAAAAAAAATCAATATTTCACGCAAAATTTCTGTAAAATGTGGATAAAAAAGTATTTTTTTTTCAATTTTTCAAAAGCACTTCTCGTCAAGTAGAAGGGACGAATATTATCAATATTAACAGTTTTAACTTAACAGTTTTAGAGTTTTTGAGTACACTTAACAGTTTTTGAGTAATCTAACACGCCAATTTCGATAATGCATTCAACGGGCTGTAACGTTTGACGTTTTTCGAATTTCGCTTTGAAACTTCAGGAAAATATTCTACATATAGGTATAGTTCTATCATTAAAAGAGAGAAAAAAGAAATCGATTTTTTGATCATTGTAAATGTATAATTGAATTTTTATTTCTTGTATTTTTCAACTCGATTCCATCATAGAATTGATGTCCAATTGTTGGTAAGGTCGATTTTTACTTTGTCGACTCAGTACAGCGCGCAAAGTAAAGGGCTCGGTGCGCGCGCTCCAGTACGACTACCCGCTGCGCGTCTCTGGCAGCTTTTGGGAACAGCTGTTTTTAATTTATACCTGAGTAAACACATGTACACTTAAACTTCTTCACATTTAATATATAGTAGCGGTCCCTCTTTTCACTTTGTAACTTTCGGTTGTAACACTTTCGGTTTCAGCTACCCAACGGCCGGCATCGTGTCAGCAGTCGAGGAACTTTTTTTTTGGCGCCTCCGAAGACAGCGCTTAAGTCGCTTGGATCTCAAAATTTTTCTATGAAAAAATTATGTAATATAGGTCAAGTATAGCCAAATATATTCTTAATTTTCCGAAACATTTATTGAGTACTTTTTTTCCAAAAAATTCCCGAAAATCACACATATTTTCAGCGTTCACACTGGTATAGCCCCTTAAGCGAAAAAAAAAGTTTGTACCGATACATGCAACAGGCTTCAAAAAAAAATTATTACAAACGGCTAATTTTTTAGCCGTCGCAGTAGAATAGCCCCTTCACGAAATAGCGCGGATACTTCTCGGATTATCTGCACGTCGCCTCGTGAATGTAATACGTCGTTCCGGAAGTTAAATCGTGAGAGAAACGTGTGGCTGATAATAGCGTGTCATTAATGCGACTTTTCCGTTGTTGTTTGGCCATCGTTATCGGCTCTGGCGCAACGCGAATAAAATACTCGAATAAGGAGAAGACGAGAATGCTCGCGTCCCCGGGGCTGACGCCAGAAGAAAGAACATTAAAAAGGGGAAGTCAAACCGGCGTTCGCGCTTTATTATTTTTGTCACACTCCGGGGAGAGATTCCCGCGGATAGAGTTGAAACTAAATGAAGAGCGAAAAAAAGGAACGAAGCAAAAGAGAAAACGAGAGAACGAATAGTGAAAAAAAAGAAGCGGATGAAAAGAAATTAAACGAGACGGAATTTAAATTTCTCCGGACGCGTTCGAGTACTTTCTTAACGAGCCCGGAAAGTGCAACCTAGTTTTTCTCTCATGATCTTCATCCTTGTTCTTTTTTCTTCCCACGACCGGGTAGAGACGTGGAGAACCGTAACGATCGGATTGACGCGAAGGTAAAGAGAACTTCGAAAGAACGAGCGATCGAGTCGAAACTTTGCGGAAACAAGTAATCTTGTTCTTTTGAAGTTTTCAGTTTTTTCAAATATCCGGAGGACTGTTTCAATTCCCTCTTTACCTTGTAGCAGCACCTTGTTCTGTACCTCGTTTATTTTCAAGGGGCTATACCAATGTGAACGCTGAACATTTGGGTGATTTTCGGGCATTTTTTGGAAGAAAAGTACCCAATTAAATGTTTCGGAAAATTAGGAATATATTTGGCTATATTTGACCTATATTACATAATTTTTTCACAGAAAAATATTGAGATCCAAGCGACTTATGCGCTGCCTTCGGAAGCGCCAAAAAAAAGTTCCTCCACTGTTTACATGATTCCGGCAGATTGAGTAGCTGAAACCGAAAAAGAGAAAAAATTTGGTTAAACTGGAAGGTATTTCCTGTACAATGACGTAGGATTTTCGAAAAATATCAAAATCTAACAAAATGGCGTAGTTATGAAAAAAAGTCTGTTTTCTTGCCTATAAAATGGTCGTTTTTTTTCAACGCCAAATCATCAATTTTCATCCAATCAAAAATATCCTACGTCATTGTAGAATAAATATATTCAAGAGCACTCAGTTCAGATTTCAAGTCAATCGGATAATTGCTCTTTGAGTTACAATGTCAACAAATTTGAAAAATTTCATTTCGAGAAAAACGCGTTTCAAGACTTAACTATCGATGGAACATTCGGGGAGTATTAGAGATACGGCCTTGAAAATTCTACAGGATATTCTTGAAAGCATAAACCGTCGAAAAAGGCAAGGAAATCGATTTTTTGAAAGTGTCACACTGGTATAGCCCCTTAATGTTCCTTCGTATGCCCTTACGGGCAGGACCCCTTTCAGTTCCACCCAGAGGGCATTGGCCACGTTTTCTCATCCACTGCTGTATTTTCACGAGGGCACAGGGAAACTGAGGAAAACCTTTGCCGATACAGGCAGCCGTATTTTAATCGAGGTTCAATCGTGTTGCCATCGAAAACTCGTTGTCAGTAAGCTGGTCTACGTTCTATAGTCGGGCCTTAAGGCCAGAGCCTGAATTAGAAGGTCCGAAAAATCGTTTTTTTTTAACTGCTTAAATCGATAGATAAACTATCCAAGAATATATTTACAAAGTTACTGAGGCCAATTGTGCATATTTTCGAAGATACAAGACCAAAAGCATAGAAGCGATTCATATTTGATATTCATATTTCCTCCTATTGAAAACTTTAAAGGGCGTTTTCTCCACTTTTTATTTTCACGATTTTTCCACATTGGCGGGCGTTATAGCAAAAAACGAAACAATCTATTGAATCAAACTAAGTTTTTTTTTCAGTATGAAAATCTCTTCTAAGTGAATTTAAAAAGTCGTTGAAAAAGTCTTTTCAAATAATTTTTAAGCACGTTAAAGTGTTTTATTTAAAGACATTTTTTTTCAATCCTGAGAAAAGTCATAATTTCACGATTTTTTCAGCTTTTTCTTAATTCACCCAGAAGAAAAATATATGACAATTGAAAATTTTATTGGTTTTTTGTTTCCGTCAAGAATTACGAGCTGCATCTTTCCCGTCGATTGGGGACTGCGGTGGCAAGACGCACATGGAATAGGCTGATAAATTAGCAGGTATTTATTGTTTCATGTTAAAATGTTGTTTTTAATATATTTCAAATATACATGAAAAGATACCTCAATGTTTGCGGGGCTCACTTGTTTTCCCCTTCGAAAAAACGCTCTTTTTGGACTTTCTGATTCAGGCTGCCGCCTTAAGGCTGCCTTAAGAGTACCTTTAGAGGCTTAAAAAAAATGCATTTTTTAATTGCGTAAATTTATCATTTGAAACCGGTAGAAGACGATGCAGTCAGTAATGTTCGTCGATTCTCCCTTTGAGCGTGACTCACCTCTGCTCCATTTGGAGCCTTGCGCGCAGGTATAGACACAATGTGGAAAGGTAAGTCGTCTATTCAATAATAGCTGTTGGAAACACTTCTATACCCATAGGAATATTCAGCTGAATATGAAGCTTCGGGACTATTATATGGTCCTTTAGTAGCTGACTTGTCGCTAAGTCACAGAATCATACGTTTTTCCCTTGCCGAAACTTCAA
Source organism: Ophion slaviceki (assembly GCA_944452715.1). Classification (NCBI taxonomy): domain Eukaryota; kingdom Metazoa; phylum Arthropoda; class Insecta; order Hymenoptera; family Ichneumonidae; genus Ophion; species Ophion slaviceki. The sequence continues at coordinate 22,879,289 of OX101788.1, forward strand.
ACGCGATTATCTCGAAAAAAAATTTTTTTCAATGAGTTGAAAATCGGTGTACACGATTGTGCAAAAACTATTTGACCGATCAAGCGCATATTCAGCAAAGGTTTGTATGATACTTATCTCCAATTAATGAATCTAAGGCCGACCAAAAATTACCACAATGAACATGTTTTTAGCTATGTCAAAATATGATTTTTGTTCCGAAAAAAATCCACTTTTTTATTCTAAGGCCTCCCCTTTAGCCAATTATCACTATTTTTTTCAATATTATTGGTTCATCAAGTGACCACATGGAATTACTAATCAGTTTTTTTGCGCAGACTATTTCAGATAATCCTACGAGGTGTTGGAGTGCGCACAGCCTCCCTTCCGGACAGCTTCACGGCGACTGGTCATATCGCCCCTACTTTTCTCTCTTTTTAAGGGGAGGTACCTGAGTAAACGGCGAGAAAAACAGGTAAACTTCAAGAATTTTCATCTCAAAAACCAATGTTTCGATTGGATCCGGGTTTTTTTTATTGGAAAATATGTACATTGAGGTATGTTAAGGAATTTTTCAAAATAAATTCGTTGACTGGAAGCGATTCAAACGCGATTATCTCGAAACATAGTTTTCGAAGTCGGTGCCAGATGTATCTCGAAAACGGCTTGTCCGATTTTGTCCAAATTTGGATACAATATTCTTCGATAGTTTTTCTCGTTCGCCACGTAAGATTTTTTCGAATCTTTCATTTTTGACGGAATTGCGACCGTTTTAATTTAACATTTGTTTTTCGTTCGCAATTTCCGACGATTTTGGATTGCATACACATTGCATAAAAAAGCAATGGTTCAATCAAATGAAAAACCCCTACGTGGCGAACGAGGAAAACTAGCGAAGAATATTGTATTCAAATTTGGACAAAATCGGACAAGCCGTTTTCGACATACATCTGGCACCGACTTTGAAAACAATGTTTCGAGATAATCGCGTTTGAATCGCTTCCAGTCAACGAATTTATTTTTAAAAAATCCTAAACATACCTCAATGTACATATTTTCCAATGAAAAAACCCGGATCCAATCGAAACATTAGTTTTTGAGATAAAAATTCCCGAAGTTTACCTGTTTTTCTCGGCGTTTACTCAGGTACCTCCCCTTAAGGCGTTACCCCCACTTGTAGCGCAAAAAAAGGCCTTTTTCATGAATTTTTTAAAAGCAAACTACAAAACTTTTTTAATCGATCAATATACCATCTTAAAGAACACATCTTGATGAACTTTCAGTAATTTTTTTATTGAAAAATATTACATTGTTTAGTGGCAAGTGGCCGTCAATGAAATAATGTTTTTATATACACGGTTTGCGGTGACCAACATTGCGGCGAAGTGGATCATCTGAAAAAAAAATGCGGATGGATTTAATCAAATATAAGTATAAACTAGTCTTTAATCAAAGGATTTTAAAAAATGTTCATTTTTCACAAAATGGCGGACAGTCAAAGTTAATGGTTCGATTTTAACGAAAAAAAAACGGCCGTTTTTTGGCTACAAAACGGCCATTTTTTTCGAAAAAAAATCGAACGATTAAAGACTACATTTTTATGTATTAAATAAGCCTGCAAAATTTCAAGAAGATCGGTTCATTAGTGTTCGAGTAATCTTGGTCACCGACTTCAGAAATGCCATTTTGAGAAAAACGCGTTTAAAGTTTCAATTTCAGTTTACACGAAGAAAATATTTTTTTTTTGTAAACTTACATAGAGTCATCTATTCCGGGCCCATACAGAAGTATGGGCCCAGATACTTATACTTCAAAAAATGCAATAAAAAAAATCGATTTTTTCAAAATCGCAAGTGGGGGTAACCCCTTAAGCAACGAAAAACGTTTTGAAAATCAGAATTATGTAATAAAAAGTACCTATGACCCTGAAAAGATGTGTACATTCCTTGCCCTCCAAAAAAATCATGAAACCGACTAAGATTTGGCGTCCCATAGGGAGTACCCCCTTAAGCCAGCGCATGGCTGAGCGGTCACCCATCCAAGTATTGACCCAGGACAAAGCTGCTCAACAATTCAATCAATTTGTGACGAACAGACTGAAATTCAGAAGCACTCGAGTAGTGACCCGATAAATTCACGAATCCTGCTAATTTTGTGCATAAATATCATTGCCAACCCTCCCGACTTGTGAAATATCCAACTTTCATTTTTGCGGTCACGAGAGAGTGTAAAGAATGCAAGTTAGCGGACACAAAAATCGACAACTTTTCACACTGTTGTTTTATTTATCGACTCGAGGGCTGCGCATATCTGGGTCGAGATTTTTCCACCCCCCCCCCCCCTGTCGCCCACCGCTGGCGATGATCGATTGATCTCTCAGAAATGTTCACACTCGTAACTCTCACGTGATTCTCATACTTGTGAAAGCTTGTAGGGATATATATATTCACGTAGATTTTGCTTTCTCTCCGTTGAATATCAAAAGCTTTTCACGCTTATGTACAGCCGCACCATTACGTCCTAGTGGCGTCCTTCGCGGACGTATATACGTTCGAAGAAGCGCCAAACTTTTCGCACCCTTTCCGAGATATCCCAGGGGTGCTTAGACTATCAGGGAGTGAGGGAGGGGAGAGAGAGAGAGAGAGTGAGAGAGAGGGGGGGGGTTAAGAGCGATCGGAGGACCTCGGGGGAGGTGATAAAGGGTTCGAGGGAATTTATGCAGGAAATCCGTGGAATTCGCTGGCTCGTGCTTGCCGGTTTTCTGGCTGATGTGCTTGGATTGCGCGCGCGAGATTTACAAAACGTCGCCGTCCTAGCGTATATTCACGACTCTCCTCGTCGAAAAAGTTGTAACACGCTGTACCGATTTCCCATATATTCTTACCTACATTCTAAACTTTTTCTACTCCCGGATAAAAATACGAGCACTCCCGAATCTCGCAGCTGCCATAAATGAAGTCTTTTTTGCCAAATCGATGAATATATTTACTTATTTTTAGGTACAGGGTGTTTTTCTATCCATGGACGAACGGTTTTATTATTGTCTACATTTCATCACCAATGTGTCGTATACAGTCTCGGGCTGTCACTTATTTCTTTTTCTGTCAGAATTATTTGGGTTCTGCATAGAAAAAAATTGATTTTCTTTATAACGACTACGTGGGAACAGCGTGAAAAATCCTGTGGGTGTTTTTCAGCATACGGAGAGAGTTATACGTCGACCGGAATTTTTTTTAGTGCGCAGATAGATGGGTCAAAAATCTATGTGGAACATTTCAAATAAAAGAACTTGCGGTTAGGCTCTGAGTTGGAAAAACTATTCAGCTTTTGTGATAAAAGTTGTGGAAAAAAAAAAGATTGTCGGGCTTATGACGGCTAGACCCTGCGTAGGGCCTGTAAGCGCGGTATTATCATGTACATCCAAACTTTTCTCCCATTCACCGGGGAAATGCGGAATTTCCATACAACGGAAAAAAAATGTTATACGCGTTCAGAATTATTAATAACGGAATGATATATTATTCCGCTCGGGACGCTGGTCGCCCGAAGAGCTTGCATGGAAACATTTTTATTCGTAGTTCCAGTGTGCTTTCTCTCTCGTTTACGGTGGACCCTTTCTCAATGAAATTCTCTTTGGATATTCGTTACCACAAGAGCTAAACCCGCTATGCGATTCATTATCAAGCCGGACATACACCTACCTCGCTTTAGTATACGTCATGAGAGTACTGTATATTTCGTCCACCCGGGTATGATAGAGGGTGTCTCAAAATGACCTGACATTTTAAATTGCGCGCCATTTTTTTTTGTGGCGGGCATGGAGTACTGATCTTTGACAACTGGCGTCAGGAAGTATTGAGGTTTATTTATGGAGAATTACACGATCGAGCAACGCATGATAATTGTCATTTGCTGCATTGCTAATACAGAGTCATTGCAGACCGTTTCATGGTCGAGTTATTTCACGCCGCGGCGATGTGAATTGGCCACCAAGATCGTGCAATTTGACACCATTGGACGGAGCCGGGTTGAAATTCCGAACTTCGAATGCTTCGACTCCTTAAAATTCGGAATTTTAATATTCCGAAATTCAAGATGGGACCGGGTTGAAATTCCGAACTTTGAATGATCAGAACGCTCAAAACTCCGGAAGAATGTTACACGAAAGACCAAAAGTACGAAAATCGGAACACCGTAAAAATAATTCGGATTTGGAAGTTTTAAAAGTTGCAAAATTTTCAATAAATCGACGAATCATTTCAAGATTTTTTTTATTAAGAAGTGATTTCGCGTCAATTTTGAAATTTGTCTAGACAATGTTATACGTTTTACATAATTTACAGTCAACTGTGTAGACTTTCGCTGGCATGATCTTGACGGGGCCGGGTTGAAATTCCGAACTTAAAGGGGCCAGTCAACTTTGAAAATTTCAAAAAATCGAGTGCAAGCAAGACTTGAAGAAATCGACGATGATGAGCAATCAGAAGGGATTTTGTACGGTGCAGGAATTGCCGATTGAGTTTAGGTAAGAGTTTTTCATAGTATAAACTTCAAACGCGTTTTTCTCGTAACAACGTTTTCAAAATCTAGCTCCATCGTATCTCTAAAACTAATGAACCGATTCTCTTGAAATTTGAACCACATAATGTAAACATGATTCGCAACAAGATGACCCTCGATGGTTTTAAAATTTTTATTTTTACTCTTTTTTTTGCGTAAAACTGCGAAAAAAACGCGTTTTTTTTTCTTTTTTCGTTTTTCATCTGCCATTTTTTTTTTTTTTTGATAAAACTTTATATCCGAGGGTCATTTTGAAGCTGGTGTCATACTGAATCTAATGGACTTTGATTTTTTTGTTTCAGACGAACCGTTGCCGAGTTGTGATGGAGCTACCTAGCCCACCTTTTTTTGAGGCGTTACGTTAAACTATAGTTTTTGTACTTAAAAATGAGTAAAAATGGATGAAATTTAAAAAAAAATGTATTTCAAGACTTTATTTATCAAGCCCAACAACTTTTATGTTCATATATTTTATAAAATCCTCAAAAAAATCGCGAAAATAGCCTTTTTCGTGGCTCCAAAGTGGACTGGCCCCTTAAATGCTCCGACGGTTTAAAATTCCTAATTTTAATGTTTCGAAATTACAAGTTTCGTCAAGATCATGCCAGCGAAAGTCTACACAGTTGACTGTAAATGATGCAAAACGTATAACATTGTCTAGACAAATTTCAAAATTGACGTACAATCACTTCTTAAGGCGGTCCTCTAGTTTCTCGGGTCGAAAAAATCGATTTTTTTTTCATAAATCACATTTACAACATGTGTAGAAAATGTGTGCCAAAGGATTTTTCGATATTCGAAGTGGTTCACAAGTTACGGCCCTGGAACGGAGCAGGTATACGGAGCAGGTATACTTTCAAACGCGTTTTTCTCGAAACACCATTTTTCGAAACGGTGACCACGATATTTCAGAAACTACTGCACCGATCTTGTTCAAATTTATACAGCATCTTTAATATGTTATAAGCCAGCGATTGAACTAGGATTATCATGATTGCTTCGATAGTTTTTTTTGTACGAGCGAAAAACTTAAGAAAAAATGAGTAAAAAATAGAATGTAATTTTCAAAAGTGTATAAAAAAGTCAATTTTTGTTATTTAGAATTCACTCTAGTTCAATCGCTAGTCTTAAATATGAAGATTAAAATGCCGTTTGGTTTTTTGATTTCAGATAAGCAGAACAGCCGCAATCTTGGTCACCGTCAAGCACCTCTTTTACTTGATGTCTTCCTGTCGGCCACTATAACGTTTATTCTATTATATATTTTGACTTCAAAAAATTTGTAAAGCTTATTTAAATGTTAATAAAGATTATGCAAAAACAATGAGATTGATTATTTCGATGTTTTGCCCGTAAAAAATTATTGAAAACGCCGTAAAAGAACAGCCGAGAAACTAGAGGACCGCGTTAATACAAAAAATCTTGAAATAATTCATCGATTTATTGATAATTTTGAAACTTTTGAAACTTTCATAGCCGAATTATTTTGCCGGTGTTCAGTTTTTCGGAGTTTTGGTCTTTTGTGTAAAATTCTTTCGGAGTTTTGATGTTTCAGGATAGTACTTTTTCGGAATTCTGAGCGTTCTGATCATTGAAAATTCGGAATTTCAACCCGGCCCCGTTCAGATTGTCAGAGTTTTCAGAATACATAAAATGGATGAACTTCGAGGTTGTCCCGATATTCACTTATTTATAAAGACTGCCGGACCTATACTCAAACCACATACATAAGGCATCAAAAATTATTTATAACTAGCTTTCCATCCGCGGCTTCGCTCGCATAGACTTGTATTAAATGCTCCTTGATGAAATGTGCTCCTGAAATGTTTCATTAAGGAACACGTAGAATGCTGTTGAAGAGCTTTGATACCAAGTTTCAAGTAAATCTGACCAGATATTTCTTTTACGATACAAACTTTGCTACCCCCTTTTCCCCTTAAGGATTGAATTTCCAAAACGGTGAAATTTCATTAATTATGTCTAGGAGCAGTTATACAAAGTCTCCAGTAAATTTTACCCGACTTTTTTTCTTTACCGTACCAACTTTGCGCCCCCCTTTCGTTTAGGGCTTGAATTCCGAAAAACGCTAAAATACGTATTTGATTAATTGTGTTGAAGAGCATTAATACTAAGTTTCAAGTAAATCTTCTGAAGAGATTTTTATTTTCCATACCATCTTTGCCACCGTCTTTCTCCCCTAGTTCAATTTTTAAACACGCTGAAATACGTGTTTCATTAATTGTGTCAAGAAGCACGAACACCAAATTTCAAATAAATGCGACTAATTTTTTATGTGTAATTTCCATGCAACGTTGCCACCCCTTTTCTCCCCTTAAGGTTTGAATTTCGAAAAATCCCTTCTTAAATGGTGCCTACATAATAAAATCAACATGCCCCCCAAATTTTACGTTTCTACACTGAGCGGTTCAGGCTGGGCGATGATGAGTCAGTCAGTCAGGACTTTGCCTTCTATTTATACAGGGTGTCCTGTAATGAATGGATAATCCTGCAACGGTCGATAGGTCAGATCATGTCCTACTATATGCTGGAATTTCGGTTTAGAAAAAGTCCCACGGTATTCGAGATAACAATCATCTGCTTTTGACTTTTCGCATGTCATTTCTACAAATGATAACTTTTTCGACACAGTTTAAAAAAATACTCTTGTTTGCTGATTTATGTAAAAAAGTCTTCGTTTTAACTTCAAATGTTAAGGAAACTTTATGAAAAAAACATCTTTTGCCGATTTTTCATTCAAACCAATTCGAATATTTGACTTTGATAACCTGCGGTGTAAAAAAATGTACTACGTACGTGGCAATTACTTTAAAAAGTTGCTTAGTTATTGTCGATTCATGTCATTTGTAGAAATGGCACGCGAAAAAGCAAAAGCAGATGATTTTTTTAAATAACATAAAGTCCAATATCTCGGAAACCGTGGGACTTTTACTAAACTGAAATTCCAGCATATAGTAGGACATGATCTGACCTATCGACAGTTGCAGGATTATCCATTCATCACAGGACTCCTGAATAGATTCCTTTTCGATGACATACGTAGCGGTATTAATACTAATGTGTATAGCAAGTTATTAATATAATCCTACATATAGGTTTTCCCTGAAATATATACTTGGACCCGATTGTAGCGATTCACAAACACACACACATACATATATACATATATACATACATACATATATATATATATATATATATATATATATATATATATATATGAGGCATTCCACAGGTTTCCAGCAAGGTCAAAACCCTCACTATTTTTCAGGGTCCTGCAATTTTTTTGTTATCAAAAGGCACCTACTAGTAGTGTCTGTGATTTTTTTCAGATTTTTTTTATGAGTCCTGCTCCAGATATCTCAATTTTTGAAAAATGAGAATCAGTTTTTAACTATATGTACCTTAAAAACTATGGCCCAGGCAAAAAAAATTGTGGGACAAAATATTTTTAATTTTGAACGAACTTTTGACTTTAACAATAAACTTTTTTTTTTCGTACAAATATTCTATAATAAATGAAAAAAATCGATTTTCAAAAAGTATGTCATGTTTGATTTTGCTCTAAATTTTTCTAAATTTTCTGTTGTTAGTGTAGACATACAGAAAAAATTGACAAGATGGGCCGCGAACTGGTATAGAAGATACAGGCTGATTTGCATTTTTTTTAAATCTTTTATATTGATATGAATTGGATCATTAATTGGGAGAAACTTTGAATTTCACATAAATACATATATCAAAGTGTTTTGTATGTTATAAGATTGATTTTTTTCAAATTTTCAAATTTCCCGCCTGACCGACGCGACACCGGCGGCAAGGTCGGAAGTAAACGTTCTCGATTTCCTTGACCGGTTTCGATGTTATGATTGTATGTGAAATTTCATAACCTTCATTTTCACTTTTCGGCTTCTGACGGTGCAAGTACGTGGGTCATTTGATAAGTACCTAGCCTACAAATGAAAACACCAAAATTTTGCTAAAAATAAAATTTATTTTTCAATGTAGTCTCCTTTTAGTTGAATACACTTGGCCCAGCGGTGTTCCAATTTTTTTAACCCCGTTGAAAAAAATGTTATCTCTTGGGCTGCAAAATAGGCCTCCGTGGCGGCGATTATTTCGTTATTGGAGTGGAATTTCTTCCCAGCGAGTGAATTTTTTAGATTCGGAGACAAAAAAAGTCGCACGGAGCCAAATCTGGAGAATACGGTGGATGGGGCAGCAGTTCATAGCGTAATTCGACCAATTTAGCCGTGGCGAGCGCGGACGTGTGAGTAGGTGCATTATCATGGTGGAAAAGCACTTTCTTTCTCGACAAATGGGGCCGTTTTTCTTTTAACACGGCGTTAAATCGGCTCAATAGTTCGGCGTAGTACTGTCCCGTGACCGTCTTGCCCTTCTCCAGGTAGTCAATAAAAATCACACCTTGAGAATCCCAGAAAACAATGGCCATCACCTTTCCAGCCGACGGGACCATCTTCGCCTTCTTTGGAGCAGGTTCACCGGGTAAGGTCCACTGTTTTGACTGCTCCTTGGTCTCTGGAGTATACCAGTGAATCCATGTTTCTTCGACGGTCACGTAACGACGCAAAAACTCTTTTGGATTGCGATTAAACAGCTCCAAACACTGCTCTGAAGTGGTCACACGAATGCGCTTGTTGTCTGCAGTCAGCAAACGCGGCACCCACCTTGCCGAAAGCTTCCTCATGCCCAAAGTCTCATGTAGGATATGCCACACGCGTTTTTCTGAGATGCCTACTATCACAGCTATCTTGTGCACCTTTAATCGGCGGTCTGACAAAACGATATCGTGTATTTTTGTCACGTTCTCCTCCGTAGTGGCTGTTTTTGGAGCACCTGGGCGTGGATCATCAAAAACCGACGTACGACCACGTTGAAACTCCTTATACCAAAATTTAACGGTCGCCATCGAAGGAGAAGCATCCCCATACACTGCATCCAAGCGTTCTTTAATTTCACTGCGCGATTTCCCTTCCAAAAACAAGAATCGAATCACCGACCGATATTGTTCTTTCTCCATTCTTTCAAAAATCAACGGACACACTTGCTTTCACACGCTCTCAAAAGAGAACTACAAGTCCGATCCGGCTGAAATTTTGTCAGTAGCCGTCTACAAGACGGTACTACACTATAGTGTATTTCTCTTGCAATAGTGGCATCATCTAGCGGTGAGGCTAGGTACTTGTCAAATGACCCACGTATGTTATGCTAGTGCAAGTTCATCGAAAATCGCGATAAATATTCCAACCATCAGTGACGGATTAAATTGATCGTCGATTCAAATATCTATTGACCAAAGAAAAAATCTTCTCCCTCAAGAAATCCCAGAAGCAACATGCTTTCATTCCGCGAACAGATGGCACGATTACTTCGAAATTATATTCGACGGATGACAAACATATAATAATTCACAAGATTTGCTAATACTGGGCAATAAAAAACATTTACTTGTCATAAATATTGTGTTTTTTCTCACCTAGTATGTAAAGTTAGAAATGCATTAAATTTTGAAATCGTCAATTACACCATCCGAAGCTGCTTGAAGTTTCATTTTATAGTGTTATTTTTCAGTTATGTCCACTACTAATTCAAATCAGACTGATACAAATAAAGATAAGATGAATAACAACAACAAAAAAATGCAATATCTTCTAAACCAGTTCGCGGCCCATGATGCCAATTTTTTCTGTATGTCCACACTAAGAACAGAAAATTCAGAAAAATTTAGAGCAAAATCAAACGTGACATACTTTTTGAAAATCGATTTTTTTCATTTATTATAGAATGTTTGACGATTAAAAAAAATGTAATTGTTAAAGTCAAAAGTTCATCCAAAATCAAAAATATTTTGTCCGATAATTGTTTTTGCCTGGGCTATAGTTTTTAAGGTACATCTAGTTGAAAACTGATTCTCATTTTTCAAAAATTGCGATATCTGCAGCAGGACTCATAAAAAAAATCTGAAAAAAATCACAGACACTCCTAGCAGGTACCTTTTGATAGTAAAAAAATTGCAGGACTCTGAAAAATAGTGAGGGTTTTGACCTTGCTGAAAATCTATGGAATGCCTCATATATATGGGTCATTCCATGTCAAATCGACAAATTTTTTACCTGACCCCCTTTGATTTCGCTGAAAATTTTCTATCTTTTTCTACCCCCCGAAAGTTATTTTTCAGAATTTTTTCAAATTTTTTTTCCCGACTCAAAAAAAGTTATGAATTTTTGAAAAAAACCGCTCTTTTATTTTTAAATTGCCAGAACTTTTTCAAAAATTGACCGTTTGGGAACTTTTTTTTTTCAAAATTTTTGTTTTTAAATGTAGTTTTCGAAAAAAAATATGAAAAAATTTTCAGAATCCCAGATATATCAAATATTTTAGTTTTTTTTTGAAAAAACCGTAATTTTCTCAAAGTCCGACCGTTTTTTTTTTTTATTTTGCTCTAAAAATACTTCAACTAATTCTGCAATGATCCCCGTTAATCAAAAGATGTGACGACAATCGCTTCTAATTTTTTTTCTTGATTATAAAAAAATTTTTGTTGAATTTTTGCTGATTTTATATAACTTTGTTATGAAATTTTTTTTATTTCCTCGTGAAACCTCAAAAGTTGAAAAATAAAATTTTATTGGAGAATTTCAAGTGATTATCGTCCAAGAAATTGTTATTAAAAAAAAAAAATAATTTTTTTCTCTCATTGACGTTATTTTGTCATGTTTCAGTACCAAAATGACGTTAAGTTGTCATATTTCAGTACCAAAAAAAAACGTCCATAAGAGTAAAAAAATAACGTCAATGAGAGAAAAAAATTATTTTTTTTTTTAAATAACAATTTCTTGGACGATAATCACTTGAAATTCTCCAATAAAATTTTATTTTTTAACTTTTGAGGTTTCACGAGGAAATAAAAAAAATTTCATAACAAAGTTATATAAAATCAGCAAAAATTCAACAAAAATTTTTTTATAATCAAGAAAAAAAATTAGAAGCGATTGTCGTCACATCTTTTGATTAACGGGGATCATTGCAGAATTAGTTGAAGTATTTTTAGAGCAAAATAAAAAAAAAAAAAAACGGTCGGACTTTGAGAAAATTACGGTTTTTTCAAAAAAACTAAAATATTTCATATATCTGGGATTCTGAAAATTTTTTCATATTTTTTTTCGAAAACTACATTTAAAAACAAAAATTTTGAAAAAAAAAGTTCCCAAACGGTCAATTTTTGAAAAAGTTCTGGCAATTTAAAAATAAAAGAGCGGTTTTTTTCAAAAATTCATAACTTTTTTTGAGTCGGGAAAAAAAATTTGAAAAAATTCTGAAAAATAACTTTCGGGGGGTAGAAAAAGATAGAAAATTTTCAGCGAAATCAAAGGGGGTCAGGTAAAAAATTTGTCGATTTGACATGGAATGACCCATATACACACACACACACACACACGCGCGCGCGCGCGCGCGCGCGCGCGCGCGCACACACACACACACACACACACACACACACACACACACACACACACACACACACACACACACACACACACACACACACACACACACACACACACACACACACACACACACATATATATAGCGTATAAACCAAATGGTAACAAAGTCATCTCATTCATAACGAAGATTCGTTAGTTCGAATCCCCCGAAGCGGAGTTTGTGGCCTAGAGGTATTTCCATTGTATTCGTCAAGCTGGCGGTGAAAATATTCGCGAAAGTTCATACGTACATAGAATCCCACGTTATTCTCCAAATTTATGTGGGTCGAGGGAAAATAAAAGCAGTGACGTTTTTGCGTTCCACGAGTGGTCAAGTAACTCATGAATAATCCAACATCCACAATGAATTCGCTGATGCTAATAAATTAATAGGCCGACGTCTGCCGGAGAATTCGAATGTAAGTTCCGTTCTCCTTTTTTTCCTACATGAAATTTCGCGAATGAGTTGTCTATTTTTCATGCACGAGACGTACACGCTTTTCAAAGCTTGCACCGCTATAAGGTGCATTTACATTATGCCAATTACAAGTTTCATACTATAAAAGTTGGATGAGAGATACGGAAAATTAAAAAAACAGCATTTCATTATTTTTCGAGAAAAAGGGAGTTTTTTATTATGAGGAAAGTCATTTAACGCCTTATATACGCGATAAATTTCAAATTTTTTTTTTCTTAACTTTTGATTCCATTAGCCTGAACGGTTAGGAATATTTTAAGTATTTACAGAATTGAAAAATTCTGTAAAGCTATTAAATTAGGTAAGATTGCATTTATAATAGATACCGCGCGGCGCGCCCGACCGCCACTTCAAAGCCGTTTTTCCACGATTCAATTTTTCGAACCTTGTGAAAGTTCTAACTCTTGAACGAAGGTTCAGATCGCTTTGAAATTTTTACAACATATTCTTAGTATCATCAGCTATCGTGTGAACCACAGAAATAATAATTTCCATGACACAAAAAAATATAAAAAATTAAATACCAACAGAAAATTGAGTGAAAAATTTTAAGTTTAGAATTCTTATTATAATAATTTCTTTTATAATATTGTTGGTTCACACTGAAGATACATTCATTATGCAATTATAAATATGTTAATTTTTTTCAGACACCCACATCGATACCGAGAACTTTCACCATCAACGCGCGCGCAAAAAAAATACATTGCTTTATTATGTTATACCTCCGCCATTTGTTAATATTTCTGATTTTTTTTACAAATACTGAACCATGTGCATAAATGATCTGCAAAAAATGTTGTCAATATATCTGTCATTTTTTTAATCCCGTCTGGAAAAGTACCTTCGAAAATCGGCGAAATCGCGTATATAAGGCTTCAATAAATAACTCTTTATTCGGGATTAAATAATCATCATGATTATTCGCAAATTCTCGGTTGATGACACATAGTCTTTGAATTCTCCATACGGAGCACGTTTCACGTGTTTCTTCGGTCTTGCCAGTTTTTCATCCTCCACCCGCATAAGTATATCGTTAAGGTGCGCACATTATCGCCAAACAAATTGGATGAGGGATGCAATAGGGGTGTTGCGAACACGTTTCATTGGGTAACTTCGGCCATAAACAGTTCGCTCACGGACTGGATATTTATTACGTTTTTATAGCTTCGTTTATAACGATCTCGGAAAAATAACGGAGAGGGATAAATTGGGCATGCCTTTCTGTGGAATTAGGGGTTGGTATATGTAATCTCGTCGCATAAACTCGATGAAGAGGGAAGCTACGTCGTGCTTGTGGGTGAATACATTTTCATTTATACGTTTTTTTTTTTTCAATTGGTCTGAAAGCGACGCGGCTTCGCGTATTATGAGTGGCGCGAGAAACAAAAGAGATGGATGCGAGAAGAGAGAGAGAGAGAGAGAGAGAGAGAGAGAGAGAGAGAGAGAGAGAGAGAGAGAGAGAGAGAGAGAGACATCAAGAAAGGGAAAGTATAAGTACAGCTGCACGTAAAGGCTTACAGCAAAAGCTTTCGTTTCGTAATATGGTCGGAAAGGCTTTAATTGGTGAACAAGTATGTAGTACAGAGGAAGAGAGAGAATGCGAGAGAGATGCGAGAGCAACAAAGCACGAGAAACTAGCTTACGAAAGCAAAGAGCACATTCGCCGAGTTCTGACGTTGGCGGTGTTCATGCTTCGGTAATTTGGCAAAGTTTTAACACAATTGCGTGCATTGAGTGACAGGAAGAAAGGAAGGCGAAATAGAATGGAGCTCGGCTCTCAAGAATGAGCTGCATTCGAATAACAAGCTATTGAAGATCCCGCCGAAAACATAATTATCTTCATAGTACCCTAATTATCAGGTGTTGTAAGGCAAAGTTTGAAGTTAAAAGTTTTCTCTTTTCCATACGCGATACATCAAAGCTTCATAAGTCGACAATTTTCGTTCGCGGTCGGAGCATGTCAATCATTTTTTATAAACTTCTATATAAACATTTTATATAAACTTCTATCAGTACGGTTATAGATAAGTATCCAGCTATTGCTCTTACGAAGTGAATAGTATTATTGTACAAGTCAACAACAAAAAATTCTTGTTTCCGGCAAAATTAGTACGATTTTTTGTCAAAAGACTACCAGCGACACCTACACTGATCTATATTTCAAGCCTACACAGGTTTACACTACTTCACAGGGGTTTTGAATGACTTTTAATTTAAATTTTAATGAATTTCATTTTGACAATGAGTGTCGTTGGCAGCGCGTTTAAGATTTTTTCCTCCTTTTATCACTTTCTGTTATAAATTAATTCAGTGACGTGTCGATGGTAGCAAAGCGAAGACGAGTTGATTGGAACCACCCTAATACGTTTTGTTATATATGCGGATAGTGTATAATTGAAAAAATTTGAAAAGCGATTGTCAATTTTGTGAGAAGTGCTTTATCTGTTTTTTTTTCTTATATTTTGCTTCTTTTGTTTTCTTATTTCTTACATTTGCATCACATCTTGGCTGCTTTAGTGAAGTGCAAGGAGAACTTTGCCACCAAGACATTGAAAATCATGGAGGATATGTATCAGGGAAGGTGGGACACACGCACATGATAGCTGATTGAGTTTGGAGTTTGATGCGCAACTGCCTCGACAAGTCTCACTGAAGGAAATCACAAAAACGAAGCTTACTTAAGGTAGAACGAGCACGCGCTCTTGATTTCTATAGATTTTGTTCAAATTTTAAGCAGACATTGTACATATCATTATGCATGTTTGAGTGAAATTTCAAAACAGTTAACTATCTAGATTAGGATATGATGGGTTTTAAAATTGCAGCTTTTAACCCTGCAGGGTCTGCAATGGCCGAAAGTCAGGTCACATAATTCGTCGTACCATTCTATTGTGTTTATAAAGTTTGAAAAAAAATTATGTTTAGATAGCAAACTAGTTAGGGAAAGAGTGAAAAAATGTTGGTGTGATGGTCGAGCGGATGATTGAGGATTTCGCGGGAGACGATTGACTCAGACACGGACTATTCTGATTTGGATCTTTTATTCCTAATTCGACGTGGCAAGGGAGTGCACGTTGTTGTTCGAGGTTTTAGGATGGACTGCTGGCTCTCGGTCCAGCGGGAGGAAGCGTGGCTGAGCGGAGGGGCCTTAGGAAGGTGGAGGGGATGCCACGCGCGAGAAGCGCGTGGGCTCGGGAACAATGGGACTCAGATGAGAGAGGAGAGAGAGGATTGCTGATGAGGATTTCTAGGAAGGAAGATTTGGTTTCTGCTGAGGGTTTCCAGGAAGGAGGATTAGGTTTAGGTGAGAGCTGTGGGAAACGGTTGATATGAGGGCGTGAGACTGGGTTTGGGAATAGGAATCGTGTGGGACCGTGACATTGGATTGCCTTTACTATTCAACTTTGCTAAAAACGTTCAGTAAAGACAGAATAATTCTTCGCAAAAAATATTTGTCCTCTATAATAAGAAGACATATGGTAACACCGCAGAACAGGATTGTTCAATATTTCGAGAAAAAAATCATTATCGTGTTCCTAAATTGGATTTTACAAAAAAAAATGTATTTTTCCGTGTTCTTACGTACAATATCAATATTGAGTGTTAAGGGGAGATATACACCTAAGAGCCGGAAAAAAGGTCATTTTTGTGAATTTTTTCAAGGAAAACTATTTGAAATTTCGGTTTGGGGTTTTAATTATCTAAAAGTATACACATTCAAAAATATGTTTAATTTTCTTTATTTAAAAATATCAAAAATATACATGGATATTGTATGATCCATGGAGCGTCGTAAAAAAATCTGCGTCTGCGGCACCCCCTGGCGTTTCTTCAAAAATCATCTGAAAAAAAAATCAAAAAGATTATTAAATTAGATACTATAATCTAGTACTTGTCATAGCCGATTTTGAAAATATCGATTTATGACAAAATGGCGGACGTTTGAACATGAACAGTGATTTTTGGGCCAAAAATTAGTTATTATTTTGCCTATAAAACAAAAACTAAGTAACGGAAAAAAAAATCCTATGACAAGTACTAGATAATGGTGTAAAGAATAACCACGAAAAACCTCAAGGCAATCGGTTCATTGGTTTTCGAGAAATTTTGGGTACCGATTTGAAAAACGTGGTTTTGAGAAAAACGCGTTTGAAAATTTGGGAATGAATAAATCATGAAATTTGTCAACTTACATGGAATCATCGATACCAGGCCCATAGTGTAGGTCTTCTACGGTCGACGGAGTGTTCATAGCTTCTAAATCCTCGACCTCGACCATCTAGGTGTATATCTCCCCTTAAAATAGGATCGGTATAGCGATACGATTTTTTTTAAATATACACTTTTGCGGCACCAAATCGGCTATTGAGCTGTTATTCCTGCGGGTTATTACCGCTGAAGTACTAAAGAAATGCTTACAAGTCCGAAATGAATGAAATTCTGTATGAATGTCAGCCTCCTGGGCTGACCGTTTGATATTCAATGTGATGATTTACGAGGGTGGGGTGAAAAGTTTCCGGCCTGACCAAGAAAAACGATATTTAAAAATTTTTTTTTGCTTTATTTTTCAACATAATCTCCATCAACACTGATACATTTCTCATAACTCTCGCATCCCAAAAAAACAGTAGCCATAACCTTGTTTGCCGATAAAATTGTTTTTGCCTTCTTTGGGGTTGGTTCCCCTTTTCCAACCCACTGTTTTGACTGCTCTTTACTTTCAGGAGTGCAGTGGTGGACTCATGTCTCATCAACAGTTATGAATCGACGCAAAAATTCGTTTGGATTACGTCTATACAGCGCCAAATTGTCGGTAGCGTCGAGCGTTAGCAAACGCTCGATTGGTCGAGCGTTAGCAAACGCGGCACCCACCTTGCACACAGCTTTTCCATGTTCAAATGGTTGTGCAAAATATTTCGCACACGTTCAGCTGACATCCTACAGGTCTCAGCTATCTCATGCACTTTCAACCTGCGGTCTTCCAACACTATTTTATGGATTTTTTCAATGATCTCTGAAGTTGTGACTTCAACGGGCCGTCCTGAGCGAAGCTCGTCAGAGGTGCTCACACGACCAATTTTAAATTCAGAAAACCACTGATTAATAGTTGAATATGATGGGGAGGAGTCTCCTAGTGCTGAATCCATCTCTTCTTTTATTTGTTTTGGTGTAAAACCTTTCAAATGGAAGTATTTGATCACAGCACGTTTTTCCAATTTTTCCATTTTTACGAAAACATCGGAAGCGTCTCGCGCAATGTGCTCTGAAACGCAAACTAACGTAGCGATTGGGCTGAAACTGTACATACAAGCTCGGTAGGAATGGTACTGTAGGACGCCGCTCCAAAACTAGACCTAGTGGCACCATCTCTTGGTCCGGCCGGAAACTTTTCACCCCACCCTCGTATTCACTTCAACCACATGTTTCAATCCATTACAAACGACTCCACGAAAACCGTATATGTGACTCTAATAAATGATCCATATGACACGTGACCAATAAATTGTACACAGTTGCTGCATAAAGACGTACGTCAGATATACCGCATTTCAGTTGTTTCGAGCAAATCATTTCTCTAAGTGCGTCAGTGGCAACGGCTTACGAACAGGACTATCTTAACATTCTTCTTCTCGAATCCCATCGCCCCCTCATATTTTCTTCCCACACCCATTGCTCTACCCCCTCACATTTCTCACGCTCACCTTCCTACCTTATTTCGTACGTTCGGTGCCTGTGTCGCGGCATTGTACGAGGCTCTTGACTAGTCGTTGACTCGACTCCCCGAAATAAAGGAATGGGGACACGTGACAGTCGTAGATAGAACGAGGGGTTGGGAGAGTCAGGAGAGTTGAATTTCTCGTATCGCTCGGAGGTTTCTCCTGGTGTCGTATCTCTTTGGTGCTATCTCCCCGAGGCCATACCTAAATTTATGAGCGGGCTCGCATTTATACTACGACGAGGCCCGAAGACGACGACGACGACAAGGAGAGCAACCCTGGCGGTCTAGTAAGCCGATTCACTGACGTAAATCACAGAACCCTCGCGGAGAAAACTCCCCCTCCTCTCCTCCGTCGCACTGTTTCACAGAGACATACACAGAGCAAGACATTCCAGTGTTTTAGGTCGAACACTTTGTCCATGCTCGCCTTTGTTCCGCATAGAAACGAGAGACAGAATGGAGGGGGAGGAAAAATAGCGAGGAATCAGAGTGCCTACTTTCTTCAAGGTGCCCAAAGAGAATACGCGACAGGGTGGCAGCGATGGCGAGATGGAATGAGGGGAAGAGACTCGACGATGGCAACTCAACGAGCAGTTCGCAAAATTCCCTCGTTACACTCGAAACTTCCTTATCGATGTGTCATTAGAACTTACCTTACGGGAAGTGTGCAACTAATGGCAGAAATATAGCGAAACTATCTTTATAAATATATAAGAGCGGTTGGGGCTCCGGTAAAGCACATTGTGGGCGGATGGTTTATTAACCGAGAAGCGTTTTCGCTCTTGGTAATACTCCTGCATAAGATATTTCGCAAGTCGGACCAATGTAACCCCAAGGGGAACATTACATTGTTCCACGGGCATGATCGTTCCCTCATGGCTGACTGCAAAAGCCAAGGCTCGAAAATGCCACTGTCAGACGTAAGTTTTGATAAGCTACCATCAATTTCCAACAGCCACCCTTCTGTAACCCAAAATCTCAAATGTCCGGGCCTGAAATTCGACCAGTTCCTTTGAAAGTCCTTTCGCTTGTAAAGAAACGCCCACTGTGTGCTTTGGATTTTTAATAGCAGTTCGCGTCAATTCGGTAGTCGACATTGACCCCCTACCTGCAGCTGAAGACGTACATCGAGATGCGGATTTAGAGGGAGAGAGGGAGAGAGGGAGAGAGAGAGAGAGAGAGAGAGAGAGAGAGAGAGAGAAATATGGCGTCTTTATACTAGGGATTACCAAGCACCTGGTTCGAGAGATAAACGAGCAAGTGCGGAGTTGGTAAGTGTACTTGTGAGAGGTAAGACGGAGTGTGTATACATACTTTAGCTTAATCAAGAGTGAGAGCGGTGGATGACTGACTTGGCAAGAAGAAGCAAGAGAGAGAGAGAGAGAGAGATGTATGAATCCTGAGACACCCAACGACTCTTCACGGAAAGGGAAGAAGGGTTTTGAGAAACTCAATAGGGTCTTGTAAAGCTAAGGGTTGTAAAGGGATGTTTCAAAGATATGGAAATAGAAGCCAGAGCAGGATGAAGAGGTGAAGAGCGAAGATGGCAAAAGTAAAGAGCAAAGTTTATAAATAAAACGGATGCAAGACAACTCCAAATGCGTGTACTGCATTTCGGCTTCATGTTGCATCAGCTCATCTTATCTTACTAGCACATGCGTACGTGAATGTGTAAAACCGCCGTTTTTGCACGCACAACCCATCGAGAAGTTCAACTCTTTGAGTCGAGGATATCCGTGTGCAAAGCTCAAAGCTCCTTAAGTTTTACAGCTTGCTATACACTAAATGCACTTCAGGACTTATGCTCGAAGGTTTCAAACGAATGTGGCAATCAGCACAAAAAGGATAGTGTAATTTTTTGGCATATAATGCACGGAGAGCAAGCAGCGTCAAGGATACAATGGAAACTGAATTTTTACAAAAAATCACGAAGCTTAGTTTTTGAGGTGATTCATTGTACGATCACTGCACAACAACGCTGTGGCCATTTGAAATATGCCGAACAGCGACCTCCCGTTCCAAGTCCTGAATATTTATTTAAATCTAACAGATCATTCGGTCGATGAATAAACTAGCGAAACATTTAGTTGACTTGAGTAAATGCTTTTCGCCAAATTTAGGGGCTATACCAGTGTGAACGCTGAAAATTTGGGTGATTTTCGGGAATTTTTTGGAAGAAAAGTACTCTATTAAATGTTTCGGAAAATTAGGAATATATTTGGCTATATTTGACCTATATTACATAATTTTTTCATAGAAAAATATTGAGATCCAAGCGACTTATGCGCTGTCTTCAGAGGCACCAAAAAACAAGTTCCTCCACTGCTGACATGATTCCGGCCAATTGAGTAGCTGAAACCGAAAAAGGAAAAAATGTCGTTGAACTGGAAGGTATTTCCTGTACAATGACGTACGATTTTCGAAAAATATCAAAATCTAACAAAATGGCGTAGTTATAAAAAAAGTCTGTTTTCTTGCCCATTAAATGGTCGTTTTTTTCAATGCCAAATCGTCAATTTTCATCCAATCAAAAATATCCTACGTCATTGTAGAGTAAATATATTCAAGAGTACCCAGTTCAAATTTCAAGTCAATTGGATAATTGCTCTTTAAGTTACAATTTCAGCAAATTTGAAAAATCTCATTTCGAGAAAAACGCGATTAAATATTTGACTATCGATTTTTGCAAGATAAAATTATTAGAGATACGGCCTTGAAATTTTTACAGGAAATTCTTGAAAGTATAAACTGTCGAAGAAGGCAAAAAAATGGATTTTTTCAAAGTGCCACACTGGTATAGCCTCTCAACACTCAATGAAAAATTCGTCTGACAGCCATGCGTCAAATACATGGTGTTGAAGTTTGCATCGTTGTGATGCAACGGAAATATATTTTTCGTCGTCCAGTCCAATTTTTTTCTGGCACATACAGACTACAAGAAGCACTGAAACAATTTTAAAGATCCCTATTAGGGGTCCCTAACCTAAACTTACATGACCTAAATCCCAAAATGGATGTAGCTGCTAATAAAAATTAACACATAAAGAAGAATTTTCGTTGCATACCAACGATGGAAACTTCGACACCATTCAAATACAACCAGTTGTTTGGTCCCATCGCGTATTTGTGTGGAAGTCACTAAAAATGTATTAACTTACCAATGTGCCGCATTCAGTGGGTTAATCAAGTTATTCCTCTCGGTGTACATGCCGGGCTACCAGACAGCCCAACGAAGACGGCATGAAGGGTGGACATGGGTGTTCCGAGTGCACGCGCGAAACTCACCGACCCAACAGTCATCTCGTCTACCTACATGTGGATCAAAGCAGGCTGCCAGCTGGTGCCAGCACGCTTGCAGCTTACGCCAAAGCTTCAGTTATAACGCGGTGAAGACGATTCGCCCGTGCAGGTTGATGCACTAGCGAACAGGTATAGCGATGAGCGGCAGACGCTCCGCAGGGTGTGATTAATTCAAAGCTTTACAGCCTGCAAGTAGAGAGACAGCTCTGAGTTGGAGTTTGTGCATGTTGACGAGAATATTATAGGGGGAAAAAGGAATCCGTGGGCAAATCAAGTGTGAGACGACTCCAACTGCCGATCAGATCGCAGCGAAATGGTGAACATTCGGAGCTTCGCTATACCGAGGCTGAAAACGCATGTTTTCTTGTAGCCTTTAGATTCGTGTGATCCATTTCGAACCTGTTCTCCGTTTGATCACTTGCAGCCAACCATACAAGACCATAGGCGAATGGTGAACGCGGATACAGTGGCTACACATATGATTGTCGTAACGAAATCACCACGGAATGGCGAGTAATAGGGTAGCAAAGAAATACTATCAACGAATGAAATTACGACCCCGACTTGGGAATACCCTTTGGGGGGAAAATCATTGAAAAAGCGGAAATGAGATGTTTGTGGGATTTATGGCTCGCAGTGATATCGGGGATCACCAATCCCGATGGGATATTTATCGGCCACACTTCCGAAAGTTTCACGACACGGACTTTCTCTCACCGACCCGAAAAACAAACCGCCCCCAAAGACGCTCGAACCTATCGTGATACCAGAGCTATACTCCCTGACGAATGGCCAAAAAAGTCACTCTATCCCGTACAACGAAACTGATCAGAGTCCCTCGTTCTTCTATCCTCCAAATTTTGATAACTCTTTTGTCTCGCGACTCTTCGATCGTATCGTTCGCAAATAAAATAACCCAGTCATCCTGGGCTTCGACAAGAAAAGCATGCCATAAAAGGTCGATCGAAAGCTCCGCTCTCCTCTCCCTCCGGGAACACGATGGCGCGCGACAATTTAATCAAGCCCGTATCCAAAAACTTCGGAATTCGATCATGAAAATGGGAAGGGATAAAACTGAATGATCATCATACAGAGCGGCGAATGAACAATTCGTTTACAGGTACTTCGAGAGTGCCATTTCAACAAGTATTTGCGGATACGAAAATTGTATACATTTCCATAGACACAGACGCGAGGTAGCAAAATGTAGGTTGTTCGAACAACCATATCTGCCTGTTGTTTGATAAAAGGAAATGTTCTTTCTGTACCCAATACAACCCAATTTCTGGCCAGTCTGAACTTCGCAGGGAATTATTTCCCAGTCGGGCAGTTGTCGTTAATACTCAGAGTGATGCATCGATAGCAATGCGCGTTGCAATTATTACCCAGCATGAAACATTTAAAAAAACGTAAGTTGTTATATGGTTCTCGGAATCATGTATTGAATTCCCAACCACTCGTTATCGTCGAATATCCACATGTGTATGTGTAAAGGGCGTGTTAACGAAGGCATTCTCCTGGCGTATATCCGCGAATTTTATCCGTCTGTCCGTCAAGCAGACCGAGGCCCTGTATAGCGTCAAACTCTGTTTCATCGATCAGCACAGCTGCACACGTCGTTTAATATATATACATATACATGCACATACATGTTCTTCTGACCAAACGACAAAGAGGGACTGGGGGCGAGAGAGAGAGGGAGACAGAACTGAACCCAATCGTACGTGGGACACGTAATAGCAGGTGTATATATAGGTAACGGTACTCTGTACCATTGAACAGCATGTATTGCGAAAGCACAAGCTCTCGAGATTGTATACAGAGGGTGCACAAGCGCGCGCCTCCCGCTATCCCATTTCGTATATACCCATCAACCCTCCAGCAGCCCTCTAGTGCGCGACGTCCGGCATCCTCGGCGGACAACCACACGCACACATACACACGTGTGAGTTTGTGTGTGTGTGTGTGTGTGTGTGTGTGTGTGCGTGTGTGTGTGTGTGTGCGTGTGTGTGTGTGTGTGTGTGTGTGTGTGTGTGTGTGTGTGTGTGGGTAGGTGCGTTCTCGGGCAGATTCATTCGCGGATGAATTCGACGTAACGAGGCATCCGAGCGAGGTTTCCTGAAAACCACCATTCTCACTGATAGATATTCCCCCATAGTGTTCTCTCTCTCTCCCTCTCTCTCTCTCTCTCTCTCTCTCTCTCTCTCTCTCTCTCTCTCTCTCTCTCTCTCTCTCTTTCTCTCTTTCGCGCTTTGTCTCTCCTCGTATACGTACAGTAGTTCACATTCACTATGCGCGCACGTTCCTACGTAGTTTTCAATGTTCTTTTTTTTCCCCAGTACTTTTTATCTATTCACTATTTCGCGTGCACTCGGCCCTCCATTTGGCATTTGAAGCAGCTACGAATATTGCAGACCTCGCACACGTACGGAAAAAGATCGCGTATTCCGTGTAATACGAAATCATTATTTGGCCCCGACTTTTTCCAGTTTTCCGAAGCCGCACGATTTTTTCAGTTGCGCAACTAAGTAGTCCACTTGGGATCGGGTCCGAGTCTGCCCGGTTTTCCGACCATTATTTCGAGCCAAAGTCCACGGGCGTTTAGGGTAAGGTTTTTTTTCGTGCGGGTAACTCGAGGAAATAATACGATGAATTGGACAACGTTGAGATATGGGATGAAAAGGAGCCATCGAAATGGACACATGTGACAATCTCTTACTGGAACTGTGAAACGCGTCCATTTCGAAGGACGAAATTTATCGTGCGTGTGTCACATCCGCTTGTCAATCAATGGGATATGGAAGCGAGCGTTGGGGCAAGAATATATGAAACGGTGACACGCTGTGATATCACAGTCAATGTATCACACGACTAAATATCTCACCAGAATATGAGAGTCGTGGGGCAGATGATTTTGGAAAAAAGTAACACGTGTTAATATCTGCCGCGGTATATAAGATATATGTAAACGACAACATTGCTTTTATAATGTTTTTTTTTCAGGTCGTCTAGGTGCTTTTGAAACATTGTAAACAAACTTGAAAAATGTTAACGAATTCAAAACAAAACACTGCAATATTTTCCCCTCTTGATATTTTGTCTCTAACTCAATAGTTCTCGAGACACGCCAATCAATTGTTCGGACGATTCTCCGAGGTTCGGCCGAAAAAAATTTCAGCAAAACATTCTGAAAAAATTTAAGCGATTTTATAGTTGAAAATGAAAAAAGTTTCTCCTCCTCATATTTAGTTATAAACGCCATACTTTTCGAGTCAAGACACCCTACTCAATAGAGTTTCGAGCAAAAATAGTAATAAAAAAATCTCAGAGGAAAATTTTGAAAAAATTCCAGGCGATCCAGTATAAACTTATGCAACTTTTTACATCTTTGACATTTCCTCTTAAACCATATAGTTCTTGAGTTACGTCGCATTTTCTAAAATTTGTCTTTTTTAGCCGAGAATGAAATAACTTTGCGAAAGAAAAATCGTACGAAACTTAAAAAAAAACGAAAATGTAGCTCCTGCCACTTCGTTCAAGTTTATCATGGATAAACGTGACAAAAAATGTTTCAATAAGTCATACTCAATGACTTATTCCCAATTCTCTCATCAAGTGACCCAATTCTCGTCGGTCGAAAAAACCCGAAAAACAGTCACGTACAAAAGTGCGTGACCGGTTGAAAAAAAATCATAAAAAATGTTCCAAAAAAGCAAAACAAAGCTGAATTTGTTGCCTTCAAAACGCCGTTAGGTACATTTGGTTATCTTTTTTTTGACGAAGTTGTGTGACTTCTAGTGCGGCAAGAAATATCGACTGGTGTATCCAAACTTTTGAGCGGCGGTGTACATATAAACTAATTATCAAACGATTTAAGGCGTTACCCCCACTTGTAGCGCAAAAAAGGCCTTTTTCATGAATTTTTTTAAAGAAAACTACCAAACTTTTTTAATCGATCAATATATCATCTTAAAGAACACATCTTGAAGAACTTTCAGTAATTTTTTTATTGAAAAATATTACATTGTTTAGTGGCAAATGGCCGTCAATGAAATAATGTTTTTTATATACGGTTTGCGGTGACCAACATTGCGGCGAAGTGAATCATCTGAAAAAAAAATGCGGATAGATTTAGTCAAATATAAGTATAAACTAGTCTTTAATCGAAGGATTTAAAAAAATATTCATTTTTCACAAAATGGCGGACAGTCAAAGTTAATGGTTCGATTTTAACGAAAAAAAAACGGCCGTTTTTTGGCTATAAAACGGCCATTTTTTTCGAAAAAAAAAATCGAATGATTGAAGACTACATTTTTATGTATTAAATAAGCCTGCAAATTTTCAAGAAGATCGGTTCATTAGTGTTCGAGTAATCTTGGTCACCGACTTCAGAAATGCCATTTTGAGAAAAACGCGTTTAAAGTTTCAATTTCAGTTTACACGAAGAAAATATTTTTTTTTGTAAACTTACATAGAGTCATCTATTCCGGGCCCATGCAGAAGTATGGGCCCGGATACTTATACTTCAAAAAAATGCAATAAAAACAAATCGATTTTTTCAAAATCGCAAGTGGGGGTAACCCCTTAATAAACATTAATTCTGAATATATTTTGTCGAGTAATCTTTTATGCGCGGTATTTTTCTCGCCTTTTTTGTCCTCTGATCATGCGTCATGGGAACAGCCAAGAGAGTAAATTTCACCTTTTTCTATATTCTGAAACCCCAGTCAGGGAAAAATGTTCCGGGCATTACGGATTTCACAAACGCTTCGTCGGATGCTCAACCAAAAAAAAATGGTAATCCCGCATACTTTCCACGATTTCCCCCAAAAATTTGAAGGTTTCGTAAAAGATGAACGACGAATTGATCACTAAATGTGAAAAACACACCGGATTGGAGCTAAAAAAAATATGCACAAAAAAATGCAACGTTCACCCAAATTTGCTCCTTATTTCCCTATCCCAACAACTGCCTTTATTCACCGATCTAATAAAGAAGAGTCGCCTTAATGAGAAGAACATGATCCCCCGTCTAGCTAGGTTAATGCAATACACCTGATACACGTATATACAAGCAGTCTGTAATATCAGGGCAGTTACCGAGCACGCATTGCCATCATGTTTTCCACCCATATAGTGGCTACCTATATATACACCTTGGCTAGTAGTAATGGGGGGTACTTGAACGGACGGGCGAGACAGAGAGAGGCAATGAGAAAGAGAGAGAGAGACTGAGTGAGAGAGAGTGGAGGAGACCGAGAAGAGAGCAGAGGTCGCTGCCTCGCCCAACCACAGGGACCCCTAGCTCTCTAATCTGCATCGCTAACTACCCTCGCAGTTTATCCCTATCCAACAAGACCAGAGAGATGGCGCTCTCTTGGCTCCTCTCATCTCGGATGTGTGCGTGGGAGAAAGAGAATGCAGCCGTAATACTGACGGCCTACTACTCTCGGTGATGGCATCGCCACTAAGGGTGCAAACGTTGTCACCCATTATACACAGGCAGACGTTTATGTGCAGGTATATATATATATATATATATATATATATGCATGTATGTATGTATGTATGTATGTATATATACATATGTGTGTGTATGAATATTTATATAAAGGCTATTTCGAGGACCATCCTATCCCGAAAATCGAACTTTCCCTATATCTACTGACGTGTACGTGTGTGTAATTGTCTATCTCGAAATTTTGGGGGAATAGGAGCGTTGAGTATTTAAAAGCCTCGCGTGCCCTCTTGACTGCATAAAGGCTTCAGGGATGGCATTCCAGATCCCTACCCCCTTCTCTTTCTTTCTCTTTCTCTCTGTCACTACTTCAATGGTCTTTGTCGTCGTTAAGGGATTTCACTATCTTGCCGCGAGTTTGGCAAATGCCAAGTCTCACCGAATTAGCCTTGCAACGAGAGCTACCGTTGTATCCTCTCTCTCTCTCTCTTCCTTTTCTCTCTCGGTGTCGCTATTCGAGCGGTTTTAATCGGAATGTTATCGGAGTGGATTAGTACCAGTCTCGGGAACGAACGAACGAACCAAGGATTTTCGGTACGTCGAACTGTCTGCCTAACGTTATCTTCATTCGTTCATACAGTAACCGCATTTCTCTCCAGGGGCAATTTTAGTCCCGAGCATTTTTGCTCCCAACCGACAACTTGAAGAAGTCGTAGAAACAGAGTACGTAGATATAACTAAATGTGTTGGAAAAATACCGGAGCGATAATTTTCATCGTTATGAGGGGGAAAAAAAACGATTTTTTAAAGAAAGGTTCACTTGGTTCTTCTACTTAGACTTTTTTCCACCCTTGAACCCAGTCGTACTTCATATCCGCAATATTTCTTAATCTCCTCTATGCAAATCCGCACTCTCTAAATTCCATACCCTCTGCTCGATGCGTGCGACGACTCTCGTGTTTATTTGTTTTTCCAGCTCATAAAATCACTCGTTTCCGATCCTTACAGAACACTCGATTCACGACGACCTACACAAGCCTCTGCGACGATATTAAAATTAATTGCTCGACCGAATCGCCGTTCGTTCGAGTTTTTCTTTCGAAATAACGAGCACGAACGCGACGGACTCGAGAGGGTTGTTGGTCGCTGCGTCATATTTCTTGCCTCGTCTCTTTCGCGACTGGAATCTCTTGATCGAGGACTAATTCGGCGATTTTATTTCTTAGATAACTATTTATACTTTATCAGCACTTGTTAATTTTTTAATGTTGCTTCGCATGTCCTTTCGGACTTTGACGACCGCCTTACACCTTCACCCAACACTTGACAACTTTCTGCAGCCAATGCAGCCAGAAGAATTGTAAGTTTTTAGTCTAAACGATTCGGCAAGACTCGTGTCGATCCAAAATAGTTCGCTGATCACGAATGTTGCAGTCGCAACTCGAACGAATCAATACTTTCGGTACATCTGCAATTTTTACACACACATGGCTTTCCCGGATTAAACTGCTGGAAAATGATGAGATTACGAAATTCATGAGTGCTTGATGATAGCGCACCGAATAAGGGTAATAGGTATCATAAAACGGGGTTAAATTGACTTTAAGGGTAACCTTGACAGTTTTTGGGGCTACTTGAACCGAGTGTGGTGTGCGAGCCCACAGACTAATTGGTCTTTAACTTTTTTCCTATTGTTGCTCAAATTTGTTGTTCAAATTTATTATAATGTTGCCAAAGTTGATTGTAATGTTGCTCAAGTTGACTTTGATCTCAATGATAAATAGAGGACTGATTAAATGCCTATAATAGTACCCTAGGCACTTGATATTTCAATGTAAAATGTTTCCTCAGTAACGATGATAATTTGATCGTAAAAATTCGTTATTTTTTTATGTTTAATTCCATGTATAATGCATAAAGTATGACGGGCTTACATACAGAGACGGCTAAAAGTAAGGTTATGTTTGAGTATTTTTTTGTGTATCAAACTGAATTTTATTGAGCAACCATGATATACATATTAAAGTATGACATTTTATCTACATTGTGTGAAAATTTGGTTAAAAAATTTCAAACGCTGAAGAAGTTACAGTCGTTTTCCTGGGACGTGTTTTTGTTGACAGCGTTTGCAGTACCAGACGTGCCTCTGCCATTTTTTATGTAAAAATCTATTTTTTTCCTAAAGTAGATAGATAAAACTAGTACTTATCAAGCGGAATTTAAAAATTTAATTTTTTCGGGCCATGGCTGTCACTGGAATAAAACTGGCGATTTTTCGCTTCAAAATTGTTCGGTACTTATGATGAAAAAAAAACTATGCCACATATCGAAACAACGGCTCGATAAGTACTAGATTATTGTGTGAAGCACGACTGTGCAAAACTTGATCCCGATCGGTCCAGTAGTTGCGGAGATATTTCTAGTACCGATTGTGAAACACTGCTTCGAGTAAAACGCGTTTAAAGTTTTAAGTACACTTTACACTGAAATAACTGGTTTATTTCAAACTTACATGAAATCGTCGATTCCTCGGCCATAGGAACCCACCCACTGTTCGAAACATGACCTTGCTATACAGAAGGTCATAAATACCCGGAATCCCACATGAGCGAGAACAGCCGGCTCATAGTCAAACAGATGACAAAGGCCGCGTCTACCTGCGCCCCAACCGTTAGTCATTGCTCACCCAGTGAGTTACAAAACTCGATAACTCCGTCATTACTGCGAATTTTCTTATGAAATTTTCAGGGTAGACACTCAAAGGATAGTACTTTCGAATGAGCACCTTTTTGAAAAATCGATCTTTTTTACCTACCCAGGTGTATGTAAGCCCTCAGTTTCATTTACCAAAATGATGTCAAAGTAACCCTTAATCTGTGACATAATTTGCATTTCAATGCCCTGTAAAAAAACCCACATTCGAGGTTACTTCAACGCTTTAAAAATGTATATATATATAAAATTGTGGGGGGTGGTGGGGCTCGACTTTCCTAAACTTTTGACAGTCAAAGTACACATTGTTCTAATGGAGCAAAAAAGTTGGAATTTGGGATGTTAAAAAAAGTCACCTGCAAAAAACTTTCAAAACCTGTTAAAACTAACCCAATTTTACGGTACTGCATGAGTAGCAAAAACCAACAGCGTTATAGCAACTTAGCAGAATCAGGTTGGTGACTCACGCTATTGGCCTCACACCAGTAACACCTAGTGAGTTACCAAAAAGCCGCTGCTTTCTGCCGCCCATAAAATGTTACCCTCAAACCTCTTTCAATCCATTCGAGTGAAGAACCAAAAATGGACTGGCCAACAGAACAACTGTGAATCAGAGATATCCGACTTCCGCATCAAGCGGTGTTCGCTTCCCGACACCGATGTAACGAGTACTTATATTTGGATAGCTACTGTGACATGCAGTTATCGAGATGCCCCTGCGACTCGTTGCATACATGGTGATTATCGAAATATTTTCCCGCCACCGGATGAGAATGTATCATGTACTGCACTGGGTACTCGATGCGAATGTAGCTGTTAGCGGTGACATTTCGATACCTGGGCACTAAAGTGGCGTTGAAAATTAGGATACTCGCCACGTCAGTATCAAGGAACTTTTGTTTGATCCAATCGAAAAGTAGCTAGCCATTCACATCTCTGTGTAAAGCTACCCCTGTCATACAAGCGAATAAAACGTTACCATTCCCGAGTCGAAATTTTCAGCCTATTTTAAAGGCCTTTGATTTTATGTCAGCCTCACTTGAGTCTGTTCACTGCTAGAAGTCCTTCTATGGGCCACCACATGCTCTTCCTTTGCTGCTTACCTCCTGCATAGGCTCTTGTACTCCTACCTAACCTAGCTGAAGTCGTTGCAGCTCCTCTTTTGATTGCGTTTAGACCTATCGCGCATTTGGCTGTTTCGACGAAACGAGGGTGGGGATGGTCGCATTCGAAAGAGCGGGTCTGATAGTTTTCAGTAACCGTCATGCGTTGAACTAGGTAGGACCGCGCGTTCGCCGTAGAGGCCTACTTTTCCAATGCCCTTTCCATTATCTCCACCCAGCGAACCTTTCGCACTCGCTTCAAACTTGCCCCTGCAGCTCCAGCAAGTCTCCAAAGTGGAAGAAATGGATCTTGTGCAAACAGTTACAATATGTTTGATAGGAATTGCCCTCACGTATGCATGCATACGCGGATCCCTATAGCAGGCACGCATGGATACGTATAGGTACTAGCATACGTCTGTTGGTGTATGCTTAGGCATGTATGTGTGCGGGTATATACGTGTGTCTACGCATGCGCGTATTCAGGCATATGTATCTCCATATGCGTAACAGAGTGTATGCGTGTGCGTGTATACGTGTGCCAATCGACGTCCTCCTTAGCGCCTGCAAGTGGAGAAAAAGGAAATTCGTTCCCGTTCTAGGCGTTAAGTAGGAGCTCATTTTATATTGAATACGAAGCTACTTTACTGCCTTTATCTCCTACCACTGTGAGGATCTGGAGGGGCAAAATAGGCTGAAAACATCGACTCGGGTTATTGATTGTTTCTCGACTTATGTGCGACTTATTTTGGTAAGGGATTTAAGATACTTTTTAATTGGTACTATTCCAGGCCTCAGATAAGGGCGATACACAGTACGTAACATCGGAGGGAGCGATTGATCTGTGGAACAAGGGTGGAGGAAAATACTTTCCAACGCCACTTTAATCGGCAATCTTCTTGGTCGAAGATCCAGCGACGTGTTTTCTGTATGAGCGAAGCTCCGGTGGATCTCTCGAATTTTCCGGAGTGTTCTCACTCTCAGGCAGCTCGTTTCGCCTCCTCGTACCCTCAGGTTCCCTTCATCCGTTCCTACGACCTACTCGCCACCCCTAGTTTCGACAAGATGATCTTGCTCATCGTCTGGGAGGAGTGTCGACGAAACTTTTAATTGCTAAACGCCTGAGTGCGACCTCATTGACTGTATCCACTGCCGAAGTAACACTGTGTAAGTACGTGTACACGAGGGATAATTATAGTGGGCGTGTACGAGTATATTGGAAGCGGATGAAAAATCGGCTGTCGTCACGAGTGCCATCCGGACTATATATTCTCCGAAAGTATCGGATCTCTACATCGGAGGCTCTTGATACAGCTGACTCTCGCCTGCAGCCTCTACATTCACGATTGTCACCTTCGATTCAGGAGAACCGCGGTTTTCCGCAGTTTCCCTGTGCCCTCGTGCAAACGCGATGCAGCAGTGCGTCAGGAAAAAGTGGCTGTAGGCAACCCTCCGAAGGGCCTCTCAGGAACTGGAAATGGGTAAGTCACAGATTTTGCGGCGAAAGTGAAAGGGATCGTGAAAAAAGTTTCAGTAACGCACCACGAACTGTGGCTAGTAAATATGAATACGTTGAAAGGGGTATTATTTTAATGTAAAAATGGGGGAGAGGGGTAGAGTCGTGAAGGAGAAAGTTAAATGGAAAAAGTGGATTTCACAATTATCCGCAGAAAGACACAATTCCTTTTGTACGTTGTAGGAGTGTGACACATTACGAGGGTTAAGATGATTCAGTGGTGGGCGCGAAAAAAGTTGTGACGGAACAAGGCGAATTGGGAAGGGGAAAAACGTAAGAGTGTCGCCCGGAGCCCAAGTTATCAAGAGATACGTATATCGAGTGAAGTAAGAGCACGTTCCTCTCTCACTCCCTTTCGAGACAGAAGTTAAGTTATCGAGGCACTTTGCATAATTTATCCCAGAGCCTCCGTAGTCCGGACTACTATCTATATAATATTGGATTTATCTGTATGTATGGAAACTTTGTACCGAGATCACCGCGATTATTTTTAGAGTGTATTAAAAATTATAGTAACGAGACGGAAATGGTCTAGACGTCGCCATAAGCGAGTCGAGATACTTGAGAAAAGCGGAGAAAAAGGATAATAAAAGAAAATACTCGGAGGAAAGTAATGAACGTGCGGTCAGTGCGCGACTACAGCAACCTCTTGCGTCAAGCAGCGTTGGCCTGGACCAATACTTGAATGGGAGATCGCTCTGGTGTGCGTACCCGCCAACTACCGGAAAGCAATTCTACTGAATTTTGATTGGTAACACAACAGAAACTCGCTAAAACATACCTGCGTTGGGCAAACGTTTCCCTGTTTCCCTGTGCCCTCGTGCCTAATGTAATACAGTGGTGTGTGGGGAAACGAATTACTGCAGGGTTTGTAAGAAAGTGGAAATAGTGAACTGACCAGTAGGAAGACTTTTAGTTTACAGATAACCTTTCATAAAGATATCGATGGGACAATGGAGAGAATTTTTTTCGTCGTCAAATCAAGGCATATATCTCGGTTAATT
The DNA here is from genome assembly GCA_944452715.1 of Ophion slaviceki. Taxonomy (NCBI): domain Eukaryota; kingdom Metazoa; phylum Arthropoda; class Insecta; order Hymenoptera; family Ichneumonidae; genus Ophion; species Ophion slaviceki. The sequence goes on from OX101788.1 coordinate 22,912,644, forward strand.
TTCAAGATTTTGTCACAAAAATTTGTATAAAACTAGATGAATATATACTTCATAAAATGAGTATACACCCGATCCTTTCATAATTAGTTATGTCTATGCAAAAAACGCAATTATTGACGACAAAGCACCCGTTACGTAACGGAATAGGAGGGGGGGGGGGGGGTCTGGCCAAACGTTACGGTCCGGTTACGTGTGGGGGGGGGGGGTAAAAATTGGGAAATTTTGCGTTACGTAATTTGTGTACGCTCCTCAAGGCTACATACGCAGGCGCATGACGCACGAAGGTATCGCTACAAGTTAGCGCATGCGCGATAACCCGCTCCCCGTTACCAGTGTTGCATCATACATTGTAAGGGACCGCCGCGCGGCGCCAATAATAAAAAATCGTTCCAGATCAATCGTAAGTATTTCTTGTAACATTACACTTACCTATATAAATTTCCTGTTAATTTCTCTCTTATTTCATGTTTCTATGATTTTAAATATTTGAATGGGCTAACGTGGTCTGTATATTTTTCATTTTGATTTTTCCACAGACGTAGTCGACAAGTATTGAGGCCTACCAAATTTAACCTTAGGCCTTATTATCGTTACTCTTTTCGTAACAAGGTTGGTTGTTTTTTAATGGATCTTTCATTACTTTTGAGACGCTACAAATGTAAATAAGGTGCGAATATGGTTCCTAATTCATTAATCTCCATTTTCAGTGCCCACGGGAAGCTTTTACCGTATGGTTCACCGTAGTTCGAGTTCGAACGATGATGAAGACAATGTGCCGCTCACTTGGCTCAGAGCGGCATTTCGTCAACTTATGCCCTCACCAGTGAAAGATACAGAAGAAAACCTACGGTTAGGCAAAAAGCCATAAATTACAGAGGAACTCTGGTCACGAAAGCTCTGTTCGATAAAAATGATGAAGATAAGAAAAAAAATAAAAAGACCTCCACCACCAAAGGCAACCGCGGTTCACGAAAGCACAGCTGACATGATACAGTGCACAAAATGCGGAAAGTGGTACCATGAGAAGTGCGTTGGTTTGTCGCTTGAAGATACCGCTCAGTTTGAGTGCCCTGATGGCTGTGAAATGTGCAAATGTATAGTTTATATGCGTTTCTAAAATGTAATTTGTGCATTTATATGATTGTTGATCGGAAATACCAAATGTACAACATGCAGTTTAATTATTCAAGTACGTTAAAGCCGTAGGCCTTATTATCCTACCATAGTAAAATAAGGCCTATTAGCGAGGTTTTTAAAATCATTAAATTTTGTTTTTGTTTATGGTGGAAGTTGCCATTTTTTGTTTACATTTTATAATTGATATAAAAGTTCGATTATCATTCAAAACCGTTGGTTAATTTGATTTTCTTCATTTTTATGGCCAATCTCGCTTAGCTTAAAATACGGCCTATTGACGAGGTTTTTAAAAACATTACATTTTTTTTTGTTTATGGTGGAAGTTGCCATTTTTTGTTTACATTTTATAATAATTGATATAAAAGTTCGATTATCATTCAAAAGCGTTGGTTAATTTGATTTTTTTTCAGTTTTATGGCAAATCTCGTTTAGCAAGGCCTTATTACCCGCAGGTACCTTAGTTCAACCACCCTTGACGGGTAGTATGATATTCATGAAAAATGTAATTTCTCATTTCCTCGAAATCCTCGACCTCCCTTTTATCCCATCTGGCACCGTAAAATAGATGAACCACGAATATATTTGATTCTCATCTTGAAATAAATTGAACGGAATTCCAATTGATCCGATGGAAATTTCCTCGGTGCCTTTAAATCCATCGAACCATGTAACGACAAATTCGCTGAAAAGGGATTTCAAAAAGTGGAACAAATCTTGTATTTTCCTCATTAAATGTTGAATATTCAGGGCCGGGTTGAAATTCCGAACTTTGAATGCTCCGACGGTTTAAAATTCCGAATTTTAATGTTCTGAAATTCAAAATGGGGCCGGGTTGAAATTCCGAACTTTGAATGGTCAGAACGCTCAAAACCCCGAAAAATCAAAACTCCGAAAGAATTTTACACGAAAGACCAAAACTCCGAAAATCTGAACACCGTCAAAATAATTCGGCTATGGAAGTTTTAAAAGTTTCAAAATTTTCAATAAATCGACGAATTATTTCAAGAATTTTTTTATTCGGAAGTGATTTTGCGTCAGTTTTGAAATTTGTCCAGACAATGTTATACGTTCTACATCATTTTTAGTTAACTGTGTAGACTTTCGCTGGCATGATCTTGACATGAGGGCCGGGTTGAAATTCCGAACTTTGAATGCGCCGACGGTTTAAAATTCCTAATTTTAATGTTCCGAAAGTACAAGGTTCGTCAAGATTATTGCAGCGAAAGTCAACACAGTTGACTGTAAATGATGTAGACCGTATAACATTGTCTAGACAAATTTCAAAATTGACGTTAAATCTCTTCTTAATAAAAAATGATTCTTTAAATAATTCGTCGATTTATTGAAAATTTTGGAACTTTTAAAACTTCCATAGCCGAATTTTTTTGACAGTGTTCAGATTTTCGGAGTTTTGGTCTTGCGTGTAAAATTCTTTCGAAGTTTGGTCCTTCCGGGGTAGTATATTTTCGGAGTTTTGAGCGTTCTTATCATTCAAAGTTCGAAATTTCAACCCGTCCGCGATTATTCAAGGATGGATTCCAACCGGGAGCACAATTGAACGAATCACGCGGACAACCTTCGAGTTGCAGATTCTGTTGATTTCTTTTTCGTACGATCCAATTTCGTTCGTAAAAATAATAAAAGTAAAAATGGAAATACTCATTCCGTCGAAAGGGACAGAACGTTCGCTGCCTTTTTGCGCCGCGCACGAGAAAAAGACCGGAAGTGGGACCGAGGCAAAGGCAAAGATGTGAAAAGGTAGGTAATGCACCTGCACTATCGCCCTTCGCCTCAAGCTATCTCTCTTTCTCTCTCTTCCGTTTCTGTTGCCCGCTCTTTTATTCTCTCTTGCACATCCGTCGATCGAGCGCCCCAAAGTGCACTTTGGCGAATATCAAAAACTTTAACGACCAAAAGCTCCGCCGACTATTATCCGAGGGGCAAGAAATCTTTATTCGTATTACTGAGACTTTTTATTGTACCTTGCGCGACAAGTTAGTATCGTTATGGGGCCACTGTCGGCAACAAATAGCCTGGCTCGGAGCAGAGACCCTTTTGAGAACGTAAACACGCTCGTATAATTGTACATGCCAACACCGACCAACGGCGGTCACCCATCTCAGTACTGGCATGCGCGTAAACTTTCCCCCAGTTCCCCTGTGCCTTCGTACGAGTACGGTACGTTCGGCATTATGGAAAGTGAATAGCTGTGGGATAAACGTCAAAGGGATGGGACCCTAAATGCCCAAAAATGCATACCTATGAATATTGGAAAATGATGGAAAATCAGATCAAGTTTTGTTCAAATTAAGGCCTTGGGCCACGGTAACGGGTATAAAATCATGTGCGAATTTAACAAATTTTTTTCGTATGAAAAGTGATTCACTCAGAAAGTTAATTACACACCTATCTAGTATGAATATCAAGCCTTTAGAAAATGTATTTTTTTTTCGATGTACAAAATGACCGACAACTCGAAACTTCTCTAAACAGCTTTTTTCCAATTAGCGTGACAAATAACTTCAACAATTTTAACTGGATTTACTTCAAATTCAAAAGTTATGTTCCTAATTGCATTTCGCAGATAAGTACGTACGGAATTTCTGATTAATCGAAAAAAAATTATTTTATGATTCGTTTATGAGCAGTTATAACGAAATTTTTCACTGAAAATTCATTTCTTAAGTTCAAATACCTACAACTTTTGAATAAAACAATATTTTTTAAATTCCGTACGTACGTCTCTAGGTATTCTAATGTAGATTGACGAGAATTTTTTTTTTTGTTCTAGGTAAAAAATTGTGGATGCTAAATGTCACGCCGCGGAGCGCCTAAAAAAAGATAACAAAAGAAAATATTAGTAGTCGGCCATTTTGTACATCGAAAAAAAATAGATATTTTTTAACAGTTTGATATTTATACTAAATAGATGTGTAATTAATATTATGAGTGAATCACTTTTTCATACGAAAAAAATTGTCAAATTCGCACATGATTTTATACCCGTTACTGTGGCCTAAGGCCTTAATTGCGGCAACTATTTCAGGTTAGAAGTTTTTCCGTAGATCGAAAAGAACGGTGGAGCCTGTTAGGTTTAAGGGGTCTTCTCACTTTAGACGCTAAAAAAGGCTATTTTCATGAATTTTTTATAGGTTTATATTACAGATATTGATATAAAAGTTGTTACACTTAGTAATTGCACTTTCGAAATACATTTTTGAAAAAATCGTTTATTCAAGTAACTATTTATAGACGAAAATAGTAGTTAAAAAAAAGTCCTGAAATTTTTTTTTAATGTACTTCAAAAGTGTATTTATTAAGTCTAACAACTTTTATATCAATATCTATAATATAAACCTATGAAAAAAGAATCATAAAAATAGCCTTTTTTAGCGTCTCACGTGAGAAGCCCCCACAAGGTCTCTCCGAGGTTTCTGCCCGGAGCACGAGACGACTCCAGATCGGGTGGAGCTCTGCAATTTGTTGTTATTATTTTTGCGAGAGAGAGAGTTCCCCTGAAGCGTGTTAGCGTTCCAGACGTTCGCGAGACTGCGTGAGAGAGGCTGGTAGAGATGAGCAGAAGAAGTACATACTGAGAACGGACGCGGAGGAACAACGATTCCCTTGGGTAACGGATAATGCTTTCGTACTTTCGAGGGCTGGAGAGTGTTTACGCTGAGACTCCTCCGTGAAACGTTACGAATGCCGGAGAGATGGGAAGGAACGCTCGAGTGTACGAGACACCGCGAAAAAAGCCAAGAGAGAAAAGGAGAGAAGTAACGCAGCTTCTGAGCGTCTCGCGGGATTTTCCGCGGAATCTTAACTACCCTTCTTGCTGTTCTCCTGCGCAGAGCTTAGAAAGGAAGAGAGCTATAGCGAGGGAGAGCCAGAGACGGAGAAAGAGAGAAAAGCAAGAAACAGACAGTAAAAGGAGAAGAAAAATGGAAGTAATAGAGATCGAGAGAAGGGAGTGAGAGAGAAACGGATATGTCTTCAGGTAGTTCCGTCTCGCCCTGCACGAACTTCGATACTGTAGGTATTTAAACCCTTTCCCTTGGATCTTCTCGAGTACACAGTTAGGTAGTAGTCAAAGCCAATAAGTACACAGACATTCGGGTACTCGTCTTTCGAGAAATTCTCCGAGTTAACGGTCCCTACAGTGTGCTCTCAATACGCACGAGCAAAAGTCCTCAAGATGCTCTCTCTCTCTCCCTCTCTCTCTCTCTTTCTCTCTCACCCTTTTGATATAATTTGGTATCATAGCCACACCGGAAGGTTTTCGATTTTCCGCCCCCAACAGCTTCAAGAGCATCATTCCATTTTAGTATTTAGTTTTAAGTTTTAGCTTTAAGGGGCTATACCAGTGCGACACTTTCAAAAAATCGATTTTTTTGCCTTTGTTCGACAGTTTATACTTTCAAGAATATCATTATCATTTATATAATTTATATCAATATCATTTTATCTTGCAAAAATCGATAGTTAAATCTTTAAAGGCTTTTTTCTCGAAATGATATTTTTCAAATTTGCTGACATTGTAACTCAAAGAGCAATTATCCGATTGACTTGAAATTTGAACTGAGTACTCTTGAATATATTTACTCTACAATGACGTAGGATATTTTTGATTGGATGAAAATTGACGATTTGGCATTGAAAAAAACGACCATTGTATAGGCAAGAAAACAGACTTTTTTCATAACCACGCCATTTTGTTAGATTTTGATATTTTTCGAAAATCCTACGTCATTGTACAGGAAATACCTTCCAGTTTAAAAACATTTTTTCCTTTTTCGGTTTCAGCTACTCAATCGACCGGAATCATGTCAGCAGTGGAGGAACTGTTTTTTGGCGCCTCCGACGGCAGCGCATAAGTCGCTTGATTCTCAATATTTGTCTATTAAAAAAGCTATGCAATATAGGTTGAATATAGCCAAATATATTCTTAATTTTCTGAATCATTTAATTGAGTACTTTTGTTCCAAAAAATTCCCGAAAATCACTCAAATTTTCAGCGTTCACACTGGTATAGCCCCTTAAGGGGTTACCCCCACTTGCGATGTTGAAAAAATCGATTTTTTTATTGCAGTTTTGCAAGCGGCATCGTCTGCTGAAGAACTTCTGTATGGGCCCGGAATAGATGACTCTATGTAAGTTTACAAAAAAAAATATTTTCTTCGTGTAAACCGAAATTGAAACTTCAAACGCGTTTTTCTCAAAATGGCATTTCTGAAGTCGGTGACCAAGATTACTCGAACACTAATGAACCGATCTTCTTGAAATTTTGCAGGGTTATTTAATACATAAAAATGTAGTCTTTAATCGTTCGATTTTTTTTTTGAAAAAAAAATGGCCGTTTTATAGCCAAAAAACGGCCGTTTTTTTTCGTTAAAATCGAACCATTAACTTTGACTGTCCGCCATTTTGTGAAAAATGAATATTTTTTAAAATCCTTCGATTGAGGATACTAGTTTATACTTATATTTGACTAAATCCATCCGCATTTTTTTCAGATGATCCACTTTGCCGCAATGTTGGTCGCCGCAAACCGTATATATAAAAACATTATTTCATTGACGGCCATTTGCCACTAAACAATGTACTATTTTTCAATAAAAAAATTAATGAAAGTTCTTCAAGATGTGTTCTTTAAGATGGTATATTGATCGGTTAAAAAAGTTTTGTAGTTTTCTTAAAAAAAATTAATGAAAAAGGCCTTTTTTGCGCTACAAGTGGGGGTAGCGCCTTAAGGAGGTATCCAGCTCCGAAAACTTCAAAAAATCGCTTCTTTGTATATTGTTATAGTATGAACTTTCAAGAATATTTAAGGACCAGCCGAACCCTGATATTCTAAAAATTGACGACGTTACACCTATTCTAGTAGCACGGTGTGCGTCAGGATTACCGCGATCCATCGAGTTCGAATGCGATTATCTCGAAACTACATATCTTAACCCGGCGGTACTGATATCTTGAGTAACTTTCACACTATTCATTTGAAATTGCACAGTTAGCGTTCAAACAGTAGTCATTTTCGGTTCACGATCACATTTTTTAATTGGATGAACCATTTGTTAATAACAATGACTTTAGCATGCTGTTTTCCAAGGGAAAAATGAGGTGTTCTTTGCAGAAGCTGTCATTTCTCGTATTTTTCGAAATATCGAAGAGTGGATCGTGAACCCATAGCCAGTAGGATACATTTGTAGAAATTTTTTGTTTGTTTTCGTTTCAGATTACATTTGAGCCTGGTAGAGATCCCGCCGTTTCGGGCCTCGCCGGTGGAGGACTGCAACGCCAACTGCAGCACCACGAACACTAAAAGATTTTCTTCCAAAAAAATGATATTGTAACCACAAACATGTGTACAACATGCTGGGAAACAAATAATTTATTCCAACGAATGTGTTACAGTCGAACCTCGATATAACGAACCTCGATACATATAAATCCTCGATATAACAAAGATTTGTCCACTCCCTTAATTTTCGGAAACTACGTTAGGAATTTCACGAGTCTGCAAAATCAAATGGGCACGCGTGAAATAGGCGTTTCATGGTCGTGAGGTTTGAGGACTTTGCTGACAGTCAAACTTCTTCCATTCTACGGTCTATTGGAACTTTCCAAAAAATCGTCAAACCCTTAATGGACTTGGAGCAAACACACGTGAAGCGAAATTGAAATTCTAGGAACAAACATTCTCACTCGGGGATGTGCCACTTTAATTTCAACGATCGCATTTACGGCCACTAACGTCGAGCGAAACAATCGACCGCCCCCGGTGGACTGGTATTTTAAACGAAAGCGCGCGTATTTACGAGGCACAGTACTTTTGCCCAAGTGCAACTGTCTTCTTCCTGTTCCTTCAGTTGCGAGAAGCGCTGGTGACACAATAGGAGATTCAAATTCACCGGTATAATTTCGAAAGTTGAGTAAACGAGGGTTTTCGCAATTTCTAACCCCCCCCCCTTCTCTCTCTCTCTCTCTCTCTCTCTCTCTCTCTCTCTCTCTCTCTCTCTCTCTCTCTCTCTCTCTCTCTCTCTCTCTCTCTCTCTCTCTCTCTCTCTCTCTCTCTCCTCCCCCTCCCTCCCTCTCTCTCCCTCTTCCCCACCCTCGCTTTTTCGCTTGCTTCTTCAGTGTCTCTGTGGCAAAACGGTTTTACAACTTTTTCCCCTCTACTTTCTCGTCGTTCGACATGAATTATCATTTTTATTGAATCGATTGGAGTTCAACGAGATAAATATTCATTAGGGAGATGAGTTCCCGCAAAAGTTGGGTACCTACGAACCCGTTAATCTCGAATTACCCGTCCCATTTTCTCGAACACTGGCGCCGATTTGTTTGTTTGCACTCGGAGCGTTCGTTCTCGGCGACAAAATAAAAACGAACCTAAAGTGAACCACCGTCATTTTCGCTGGGAAACCCTCAAGAAAAAGAAGAAAACGAGCATTGCTCGCTGCGCCATGTTTACGACAAGCAAGGCAAAAAAAATTAGGTTCGAAAGTACCGAGCAGACGCCTGTGTATCAACTGGTAAGGCTACGTCGTACTTTTTTTGATAGATCACCCGATCTGTCACGTAAGCAAGAGAGCATTGCACTTTCAAACCCCCCAAGCAACCCTCCTCGCCCTTGCTCTTACTCTCGCCGCCAGATTCTACTTCTACTTGAGCCGCTCTAACCTCCAGTAGTGGAAATTCCGAACTGAATTGACAACCTGTCAAACTAAGGTTCAACCTTGCATCGTTGGAACGCAATCATTTTTTTTTAATCGCCCAATTTATTGCGCGAATTGAGGCTACGAAAATTCCTTTAACATTTTCAGAATCCTTATTGGAGATCGACAGCCTCAAAATGCAAAAAATAGATTTTGGTAAATTAATAAATTAGGGGAAAAAACAATCGGTAAAAGGGATCGTCAATCTCAAAAGGGTCTAAGAACGAACATTGCGAGAGAAAAGCAATTTTCGTTGCACTCCAATGTTGGAAATAGTAGTGCTGGTACGAGTGAACAGGGGTGGAACGCCCCGTACGTGAAAAATATGAAGGGTGAACGCGCTCGCAATAACCAGGCGAGAAGCAAGTGCGGCAATACGAAACGCAATAACCAGTGTACAAGCTCTCTGCTCCCAATCACCGAGCCTTATATACACACACGTTGAGGCATCAACTTCGCAGACACCCCCGCATTTCAATCCACCGTGTATGCGTCTAGAATTTCGTATCCACCTGCAAAATGCTATACTTATTTTCTCGTCCATTAATAAACGCAAATACATCCGTTCCACGATCCTTCAATTTATTCTCCCGCCAAGATCGAACATTTTTTCCATCTTCATCGAACTGAGAGCCCTCGTGAGCCTCTATTACATGCTTCTACTTTCTCAACATCTGGTCGTACTTTTCCGTCAAAAGGGGATCGGTTAATCGCTCCATTAGGGTTACTTTTTAAATAAACGAATATCAAAAGATTTTACGAAATGAAAAAACAATCAGTGCGGTGGCGCATCCCTCTATTGTCGATTCGATCCTTTTCATAGCGAAGGTGTTGTTTTTTCGTCCCTTCACTTCTCTCTTGACTGACCCGAGAAATTATAATTGTATTCAGAATGAGCAAAAGGAAATCTTCGTGGGACGACGGTACACGAAGAAAACAGGGACCTCGAAGTTTAGAATTAATACTATGCTTCTTAAAAAAATATCATTAAATATCAAAGAGTATTGAATGGAAGATAAAAATTGTAATTATGGTATAGTAATAATGAAGAAATTTTAATTTTAACCCACGATATGGCACGTAAACTGGTACAAATAATATATTTTGTTCGGCATATTGTGATTTTTTGTAGGATTCAAAAAATATTTTGCCCGCGTGATTGGAACAATTAGTTTCCAGTATTCTACAAAAAGTACGGTATAAAGAGTCACATTTTACTAATAACTTCGTAATATTTTTCGCTATACGCCGAAGATTTATGCTACGCGTATAGTGGAATCTATACATACACAAAGATTCATGCTATACGTATAGTAAAATCCATATGAAAATATAGCGTGTAATAAGGGTTGGTATTTTACAAAAAGTCCTATACAGCATATAGGACTCGCGCCTATGCGAGAATAGTTTCAAATGTAATGTGCACGCATCATTTTTACTATACGGTGTGAGCATCATTTTTACACTTCCCAGTGTTAGAATTTGAGGCCGTATTTTTCTCCGTGTACGTAGTAGGTCACGGGATAAGGGTAGAATAGTTTCTAATTTTCCACATTCGTCGCCGCTTCGCTGAATAAGAAAACAGAGAAAATATCGCTTTGGCACCGCAGAAAAAATACGTACTTCCATGCTACCTCTCCTTATATTATTTTTCGGGTACACCAACCCGCGATCGTACTACGCTACAAATATATATATTCGAAAGAGTGATTTTAAAGATTTCAACTTCGGGCTACCGTCCTCGTAACAGGCAATCGTCGGAAATCCTCATGTCTTCAAAATTACCATTGGATAAATGTTAGCATTCTTAGACAAAGGTCATTCAAGACCCGTCCTATCGCCAAAAGCAACAAATGATTTGAAAAAGAAAACGTACGGACTGTCCTGAAAGCAGCCAGATGTGGTGATCAGCAACATTACGTAGATATGACCAAAATATACTTTCCCCGTCTACATATGTATATGTATATATGTGTATATATATATATATATGTATATGTATATGTATATGTATATGCATATTGGAGCATTTTGTATATGTATATGTATATGTATATGCAACTATATGCGCTATAATTTCGCTATAAAAGGAGTATATGTATGTATACTCGCTATATGCGCTATAAAAGGAGTATATGTATATGTATATGTATATGCATATTGGAGTATATGTACATATACATATACATGTATATGTATATGTATATATATATATATATATATATATATATATATATATATATATATATATATATATATGCATATCTACAGAGTGATTAGTAATTCGACAGGTTTCTTGAAAAGGTTTATACAAGGGGTAATTTGCAACAAATTAGCCCAACTAGAGATCCAAAATGAGTGGTTACCGAGCTATGAGGGTTTAAGGTTTTTTAGGATATTTTAGACTTGTTACCGAAAACAAATAATTGTGAAAAAAAAGTACCCAACTCTGGGCACTTAATTGATACTTTTCTTAAAGCTGATAAATGAATGATCACTTTTTAAAAGAACGCATGCCCAAAACTCCCATAATATCTGAAATAAAAGATCGCAATTGGTAAGAGCTGTTATTTTATTGTAATTTTTTCAAAAATCGTCGAAATTACAAACTCTTCCAAAAGTTGATTACATTTGTACCTTTTTAGAAAGCTCATGAATGAAGAACTTATTTCCCTAATTTGTACGCCAAGTGTGATACATTTTTTTCGAGTAATTCTCGTCGATTTGTGAAAAAATTACAAGAAAATAGAAATTCTTGCCACTTAAGGGCTTGCGTGGATATGAAAATTTGAAAAAATCCATTTTTTTAATATTTTATTATCCAATATGTCTAGAATATTCTCCCACAGTTTTAAGTCAATCGGAGTAAAAATCTAGGAGAGAGAGGGCCTTTGGAAATTCCCAGCGTTGGGAAAGACCGGCCGGGAGCAACGCAGGTATATCGCATTTTTGTCAAAACACTATTTTTGAAGTCGGTGGACACGATTTCTCAAAAACTAATGCCCCGATCTTATTGAAATTTTGCACTCGTCTTCAAGATAGCCATGACTAGTAATTGAACGAAGATTTCTTTTTCGATTACAACTAATTTTACAAGGCTATACGTAGTGTAAATTGTATCAAAAATTGAACTGTTATGCATACAATTCCGCCAAAAATTAAAATCCCAATTTTTTTTTAAATCATTCGTTCAATCACGAGTCATACTTATCTACTATCAATCACGAGTCATACTTATCTATAGAAAAAATTTAGTTTTTTAATTTCAGATAAAGCTATAATGAGTTATCCTGACCACCACGAGGACACTCTTTTAGGGGTCTCCGGAAACCAGGTCCCACCGGCTGAAATTCCAAAATTTTTGAATGATTTTTTTTTCAATATTGTTTAAATGTTGCTCTTTTATGTGCTTAACATTTTGAATAAAATAATTAATATATTATATTTTTCTTAATGAAGAAAATATGCTTTTTTGGTTTCGAAACCCACGTAACTCCTTAAAATCATTTATTTCTGAGATTATGGGACTTTGGGACATGGATTTTTTTAAACTCATCTTTCATTTATGAGCTTTCAGAGAAGTATGATTTGCGTGCCCAGGGGGAAATATTTTTTTTTACATTTATTTGTTTTTGGTAACAAGTTAGAGAATTTCTAAAAAATCTTCAAACTACCATAACTCGGATACCACTCATTTTCGACCCCTACTTGACATGAGTTAGTTTGTTGCAAATGGTCTCTAGTATAACCCCTTTTAAGGAATATATCGAATTACCAATCACCCTGTATATATATCTAATAGGAAAAGAGAGAGGCAAACGCGTTTCTATATACGATGGGAGGGTAGAATAAGCAGCCCTGCCCTCGTGAAGCTACGATTTGAATAATTTCACGGGAAATTACCACCGTGACACTGGTTGCTTCAGGGAATGGAAGTGTGTATGTGTGTACGCGAAAATATCTCTCCCTATCTCTCTCTCGCTCTCTCTCTCTCTCTCTCTTGCTTTATCACGCCTCTCGGTGTCCCTCTTTCTCTCCTTGCTTAATTCATCTCTTGCTCTCTATCTCTATTTTCGTTTCGTCGCACTCCCTTTCACCCTCTCTTCGGCTCTCTTATACCAATATCAAAAGGAAAGCACCACCACTTCTAAGGCCGTGCGACGATTGCTCTCAGACCTTTTCCATCTTTCTCCACATTCAAGGGGGACAAATCATATATCGATATTGCTCGGGAACGACCCCCTTGCTCGTAAAATTTAAGATGAAAAATCACCTTCGACGAAATCATGTTTTAGGGCACAAATGCAAAAAGCAAAATACTCCGTACCTTATAGAATTGGTTGCGATAATTGAAGAAAAATAACAAATGGAGTTTGCGAAAAGAAAACGACGTTTCGTAAAGATTCGAAAATAACGGTGCAGCATTCTGTTTGAAACTGCATTGTCTTCGTAGTAATCGAAATCTAGAATAATAATCGTGTTTATTTTGATTTTTTTTCGTTTTTAAGTTTTGTTTCCGTTCGAGGGATGGTAAAAGTTCGAATGCTGCGTATTTTGTTGTAAAATCGATTATAAAAAAACCGGTTCGCGAATTAATGTGAAAAATTAATTAGAATGTTAATCGAGAAGTCGTGCACGAGAGACTGCCGGGAAGGGGGAGTGGTCGTACTTCTGATTGTTCTGCAAGTCAAACGAAGAGAACGAGAGAGTAATATGAAAAGTTGTTTGAACGTAGAACGAGCCTCTGGTTGTTTCGCGAGAGTGGGCGGTCGCTTTCCACTTTTCACTTACACCGCTAATCCGGAAAAACCCACAGTACTCGCTGTGTTTTCTTTTAATCTCGCTGGAAACGCGATCACGGCAATGGCTCCGTAGGATATTTTTCTGGTAGGTCATATAGCTGACGTTCTAATTTATACAGCCCGCATAAGGGCTGTAGAAATTAGAACGCCCCACATATATGCATGTGAGAAAAGCATAGTTTGACCATGTGGTATCTACGTAATGTTGGAGATCGGCACACCTGGCTGTTGGGAACAGTAACTTTACAATCTCTTGAACGTATGGATGATTTTAGGGACAAGACATTCCGTGAAGTTATCTATGCATAAACATGCTCACGTTTTATTCAAATGTTATCGAAGAAAAATATATTCAAAATCACCTCTTCTCCCATAAATGTGTATATAAAATTTCCACCATCCATCAGCAGATCACCCTTGTGTAGTTGGGATGCTGGTAACAATTGTTGATAATTATTTAAAAATAGCTAGGAGCCGGAACTCTTCTCGAATACATCAAACAATGCCAAGATATCCCACACAGAAAGCATCGAGAACTGGCGCCTATCCATCAGCAGATCACACTTGCATAGTGGAGATGCTGATGAACATTATAGTCCAGTCATTTCGTCGGAAAAAAAGGCAAATAAAAGAGAATGAAATAAGGAATCCAATTTTTTTATATGTTGTGGGGGATACCTAGAAAAGCTTAACTTGAGTTTTTCGACCAAGATTTCCTAGGAGCTTTCGCCGCCATCTTGAAAAAAGGGGTAAAATTTGTTTTTTGGCAATAACTCGGCTATCCGATGAGATTCGAAAATTTTTCTGAGAAACTTTTTTGTAGCTTTTTTCGTGCTCTACAATTAAGTCTTAACCATTTTTAGCGTATCATGCATCGTTGTCGAGATATCGATCGAAAAAGTCAAAAATTTAGGACAAAACTTTTGTTTTTTGCTATTTTTTTTTTGGTCATCAATATCGAAAAAATTGAAGAAATGCAACTTGTAGAGCATATTCAGACCTACAATTTCCTTTTTGGACTTTTTTATTTTGGACAAAAATTACGATCTCCAGCGCGCCGCAAAGTCGGTGAATCCATGCTCAGCGTCGAGCGAGACGCTCGCTCGGTTGTATCTGCATGTCGAATCGGATGGGAAATTGTTAATACTTATTAATACTTATTTAAAAATAGCTAGAAACCAGAATTCTTCCAAAATACATAATAAGAATACCATGACGATTATGTCCCGCACAGAAAGCACCTAGAACTCACCCCTATCTATCAGCAGATCTCACTCGTCTAGTTGGGATGCTGATAACAATTGTTTATAATTATTTAAAAATAGCTAGAAGCCCGAACTCTTGTCGAGTACATAAAAAAAATCCATGACGATAATGTCCCACATAGAAAGCACCTCGAACTCACGCTATCCATCAGCAGATCCCACTTGTCTAGTTGAGATGCTGATAACAATTGTTCCTAATTATTTCAAAATAGCTAGAAGCCAGAACTCTTTTCGAATACATCAAACAATACCAAGGCCATAATATTCCACACAAAAAGCACCTCGAACTCACGCCTATCCATCAGCAAATCACACTTGTCTAGTTGAGATGCTGATAACAATTGTTCCTGATTATTTCAAAATAGCTAGAAGCCAGAACTCTTTTCGAATACATCAAACAATACCAAGGCCGTAATATTCCACACAAAAAGCACCTCGAACTCACGCCTATCTATCAGCAGATCACACGCCTATAGTTAAGATGCTAATTAAAATTGTTAATAATGATTTTGAAATTGCTAGAAGCCAGAACTCTTCTCGAATGCATTAAACTAATATTAACACTGTTATATCCTGCACAGAACACACCTAGAACTCACGCCTATCCATCAGCAGATCACACTTGTCTAGTTGTGATGCTGATAACAATTGTTAATAATTATTTTATAACAGCCAGAAGCCAGCATTCTTCTCGACCATCCAAAAGAGCACGTAATTACTTCCACTCGATTTTTCATCGCTCGAGCCCTGATCCATTTGTGCGAGGAATAAAAAATGGCCCCTCTAACCTGCTACCTGCACGCAGAGTTGTGAAAATAGTAATTTTAAAATAATGCATTACTCATTACTTTAAATAATGTGTATTGGATAAGTTCTCCATTACAAATTACAAAAGTAATGTGTAATGGATGTGTGTTTCATTACAAATTTCAAAAAGTAACGTGCAATGAATGCATGTGCCATTACAAATTTCAAAAAGTAATGTGTAATGGTTGCATGATCCATTACAAAGTTTAAAAAGTAGTGTGTAATGGTTGCATGATCCATTACAAATTTCAAAAAGTAATGTGCAATGGTTGCATGATCCATTACAAATTTCAAAAAGTAATGAGTAATGGATGCACGTTCCATTACAAATTTTAAAAAGTAATTTGTAATGGATGCATGTTCGATTACAAATTACAATTGATAAAAAGTAATCTGTAGTGGAGAATATTCCATTACACATAACAAAATTGCCGTTCTTGCATTAGAAATTTGCACATTTGCTAAAAGTTGCTGTCTTATTATTTAATTTCGCTCACTAAAAGTTCTTTCAAGACTAATTCATTTTTTTTTTGCTTGAAACTCAATAATGCAGACGAAAAACGTTCAAATTAGAAGTTCGCACATTACTTTCACCTTGCTGTTTTACACAGACAAAGCTATCTACATGAAAAAGTCGATACTTTTAAAGACATGGACGAAGTTGCAAGCAAAAGCTGGTTACAAATAATGAAAAAAACTGCATATTGAAATTGATCTGATATGATATATTGTCTCGCATGATTTTTCGAAGTTTTGAGATATATAAGAATTTTTCGAGCATTAACATTGAAAACTGGAAAACAAATTCTTTTTATCACAAAGCTTCCTCTTTAAAAAAGCAAAAATTATGTGTAATGAATGCGTGCCTCATTGAGCATTGAAAAAGTAATATACCATGAATAAATGCAAAGAGCAATTACTATTATTATTATCAATTGATAATGGATATCGATTATAAAAGCAACGTGTAACAGATTACGCGTTGCAAACTTATAAAACTCCACTTCAAATTCAAATAGATCGAAATTGTTTGGTCTACTGAACAATCCATTCAAGGAGTTATAAATTTCAAACGATCTATATAGTTATCTGAAATAATAAAATAGGTATATCATGCAGAAACTATATAAAGCGACATGTTTTGTTTCAGTAACTTGTATTCATTTTTGTTATATTACTTATATTATTATTTACATCTCTTATTATTAGCTAGGTTACGTATTTTTTATTAGAATGCTTATAATTGTGTTAAGTATAATTTCTTCCGCCTATTCTGCGGATTTGTGAGATACATGAAACATCATCTTAGCCACTTTTTTCTCTTTCTCTCTCGATCTTTTTCTCGCTTCTGTCGTTATAATTGTAACACGAGGTTTTTTTAACGGCCATATTTATTTTTCTAATGCACAAAACTCAATTTTGACCCCGGATTCTGAAAGAGTGCACATAAAAGTATGGGAGATCATGACTTTGTATTGAGAAGTAATTTTTTTTTGATGATACAAATCTGGCTTGTATAAACCTTTTATTTGTGTTGTCGAGTTTTATGCAGAAGAAAAACGAATTTACTTAAAACAAATTGCAATTAGCGAAATAAAATAATGAGATAGCAATGTGCAAATTTCTAATGTGAGCACGGCAATTTTTCTATTTGTGATGGAATATTCTCCGCTACGAATTACCTTATTGTAATTGTATTTTGTAATGAAGCACTCATTAATCATACATTACTTTTTCAATTTGTAATGGAACATGCGTCCATTACACATTACCTTTCGAAATTTGTAATGGATCATGCAACCATTACACATTACTTTTTGTAATTTGTAACGGAACATGCATTTATTGCACATTACTTTTCTTATTTGTAATGGAACACACATCCATTACACATTACTTTTGTCATTTGTAATGGAACACACATCCATTACACATTACTTTTGTCATTTGTAATGGAACATATGTCCATTACACATTACTTTTGTAATTTATAATGGAACGTATATCCATTACACATTACTTTTGTAATTTGTAATGGACCATATATCCATTACACATTAATTTTGTAATTTGTAATGTATACAGTAATGCACTATCAAAATAATGCATTATTCACAACTCTGCCTGCACGTAGCCGCTCTAATTTCAGCGCTTTTCGCAACCGAATCGAATCGCAAAAATTCAATTCAGTGAGCCCTCAAACGTCAATAAAACCTCTTTCGCCGTTTATTTTCAAGCATAATCGTACAGAGAAACCCAAGTCTGTCGAAGAAGGCATGGAGATATAGACAGGGAGAAGAGCGTGACAAGAGAAACGTGCCTTTTCCAACGAAAATTTGATACACGATTGCTCGATTCGAGGGGTGCGGTGTGTACGTCGAAAGGAAACGAGAATTGAATGCTCGTATAGATTGGGTAAAAGCCACGAAGGATGTGAAATAAACAGAAATGGGGGGAGGCGGAAGGTTGCGAAACCAAAAGAGCGAGGTAAAATACGAGGAAAGGAAGTATAGAAAAAGAAAGAGAGAGAAAGGGAGAGAGAGAGAGAGAGAGAGAGAGAGAGAGAGAGAGAGAGAGAGAGAGAGAAGAAAATCACCCTGTATTCAACAAGCCCCGAAGATTTCCGAATAGTAGTGAATGCGAATTCCCAACGAGAGAATGGAAAGTGAAGAGGATGAAGAGAATCGCAGTAATGTCAGAGACAGTGAGAATGAGAAGAAGATGTAAAAGAGAGGGAGAGAGAGAGAGGGGGGGGGGGCTAGACAGCGAGGGCGAGTGACGGGGAGGGAAAGCCACAGACGTGCAATGAACGCGGAAAAGAGAAGGCATAGAGGGAAGAGCGCGATCGAAGTTGCGTTTATTAAATCAACAAGAGCCCCGAGGGGGCACCGCAGATGAGAATCCGTGGGGTAAGCCTCGAGTGAAGGATACACGGCGAGAGGTTCATATATATTCCATGGAGCCAAGAGCAGCACATCAAGCTCTGAAGCGCGAAAGCGAAAGCCACTGCGCGGGTAAAAACTACATTATGCGGAGAAACGCCAACCACATACGCGAACGTACTCCACATTGCGGCACACTTACGGTAGCACGTGCGCAGTAGCTAGGCAACAAAAGAATCTCACTATGAAAATGTCTAAGCACACTTTTTTCAATACCGGAAAAATCTGTGTACGGTTGAGGGATCTGCATAAGCTTGAGGTTTCAATAGTAGGTTTTTTATTGCATAGTTTTATAGCCTGGGGCCTTAACTTCAATTTGCAGTAAAAAATTGTATGAAAATTCCAAAAATTGGTTGAGTTCTGGCGATTTTTGTGAAGGGTCAAATCGCCCACTGCTCTATGGTGAAACGCCCGGCTGCGATTTACTCTTTTTCTTTCGCTTTTTTCTTGGAACTATGTTTTATGAAACGGTTTAAGTCGTATCGCGAAATTTATTGTGTCCGATTGACTTCAAATTGGGAGAGAGCGTAGCTTTCAACATTTTCTGTTGTATGACCAGATGATTTTTCGATACGTTTACCCATTTGCCAATAACGAATGTTCCGAAAAAATCGCGGTTAAAGTTTGGGAAAGAAATGACGCGTTCGGCGACTCTGTTCATCAAATCACCTACGAAATTACAACTTTTCGCATATCGAGATCAAATTTACGAACGATATTCTTAAGAATCGAAACTTTATGGTAAGCAAAGAAAAAATTAAAAAATTTTTTTTTACTCGGACGTGATGCCTTAAGACTTCTGTAAAGTATTATAATAAAATGAGTTAGAATAGAAGTTATAATAGAGTTATAATCGAAGTGTACAAGTTATAATAGAAGTGTATGTTTATTTCTGAATGAATGCTTCCGAATCGGAATCGGAAGCGTCTCAACTAGAATATATGAGCCTTATGACGCAATGACACCTCATCGCGGTCGGTATGGTAGAGCAATTGTAGATACCCAAAAATCTCTGAAACGGCTCTTCAGATCCCGTCGAAACTTTGCCAAACGACGTCAAATAGATAGACGAACAGCTGTCTGCCCCTCAAATTTTCTGAATTTGAGAAAAAAAACCGTAGATTGGCTTATGATAACTCGATCTACGTTTTTTTTCTCAAATTCAGGAAATTTGAGGGGCAGACAGCTGTTCGTCTATCTATTTGACGTCGTTTGGCAAAGTTTCGACGGGATCTGAAGAGCCGTTTCAGAGATTTTTGGGTATCTACAATTGCTCTACCATACCGACCGCGATGAGGTGTCATTCCGTCTTATGGGTAATGGGTACCTTGGCCCCCCCCCCCCCCCCCCCCCGCGCTGCACACCGCGACTGAAGTTCAATTCATACATGTATATTCAAACATAAAATTCATATTACCGATGGAATTATAGCAGTTTCGATTAAACGGGTTGAAAATTTATTGAAGCCGCGAATGAACTGCAATTTCGAGGGGGTAGTTTACCCTTAAGATAAAGTGTAATCAATTTTAAAGATGAAAAAACATTAAATTATAGGTTTTAGGAGTTTTTTCAATCAGCGGGGACATTTTAACCCTTCCACACCTGACGGGACATATGCTGTCCCAAACTGGAAAAAATTGAAATTACGGCTGGGACAACATGTGTCCCAGTTACTGAAAAACATAGGTGCATTTCAATGGTGAGGAATTCGCACTTTTATTGAGCAAGTTTCAGACAGACAAGTTATTTCATTGTAATAATTACTTGAAGGAGAAATAACTGTTCGCGGTAATGAGGGTGATAAACTGATTTTTTCGCCGTATTGGAAAGGTTGGATACAGAAAATACGACCGCGATGAATAAATTCATGTAAGGGGTGGTTTAACCCTTAAAGTTGCTGTCCGGTGAATGCGCGAAAATCGTCAACTTTAATTTTATCCCCTCTTTAAAGTGATCCCCATTTTGTTCATTTCCATGTAACCCCTCGACGTGTGGGGTGAAAAAACCAAATGTAGGGGTGGTTCACCCCTTAATTTTCTTTTTTTGCGATAACTCTATAGTGGGTTTTTCATCGCTTCGTATTAAAAGACTTTTCGTTTTTATTTCAATGCAACCGATCGGCTGCTTGTGGGTGAAACTGCAATATATTACCCCTTGACATGCCGTTCTTCGAGGGGTAGTTTCACCCCTTAAAATCGCTTGTTCGCCAATAAAAAAATGCCAAGTGTCGCTAAGTTTTCAATAACATACATAACTTTCAACAAAATCGAAGGACGACACTTGAGGGATGTTCCTGTGAGTTGTTTATTTTAAACGAAAATCGAACTTTTTCACCATAGCTTGCCATTTTGACCCTTTTCAAAATGTTCAATAATCATCCGCTTATACGAAAGCTATATTATTATACCGAAATTACATTATTTATTTTTCATTCCAAATCGCCCTAGTCGCCACAACCACCTACTAATAATAACTACCTAATAACTTCATCGCTTAGCAAAGTTTTTTCAATCAAAAAGTCAAAGTGGCAAGACGATGTATTCATTGTTAGTAAAATCCCGACCACGTAATTCCAATACTCTTATCAGAAAAACAATATCGGAAACCGACCTCGTTTCCGGGCCCCCGGCTTTGGCAGACCCGTTCATAATTTCATTATAATTTATATGAGCATAGTATCACTATATTTTACGCACACTTTTTGTGAGCAAAGTATTGTTTCTCTCGTGCAAACCGACTCGAGGTCGTTAATTGGAGCTCTTCTACGGTCTTCCGAAGAAAAAAAGCAACGGAAAGGCTCCATTTGATGGAAGCTTTCAAGCTGGCGAATGATTAATGCGATTTTCCATATTCACGAATAAATCATGAACGGCGAGGAGGATATAAAAAAGGTGGATTTTTCGTTATCGTGAAGTGGTTTTCTGATTCATCGACTTTATAACGCCGTGCGTACCTACCCATGATTTCTTGCTCCATACAGGATTCCCTTTCGAGGCCCTTATTACCAAGCTCCTTCACAACGCTTTTGTAAAACTACCAACATGTTATATATATATGAGGTATTCCAAGTGTTTTCGAACGGCCTAAAAGCCTGATCTTCGTCAATCTTTTTCAAAGTTGGTGATGTTTTTGTATCATATATTTTGAGTACGTGGCATTTTTTTCAGATTTCTATCGGCTCGCTAACTCGACTAACTCGAAGATAAGACTTTACACGTGATCAAATTTCAAATGATCGCATCGTAGTGATTTTCTCGACGTATGAAAAGATGTCCTCTACAAAAAAAGATGCGTTTTTCTATCAACTATTTCGAAAAAAAAATTCTAAATTTTCAAAGTACAAAAACACAAATGAAAAGAAAAATCTTTCAGTTTTTCATTTTTTAACCCCAATGACTAGTTTGATCCTGCTGAAATTTACACTGAAATTTCTTTTAATAGTGTAGAACAACATGTGCAAGTTTCATTCTGGGCTGTGTTTGCGTTCAGTTAATATCGTCGTCTTAAATTTAATGGGTAATTGTTTTGTTGAATACCTCGGAGATTTACAATTTTTTAGTAAAAATGGTTATGACTAAAATTGTAGGAAATCGAGTGCTTTACAACCTTGGTCATTATAGTTTTTTCTCTACCATCAATATTTTTCGAATTTCGACAAAAATACGTACATAAATGTGTGTGTGTATATATATATATATATACATACATATATATATATATATATATATATATATATATATATATATATATATATATATATATATATATATATATATATATATATATATATGTATATACATTTATGTACGTATTTTTGTGTGTATCTATCAAATACACACAATGTCAATGAAAGATCCCTCCACAAATGTGTGCCAGTAGTCGAAAAGCTCGCTACTCTCGCTCTGTATATACATTTCGTGCACTCCGCAAAAACTCTTTTGCCATGGCACGTAGAGAGCCTTGTGCTTTTTTCGATCCTCATCTCGTTGCGCTCCCATTCGCGTGAGAGAAGCGAGGTGTGCGCCAGTTCTGTGCGAGGCAAAGATTAGTGCGAGGAAGACAGGAGGAATGTTTGAGAAGGAGCCACATATAAAAAAGAAAGAGAGAGGGGGCTGGGAAAGTTGGAGGGAAAAGCCGAGTCAAAAGTGAGAGCCCAACTATAAATTGCTTCGTGTGTTTCGTTAAAAAGGCGGGGATGCCCAAATGCTGAGGTACGTGTCCAAAGCGTCTCTCCACCCTCCACGATCCAGAGAGCTACATACACACACACACACACACACACAAAGGAATGGTGCCCGAAGCTTCTAGTGCACGTGATGCGATAAGTCTGACAATGAATGCACTCGACTCCTGGGCGGATGCAAGAGAAGATTGACAGCGTTGAAGTGCGGATACTTTCAATATGTTTCGAAAAATCATCGCCTCGCCACTCTTTTTATTCTTTCTTCCACTCCTCTTTGGTTGGGACGGCATGAAACAGTTTATTTTTCATTTGTGCTGAATTTAACGAGAACAATTATTTTTTATTTTAAAATCAGCACAAATTAAAAATAAACCGTTGCAGGCGATTCGAAGCCGAATTGTCAATCACAAAATTATTAATAGTATTATTGGAGATTCAAATGATAAAAATATGATCAATTCGAAAAAAATAGAAGGGAAAATGGGCCCACGATGAGGCTGGTCTTAAAAATCATAGTATGGGTCACTCTATTATAGAGAATTTTTAGAAAAAAATAAAAAAGGTGATCATCTTTAAAAAAATAGTTTTCACTTTAGAAGCCAAAAAAACCTTGACATTGATAATTGATAATTTTTTCATATTTGTTAACGAAAGTATGTTGCAAAATGGAAAATAATTATACATTGACATTTGTCGATATCTCAATTAGTTTAGGAGTTATCAGCGTTTAAACGTTTCCAAAACTTTCGAAATCGCCTTTTTTGGAAAATTATAACTCCTAACAGAGAAGAGATAAAAATCTCAAAATTGGTGTGGTTATTCCTTTTATGGGGTACAATTTTACAAAAAAAAAACAGGAAAATGGCGGGGTCACGGGCTAGGTGAAATGGCGTGGAGTGCCTCATATATATGTGCCTGCATCTATAGAATATTTTGCTTTACCATTCGAATGTTCTCTCATGCGCAAGGTCTTTGGATTCTTACTAAAGCGCAGTTTCGTTTCGTGAACACGTCTCTCTGCAGACACGTCAATCCCTACATCACGAAAGAGCAGGAGTATATTTTCATAAATACCAAAATGCACTTGCAATCACGATTGCGAAGAAATATAGCACGAGTCGGAGTCTCGTCACAGCCTCGTGGTGCGCCCCCTCTCGTAGCGTAAATCGAAGCGTTGTACACGCTCGATTCTATCGCAATTGGACGTGAAATTCTTTGACAATCCCTCCCCGATTTTCATCGCTGTGATTTATTTTTACAACGCGTAAGACGTGGCACGATCTTTCAGGCGTTTATCCGAAAAACACGTAATCCCACTAGGAAATAAGAAAATAGATTAAATTCTTTACGACACGAATAGCGTGGAATGAAAATCGTTTTCACGCTCCTCTCTCCCTTTCTCTCATTGTCTCTATTTTTGTTTCTCTTTCTTCCTCGTTTTCTCTATTCTCACTTTCTTGCTCTTTTTTTATTCCACTCTGAAAGTGGATTTCGTATAACAAACTTTTTGCTCGCGCCCACGTCACATTCTCAATCGCGTCCTCGCGATATCGATTGGAAAAAAAGATCTCCCCGCGGATCCTGTCGGGGCGGCATCCTGAAAGGACGAGCGGACTCTCGGAAATCGCGGAGTGCATCGCGAGACGAACAAAGTTTTACTTAATAAAAGTGTAGAATCTTCGTAAGGTATAAAGAAAATGCGGAAAGACATTCGCCATCTGCGGATTGCAAGCTGTGCGAATACAATGAACGGAAAACAGAGCGACGAGAAATAGCCGAATCGCAGTTACCGCTGCAGGTGGAAAAACATCCGTGAAAATACGTGCGGCTATCGAGGAAACGAAAGAATTTTTACTCGATAGCAGAAATTCTTTTGTTTTTGCTCGATTGCAAATGCAATACTGACAAGGAACAGCACTTCAGTGTCCGCCTTCGATTTTGTTGAAACTCGTATATTGTAGAGCGTTAAGGGGTTACCCCCACTTGCGATTTTGAAAAAATCGATTTTTTTAATTGCATTTTTTGAAGTACAATTTGAAGTGCAGTTTTTTTTTATGCCCGGAATAGATGACTCTATGTAAGTTTACAAAAAAAAAATATTTTCTTCGTGTAAACTGAAAGTGAAACTTTAAACGCGTTTTTCTCAAAATGGCATTTCTGAAGTCGGTGACCAAGATTACTCGAACACTAATGAACCCATCTTCTTGAAATTTTGCAGGCTTATTTAATACATAAAAATGTAGTCTTTAATCGTTCGATTTTTTTTCGAAAAAAATGGCCGTTTTATAGTCAAAAAACGGCCGTTTTTTTTCGTTAAAATCGAACCATTAACTTTGAGTGTCCGCCATTTTGTGAAAAATGAATATTTTTTAAAATCCTTCGATTAAAGACTAGTTTATACTTATATTTGACTAAATCCATCCGCATTTTTTTTTTCAGATGATCCACTTCGCCGCAATGTTGGTCACCGCAAACCGTGTATATAAAAACATTATTTCATTGACGGCCATTTGCCACTAAACAATGTAATATTTTTCAATAAAAAAATTACTGAAAGTTCTTCAAGATGTGTTCTTTAAGATGGTATATTGATCGATTAAAAAAAGTTTTGTAGTTTTCTTTAAAAAAATTCATGATAAAGGCCTTTTTTGCGCTACAAGTGGGGGTAACGCCTTAAGGGGCCATACCAGTGTGAACACTGAAAATTTGGGCGATTTTCGGGAATTTTTTTGAACAAAAGTACTCAATTAAATTTTTCGGCTATATTTGACCTATATTACATAATTTGTTCATAGAAAAATATTGAGATCCAAGCGACTTGTGGGCTGCCTTCAGACGCGCCAAAAAAAAAGTTCCTCCACTGGTGACATGATTTCGGCCGATTGAGTAGCTGAAACCGAAAGTACTCAAGCCGGTAAAAATATACATCGCACGGTTGGCAAATCGGAGTGCACTTGGGCGGTACAACTTTAATACTGCATGTACATGCCTTCTTCTCGTCTACAAAGATGTGATCGTAAAGCGTTTGACCAGCGCCGATGATTAAATATGCGTGATTTGCATCGAAGTTAATTGTGTAAAAGTCAAAGAAAACATTTTCGACCCTTCTACACAGTTACGCAAAATCGCAAAAATTCGGGAATTTCATACAGAGGAAATGTCAAATTTCAATTTAGCCAAAATGCAAAAGACGTTTGAACTTTTTATTTTTTTCCAGTCGGTATGCCTATGTTGAAGTATTTTTACTCTCTGAATACGAAATCTCCATTCATTTCCTCCAAAATCCACAATTTTCGTTTAAAATCTTCGAAAATCTGTGGAATGTGGTGTATCCCCTTAAGCTTTTTATCCGGCAAAAATACGGAAACTTAAATTGTATCTCTCCTTTAGGGGTTAGGCCACTCTAGAGGCCGAAAAAATAGGCTTTTTGGGGATTTTTTTGCAGAAAAACTACAAAATAAATCGAGATTATAAAAAAGGGTGTTTATCATACATATCAGTAACTGAATGCGATAATTTTTTTGAAGCGATTAATTTCAAAATGGCGGCGCTGCAACGTTTATCTCAGAACCGCCTTTTTTAAGTGGGCCGGAAACATAACTCCGACAATTTTCAACCGATTCACATGAAATGTTGAATATATCTTGAAAAATACATTGTTTATGGAAGTACGTAGGATTTTTTTTTATATTGCATAGTTTGTTTGTTATTAACAATTATCTGACAATTTTTTAGGCAAATTTTTCGCTTTCCAAAAATTTTCCTAAAAAATGGTTAATAACAAATGAACTATACAATATAAAGAAAAATCCTACGTACTTCCATAGACAATGTGTTTTTCAAGATATATTCAACATTTCAAGTGAATCGGTTGAAAATTGTCGGAGTTATGTTTGCGGCCAACTTAAAAAATGCAGTTTCGAGATAAACGCTGCACAGCCGCCATTTTGAAATAAATCGCTTTAAAAAAATTATTGTATACAGTCACTGACATGTATGATAAACACCCTTTTTGTAATCTCGATTTATTTTGTAGTTTTTCTGAAAAAAAAATCCCCAAAAAGCCTTTTTCTCGGCCTCTAGAGTTGCCTAAGGCCTTACGTGTTGCCCGTTTCATTCAATTTCATGTGCCCGTCTAGATGTGGAGTGTGAAAAAAAAGTTTCATCCCTCAATTTTCGATGTTTTTTTTGCTTGCCCATAGTGGCTTTCTGAACGTTCTTCATGAAAAGAATTAATGTTTCTGTTTCACTGAAATCAGTGGACTGCTTGCAAAATCAGTCCTTGACATGTTATACTCTAAGGGGCGGTTGCACCCCTTAAGACCGTTTTTCCGCCAATGAAAAAAAAATCCGTATCTAATAATTTTCAATGCTCTACCATGTACACGAGTTTCAACAAAATCGAAGGCGGACACCGACGTGATGTTCCTTGTGAGAGGGAAACGTTTTCAAGACAGAGAATGACAAGGAAAACTTTCCAGCAAGAAGAAAGCGAGAAGGAGGCAATGGAAAGAAAACATTTGGACACCTTGGAGAATCATTAAAATAAAATGAAAAATTGGAAAGCTATGGCTGGCGTCATACATATATGTATATAAATCGCAGGTGAAATAAAGTGTCACGAAACTCGAGCAAAGCTTGGTCAAAGATTCACTAGTTTTTTTTTTCTCTCTTGCCCTTTCGAGCACGAAAATTCGGTCACACGTTCGTCACACGTGCACTGCAGGTTTCCTTTTCTCCTGCCTCACTATCATCCTCGTTTCCTCCGAGTGAGGGCTCGAGCATCGTGCTAGGAATTTAACGAGGAGAAAAAGAGAGTGAGGGGCGGAAAAAGGGAGGTTGAGCGAGGAGGGATGGAGAACAAACGTGACTCGCAATGTATGTGGTATGCCCACGAGATCGTTGCATGGCCACCAATTCTCATGATCCTTTATCTCGCGGACCATTTCACACGAGAGATCGCCTCGATCGACGTGAGCACCCTGTCCGTCCTTACAACGCGATTCGAACGAAGGGCGCAACTGAATCAAGTGTATGTGTCTTGAGTCGCCTTTTTTATACGACACTTTTTTTTCTTTTCTCAGCGGCAAAACGTATATCGATCATTCCGTACGGTGAGTTCAAAGTGGCGGACTCGCAATTTTCGATAACGATTCGACTTCCGGCTACGACGAGACGTAACTGGCCCTTACTCTCTCTCTCTTTCCCTCTTTCTATTTCTCCCTCCCCGTGTCATGAGAATGTGGAAATTCCAACACGACAATGATCAAGAATGTCCTAAATTGAAAGTTGAAGAGGGACGAAATGGTGCTCCGAATTATTTTCACGAGTCATTCTCTCCAAGTAACGAAGAATGTTATCAAAGCTTTCCATGCATTTATTAGTGAAATGGATCCTATGCAAAATTGATGCTTTTGCATTATTTAAGGGGTTACACCACCTTAAGATTTTTTAAAAATCGTTTTTTGCTAGATTTATCATTTATACAGTACTTTTAAGAACATATTAAGGCCTTAGGCCACAGTAACGGGTATAGAATCATGTGCGAATTTAACGATTTTTTTCGTATGGAAAAGTGATTCACTCATAAAATTAATTACACATCTATTTAGTATGAATATCAAACTGTTAGACATTTTTTTATGTACAAAATGGCCTACTACTAATATTTTCTTTTATTATCTTTTTTAAGGCGCTTCGCGGCGTGACATTTAGCATCCACAACTTTTTACCTACAACAAAAATTCTCGTCAATCTGCATTAGAATACCTAGAGAAGTACATACGGAATTTAAGAAATATTGCTTTATTGAAAAGTTGTAGGCATTTGAACTTAAGAAATGAATTTTCAGTGAAAAATTTCGTTATAACTGCTCATAAAATGAAAAGTTTTCGATTAATCAGAAATTCCGTACGTACTTCTCTGCGAAATGCAATTAGGAACATAACTTTTAAATTTGAAGTAAATCGAGTGAAAATTGTTGAAGTTATTTGTCACGCAAATTGGAAAAAAAACTGTTTCGAGAAGTTTCGAGTAGTCGGCCATTTTGTACATCGAAAAAACATATATATTTTTTTTAACAGCTTGATATTCATACTAAATAGATGTGTAATTAATTTTATGAGTGAATCAATTTTTCATACGAAACAAAATTTTAATTCGCACATGATTTTATACCCGTTACTGTGGCCTAAGGCCTTAAGCGTTTAAACATGTCAAAACTCAGGTAGCCAGCGAACAAAGCCTTGACGAAGGGTATTGTTGAATATACACAGTGAGGGTAGACAAAGTTGGAACTTGTTTTGACTTTCTGAACATTGAAAAGTCACCGTCAACTTTCGCTATCAAACTGGCACTGAATTTAGACAAATGTCCAAATTCGCTGTCGTTTGGTCTATAGCTGGAAAAGTACGTTTCAGTGGTGCGAAATTGTTGAGATTGCATCTTATATTGCAGCAAATCGATTTAAGGGCTTACACCACTGTAAATGTTTAAAATGAAGTCATTTTCCGCGATTTTTTTTAGTGGAAGAATAAGTAAGAGAATAATAATATTCAAGGATGGCATTAGTCATATCTTCAAGTGAATAAAAAAAAATGGTTTACGATCCACGTGTCGCACATGGGCCAGTCACTGCCACCGCAGATCCACACGGGCCTGCGGACCTTTGTTTTACGGGTACCAAACTTTTTTCCCCTTACTCTAGATCAGTGAATTTCAACCGGTGTGCCGCGGCACACTGGTGTGCCGTGAGTGTATTTCTTGTGTGCCGCCAAAAAATAGGCGGATGTATGTATCACGTGATAATACCCGGGCACCGATCGTGACGAGTGTCGTTTCGCGGGGCGGTCGCCGCGGGGCGAAGTCCAATACGAAGTCTCGCCGTAAGAATTTTACAGAGATTCAAGTGTGCCGCCTTATAAAAAAGGTTGACAAACACTGCTCTAGATGGTTTAAAGCATCTCTTGAGCCGATTTTTCAAAAATCATTTTTTTTAATTTTCACAAGGGTGTTATCTTTCAATGATGGATATAGTAGTATATTACTGATGATGCAATTACAAAATCTCATAATTGGCCTTAGCCCACTGCGAGTAGCAGAGAATTTGGATGCCCAGCAGATATCGGTAGCCAACATGAGAGCCCGACAAGACACCGAGGAGGCCAGGAAGTTGAAAAGAACAGCTCAAAAGGTGTCGGAGGATATCGCAAGATCAATGGAAGACCGCATGAATGGTCCAGGAATAGCAGATTTAAACTCATGCAGGTTTGATACAAAAAGATGAATTTTTCGCATTGCAATTAAGATGCTGTTGTTACTGAAGTTGATGCATTTTTTGCATCTAAAGCTAATTCATCTGTGTTCCTAAAATGAATGCATTTTTGTTTCTATAATCGATGCATTTTTGTTACTACACTCTATGTTATTTTCGTTGCTATCATTCATGCGTTTTGGTAACTAAAATTGATAGATTTACTTTACCAAAGTTGACGTATTATTTTGCTAAAATCCATGTATTTTCTCAATTAAAAATTATACATTCTTGTTACTTTAAATATATAAATTTCCGTTACTAAAAAGTTGATGCACTTTTCGCACAAAAAAAGCTTCAATTTCACTGCATATTCGATTCGATAAACCTGGTCGTTCCTGGGCGCAGATGCCTATTACGAACTCGAAATGTTGAAAGAAAATACATTAAATATCTATAAAAAAACATGAAAATAACCTCGGCCATATGTCATATTTGCATCACATGATGGTTCACAATAATACATCCAAATTAAGCAAAGTTGTTCTCACGCGAATATGCATGCAGTGAATTCATCAGACTAGCAAATTCGGCTCACGAATATCTAACAATAAGTGAGTGCATATGGGGCTCATATGGGTGTCACGGCGTGAAAAAAACTGTAGTGCTCATGCGGAGCTCATATTAGCGGCATGGCGTGACGTAACTATGCTGTGCTCATATGAAGCTCATATGAGTGTCAAAGCGTGAAAAATAAAAAAATTCAAAAATGTTGATTAAAAAAATCTGGTACGATTTTTATATCCGCATATGCTTTATTTATGTTCATGCCTATATGATAAATGGACTAAAACGTATCCTGCCTAGTTAAATTTTGTACCTAACTACGGTTTGAACCACATCTTCTAATTCGAGAGCTGAGCGCGCTACCTACCTAGCCATTCTAACACTTGTGCAAACTTTCTTTGTGTCTGCCTATTTGTATCATTCTGGATTTGGATGCATATCGCCCTCATATTGCGCTCATGGGATGTATCACTGACAAATATACATATCGCCGTCATATTGCGCTCGTCGAATGTATCACTTAGAAATATGCATATCGCCGTCATCCGATGTATCACTGAGAAACACGCATATCTCCGTCATATTGCGCTCATGGGATGTATCACTGAGGAATATGCACATCGCCGTCATATTGCGCTCATCAAATGTATCACTTAGAAATATGCATATCGCCGTCATCGGATGTACCACTGAGAAACACGCATATCGCCGTCATATTGCGCTCATGGGATGTATCACTCAGGCATATGCACATCGCCGTCATATTGCGTCACGAAATGTATTACTGAGAAACATGCAAATCGCCGTCATAGGATGTATCACTGAGAAATACGCATATCGCCGTCATATTGCGCTTATGGAATGTATCACTGAGGAATATGCACATCGCCGTCATATTGCGCTCATCGAATGTATCACTTAGAAATATGCATATCGCCGTCATAGCATGTATCACTGAGAAACACGCATATCTCCGTCATATTGCGCTCATGGGAAGTATCACTGAGGAATATGCACATCGCCGTCATATTGCGCTCATGGGATGTATCACTGAGGCATATGCACATCGCCGTCATATTGCGCGCATCGAATGTATCACTGATAACATGCATATTGCCGTCATGAAATGTATTACTGAGAAACATGCAAATCGCCGTCATAGGATGTATCACTGAGGAATATGCACATCGCCGTCATATTGCGCTCATCGAATGTATCACTTAGAAATATGCATATCGCCGCCATAGCATGTATCACTGAGAAACACGCATATCGCCGTCATATTGCGCTCATGGGATGTATCACTGACAAATATGCATATCGTCGTCATAATGCGCCCATCGAATGCATCGCTGAAAACATGCATATTTCCGTCATGGAATGTATTACTGAGAAACATGCATATCGCCATCATATTGTGCTCGTGGGATGTATCACTGACAAATTATACATATCGCCGTCATATTGCGCTCAATGAATGTATCACTTAGAAACATGCATATCGCCGTCATAGGATGTATCACTGAGAAACACGCATATCGCCGTCATGTTGCGCCCATCGAATGTATCACTCACAAACATGCATATCGCCGTCATATTGCTTGCATGGCATGTCTACTACCAGTGCTAACCCAGTGAATTCATCAACACAAGTCATTCGATGACTTCCATATGACGTACAATTTGCAGATATTAATTGTGGACACTTAATGCGAAAAGTACAGCGATATGAGTTCAACGTGCTCCAAACGTACGATGCATTTGTAAACGACATATTGAGATCAAAATACTTTGTACATTCACTATACTAAATGAGTTCACGGCTTTGCATCACGACATGTAGTCGATGTGCTGTTAAATTTGCTTCATCAATTGTATGCACGGGGTGATGATCATGACTCTCTATCTGGGAAAGCTCTTCTCAAGAAAAATTCTTGATAAAGCCATCTTTTTGGACCTCCTGATTGTATATAACCCCTTAATTCTTTATTTTTTATCTTCCTTACAGCAAATTTTAAGTTTCGAGGGTATATTTCTTCTCATTCTTTCTTTTATATTTTCAAGGCATCTCAAATACAATAAAATCTCATTTAGTTTACGTTTAGTCGAAGGACTAAAGATCTAGGGGTAATTGCGGTCGTCTGGGATTACCCCACGACGCATGTCCGCAACTGACCCAAACTGACGTCGACAATTTAAAAAATCAGAACTTATAGGTTAGGTTTAGTATCATTTCTTGTTTTATGATTACGCTGCTATATTTAATCACTGTTCATAACCAAAAAAAGTATTTCGCCAGTACACATATATCTACACAATCACAACATTCAAAATCATAACAAATTTTAACAAACATCACTAAAATCTTCAATAAAACTTACTTTGCCACCCGTGCGCGGCGCCCCGTCCTATCAACTTTCTGTGCACTAAAGATGGCGGACGCAATCTCGTCAGTGTATTAGCTGGGCGCAGGAGGGGGTAAGTTACCAAATACCGGGGTGTCCTGAATTACCCAGCGTCCGTATTTACCCCACTCGCCCCTAATTCGCGGGAGGTGCGGAGACGGAAGGATTTTTTTCTTAAGCAGGATGTTTGTACGAGTTTAGGAAAGGGGGATGAAAAAGGAGCTGTGCGAGTAGCACAGGATAGAGAGGAATTTTCTCAGGGGTCGAGGCAGGCATATGAACAGAGGGAGGGCAAGTCAGAGAGGGAGAAAGAGAGAAAGCGAAATGGAGACAGAGAAAAAGGAGAATAAAACTGGATAGGAGAACGCAAAGGATTTTCCATTACATTTTGTCGTCGAGAACCCTCATGTATTCGACCATATAGTGTGTAACACTATTTTGTTCTAAACCTTGTAGGGATCGTTGGTGAAGAAAAGGACTTAACTTGGACAATTTAACGGGCAAAGCTAGGCGAGTTGCGTTTCTTTGCTCGGTGGCAGTCGAGGAGTGTACATATATATATATATATATATATATATATATATATATAAGCAAGAGAATAAAAGCTCACACCGGTCTCTCCGGACATCTCATGTGCTTCATACATCAGTGTGGTTCACCTCGATGGTGCAGCAGTCTATCGAACTCTATATAAACGCATACGAGAGACTCCGGGCGACACACATATGTCTCTCCTCTCTCCCTCTCTCTCTCTCTCTCTCTCTCTCTCTCTCTCCCTCTCCCTCCCTCTCTCTCTCTCCCTCTCTTTCTCTGCCTCTCAATCACCTACCGTTTTCAGGATCCATTTACTTATACTCTCGCATCCTTTAAAACACCTATGTGTACCTACGAGACATTCCAACCTTCGTCTTTTCATTTCGCTTCCATTTGCACTGTTCTCCCAAGCCTCGAGAGCCCTCTTTCACTGGAGAGGAGGGAAGAACATTTCCAGCTGTTGGTCCACCTATATGCGTATGTGTGTACACATGTATGGGTAGTTGAATGGATGAATTCGCTTCCCGCTCTAATGTTCGCAATTTATTTGATTTTTATCGTTGTGGTGATTATAAGTGTGGATATAATTATTATTATCGTAATCATCATAATAATTGGAACCTGTTATTGGTATCATCTTGTGAATGGTGTTATCGTCTTATATACAACAGTTTTGTATAAACGTATATACAGGGTGGCCCTCTTATCTCCGCCACCCGAAATAACTCGGTAATTATCGACGTCACAAAAAAATGTTCCAGACAAAAGTTGTACGGTGTGAAGGGGGCCATCAAATGCAACCAATTTTTATTCATTTTGATGGTGGCGCTGACGCACAGTCACCTCCACTTTTTAAAAGGGAATGGCGCATTCTTTCGCCCATCTTGTCACCTTAAGCCACATAAAAAACAATTTGGGGTCAAAGTCGTTCAAGGTCATTCATGGTCAGTATCGATTATACAAATTTAAATAGGTGACCTTGATCGACCTTGAACGACTTTGACCCTCTAATGTTTTTTTATGCGGTTTGAGGTGCTCCACAAGATGGTTAAAAAATGTACCATTCCATTTAAAAAAGTGGAGGTGACGATGGCCGCCTTCATACCGTACAACTTTTGTCTGGAACAATTTTTTGTTCCGTCGTCGACGTCGCCCGTTGACGTCGACAATTACCGAGTTATTTCGGGTGGCAGACATAAGAGGGACACCCTGTGTATGACAACAATAACAATCAGAAAATTTAATATGTAGTAGATCAAGATAAGAGAGATTGAAAATCTATTAGTTCACATGGTGGAAAAAATCGATTCTCGATCTCTGTTGTCTTTACCAATTGTATGTTAAGTCAGTATTGTTGTCTAGAAGTTTGAGAATAACTGTTTTATATTTATGTTATTATTTTACAGACGTTTCTGAACACAACTGTGAAAACCGTTTAATGACACTCATAAAATTAGCTGTTATAAAAATTGTAAGGATAACCAATTAGCCGATTGTCAGATTTGGCATACACCGTCAGTAGACGGTTTTTCAACGTTGGTAACAGAATTGAGTCGAATTTTCTTTCGATTTATTTTTATAACTCTTAGAATGGTCGGAAAAATAGGAAAAAATCACGTATCCAATGACGTGAGTTTGCGCGGCATATTTAAAATAATACCGCAACACAAATTTTTATTTGGAAGTAATTTTTAATCGAACAAAGTTTTTAATTGGTTATGAATGAACCTACACTTTTATTTGTTAATGAAGATAA
The DNA here is from genome assembly GCA_944452715.1 of Ophion slaviceki. Taxonomy (NCBI): domain Eukaryota; kingdom Metazoa; phylum Arthropoda; class Insecta; order Hymenoptera; family Ichneumonidae; genus Ophion; species Ophion slaviceki. Next base: position 22,948,009 of record OX101788.1, read on the forward strand.
CATAAACAATATAAAATATTAATATTTATAATGCAAATATTTTTTTATGACAAAATGTTTAACTTTAGGAACACGATAATTATTTTTTTTCCCGAAATATTGAACAATACTGGTCTGCGGTGTTGCCAATCTCTTTTCATTATAGGGAACAAGTATTTTTTACGGAAAATTATTCCGTCTAAATTTCAATGCAGACCCTGCAGTGTTAAAAGTTGCAATTTTAAAACCCATTATCTCCCAATTTATATAGTCGACTGTTCTTAAATTTCACTCAAACATGCATAATGATATGAACAATGTCTGGATAAAATTTGAACAAAATCTATAGAAATCAAGATTGCGCGCTCGTACCACCTTAGCACTCAATTTACCAGTGTGTGTATCTTCATGTAAACAAAAGCTCGCAGTACTCGAGTATAGATAATAATTGACCGAACGATTTTCTGTGTTGGACCATTTTGAACTAAACTTTGGGGAAAGGTGCGCGATGCTTATAAGTCCTGTTGATCGCGTATGCGCCAATCGGTATTGAGTAGCCCCGAGGATGAGATGAGAAGAGAAAATTGAGCGGACCAGTGGCTCGTACGCGAATGCGCATCTCGGAGGAAAGTGGAACGCGTAAATCGAAACTGCTGCGGAAAGAGAAGAGGAGAGTTAGGTTTGCGCGGGAACTATCAACCGCTCCGGCTTTATACCTTAACCGGCACAAATCCAAGTGAGACGGAGAGCGAGAGAGAGAGAGAGAGAGAGAGAGAGAGAGAGAGAGAGAGAGAGAGAGAGAGAGAGAGCGGAAGGGACGAGTTTGGCCTTAAAACGAAATTGAATTTCCCGCAACGGAAAGTAACCTCTTCCTACCTCCTTCTCTCTCTCTCTCTCTCTCTCTCTCTCTCTCTCTTTCGCCCTCTCGAGCTTCTAATTCGAATTTAAGGTTTTGCACACCCTCAAGGGAGGAAGGGACGCATCATGCGGTACCGAGTTTATCTCCGATTTATCCGAACGCCTCTCGACCCCCAATCTCTCTCTCTCCCTCTCTCTCTCTCTCTCTCTCTCTCTCTCTCTCTCTCTTTCTCTCTCTCCCTCTCTCTCTCTACCTCGTTCTGTTTTTCCCCTTATCCTGCACCCTTTCGTTGACGTTCATTTTCTCGCTCTGCCAAGCGATGCAATCCTTCTCCACCCTCTCTCGTTCCAGCGCGACGAGAGCCTCGAATCAAGAGCCGCAGTACGCCCTCTCGATTCCCATCTTCCCATATTACATACCCAGCTGGTATATTACACTCTCTACGCTTACTACTTGTCCCATAATCCTCCGAGTGCGGAAAGCGAGAGACATAGGCAGAGAGAGAAAGGGATAAAAAGAAAATGAGAATGCTGTTTCACTTTTTTCGAGCTTTTGTACTCGAGCTGGAAGGTCGAGGAAAAAATTTAGCGGTACTCAATTAAAAATGCAAATCAATGGCAAAGCACTCGAATAATTATCGCACAGCGTGGAAACGCGCACCACAATAATTAACGATTATCCCTGGCGGACCAGGCACAGAATTGTGGTGGTGGTGGATGTAAAAAAATAATATTCAGGGATTTATATCATTTGAATATTATTATTATTATTATTTATATTATATTTATTATTTTATAATGATCATTATTTAGAGTTTGATGTTATTAAAAAATGATCATTTAGGGATTAATATTATTTTATTGTTATTATTATATTTATTGTTTTATAGTGATAATTATTTGGAGATTGTGTTATTTCAATATTATTATTGAATTTATTGTTGCACGATATTTATTGGTCTCTTATATTATTATTTAAGCTTGGGAACCATTGTGAGGGGTACAAAAATCGATTTTTTTGCATTTTCTCATAATGTTCATGTTCAAGAACATGTGATAAAGTGTACGAATTCAAATATTGACAATTGACCAAGTTAGAGACGATTTAGTGAGAACACGTAACGCAACGATTTACGTATACTAAATGTGTCAATCACGTTTTTCTCGAAACGACTTTTCTCAACATGGCAGGAGTCATAACTCTAGCTATAATCATCCGATTTTCAATTTTGAAAAATCAACATTTTCGTAATTGCAGTAGGTATCGTTATACGTAGCCGTTTTTTTTAATTGAGTATTTTTCAAGCCACCGAATATGAGTAAACATTTCTCTAAAATTACATTTTTTTTAACACCCACCGTTTTGTCACTCTTTTTCGAAAAACGGCTACGTACAACAAGAAACTACATTTACATAGATTATAAAAGTTTGTTTTTTTATTTTTCAGACCAACCATTGTCGAGTTATCGATCCGGCCGTTGGATCACATTTTTATGCAGAGGCTCTATTACGCCTCAATAACGTCTATAATTTTTAATTTTCTTTAAATAAAAATTGACACAAAATAAAAGGGATGTGGTGTCAATTTGGGATTGAAAAAAAAAAAATAATCGAATAGACAAAATAATTCGGCAAAAACGACCTTTTTCGGCCCGTCGCAGTGGTGTCCTCCCTTATTTATTATTCGGGAATAATGTTGTTTAATAATTTATATATTTTCGTCCAGTGGAACGAGAGAAGGTACATATAACAATTATTTTCCACGTGTATCGATTAGGTCGGTGCAACATCGGCGAGAGACAAACAAATAATAATATCGAAAGGATAAAGTTTTCTTTTTCTCCCTCACTTACACGATTTCGTAATCCCTTTTTTTTTCAGAAATTATCGCTGTTCCGGTAGTGCGTACAAATTCCAGTTAACGATTTTAGCCTGGCGCGTGAACACGAAAATATGGTCTTTCCGCGTGTTTGGTTGGTGCGCGATGGTAGCGGATAATCGGAAGGAATTATAGAGGTGTTAACGCTACCAAACGCGATTTATTATTCAAATGCATACCGGGTGTACTGGCTTGCGCAACTCGTCGCCCCATCATTAATCAAGTTATAAACGGTTCGATTGCACTTCGCGAAAGTTTGAAATCCGAAATAACGCTATTATTATTAATATTAACGTAGTCAACTCGTAAACATCGTTATAAGGTGCATGGATAAGGTCAACATAACCTCACACATTTTCCAACCCAGTTTTCTCATAGATCGAAAAATCGATTTTTTTTATTGCATTTTTTTGAAGTGCAATTTGAAGTGCAGATTTTTTTGATGCCCGGAATAGATAACTCTATGTAAGTTTACAAAAAAAAATATTTTCTTCGTGTAAACTGAAATTGAAACTTTAAACGCGTTTTTCTCAAAATGGCATTTCTGAAGTCGGTGACCAAGATTACTCGAACACTAATGAACCGATCTTCTTGAAATTTTGCAGGCTTATTTAATACATAAAAATGTAGTCTTTAATCGTTCGATTTTTTTTTTCGAAAAAAATGGCCGTTTATGTAATATAGATCAAATATAGGCAAAAAAAAAATTATGTAATATAGATCAAATATAGCCAAATATATTCCTGATTTTCCGAAACATTTAATTGAGTACTTTTCTTCCAAAAAAATCCCGAAAATCACCTAAATTTTCAGCGATCACACTGGTATAGCCCCTTAAGATGGGAAAAAACTCGAAAATCGTCGATCATAGGAAAAAACGTTTTTCTCGTAGCTCATTTCTTGGACCAGTGTAACGTGAAACTTATCAGATCGAATCAGAGCACTCTCTGTGCATTCGTAAATAAAATATTACGTGTATGTGGGAGGGGGGTGGGAATTTGGGAAAAACACGCGCGGTATCGCGCCCCAATGTGTGGCGCATGGATTTTTCGGTTTCCGAACTCTCACGATCGTATTTTTCGCCTTTTTATCCGAGATTTTATCGAGGGATTGGAAGAGAGAAAGAGAGAGAGAGGGATCACATACATTTTCAACCACAGTACACGGTATTCAGGCTGCAAAATCAGAACCTGAGGACATGAACCTTGTCCTCACATATATCTATACACTCGTTTCAATATCTCTCGACGCCTGAGCGCTTATTAATTCATTCGTTGAACGCCGGACGAACCCTCGTTCCCTTAAATATTCAACGAAAACTCATCAATTCGTTGCAATTTTTCTTTTTTTTTTGTCGCATTATAAACGAGAAAAAGAGCTGAGCGAATGGAAGAACGAAACTTTAGGTATGGAATACTTACGAATTTAATTGAATTCGTTCATTCTTATTGTATTGTTCCTCCTCTGAATAATTTAAATAATTAATTTCTGCTTGAAAATCGAGGACACGAGTTGAACTGCACGAGTAAAGAGGAAGACTATTAAAATATTAGTAATCCTGCATAATATTCACAGTCGTAATAATGTAGTTGACAGTTGTAAAAAGTACAGTGTTTTCACGACCGTTAAGCATCAAAGGCCATTTTATAACAACATGTGTAACAGGTCGTAATAATGTGCTGGAAAATACATTTCATGAAAGTACGTGAAGAAGTGAAAGCGATGCAATTTGATAAATTAATTAAGGCGGGACACCACGGTGAAGGGTAAAAACATCGTTTCCTTTTTTTCATTTTCTCGAAGTATACATATTCAAAAATATGCGAAATTAAAAAAAAATGAAATATTAAAAATTGACGAACTTACAGACGATTCAGTGAGAGCAGTTGGCGCAACGATTTGTGTATACTAAAACTTTCGGTAAATGTCTACAAAATAACGCCCACCCCCACCCCCCTCTAGGGTGGGAGGATTTATAAAAAATGACCCACTGAACATGGTGGTGAAGAGAAATCGCGGCGGTCACCCTCCCCGCATAAAAAGATATGGGGTTTTGAAGTTTAAAAAAATGCGTCGGAGAATAGCGGACCACAAGACCGGGGCGGGGTACAGAGAGGGGTCCAGGGGGGTGAATCCCCCTGGCGGGATGAAGGGGCAGAGCCCCACCAATGCACAAAAAAATAGATTTTACATGAATAAAAATAACACACACACACCCATGCACTCTGGAAGTGGGAGGTCTCGTCTTTGAAATCTCGTCTTTGAAATGATACATTTTGACAAACTTTTAACGAGGGCAGGGGAGGAGAGGGAAGTGACCGCGTCGTTTTTTCTTCGCCATCGTCCTCAGGAGAGCTTTTTTGACAAATCCCCCCACCTCCCACTTCCAGAGTGCATGTGTGTGTTATTTTTACTCATTTAAAATCTAGTTTTTTCTGCATTGGTGACCCCCGGGGGGGATTGCCCCCTCTACCCTCACAAGGGGCTCTGCCCCTTCACCTCCCACACCCCTCGTAGGGGGGGGGGGGTATTTTGTAAACATTTACCTTTTGAAAAAAAACCATCATTTCCGTAATTGCAGTAGTTATCGTTGTATGTGGTCGTTTACTTTTATTTAATATTTTTCAAGCCCCCAAATCAAGTAAAAAATTCGCTAAAGTTGCACTTTTTTTAACACCGATCATTTTGTGATTTTTTTGCGAAAAACGGCTGCGTAGAACGAGAACTACATTTATATAGATGATAAAACTTTTTTATTTTCCAGGCCAAACACTGTCAAGTTATCAATCCGGCCGTTGGGCCACATTTTTCCTACAGTGTCACACCCCGAAGAGATGAGAGCACAAACTTTCGTTTCCCTTTTTCTCGCCCAGGCCTAGCGCACGGGGTGAGGGTAAAAAAGGAAATGTGTTAGAGGTTAGGTTTCGAGCATGGACGCCGGGAGGAGGGTGCAAGGGGGTGCACTCGCACCCCCCCTGCCATGAAAAAAAAATACACAGAAAAATATTGAGAAATAACATTTGTATTAGAGAAGTCACGGTTTGAATAAAAACTTAAGGCGTGTAGGCTGTTGTCCAAATTTGGTCAACACCTTATCAATGAATTCAGTGTCCTCCTCTACCATTTGCCTATGAACATTGAGCATGCACATGCCGTTTAGCCTCGCGTCTCCCATCGTCGACCAATTCCACGTCTTGGCACGTCGCTACGTACTAAATGAACATTCAATGGTATATACATGTTGTCGCTGGAATAGTTGGCCCAATCTTGATTGCGTCGCCCACCACTGGGTAAAACGGGTGGCTTGAGCAATCAAATCTTCGTATTCAACGAGGGATTCATTTAAGGAGGTACACCAGCTTCAGCAAAATGGTGATAGATCAATAAAATTTGGTGAATATATTCTTTAGTATTATTCATGTAGATACAAATTTTTTCAGATTTTTTGGTTGTGCCGTTTTCTTACAAATAATTCACAAGCGTTTATTCTTATACCCGGAATATATACCTATATCTATAAAAACGCTATGCTTATACACGTGAACTTCAATGTTCAATTACTCGATAACGGCACAATGAAAAAATCTGAAAAAAATTGTATTGACATATATAATACTAAAGAATATATTCACCAAATTTTATTGATCTATCACCATTTTGAAATTTTACCATGGTTTAGCATGGCAACATTGTATGAAGCTGGTGTACCTCCTTAAGGGAGACTTTGTCCTTGAAATTTTCAAAAAATCAATTTGAGCTCAACATGAGCAGCTAGAAGAAGAGGAGGGATGCCTCTATGGACCAGGCATTGCCGATTAGCGGTAATTATAAACACATTTGTGTAAACACATTACAAAACTTTAAACGCGTTTTTCTCGAAAACACGTTTTTAAAAATGGCTGACATTCTCCTGACCGCTGTAATTAACATATCGACCTGAAATTTGGAGAGCATACTCAGAAAATATGTCTTCACGGAATGACGAATCGTTCTTTCGATAAATACATTTTTGCATTTATTATTTATTTTTTTATGCGAAAAAAACGCGAAAATTCGATTTTTTTTAAATTGCTGCCATTTTCCGAAATTTGTACTAAACGAAAAACCCATCCGTCATTCCATGACCAAAGGGTCACAGATTGATAATATGCTTTGAATTTGTGTTTCAGATCAACAAAGAGGGGGCAGTGATGTCAGCCGTTTACCTCCCGCGATTTGATGACCTGTTTTCGCGGAGCTGCAACGGCCGCCATTTTGGTTTTTTTTTTTTTTCAAAAAAAAAATTTTATCGTTCTGTATATCATGAATAAAAGCAAGAAAAAACCGCACTCAAAAAGCTTTACTCGTTTCCTTTAAAAAAAATAAAATGTAAACACCTGAAATATGGCACTCCAAGGACAAAGTCTCCTTTAAGGCTGCATCACTCACTTCATCTATTTTAAGGGGCCAGTCCACTTTGAAAATTTCAAAAAATCAAAAGCAAGCAAGACTTGACGAAATCAACGATGATGAGCAATCAGAAGGGATTTTGTACGGTGCAGGAATTGCCGATTGAGTTTAGGTAAGAGTTTTTCATAGTATAAACTTCAAGCGCGTTTTGCTCGAAACAACGTTTTCAAAATCTAGCTCCATCGTATCTCTAAAACTAATAAACCGATTTTCTTGAAATTTAAACCTCATATTGTAAACATGATTCGCAACACGATGACCCTCGATGGTTTAAAATTTTCGATTTTCACTCTTTTTTGCGAAAAACTGCGAAAAAAACGCGTTTTTTTATACTTTTTTCGTTTTCCGTCTGTCATTTTTTTATTTTTTGATAAAACTCTATATCCGAGGGTCATTTTATAGCTGGTGTCATACTGAATCTAATGGACTTTGATTTTTTTGTTTCAGACGAGCCGTTGCCGAGTTGTGATGGAGCTACCTAGCCCACCTATTTTTGAGGCATTACGTTACACTATAGTTTTTGTACTTAAAAATGAATAAAAATGAATTAATTTTTTTTTGTATTTCAAGACTTTATTTATCAAGCCCAAGAACTTTTGTGTTCATATCTTTTATAAAATCCTCAAAAAAAATCGCGAAAATAGCCTTTTTCGTGGCTCCAAAGTGGACTGGCCCCTTAAACATCTCGTACCACGTGGCAGCCTCGGTGACAAAATCCTGTAGAAAATCGGCGTAAAGGTTCTGTATAGCTTCCACCATGGCTAAACATGAAGATTTGTCTAATTTTCTTCTATTTTCTGGGTGGAGCTGCATAAGCGAAAATGCTTTTTTGTGTGTACGAGAAAATCAATTTCTCAAAGAAGAAATGATTGAGTATAAATATGGGATGAAGATCCTAAATATGGGATGAGGAGTTTCTTACCTTATGTTAAAAAATAAAAATATTTCGTTTTATATTTTCGAGTTAATGAATTTTTAAAAAATGTACCCATTTTCCGACAGGCCAGGGTGGCCAGCCTTAAACGTCCTATGCCTTGATGCATACATATACATACATTTGCAATAGACTTGTGACGGCAAATGAGGATACTGCGAATAACCAGGGGAAGAGTGTCCCCTGCATAATGCCTAGGATGTTTCAAGAGGCTCCATTACACCTCTATAAAGTTGTTAGTTTTTCATTTTTTTGAATAAAAATTCGTACGAAGTAGGTCGAATGTATGCTCAATAACATACCTTCTTTCAAAATCCCAAATAAATAATCTAGTAGACAAAAAAATCTGATAAAACTACCTTTTTAGGCACAGTGGTGTCCTCCCTTGAACGTGTTTATTTTTTGTCGATAATAATCAATCAATTGATCACTTATTGATTACTTATTCATTTTATGAACTCACAGAATATTGTATAAGTAGTTATTTGCATTAATGATGATTGCACCCTGTCGAGAAGAATTTTTTACGATCGCTTTTCTCATATTTCATCGTGCACTCGAAGTACTGTTCCAAACGAAACAGTACAAATGTCTATATCTGCATGCGGATTTGTATTTTCTTGATTTTCAATTTGACTCACCGACGAGCTTGCCAAATTGTGCCGGTGGCCTCCATTCCGGATAATGCTTCGGAAATCTTGCCCTCGACCAGTATGTCCTCAGTATCACTTTGTACAGTGCCAATTTGTCCTGGCGATCCTGACCTCCCGAACCGCATTGTCCGCATGCCCGATGCGCGCACAATTCAAAGCAAACTAGTAGTAACAGCGAGATAAGGGCGGACTGACACAAACGTCCAACACCTGACATCTGGAATGTTGAAGAAACAGAAAGAAAATTGCAGTCGACAAGCCACGAAATAGTTTTTTCTCGACAAATCCACCAAATCGTCAACTCGTGTGTTACGGATTTAGGCAATTGACGAAAACCGCGCACACGTTATCACATCCATTACTCAGTATCATTATTGACGATATTTCGATAATTCATTCTTTTTAGAATGCAAAACGTAATAAATTATACGGCGGCTGAATAAATATCCTTCGTAGGCCAGGCTGCGATGTCTCAAATTACTCGTAATAATTTATAAAATACCAGCTTTGTTGCAATTGCTCGCACACTCGTGAATGAAAGAACATTCTATGAAATTTTATTGTTCTTTTAGAAAGACATTATACCTGATTATTGCACTTTTTTCTCATACTGCTCGTGCAAAATTTGCGACGCTACGGGCGTTTTTTAAAATCGCGTCATTAAGGGGTTGCCCCCACTTGCGATTTTGAAAAAATCGATTTTTTTTATTGCATTTTTTTGAAGTGCAATTTGAAGTGCAGTTTTTTTTTATGCCCGGAATAAATGACTCTATGTAAGTTTACAAAAAAAAAAAAATATTTTCTTCGTGTAAACTGAAATTGAAACTTTAAACGCGTTTTTCTCAAAATGGCATTGCTGAAGTCGGTGACCAAGATTACTCGAACACTAATGTACTGATCTTCTTGAAATTTTGCAGGCTTATTTAATACATAAAAATGTAGTCTTTAATCGTTCGATTTTTTTTCGAAAATAAATGGCCGTTTTATAGCCAAAAAACGGCCGTTTTTTTTCGTTAAAATCGAACCATTAACTTTGACTGTCCGCCATTTTGTGAAAAATGAATATTTTTTAAAATCCTTCGATTAAAGACTAGTTTATACTTATATTTGACTAAATCCATCCGCATTTTTTTTTCAGATGATCCACTTCGCCGCAATGTTGGTCACCGCAAACCGTGTATATAAAAACATTATTTCATTGACGGCCATTTGCCACTAAACAATGTAATATTTTTCAATAAAAAAATTACTGAAAGTTCTTCAAGATGTGTTCTTTAAGATGGTATATTGATCGATTAAAAAAGTTTTGTAGTTTTCTTTTAAAAAATTCATGAAAAAGGCCTTTTTTGCGCTACAAGTGGGGGTAACGCCTTAAGGGGTTATATACAGTTAAAATTTTCGAAAAATCGATTATTTCTTGAGTATTATTTTTGTAATGTACATATATTTAAGTACACACACAGAAAATTTCTTGTAAATCCGGCGAATATTCTCGAAGTTACACGCCCATTTGTAATTACGTGCCAGAGCGTTCGAAAGTAGGAGGCCGGAGCGTCAGCTGTATATTGTGAATGTAACCTTCTATTGTGTTCAGATACATGGAGTGACAGTGTAGTAGTTTTATATTTATACCTGCGAGGTAAATTTAATTTTTTCTGTTCCCAAACTGGCAAATATTGAAGAGTTTTAGTCAGTCTAAATAGGCAAGCCAAGCAGTAAACTTGTGAGCTCGTTTATACTTTCCCTGTGATCTTTTCGTGAAAATGAAGTGTAGCAGAGAAATAAGGGCATCTTCCGAAATGCAAAAGTCGAGACCAAAGAAGCGAAGAAATGTTTTAAATCCAAGAGCAGCTAAAATGGATGAAAGTAGTTTTAAGGGCATGGAGAAGGTCAACATAACCTCACAAATTTTCCAAACCAATTTTCTCATAGATGATTACATTTTTTAGAAAAAGCAAAGCATTAGGCTCTGGAGAATTTCCTGACGCAGAGCGTGATGATTTCCTTTTGCCCTAAATATTATTCATCTCTGAGGAATCTCTGTTCGAAAATTTCAGCTATCTCTCCCGCACTCATATGTCACGTGGTACATCTTCTACTTCGCCTTAATGCCTCTGCGAAAAAACATGGAAGAATGGTCCGCAGACAACCGCAACTGGAGTTATTAGAAGCTGCCGAAGGGGCGGAGGGTTTATTATATGGCCCGGGAATAGACGACTCGCTGTAAGTTGAATTTTTTTTTACTATATGTAAAGTGCTTTTGACACTTTAAACGCCTTTTTCTCAAAACAGTGTTTGTAAAGTCGGTGAGCAAAATTTCTCGGAAACGGCTGAACCGATCAGTCTCAAATTTTAACACAATCTTTTCAAGTATATTTTTTAGTAATTAATCGAAGGTTTTATCTCACCGATAAATATTTTCCATTTTATAAATAAATTATGGACTAAATATGTATTAAAAATCGATATTTTTGAGAAGCCGCCATTTTGTAAAAAAATATTATTTTGCTTATTTCTTCGATCGATTACAAGATAATTCATTACATTGACGAATCATTTGTGGTTTTTTCATTTTAGATGATCCAGGTCGGAGATATCGTGCTCACCGCATTACGCCTTTTTTAGAGGTGCTCCCGGAGATCAGCTATAGCAGCTTTCAAAGTAATTATTATTACAAATAAAATCTTTTTAAATACAGTTAAAAGTTACTATAATATGTGTACAAATTTTTACGTTAATAGAATTTAAGGTCTTATCAAGAAAAATTCTTGAAAGATCGATCTTTTTGGGCCTTCTGACTGTATATAACCCCTTAAGGCGGCACACCACTGTAACGGGTGAAAAGAATCGATTCTCATTGCATTTTCTCGAAGTATTTATATTCGAGAACGTGTGAACAAAATTTTAAGTTAAAGTATTGAAAATTTACCAGTTTACAGACGATTTATTGAAAGCAGGTGCGCAACGATTTACGTATACTAAAACTTTCAATTCCGTTTTGCTCGAAACGAATTTTCTCGGCCTGGCCGAAATCATAACTCTAGCTATAATTGTCCAATTTTCAATTTCAGAAAACCAAAATTTCCACATTTGCAGTAGGTGTCCTTGTACGTAGCCATTTTTATCTAGTATTTTTTAAGCCCTCGAATATAAGTTAAAAAAATCGCCAAAATAACATTTTTTTTAACACTATAAATTTACCATATTTTTTTCATAAATTGAAAAACTTTTTTATTTTTATTTTCGGACCAACCATGGGTCGGATAATTTTTAATTTTCTTGAACGAAAATTTTCTCAGAATGAGTTGATTGTTTGCTTATTAACATATATTTTTTCCAAACTCCAAGTAAATAATCTAGTAGACAAAACCAAATCGGTGAAAACGGTATTTTTCGGCACGTCACAGTGATGCCCTCCCTTTACATGTGTCGCAATTGCTCGCGTTAAAATCAATAAAGTTGATTGTCACACCTAGGCATTTCTATTATGAGCTTGTCATGATTGTCACCGAGAAACGACATATTTTTTTCGTAGCCCAGACGAATGTTTTGAAAACACGACGCCGGTAACTTCGCGCGATGTTCCGCGGCGTTAGCTCAATCTCAACAGCTGACTCTCACCCCTTTTTTGCGAGCTTTCGATTCGATCCACCGAGCTGCCAGGGCGTTTGGCAACAATCCAATTACCCTCTATCCCCCATCATTCACGTTACGCATGTGTACATACATTTTATATGGGGGGGGGGGGGGAGACATTTTGAACCCGTTATATCTGTGGAATACCGGCTCTCATGAAGTCTGACAATTTTGAGGACGACCCTTGAAATGACATTTACAAAAACAAGCTTGCATCTATCTAAAGGTGATTTTGAAGCCATTGAGGATTACATAATGCTGAGCAAGCCGGCAGCTACTACGAGCACAGTTCTCAAAGTCGAATGTCTTCAAAATCACCTTTCCGCATATATATATATATATATATATATATATATATATATATATATATATATATATATATATATATATATATATATATATATATTCACACAGACACGTTGGGAGAAGATATATTGTAACTAACTACAGGTCCTTCGATCGCAAACGATTCCACTTGACTACAAGGGGTTAGGTCACTCTAGAATTTTCGAAAAATCGATGTTTTTTCTTCATCAAGCAGAAAAGAAATGCAAGAGCAGGACGATAAATTAGCAGGGCAATTGTATGGTGCGTACATCGCAGATTAAAGGTATTGCAAAATTATTCATGATTTTCTACCACTCAAAATCCCAAACGCGTTTATTCCAAAACTGCATTTTTTAAGTTGGCCGGAAACATAACTTAGACAATTTTCAACCGATTCACTTGAAATGTTACATATATCTTGATAAATACATTGTCTATGGAAGTACGTAGGATTTTTTTTACATTGCATTGTTAATTTGTTATTAACAATTATCTGACATTTTTTTAGGCACATTTTTCACTTTCCACTTTAGAAGTGCGCCTTTTGGCCAAAAATCAATATATCGAAAAAAAAGCCTACGTATTTTTAAAGTAGTTATTATAAAAAATCGAAAAAAAATCATTGGCTCATTATAATTCAAAAATTACAAGAACTGTTTGCCCGTCTGTGGACCCTGGAACAACGGAGACGTCATCGCAAAAACGCTGCACAGCCGCCATTTTGAAATGAATCGCTTCAAAAAAATTATTGTATACAGTCACTGATATGTATGATAAATACCCTTTTTGTGATCTCGATTTATGTTGTAGTTTTTCTGAAAAAAAGTCCCCAACAAGCCTGATTTTTCGGCCTCTAGAGTGGCCTAAGGCCTTAAGGACTCTTCTCACTTCGGACGCTAAAAAAAGGCTATTTTCATGAATTTTTTCGATAGGTTTATATTATAGATTTTGATATAAAACTTGTTACACTTAATGAAATACAATTTCGAAATACATTTTTTTAAATTTTCTTTTAATTGAGTCACTATTTATAGACAAAAATGGTAGTTAAAAAAATGTCCTAAAAAACTTGTCTGCGCTGTTGATGAAATATCGGAGATGGATCATCCGAAATAAAAAAATCAAAGGGTCTTAGATTCAGTATGTTAATGGCTATAGCCCATGTCATACGATTTTCGATATATGCAAAAATAACAAAATGGCGGACATTTTTCGAAACAAACGTGTTTTTTCACCGTTTTTGGAAAAAAAAGTAGATATCAAAATGATTAAAAATCCTAGATATGCGCTGTAGCTATAGTTGTAAAAAATATGTGGTTGAAATTTTATAAGGATCGGTTCAGTAGTTTCGAAGATTTTATCAACAAGCCGTCTAATAACGTTGTTTCGAGAAAAACGCGTTTAATGTTTGTTTGGGTTATATAAATACATCATTTTTTTTAAATGTATTTCGAAAGTGTATTTATTAAGTGCAATAACTTTTATATCGATATCTATAATATAAGCCTATCAAAAAAATCCATGAAAATAGCCTTTTTAGCGTCTAAAGTGAGCAAGACCTCTTAAGCCTCCGCATTCCTGCACTACCGTCATATGGAAGGAAGGCGGCATCTACAAAAAAATCAAAAATGCGTTTTACTATACAGAACGATGGGAATTTTTGTACTGATTCCAACAGTACCAAAAAGGCATTTCCGATTTTTTTGTAGATGCCGCCTTCTTCCACATGACGGCGGTGCATTTTTCACGTTTTTTCCCCAATTTCACCCCTATTTTTGTGCACCTTCTTGACTCGTGAATTGCAGGCAAAATTTGCCACGAGCCCAGGTACAGCTTCAGTCAGGGAAGTGGTCTGGGGCGAGGGCTCAACGGAAATTTTGCAGGTTCTTGCGGTGCATCGGAAACGTAGCGTTCGGAGAGCCTCGCAGGACGACGGTGAAAACGATTTTTCCTGACGAGGTCGCGCGTTGACGTCGCGACTTTTCGTAACAGACATTAAAGACGAATTGTGCACGCGGCATACAACACCTTTCCCATGGAGTACTTTCCATTTCGCGGGAAATGCTCGAGCAAAAGGAGAGAAAAAAACTGCTGATCAGACGATATTGCAGTGCCAAGTTAGGGAGTTAGGCCACTCTAGAGGCCGAAAAAATAGGCTTTTTGGGGATTTTTTTTCAGAAAAACTACAAAATAAATCGAGATTACAAAAAAGAATGTTTATCATACTTATCAGTGACTCTATACAACAATTTTTTTGAAACGATCAATTTCAAAATGGCGGCTGTGCAGCGTTTATCTCAAAACTGAATTTTTTAAGTTGGCCGAAAACATAACACACACAATTTTCAATCGATTCACTTGGAATGTTGAATATATCTTGAAACATAAATTGTCTGTGGAAGTACGAGGGTGGGGTGAAAAGTTTCCGGCCTGACCAAGAAAAACGATATTTAACAATTTTTGTTTGCTTTATTTTTCAACATAATCTCCATCAACACTGATACATTTCTCATAACTCTCGCATCCCAAAAAACAGTAGCCATAACCTTGTTTGCCGATAAAATTGTTTTTGCCTTCTTTGGGGTTGGTTCCCCTTTTCCAACCCACTGTTTTGACTGTTCTTTACTTTCAGGAGTGTAGTGGTGAACTCATGTCTCATCAACAGTTATGAATCGACGCAAAAATTCGTTTGGATTACGTCTATACAGCGCCAAATTGTCGGTAGCGTCGAGCGTTAGCAAACGCTCGATTGGTCGAGCGTTAGCAAACGCGGCACCCACCTTGCACACAGCTTTTCCATGTTCAAATGGTTGTGCAAAATATTTCGCACACGTTCAGCTGACATCCTACAGGTCTTAGCTATCTCATGCACTTTCAACCTGCGGTCTTCCAACACTATTTTATGGATTTTTTCAATCATCTCTGAAGTTGTGACTTCAACGGGCCGTCCTGAGCGAAGCTCGTCAGAAGTGCTCACACGACCAATTTTAAATTCAGAAACCCACTGATTAATAGTTGAATATGATGGGGAGGAGTCTCCTAGTGCTGAATCCATCTCTTCTTTTATTTGTTTTGGTGTAAAACCTTTCAAATGGAAGTATTTGATGACAGCACGTTTTTCCAATTTTTCCATTTTTACGAAAACAACGGAAGCGTCTCGCGCAATGTGCTCTCAAACGCAAACTAACGTAGCGATTGGGCTGAAACTGCACATACAAGCTCGGTAGGAATGGTACTGTAGGACGCCGCTCCAAAACTAGACCTAGTGGCACCATCTCTTGGCCAGGCCGGAAACTTTTCACCCCACCCTCGTACGTAGGATTTTTAAAAATATTGCATAGTTAATTTGTTATTAACAATTATCTGACGGAATTTTTCACTTTCCAAAAATTTGCCTAGAAAATCGTCGGATAATTGTTAATAACAAATTAACTATGCAATATAAAAAAAAATCCTACGTACTTCCATAGACAATGTATTTTTCAAGATATATTCAACATTTCATGTGAATCGGTCGAAAATTGTCTAAGTTATGTTTCCAGCCAACTTAAAAAATGCAGTTTTGAGATAAACGCTGCACAGCCGCCATTTTGAAATTAATCGCTTCCAAAAAATTATTGTACACAGTCACTAATATGTATGATAAACACCCTTTTTTGTAAACTCGATTTATATTGTAGTTTTTCTGAAAAAAATCCCCAAAAAGCCTATTTTTTCGCCCTCTAGAGTGGCCTAAGGCCTTACACGTGGTCGATGAATCTACGTCGGGGAGATTTATTTTATCTGATAAAAATGAAGGTACATTCGAAAATAATTGGATTGAAGGTGTAGTGGAGGCTTCGTTTGGATTTGTTTGAGTCGATTCGGGCTTTTCGAGAGCATTTTGATTTATTGGGGTTGTTCGTGCGTGTCCGCACACCTGAACGTGTTGAGGTCTCGTTCGAATTTGTTTTTTGCTCTCGCCGCGAGGTTGCGTATCGCTCTCTATGCGTGGAGCAACTTTCGCTCGGTGCCTTTTTCCCCCGTCAACCCCTGAATCCAGGGGAGCAATTTTTAGCCTCAAGGGTACACTTAAGGGGCTAGGCTACTGTGAAAATTACGAACACTCGTTCGTGGCTTGAAGCAACTAAAATTAAAGAGGAAGGTCCAACATATAGTGCAACAATCGCAGGTTAAAGGTAAACTTACGATTACAACGATAAAACTGAAACTGAAACTTTAAACGCGTTTTTCTCGTAACTATGTTTTTCAAAACGGTGTACATGAATTCTCGACATCTAATGAACGAATTGACCCGAAATATCGTACACTTATTCAGTGTACTTCAGTCTTGAACGACGTTTTTATTCTTAACACTTTTTTCATTAATTATTGGGAAATAATGATGTCATTTTTCCTCGAAAAATCGAGGAAAAAAATCGATTTCTTTTTTATGATTGAAACACGATAAAAATAGCTCGGTCAAGCCTTAGCCAATATTATCAATTTTAAGAAAAATCTGGTTTTTTTTGCTCTAATTCTAGTACAGTCGTGCTGTACACTGGAATCGGAAAAAAATAGACGAAGGCTAGTTTTTTGACAGGTGATTTCGTGGGTGCCGCGGGTGCTAAATCCAAGTTTGCCTGAAAATCGGGGTGTAGGGTTTTTTTAGGGGATGAAGGGGGATGGGGGGGGGGGGATTAATGGCAAACTACAACCCCCATGAGGTCGGCGCCGGGAGACAAAATGTTCATAAAAATCCGGGCCTTATTTTTGTCCATAGCGCCGAACTCGTGGAAGTTCATTTTGGGGTTGAAAAAGTGGGGTGAAATTTTTAAAAAATCAGATTTAATTCGACAACTCTTTAGGAAAAAATTCATACAATTTTTGTTCAAATGGGAATGTTGTAGCCCTTAAAAAGACGCGTCGATCGAGTGTTTAATCATCCCTCTCCAATAATGTCTTCACCCCAAAAAAAAATTTTTATTGAATAACTCAAAAACAATCGATTTTTCGAGGATGGTTTAAATGTACGAAATGTAGAGAATAATTTTCTCTATATTTTCGTTTCTATGGACCACCCTTGAATTTTGCTTTTTTCAACCCCTCACGCGGGTTGAAAATTCAAAATGAAATTCTGGGAAAACTATTGACCGAAAATAAACAGATACGAGTTTGGTGCTGTGGACAAAAATGTAGCTGACGGTTCTAGCTACAAATTGTTCCACGGCGGCGAATTCTTGCGGTCAATAGTTTTTCCAGAATTTCACTTTGTATGTTCAACCCCCGAGAGGGGTTGTAAAATCAAAATTCAAGAGTGGTCCATAGGGAACGAAAATATAGAGAAAATTGTAATCTACATTTCGTACATTTAAACTATACCCGAAAAATAGATTGTTTTTGAGTTATTCAATAAACAACTTTCTTTTGGTATTTCAACAGTTTTTTTTGGGGGTGAAGATACTATCGGAGAGTGATGATCCAATACTCGATCGACGCGTCTTTTCAAGGGCTGCAACGTTCCCATTGGAATAAAACGTGTGCCAATTTTTCCTAAAGAGATTGAATTAAAACTGATTTTTCAAAATTTCACCTCACTTTTTCACCCCCAAAATGAACTTCCACGACTTCGGAGCTGTGGACAAAAATAAAGCCCGGGTTTTGCTGAACATTTTGTCTCACGGCGCCGACCTCGTAGGGGTTGTAATTTCGCATCAATCCACCCCCATCCCCCTTCATCCCCTGAAAAAACCCTCCACCCCGATTTTTAGGCAAACTTGGATTTAGCACTCGCGCCACCTACAGAATCACCTGTTAAAACTGGCCTTCTTCCAATTACGGGGTTTTTCAGCGACAGCACGACTGTACTAATCAACAACCGGGTGGAAAAAATCAAGTACACCGTTGAGCCCCTCACGTTCAAAAGTCCTTCGCGAGGTTGTTTATAACTTCTTTAACTACTCATATTTGTGAATAAAAATTAGTACACAATTTTGTTAGTGTACGTGTGTATAATGTGTATAATGCAGGCATTCTATAGAATATTTAGTTATCCTATACAATACCGGGTTTGTCAAGGCAATGTATAAAATATTTTATCTATCGTTAACCATTCATACTGTACCTAGGTAATGCATGCAATACCTAGGAATTATATAGAGTCCCATTAGGAGATCAGGTAAAGTATAAAATGATAGACAAATAAAACATCTTTTGTTTGCTCATAATCATCAATTCACAACATCGTTTCAATAGTATGGTATTTATCTGTTCTTACATGTTGAACTATTGTGACATTTTGCTCGGATTCGTTTGCGTTATACTCGCACGCTGTCTCGCCAACCGCATCTATTGAAGGGCCATACCAGTGTGACACTTTTAAAAAATTGATTTTTTTTGCCTTTTTCGACAGTTAATACTTTCAAGAATATCCTGTAAAAATTTCAAGGCCGTATCTCTAATCATTTCATCTTGCAGAAATCGATAGTTAAATCTTTAAACGCGTTTTTCTCGAAATGAAATTTTTCAAATTTGCTGACATTGTAACTCATAGAGCAATTATCCGATTGACTTGAAATTTGAACTGAGTACTCTTGAATATATTTACTCTACAATGACGTACGATATTATTGGTTGGATGAAAATTGACGTTATGGCATTGAAAAAAACGACCATTTTATAGGCAAGAAAACATACTTTTTTTCATAACTACGCCATTTTGTTAGATTTTGATATTTTTAAAAAATCCTACGTCATTGTACAGGAAATACCTTCAAGTTTAACGACCTTTTTTCCTTTTTCGATTTCAGCTACTCAATCGGCCGGAATCATGTCAGCAGTGGAGGAACTTTTTTTGGCGCCTCCGAAGGCAGCGCATATGTCGCTTGGATCTCAATATTTTCCTATGAAAAAATTATGTAATATAGGTCAAATATAGCCAAATATATTCTTAATTTTCCGAAACATTTAATCGAGTACTTTTCTTCCAAAAAATTTGGTATCGCATGGAATGCCTACGTAAAATATGGAATAAATGATATTTTATTCATAGCCTGAACGTTTTAGGCATTCCATAGAATGCCTAGGTATTCTATAGAATACCGAAATGTACAGATTGCCGGTAACATACATACAAATACATGTTTAAACAATTTTGCAATATTCTTACTTATACCTTTAAAATTGATTTTTTTAAATAGCCCCATTTTCGGTTCGTCACAGTAGCCTAACGCCTTAACGATTCACAAGAAAGCAGCAGCATTTCGGTACTGGCTGGGTCTGAGTAGCCTGGGATCAATAGCGCGTTGAATTACCAAAGAGATGCTCGTATGTTACTCTGGTGCTCCTGTTTGTTGCTGTCCATGATATGCTAGCCTAAGTGGGGCCGAGACCTTAAGGTAATCCTATCACCAGGCTCCAATCCATAGGATTCTCAAATATTTTTTTTGAGCTTCACCAAATATATTAATAATCGTCTCTGTGAAATTTCAGGGTTCGTTATCGACCTAATTACAGAGAAACAAAATATTAACATTGCATATTGTTGTGAAGGAATTCCGAGACGACGTACAGAAAGCCAATTTCCGGTCGCTACAAAAGTGTATATAATAGTGGGAATCCGTCAAATTCTTAAAAATAATCAGATTTACATACTTAAGACTCGTAGTAATCCAATGCTCTCAGAAAAAATTACGCTCATTGACCTAATTTTTATGTAATATCAAGTTTAATTTGAAATTCCGGTATTGAATTTATGACCACTTGCTACGATAAAGAGACGCGACAGTAAGGCAACAGCTGACTGTAGTCCTAACCTCAACTCACTCATTCGAATTTCCACACATATTTCATTTTTAACCGACATATTTCGCCGACACAAATTTTCCACGCTTTTTGCCAGTCGTGGCCCGAATACAATGCTTTATATTTCCCGCACCTGGCATTGCTTTGACAGATCGACGTCAAAAAGCATGGAGGTTAAACTCGCCTGGTTGAGTAAAAAGAGACGGAGATAGAACCAATGCTGCCAAATATCAAACCTAGAAATACTGCGCGAATCGTTGAAATAACTATTTGTTGATTTTTCTAATTAAATGTGAACATTCATTAAGAGGTTACCCCCACTTGCGATTTTGAAAAAATCGATTTTTTTATTGCATTTTTTTGAAGTGCAATTTGAAGTGCAGTTCTTTTTTATGCCCGGAATAGATGACTCTATGTAAGTTTACAAAAAAAATATTTCCTTCGTGTAAACTGAAATTGAAACTTTAAACGCGTTTTTCTCAAAATGGCATTTCTGAAGTCGGTGACCAAGATTACTCGAACACTAATGAACCGATCTTCTTGAAATTTTGCAGGCTTATTTAATACATAAAAATGTAGTCTTTAATCGTTCGATTTTTTTTCGAAAAAAATGGCCGTTTTATAGCCAAAAAACGGCCGTTTTTTTTCGTTAAAATCGAACCATTAACTTTGACTGTCCGCCATTTTGTGAAAAATGAATATTTTTAAAAATCCTTCGATTAAAGACTAGTTTATACTTATATTTGACTAAATCCATCCGCATTTTTTTTTCAGATGATCCACTTCGCCGCAATGTTGGTCACCGCAAACCGTGTATATAAAAACATTATTTCATTGACGGCCATTTGCCACTAAACAATGTAATATTTTTCAATAAAAAAAATTACTGAAAGTTCTTCAAGATGTGTTCTTTAAGATGGTAAATTGATCGATTAAAAAAGTTTTGTAGTTTTCTTTTAAAAAATTCATAAAAAAGGCCTTTTTTGCGCTACAAGTGGGGGTAACGCCTTAAACAGTTTACACATGGAAATGTTTAGTTATTACAAATTATTGTTTTTTGCATATGTTATATATAAATTGAACAAGCCTCAAGTATGATCAGTGTTATGACTAGTGTGAAGCGATCGGATTACCTTAATTATATTAAATTATTTCTCTTTCACTCTGACGATAAAATGCTTGTATGTTGGTTTAAATACGTTTTTTTCAGGGACAGAGACTCGTACATCGCTTTGAGCGCAAAGATCTGCCGAGCACGCGCGCCCTTCGAGTCAAAGCACTGACGCACACCGTGTACCTCCTCGCAATCGAGAATAGAAACGAGAGTGAAAGGACGGAGTGAGGCCGCCAACGAGCGCGAGCAATCCGAAGCTAAAGTAAGCCCGCGGCTATAAATGGTTGAGAGAGCGGTTTGTGATCCCCCTCGCGCGGGAACGAAGGAGAGAAAGAGGCAGGGCGGGAGAGGGATGAGGAAGCAGCGAAAAGGTAAAAACTAGGAGCTTATAGCGTTGCTCTTGATCGTCTAAAAAAAAAAAATTACTTTCCATTTCGTTTCATCCCTTTCCACTGCGTTTTTTTTCTGTGCAGCACTCGATAAGTGCGTCGACACGTTTTTCGGGCTTAATTTTTAACGAATCCATAAATCCGTGCCATATCAATGTACTACCCCTTTTTTGTAATACTTTTCGTTTGTTTTCGATTTTTCTTCGCAAGCCCTTTCAGGCTTTTGCGATATCATCCCTTTCTCGTTGAACGACACTTGTCACTCGTCTATTTTCGGTCCCCGAGAGAAAGACCCCAAGTGTCGCGGTTAACTTTTTCACAATATTTCTAGTTTTGGAGGAATCAACCAAATTTGATCATTTTTCGAAATTGTTCAGTCAATAGCTCAGCGAATTATTGTTTCATTCGAATTGTAAAGATGTACATGCGTCGGCAAAAAATAGATTACGCTGATTATATAATAATTAAAATATTGTTAGGAGAAAAGCACCATAAATCGGATAGTTGCTTAAGGCGGGATGTACATTTAGACAGGAAAAGAATAAGCAATATTGAAGGATTTTTTAAACTAAGAAATAATTATTCTACAATTATCAAACTTCAGGTATACCTTAATAGTATATTTAAGTATACGAAAGAATTTTTTTTAATTCATTCGTCATCAAAATGACGTAGCTGTGGCAGAGTGTTACAGCAAGGTCGCCACGGGAGTTGCGAATCGGCGTGCAGTCTAGCTTCCCGTAGACTTTGATTTGCAAAAAAGTTCAAACATTTTTTCAGTTAGAACATGTAAAGTTTCTATGTGACGGTAATTAAAATGAAAGAAATGCAAATTTAAGAAAATGACACGCATTTACAAAAAAATCAACATTTCACGCAACATTTCTGTGAAATGTGGATTAAAAAAGTAGTTTTTTTTCCAATTTTTCAAAAACAATTCTCGTCAAGTAGAAGGTACCAGTAGTATCAATATTTGTACCAATTTCGATAATGCAGTTTTGAGAAAAACGCGTTTGAAGTTCACGCCCGCTTCGAATCCGAGCGGTGAGGCACAGCATTGACGGGCTGTAACGTTTGAAGTTTTTCGAATTTCGCTTTGAAACTTTAGGAAAATATTCTACATATATAGTTCTATCGTTAAAAGAAAAAAAAAGAAATCGATTTCTTGATCGTTGTAAACGTATATCCCGCCTTAATATTGAATAGTGGACTGTTTCGAGTTTTCCCATAGCGACATTTGTTTTTGATTTTATACACTAATAACTAGTAAGATGTCGTCACTGCAAAACTTTTGGTTGCCTAGCAACAAAAATGGCACAACAGTAAACTGATGGCACTTTTCGCCGGCGTGAAAAAATATTTTTTGCGGTAAAAAGTGATGTTTTCAATGAGGCAAGTCCAAATGTTTTATGTTTTTGTTATTTTTTTTTATGAACTATGGCGTTTGTTTTACTTGATAAAAATATAATGTTCGCAAAAACAGCAATATGAACAAAAATATTACTGTTTATATTCGGCCATGGGAAATCTTGGTGTCGGATACTTAATCGAGCCTAACATTAGATATCGGTTTGTGCAAAAATGTTCCTACCTTATTAAAGATTAGGTGCCAAAATATTCCTACCTAATCAAAGATTAGGTGCTAAAATGTTCCTACCTAATCAAAGATTAACACATAAAGACTGATCGTTTGTTAATCATTACAAAGTTAAAACATTTAACGTTTTGTTTTACTTTATATAAAAATAGTCCACTAATATCAGATATAAGAAAAATGGAGTTTGTGCCCTTATGTCGAATATCCGAACATAGACAACCTTTTTGAAAACCATGATTTCTGTCATTTTTCGTACAACATAATAAAACTCAAAATATTCAAATGTAGTTTGAAAAATATCTATTAGCATCTCGCTGTCTATGACATGGAGACCATGAAATCGTAAAATTTGAAGATCTCAGCAATTCTTAACTTTTTTTTCATTTTCAAACAAAAGTATCCGCTACACGGTGGCTATCTTCTCTATCAGAGATATTTTGAGTGAACATTTATCACGGGCAAATTGAAATTAACGAAACTTTAACGTTGTTACGTTGCTTTAAATCGCTTGTAGGTAAATAATTCACGCTGTGATAAGCGAATCTGGAGATATTTACACGAATTTGAATGAGTAAACGAAAATGAAGAAGATTCAAAATCAATTCTATTTGGAACGCACGATATCGGTGTGCGAGTACTTGGAGTGAAAATTATACGCGCGGTAAGAGCACAATCGACGAATTTATATGTTAAATCGTACAAGCCAAATTGATTATTCAATGTGTTTTCGGTCTCGCACACGAATTGAAAATGAACCCCGTATCGTGTGTTATTTGTGCTGTTTAATTCAGGAGTGCAAGCGGCGTATGTAGATACGCGACTCGCGGGAATATTACGGAATGCCGTGGGAAATAAACAACCGGCAAACCGCGCCGATCAGGGCTTCGCCGGTGTTCCTGCACAGTATTCAACCCTTCCCGAAGGTGAAAAAAATTTAATTAGAGTTAATTCGGGTGTTTACGATGTCGGGAATCCTCGGCGCGAAAGAGAACGACAGAGGGACGGAGATGAGCCAACCGAGAGACAGAAAAAAATGGGGGAAAGCTATGGTGCAAATCCTCGCGAACATTAGTACCAAACTTTTGCAACTTGTTTTCAGCTTTACGCAATGAGGACAGGGGGAGAGAGAAAGAGAGTGAGAGCGAGAGAGAGAGAGAGAGAGAGAGAGAGAGAGAGAGAGAGAGAGAGAGAGAGAGAGAGAGAGCATTATTTAAGGTAGCAGGATTACATCCGCCCACAGTTCGCCATGTCCGCTCCGTGAACTGATACACCGTGAACCCACCCCTCAAGCTGCGTGATACTGAACAGCGAGAGAAACCAAATTGATCGAAATGAAGTTCCCGTAAAAATATTATTTTAATAAAAACTATTTCTTTTTACCCGAAACAAAGCTAAAAACAAAATTCAACAGAAAAAATAATACATTGTTTTTGAGAATCTTAATATATTTGACCTCAAAATAGTCCGCTTTTCATACCAATTGATTACTTTGGCGAGAAAAACTATTTCCCTAATCCGAACTACACTTTATTGTCAATTAAGGGCATGGCGAATCAAGTTAATTAGCGAACGCACAAATAATTTTATGTAGCTATGTTCCTACAATGAATGATGTATCGAAGAGGGCTGTAAACAAAACTCATTAGTAAAATAAATAATTATATATTTATGCTGTTGCAACATATTGTAGATAGAGACGAATGTTTGGATTGCGGACGTTTCCGAGACCCTCTCCCTCCGCCCCGGAAATAATTGAAAGCAGGGATTCGGACGCATTATGCAAACCGGCTTTTCAAAAAATAGCCTGTATTTATTTCCAACTTGAAACATTGAAAAGCTTTATTTCGTGTTGCTTGAATTAATTTGGTTCTGTTTCAGTTTATTTGTCCCAGTTCGTATTGTGAATGTTTCAAACATTTTTTGGTGGTTCAATTCGATCCCGAGTAGAAATATTGTCAGGCTGGCCTGATATTTGATCTGCGCCTGATCAGCTTGTAGTACGAAGGCCTTACTTAAGTTTGCCTTAATTTGCCTGATCAAGCTGGGGTCAGGCGGTGGTCGAGCAACCGGACTTACGGCTTACTTCAATTCGCCTGACCCGGCTAGCTTCAGGCGATGTCAAGCAACTGGACTTACGGCTTACTTCAATTCGCCTGATCAGGCTAATTTCAAGCAATCATCATGTAACTGGACTTCTACAGTTTGGCGCTAAAAACGTGCCTAACCTCATCTTGTCAAATGATACACAGACACGAGAGAAGCACGAGACATATTATTAATCACTTTATACATTTTTACATATAACGTGTACGGTGTGAATAAGATGGACAAACACAATCGGAAGAAGATTGCGCAACGACTGTGTCTGCGTGAATAGCGGGCTCTAAATAAGGGAAAAAACGAAGAAATAATACAGCAGCAGGTTAGTATAACAATTAATTTTTTCAAAGACTTACAATTCTTAAATCTATAAATATAAATTGTATTAAATCTGACTGTAAATTAACCATACGCCAAATTATATATGCGTTGGTTGAAATATTTATTATGATACATTTGACAGATCCAGAACAAATCCTCTCAGCGAGGAACAACTCGAAATTCCTGAGGATTGGCATGTGTTGGCGCCACCACTATGTAAGTAGATTTAAATTTGTTTTGTGTATCGCTTTTATGTTTCTTTACTTGGTCCGTCTCCTTTGTCAGAGGAGAAGAGACAGCGTAGGCCAACCAAATAATGGTAAGCTGACAGCGTAGTTCAATCTGGTAAATGTTTTGCCATCGGTGCTGATTAGCCCGGACAGCGCAGGCTAACCGAATAATAATAAGTTAACTGCGCAGTTCAGTCAAGTGAAAGTAATTCCATCGGTGCAAGTTAGCCCATGAGAAATGCACTTCGGATGGACATTACATTCACTGAACTGACTACGCTGTCAACTTACCATTATTTGGTTGGCCTTCGCTGTACGGCCCCGGACAGCGTAGGCTAACCGAACACTGACAAGTTGACTGCGTAGTTCAGTTAAGTGAAAGTAAGTTCATCGGTGCAAGTTAGCCCATTAGAAATGCACTTCGGATGGACATTACATTCACTGAACTGCACTACGCTGTCAACTTACCATTATTTGGTTAGTCTTCGCTACGGGCCCGGACAGTGTAGGCTAACCGAATAATGATAAGTTGACTGCATAGTTCAGTTAAGTGAAAGTATTTCCATCGGTGAAAGTTAGCCCATAAGAAATGCACTTAGGATGGACATTACATTCACTGAACTGCACTACGCTGTCAACTCACCATTATTTGGTTGGTCTTCGCTGTACGGGCTCTCCTGCTTCGATTCTAATTTTCGTTAAAAAATGACCGCTCGCAGCTTTTGCAACAATTTTTTTTCTTCTTTAAAGTAGATAATTGGATGGTGAGAAAAAGGAAAAAAAAATAGAGCTCAATTTTGTGCCACCCTAATAAAATAATGTGCATACCTTATATAGATATATATGTAGACATTGAATTCTAAGTGGGATGAACATTTTCGTATTTTTCAGTGGCTGTCATTTCGAAATATAGGGAACACGGAATAGAAGTTCTTTCGAAGCAAATTGGACAAGCTGTTGGAGCGGTATCAAGGTCTGATTAATTCAGCAAAAGACTGGGACAAGTTTCGAGCGTCGCGTAAAAAAACGAACAGAACGCCCAATATAACGTTTCCTAGAAACGTCTGGTCATAAAAACGTTGAGCTCGGTTTACTTTATTCACGAAGTTTCTTAAGTTTTGTTTGAAAAATATATTAGTTTATTTCGGGATGATAAGTGGAATATAATACGGTGATATATCTTAGTTTATTTCGAGTTTTTGTTCTATTACAAATACAAGAAAAATGATGTTTGTTTTCCATATAGATATATGTGAAAAATATATGTGATAAATTTTATATTAAGATTAAAAAATAAACGATCAGCGTTATTTATAACGTGGTACCTTTTTCTCTTTTGTGTATGCGTTGTATTTTTTATTTCAGGAAAAAATCGGTCATCCTGAGCCGTGAAAAATCATATGATTTTTCATTTTGATCAAGCCGTGAAAAATTAAGCCCTTATCAGGCCTTAATTTTTTACGCTGATCAGGCCTTGATCTTTTACACTGACCAAGCCTTGATTTTTTACCCTGATCAGGCCTTGATAGTTTACCCTGATCAGGCCTTGATTTTTTACCCTGATCAGACGGAAGTCAGGGATTGTGTTTCAAAAATGATCAGGGCTTGATAAAAAATTCTGATCAAGGCTGGAAAAAGAAGTCAGGATGCCTGATCAGGTGCTTATTGTAGCTGGAGCAAGATTTCTACTCGGGATGAGGAAAATTTACGTCCATTTTTTCAGATAGTCCGTAATCTAATTATTTACCATTTAAATAAAATTTCTCTGTGAAAAAATACATAACTTTGTTTAACCCTTTATATCACTTTATATCAAACCATCTAAGTCCTCACAAAATCCCATATTAACATTTAATCCTTTTTAAAATCAATGTCACACAATGGCTACGAACCGTTCTATAGTTTTTTTAGAGCGATTTATACAAACTAGACGACGTTAGTTGGATCAAAATTTGGTCGAAGTTCACTTATCGGGAGATTGCAAGACTCGAGTGTGCGTAAATTTGGCGAAAATCGAAAAAAAAAATGCAAAATGCCAACGAAATCGATATCAAAACCGACGGCTTTGTTCTGGAGAAAGGAAAATAACTGCTTCAAAGCATTCCATACATCCCGAAGGAATGTTAACACACAATGTAACATGTCTGCCTCCCTTTATGGCTTCGTAATTAGCGCCCCGATTACATTTTTTTTAAACTACCTATTGTTTTATTGATTAAAACCTGCTATAAATTCAACAATTTTAAAACTTTTCGTTATTCAGTTATGGAGGGTTAAACAAAACCTATCATTGAAGGAGCAAACGAATGTCTGTCCATTCTCCTACAAATACGAATACTTCTCCACCTCCACTAATTTATAACCACGCAATACGTGTACGTATGTGGTAAAGTTTTTTTTTTCATTATTCATTCGAAGGATGTTCAATCTCGATACCAATGTAAACGCATTACGGAACATGAATTACGCAATCTTTCAGCAAAAACAAAAGTTTTCTGTACTCTTGCCAATTACACTCCTTTTTTCCTATACCAACTCGAGCTTTGTCATTCGGTCATTTGTTTCCGGATAAGGGTCTAAGGGGCAATGCACGCGTAATGAAACGACGGGGGTGAAATGCGAAGAAGAGCGGAAGAAAGAACTGAAGAGGGAAGAAAAATAACATTCCGAGTGCGAAGAGCCAAGAGAGGAGAGAGAGGAGAGAGAGAGAGAGAGAGAGAGAGAGAGAGAGAGAGAGAGAGACTCAATATGCCGGTGTTATTGCGACCACGGGACGAGAACTGCGAAGGGTGAAAGTTATAAAAACTCGCTAATACTTTACGCCGAGAGACAGAGAGAGAGGGAGAGAGAGGGGGGAGAGAAAGAGTGAGGAAGAGAGATAGAGATGCGAGCACAACCCGAGCTTTAAATAATGTTTGAATAAAAAAGTGAAAAACTTTTTCAGTTATGGCTGTGCGAACGGGGCGTGATATGACCGGAGCTAGACTGCGAAGGGTGTGAGCAACGAGGGTAGGAGGAGGAACAGAGCAAGAGTAGCAGGAAAACTCACCCTTTTCGCCAGCGCTTTGCTCTTTTTCTCTCTCTCCCTTGCACTTCCTGTCTGCAATCCCGGATTTACAAAGTCACTACATGCCTCAACTGGCCACATATGCAATAAAACTCATACCCCTGCAAACTCCGATCGTACCATTCGACTTTTCGATCCACCGGTCTGCGAAGGCAATTGGATACGTCCCTATACGCATCCAACAAAGTTTCGATTTCATCGTTTTTTTTATCTCTTGTTTCTGTATATTCTATTGAAGATAGAACCAAAGGTCAGAGGCTCTTCCCATCCCTCTGGCACTCCATATCGATCGAGCAAGAGAGAGAGAGAGAGCTAAAGAGACAGGGCTGGAGAGAGGGACGCGGATTTATTTAAATCGAGTTCGATAAAAATGTATGGATTGAAGATATTTGATTTTTGTTCGTAAACCTGTAGAGATTAAATTCGATTGCTTCATGAAATTGAATTTTATCTTGGGCGCGAATTAAAATGATATTTGTTCGTATTGTAACTCTTCGTATACACTGCAAAAATAGTATTACGTTCAATCATTTTTCACGCCGCGAATTTTAATCGGAACTCGATTGAAATAACGAATAATCGTTGGTTTTTTTGCTATGTTTGATGTTATTTCGAAATAAACAAAACGTTATACCGGCTTACATTTTAATCGTTATCGGGGTAGAATAAAAATAAACTATGTTGAAGTTGTTCAATTGTTTATTTTTTCTTGGCCCTTGTAGGCTGCGAAAATCACTCAAACGTGTTTACGTATTCTTACCCGCAATGCGAGACCTCAATAGGCAAAAAAGCTCTCAATTATAATAATAATGAAGAAATGAAAAGGGAAGAAAAAAATCGGCGGATTCCAACGATGCAAACTTCAACGTCATAGAAATAAACAGAGATGAACCAATCATTGCTTGCCACCGGCATTGACAAATCTCATGCTTTGCAAAGATTACATCAGCTCACGATATCTTTTTCTTCGTGCGATTTTTCCAAGTAAAAAAAAGAGTCGTATCTTTTCTCCCCTTCCTGTAGCTTTTGCTCCCATTTCTCTTCGAAAGGGAGAAGTGGGAGAGACAAAGAGGAAAGGCTAAAAGGAAAACAAAGGGGACGGTTCTTCTTCTTCTTCAAGAGTGAACACATCGAAGCCCTGTTTCACTTCCGGCGGGTAAAACAATGCTTCTCTCAGCAATACGATTACAGAAAAGTCCCGAGCAGCTTCCCCGTATACTTTTCACTTTTCGCCCTTTAACACCCCCCCCCCCCCCACTCGCATGCCTGTTAAGATCGAGACTGTGAACAAAACCTAAAAAGGACATGAAAAGGAGTGTTGTGCGGACGCTCTCGAACCAGCGATAGCTACGGCAAAACGTGAAATTGATTTTTCAAACCTGCAGCTGCACACGGGGGCAATTTTTATTTCGCCTTATACTGCTTTGTTACATGTTTCCAATCCGCTTTCTTACTGTCGACGAACACATTCATTTTTAGAAATAAAAATAAAACATATTCAAATGAGCCGAAGCGGAAAAATTGCCAATCGTTCAACATTCTACGTATCTATATACGAGGGTAATTGAATTCCCGAAACGAAAAACCCGGATGGAAGAATATTTGTGACGTTCGATTGTTTCGAGGCATCTTCGTATTACGAGAAACTGAGACCGAGCGGTCGGTGATCGCGGACCATTAATCGCGAAAGGATTGCAAGAGAGCTTTTTTTCCTTTCGAGAAACTTCCGAGGGAAAACAGAGTGCGCAAAAATGAAGTATCCATTATTCGTCGTCACCTGTCGAGTCACCGGTACAAAAACGAACATCGTACTGAAGGAACAACGGGTGAAGAAAAGTATTTTCCGAGGAAGAATATTTTTAAATATAACAGAGATTTTGTTATTTTTATAACAAATATTTATAGTTTTATTAATGTTTCATTTTATATTTATTTTATATTTATATATAAATATAAATATAATTTTATATTTTATTTTATATTTAATATTTTATATAATAAATACAAAATGTATTATATAATTTTATATTTATATTCAGAATAGTTTAAATATAACAGAGAATGGTTTATTTCAAAAGATTATTATGCTTCTTATTTCAATTATTTCAAATGCAAATACTGTATGTCATTGTTGATATAAATAATCAATGTTCATGGAGGTCCTCGGAAAACACAATGAAAAAAAGGGTGTTGTGCAAATATTTTGATCACATGCTTAAGGTTTTTTGTTCTCACCTCTCCTATCGAGAAATCCTCCTCGTTTCCAATTCTACGACTAACTCGTGTATTTTCGTTTTTTTTTTCTCAGTCGAATTTGGAAGAACAAAAAGTACCTATTGCGGTCGCCACACACAAGTTCGTCACATCACACAACACAGACGTAAATCGCCCTCGGCGAATAGGGCTCGAGAATGAGAAAAAGAAAGGAAGAAAAGTAATACTTCGCGATTTCTCAAACGGGTCGACACATTGCGAATTGAAGAAACCGAAAAAAATGATAAAAATTAAGGGGTATCGTTATTTTGTGGCGAGGGGGTGTCACGATTCACAAGGAGCGAATTTACACGCGTGTGCTGATGAGCAAAATTTATTGAAGAGCCGGGGAAAACACGATGCCGCGAAACACGTACGAGGGGGTAACGACGACGTATTTAGCTCGACGGCTGGCGCGCTACTGCTCCGAGCTAGTAGAGAATACCGCGCCAGAGCGGCCAAAGTCAGAGCCCTCGCGTTCTCTCTCTCGCTCTCCCGTTTTGATACTCTCTTTTCGTCCCTTGTGGTACCGTGCGCGCGGCGCCGCCACTCTCCAGCACCTTTCCTCACCCCGCGCGAGATCAACCCCGTACCTCCTACCCCTTCCCACCTAAACCCCTATCGGTACCCCCCTGCCGCTGCGGGAAAAAAAGGCAAGCAAGAGCATCATTAGGCTTGAGACTGATGTAAATTTTCTATTTCAAAGTCACGCGGAATTTTTCTTAAGACGAGGCAAAAAATTGATGATTTATTTCGCTTCATTTGCAGTACTTTGAGTAGGGCTCAAAAAAGAACTGTGGCAGTATCGATTGACTTTTTATTTATCGAGGGGGTGGAAGGAGTTGCGGAGGAAAATATTACGAGTGTTGTGGTAGTCAAATCACGTGTTAAGGGGTTAGGCCATAGTAACGGATATAAAATCATGTGCAAATTAATAAAAAAATTTCGTATGAAAAAATGATTCACTCATTAAATCAATTACACATCTATTTAGTGTGAATATCAAGCTGTTAGAAAATACTTTTTTTTTCGATGTACAAAATGGCAGACTACTAATATTTTCTTTTGTTATCTTTTTTTAGGCGCTTCGCGGCGTGACATTTAGCATCTACAACTTTTTACCCAGAACAAACAACAAAAATTCTCGTCAATCTACACTAGAATACCTAGAGAAGTACGGACGGAATTTTAAAAATATTGTTTTATTCAAAAGTTGTAGGTATTTGAATTGAGTTGTAGGTATTTGAATGAATTTTCAGTGAAAAATTTCGTATAAAACTGCTCATAAAATGAAAAGTTTTCGATTAATCAGAAATTCCGTATGTACTTCTCTGCGAAATGCAATTAGGAACATAACTTTTAAATTTGAAGTAAATCGAGTAAAAATTGTTGAAGTTATTTGTCACGCCAATTTGAAAAACGCGTTTAAAGTTTTAGGTACTCTATGGCCGTGCCAGAGGTGGGCTTACGTTATACGCTCGAAGTCAGTGAAAAAAAATGTTCTTGCTATAAATCAAATAGTAATTTATTCTTATGATGATAAAGCACCGGTTTAGCGAAAAAAAATCGATTTTTTTCAAATTCTACTGTAGCCTTACCCCTTAAGCAATTCGGTATATTTTCATTTGATTTTTTTATTTTTTTGTTTACCCTTTCGGGTTTTTACGATGCCAACCTTTTCAATTTTATCCCACACTTGTCACTCAAATATTTGAGGTACCTGAGAGATCCTCGAGAGTGTTGCCCACAGCCACTCATTTCCTCGTGCACTAGAAGAGATCTAGGGGGGGTTCAAACAATTTTCAGATCTCAACCCATATCTCGCAATCGAAACGAGAGATCCGGGTAGAACTAAAGTTCTTTCGTAGGTTTTTTAATCCGCTAAACGGTTTTTGACTAGAAATGACTCCAGGAATTATGTAACTTGTAAAAAAAGCATTTAAGTACAATAAGTCGTTTTGTTTCAACTCTCCTCATATAGAGGTAAGTAGAAACTGCTATCGAGGTGAGTTGAAACGCCTGGGAATTGGTACAAAATATGGGTATAAATTATGTCAAAACACATTGTTATTAAAAAACATTATTGAAAATTTAAAAACTCAACCTCGACATTAATCTAAGTCTCACTTTTTTATTAAGTCTGACAAATTTTTATAAGCTCTAACTGAAACGAATATAAACTCACGAATCTCAAAAAATTAAATAGTCAAATATGACAAACCACAAAATTAATTGAAGGAGAGAGACTTTATGGCAAGAAAGCAAATCAATCTCTATTCTGACAAACAATTGTGACATACATATGAAAGTTCTCCACCAGTGCAGGCTTCGTGCGACTATACTTTGCACTCCAGGTACACCCACTTTTCATTTGGCCTGCTGTTTGAATACGATTCCATACAACACACACAAAAATACTCGTCCTCGTCTTCACTTTCGACGTTCTCTTTGTGCTTGATTTTTCGTCCCGTAGAGTAACCTCTTCAGCGGCAAGCTCATATATTTCTTGGCTCGCCATGCCTCTATCCATTTTCCTAATATATGTATTCGGCATCTGAAATGAAACAAATGCAAGCCTTGCAAACCACACCACGAAATATAAACGTGTGAAAACATCACTGCAAACGAGGTAAGTTGAAACACCATGATTCAACCCTCCGAGATGTAAAAAATGCAATGCCACTTCATTCCGAACTCACTATTGATAAAGAGTATTGCTAAACAACAACTTCAATGTGACAAATCGAATGCTAAGTTAGTTACCTTCCAGACAATGCATATCACATACCGTCAAATATATAAACAAGGCAACTAAAGCTTCAGGCCTTAGGCCACAGTAACGGGTAAAAAATTATGTGCGAATTTAACAATTTTCTTTTTCGTATAATTCACTCATAAAATTACTTACACATCTATTTAGTATGACCTTTTGTTATCTTTTTTTTAGGCGCTCTGCGGCGTGACATTTAGCATCCACAATTTTTGACCTAGAACAAAAAACGAAAACTCTCGTCAACCTACATTAAAATAACTAGAGAAGTACGTACGGAATTTTAAAAATATTGTTTTGTTCAAAAGTTGTAAGTATTTGAACTTAAGAAATGAATTTTCAGTGAAAAATTTCGTTATAACTGCTCATAAGCTGCTCATAAAATGAAAAGTTTTCGATTAATCAAAAATTCCGTACGTACTTCTCTGCGAAAAGCAATTAGGAACATAACATTTAAATTTGAAGTAAATCGAGTGAAAATTGTCGAAGTTATGTGTCACGCCAATTGGAAAACAACTGTTTCGAGAAGTATCGAGTAGTCGGCCATTTTGTACATCGAAAAAATATATATATTTTCTAACAGCTTGATATTCATACTAAATAGATGCGTAATTAATTTTATGAGTGAATCACTTTTTCATACGAAAAAAATTGCACGAGGGCACAGGGCAACTATGGAAAACCTGCGACGATGAAGGCAGATGGATTTACTGATATTTTTTATATTCTACGCAATTTTATACGATTTTTTTCCTTTTATTATTTTTAGTCTCTGATTTTTTTCTGTGGAAGAAGCTTCTTTGTAGAAAAGTATTTCAGGAAACGAAGAGTTAGTAAGCATTAAAGTTTCGAACTTTTCTATAAAACGCTTTATGATATAGTTTCCCGTTGAAAGAAACTGTAAAATAAGATAGAAATAATAGAGGCGAGTTATCAAGGATTTTTTATGATTTAATCTTTATCGGTATTCAGTTTCATGCAAATCCGCTTAGCGTGCACACTGAAAATATACTTTTCACGATAAACTCGTTCGACAATCGAAGGACTGCCGCTGAAAATTTAACGCTGACAACATACAGCGTATTATCGACATTTATATCTGCGAGCCTCGAAATAAAAGAGAAATATTCGCTCTACGGTCAGCGGAAAATTCACGAAAATAATGTGCACATTCAAATATTAATAGATTTCTTTTTTCGTCACATGGAAGTTCATCAGAGGATTCCTGAAAAAATCGCTGACTATTTCAGGGTCCATCTAGTAGTTCGCTTCAATAACTTATTTCATCCACCTACATTTCAATCCCCCAAATCCGTTTAATCCTCGATCTGGGTCAATTGTTTCTCAGAATAATCCTACGGTCGATCGCCCTTAAGAAGTCTCGCTTGCATTCTCCAACTATTTTATCGATTATAACGAATTCTCACAAATCTATTACACTAAGCTTTATAATCATTGAAGGAAAAGTGGAAAGGAAGGAAAATCAAGAGAAGAAGGCTAAGACCTGCTTGAACTCCACAACTCACCAGCCAGGAAAATTGCAGATCCAACGA
The DNA here is from genome assembly GCA_944452715.1 of Ophion slaviceki. Taxonomy (NCBI): domain Eukaryota; kingdom Metazoa; phylum Arthropoda; class Insecta; order Hymenoptera; family Ichneumonidae; genus Ophion; species Ophion slaviceki. The sequence continues at coordinate 22,983,901 of OX101788.1, forward strand.
TTTTTACAATGAATACGAGTTGGGATCAACGGAACTTCGGAAAATTTGAAAAATCAATAAATATAAATGTTCCCGTCGTTTATAAAACTTCAACAAAAAACCTTAATTAAAAAACATATCTATTAACCCAGTGTCTAAGATCTCGAGACTGACTACTTCAGCGAGACCTACTTGACTCCCCCTTGCGAACACTCAGACGTTTATTTGCCTTTTTTGCGACTGCTCTCTCGTCTTCGAACCCAAGAGACGTGAGGGTCGAACAATTAGCCAGAGGCTTCGATGTTCCCAGCGAGATTTGGGAAAATAGTTACGTGGGCGTGGGTTTATCGTCTTCGTTTTTTTTTTACGAACGCTTGTTCGGGCACGATAAAATAAAGAAGGATTTATGTAACAGTAGATTTTACCACAAGGCCACCCAACCGTCTAATTGTTAACTACATTCTCAGAGTATTATCTTGACACTAAAACTTAGAGAACGTTGACATTTTGAGATGATGAAAAAAAACCACTAAATAAATTTATGATAATGCATACACACCACTTACCATAAATGTGGCGAATCACATTTGTGGGAATTAACTTTTTTCATCAGAGCTTTCACGTTATCGTGACGAGGGTAACAAAATGGTATCACTCATTTGTTTTAGCTAGTTCTAGTTACTCGTTTCATTAGTCATCTTCGCTTGGCACGTGGGATGTGTTGAAGATAAGTATCCGAACTGGATGACTTTCTCGCTTCTCGACTACCCCCCCCCCCCCCCCGAGTTTCTTCTTGTCAGAAAGAATCTACGGTACAGATTGCGAGCACGGAGTCTCTCCCGCGTACAAATCGCCATCCAAAGATGAGATCTTGCTGGTCCTGTCACCATCAGCATTTGTATGACATGTGGGTATATATATATATATATATATATATATATATATATATATATATATATGTATATATATGTATATATATGTGAAGAAAAATAAATAGATGGTGCGAACAGGTCACCATTTTTACGAGAGGGCAGTAAACCAAATCCACGCAGGAAAATATATCTAGGGGTACTTTACTAGCCTACCCTATGAAAGCTCTACATCTTCGAGTTTAACGATGTCCAGCATAACTGAATTACTCAGCCCCCATATTACTTAGTCTCTCTCTCTCTCTCTCTCTCTCTCTCTCTCTCTCTCTCTCTCTCTCTCTCTCTCTCTCTCTCTCTCTCTCTCTCTCTCTCTCTCTCTCTCTCTCTCTCTCTCTCTCTCTCTCTCTCTCCCTTTTTCTGGATCCTTCACTTCTTGCCCTGATCGTCCATTTCCTTCGAATACAAAGAACAATCCAATACTGTATCGTATTCGCGAATAATAGCATCGAATCACTTTCCGTTTTTCTCGTGCCACTGCATCATGATTCTTTTCTTTCTTTCTCCCTTTGGTCTTCTCGCATTTACTTGTGAATCTGCAAAAACATTTGTCTTTTGCTTTTTCAATCGTTTTTTGTTGTTTTTTCTCGGTTTTTCTTTGACTCCCGCGCGCGACTTGTCTGCGGATTGGCGATCCGATCTCCGCGGCGAGGCCTAGGTCGTAAAGCTGTCCACGTCGTTTTTCTCATTTTTATTTTTTGTCGTACACGCGCGCGACACAAGAGAAAAAGCCACCCTTACAGAACCTCGTCTTTACGATCCTACAACGGACCCTTTCTTTCTCTCTCTATACACACACACACACACACGCGCGCGCGCGCGCGTGTGTGTGTGTGTGTGTGTGTACATATATATATATATTGCTTTCTCTCTATCATTCTCATCAGATGACGAGAAAGAAGGATGAGAAGAGAAACCGCAGTGAACGATGTGTCAGCACAGGCACAGAGAGCTAGAAGGACTGAGAGTGGGGGGGGGGGGTAAAGCGGGAAGCAGCAAGAAACAACCTTCAAGGTCCTACGAACAGATCTGGTCTATAAGTTCATCGAGGTCAAGGAAAAAATAAATGTATACATGAGTTGTCCCAACGTTTTCTTTAGCATTGAAAATGCTTTTAAAACTGTATATTTTTGTTGAGGTAGGCTGGGTTTAGAGGCCTGAGTTAGCTGGATGACACACGACACTAACGCTACCCCCACTGTGTTGTAGTAGAGTGGGGGGAGCTGCGACGTGCTGAATGCCTGTGATGAGTTGAAAAACGCTCTCTCTCCAGCCAATTTCAAACTTGTTATTATTTTTTTTAATTATATTACCTCGATCTATCAATTTTGTTTGACAAATAATTAAAATCAACTCATATTATTTATATGCACCTGTTTTTTATTACCCGAAAAGTCTGATTACATTTTCAATGCCATGAAATAGTTGCACTTTGTGCAATATCTATAGATTTTCATATATGCATTTCCTTAATCTCCCACCTTACATGTAGGGAATTGCAGATTTGGCAATTTGTGCTCCAGAATAGTAGTGCGGTTGTGAGTTACTATAGTTTTTGTACTTCAAAATGAATAAAAATGAATACATATTTTTTTAATATATTTCAAGACTTTATTTACCAAGCCCGACAACTTTTATATTTATATTTTTTATAAAATCCTTTAAAAAAAACGCGAAAATAGCCTTTTTTCATGGCTCCAAAGTTGAACCTTAAATTTTTGTTTCGCCGACGAAGCATTTAGAAATTAGGCTCCGAAAAACTCCCTTTAATGTGAACGTCCCATCTTACGTAGATGACCCCATGTATCGCCTGTTTCCACTCCAATTTCCAAACGACACGACGAGATTACTAGTATTTACCGCACAGAGAACCTTACTGCCTTCTTTATCGTTCGTTTCGTCACCAACCTCGTGACAAAAAGACGGTTACGGTAAAAAATGGCACACTTAAAGTGTGGGCTATTCTAACTTTTCCACTGAACGGCGCTCATGATTTTGCGCCCATCTCTTTTCTCATACCGCAGGCTGTACATGATCCAAACACATACTTATGTCTACAGGGTGACAATTAAAAGGTGTTGAAAAGAGTTTGTGGCTTCCGGATGGAGGCCGTGTTGAGGATCAGCGTTGTGCCGACGTTTCGCAAACGTTACAGTCTGCATCATCAGGGCTGAGAGCTCCGATACTGAAGCTCTCGTGTCTCAGGTATTCCTTATATAGTTGCAGTCATCGTTCCAGATCACTGCACCAGCCAATCAGATGTTTTAATTGATCAGCTGGTCAATTAAAAAACCGGGAGGACGGTGTGCCAAATAGGATTGACGTGATATCCTCCATCTCTGTTTAGGTTGTCCGGATGTCTTCGGATTTCCAAGCCTTCTCGGTGTTTCCTGGAAAAATAGCTGTTTGATGGGGCCAGACTTTGGGCTTTGTCGAACTGGATGGCATGACCAGTCTCCATCCAATGTTCGGCCAGCGCTGATTGTGTAATATGGCCATATTTGATACACCGTTGGTGTTCTTTGATCCGTGTACTGATCTTCCTCCCGGTTTCCCCTATGTACACTTTGCCGCATGAGCAGGGTATTTTGTATACTCCTGGTGCACTCAATGGTGGTCTTTGGTCTTTTGCACTCGGAATCACTTGTGCTAGTTTCTTCTGAGGTTTGAAGATGACTCGCACTGAAGGTATGGAAGGGAAGTTGTTGCAGTTATTTGTCCTTCATTCTCTCCATCAGGTGCTGTAACCGTTTTCGGATCAGCTATTTTTCTTTTTAGATTTTTGATCGTTCTTTCGATGTTGCCTGGCTTGTAACCATTGTCTCCTAAAGCTTTTCGTAGGTGTTCTAGTTCAACCTCCAGGGAGTCTGGTTCGGAGATCGCTAGAGCTCTGTAGACCAGAGAGCTTATGACCGACTGTTTTTGGGAAGGGTGGTGATGGGACGTAGCGTGGAGGTATCTATCCGTATGCGTTGGCTTCCGGTAAACTTTATGGCCCAAAGTGCCATCGCTTTTCCGTTGAACCAGTACATCCAGAAAAGGGATTTGATTTTCCTGTTCTATCTCCATGGTGAATTGAATATTGGGGTGTTGGGAGTTGAGGAAAGTTAAGAAATGATTGAGGTTTTCTTGGCCGTGACTCCAAATGACGAAGGTGTCATCGACATATCGGAACCAGGTGGAGGGCTTGAGGGAAGCTTCTTGCAGAATTCTGTTCTCGAAGTTCTCCATAAAGATGTTGGCAATGATAGGGGAAATAGGGGAACCCATGGCTGCGCCTGAAGTTTGTTCATAAAACTGGGATTGAAATTGGAAGTATGTAGAGTTTAGGCAATGTTCTATGAGGGGCAGTAGGTTAGGGGCAACTTTTTTGGAATTTTTAACTATGCTTAGGGTTTCATTGGTTGGGACGTTTGTAAACAGGGATACAACATCGAAACTCACTAAAATATCTTCTGGTTGTACCTTGATAGACTGGATCTTGTTCACAAAATCCCGGGAGTTTTGGATATAGGAGTTGTTGAGACCTACGAGTTCCTGCAAAGGTTTGCAGAGAAAACGTGCCAAGTGATATGTAGGGCTGCCTATGTTGCTAACAATGGGCCTTAGTGGGATGTTGTTTTTGTGTATTTTTGGCAGACCGTAAAGCCTGGGCGGTAGGGATTCCTTGGGTGTAAGGGCTTTGGTTAGGTTTTCCGATAGACCAGCCTTCTTTAGAAGTGTTGTTGTTTTCTTTTCTACACTCGATGTGGGGTCACGTGATAATTTCTTGTACGTGTTGGTGTCCTCGAGCAGGTTCATAATTTTACTGCAGTAGTCCGTTTTATCCATGATGACAGTTGCATTCCCTTTGTCAGCTGGTAGTATTAAGATGTCCTTGTTTTTCTTCAAATTGTGAAGAGCAAGGTGTTCTTCTTTCGTGATATTCTGCTGCGGAGGTTTTGCCTTGTGTAGAATATTGCTTATCCGTTTCCTGATGTCGTTGCCAGTATCTAGTGGGAGACGGTAGATGGCAGTTTCCACCTGGCTGATAATTTCTCTGGTCGGAATTTCTGTCGGTGTAATGGCGAAATTGTGCCCTTTTGCGAGGACTGATGTTTCAGCTGCGGAGAGTGTGTGGTTACTTAGGTTTTTTACTGTGTGGGTTAGGATGGGCTGCTTCGTCTGTGGACATAGTTTCCTGAATTTTTCTATTTGATTCTTGGATCTTAGGTCTGCACAGTGGAGGGCTTGTTCGTGGGTGACACGGTCAAGATCTTCCCACAGCTGTGGTTCCAAAGAGTCAGATAGACGTAGGTGAAGTTTAAGGAGTTTTTGGGAATTTTGGTCCAAAAGCTTTTTGGTGACAGCTATTCTCTCCTTTACCAGTCTCAGCGAGGCCTGGTGGAGGATAGTTTTGGCTTGTTTTGATGGAAAGGGGTTTTTTAATTGAAAACATTTTGGTACCACTTGATGGTCGCGGCACCTTTTTAGGAATGTTAACGAGCACAGTTGGATGTGCAGAGTTTTCCTGAGTTTGGAAAAGGTGTTAACAGAACCCAAAATAGCCTCTCCGTGTAGGCGTGTGATTTTAGTTTTAAGGCTTTCACGGCTCTTTATGTAATGAAAAGAGTTTGTGGCTTCCGGATGGAGGCCGTGTTGAGGATCAGCGTTGTGCCGACGTTTCGCAAACGTTACAGTCTGCATCATCAGGGCTGAGAGCTCCGATACTGAAGCTCTCGTGTCTCAGGTATTCCTTATATAGTTGCAGTCATCGTTCCAGATCACTGCACCAGCCAATCAGATGTTTTAATTGATCAGCTGGTCAATTAAAAAACCGGGAGGACGGTGTGCCAAATAGGATTGACGTGATATCCTCCATCTCTGTTTAGGTTGTCCGGATGTCTTCGGATTTCCAAGCCTTCTCGGTGTTTCCTGGAAAAATAGCTGTTTGATGGGGCCAGACCAAAGTCTGGCCCCATCAAACAGCTATTTTTCAAGGAAACACCGAGAAGGCTTGGAAATCGGAAGACATCCGGACAACCTAAACAGAGATGGAGGATATCACGTCAATACTATTTGGCACACCGTCCTCCCGGTTTTTTAATTGACCAGCTGATCAATTAAAACATCTGATTGGCTGGTGCAGTGATCTGGAACGATGACTGCAACTATATAAGGAATACCTGAGACACGAGAGCTTCAGTATCGGAGCTCTCAGCCCTGATGATGCAGACTGTAACGTTTGCGAAACGTCGGCACAACGCTGATCCTCAACACGGCCTCCATCCGGAAGCCACAAACTCTTTTCATTACATAAAGAGCCGTGAAAGCCTTAAAACTAAAATTAAAAGGTGTTTTTTAACGTTGGGCGGGGAGGTTTTGCCGTTGGAAAAATATGGTTTTTAATGGTTTTTCAAGTCCTTTTCGGCAAAAATATTGCGTATTTTTGTGTTGAGAAGTATTTGCCAAAAAAATAGAGCATTATGGAAAAAAAATCAAAATTTCATTTTGAGTTCATGAAGATAATCAAATTCCGAATACGAAACACTCCGAAAAAAAAACTTTTCTGTAATGGAATTAAATCCCATTTACCCACTTAAAAATACATCTTTCATAATTTTTTTCTCCCTCACGGGATGCACAAAATAAGTTTTTCAGGATTGCTGGGTATTCGGATTTTTATAATCTTCATTCTGCAGTTCGCAAAATCGCATTTTTATTCTTTTCCAGAATGGTCAATTTTTTCTGGCAAATACTACTTATCACAAAAATACGCTATATTTTTTTTCAAAAACGACTCGAAAAATCATTTGTATTTATATTTTTCTCAGTCGCAAAGCCTCCGTGCAAGGCCCATAAGGCAGTATCGTTGTGAAGAAATTTAAAACAATCGTTTTTATTTGTTTCATTTTATTATTCGACAGACTTTTTTGAATGCGCCTGTAAAAACCGTTTAATAATATTCATAAAATTAGCCGAGTTATAGAAATTATAAAAAGTACACTCGAGACGCAGGAACTTCAAACGCGTTTTTCTCAAAACTATGCTTTTCAATTCGATACCCACGATATCTGGATAACCAATTTTCCGATTGAATTCAATGTCATTATCGTTATCATTGTGGTCATCTGTTACTAATTTTTCATCCAGCCAGCCATGGACAAGTCCGTTTCTGCTTGGAAAGGCAGTTTTTAACAAATTTTAAGGTGTTTAGAGCAGGATTTGATGCAAAATATTTTAGAAGCCAATAAAGGTGTGCTTGGAGATCACGAAAAAAGTTAATACAAATTTGATGAAATGTGGACAAGTCCGGTTTTGTTCGACAACTTATCACTATAATTGTCACCCTGTATGTGTATATATACACAGATTAAGAATTATATATATATATATATATATATATATATATATATATATATATATATATATATATATATATGTATGTATGTATGTATGTATGTATGTATGTATGTATGTATATATATGAGGTATTCCACGTGAATCCGATGGTCTTTTTCCCTGATCCCCGCAAATTCGATTTATTTTTTTTAATCTGATTCCATTGACTCTAAAAGACACCCTGAACATTTTATATTTTTCGAAAGAACCCTTAGTAAAAAAAACAGCGGAAATAACGCTCCTATTTAAAAATCTGAAAAAAATCCCAAAAACGCGTGATTATATGTAAAAATTTTCAAGCTATCATCCGCAGTGGAAGTATGATTTTTTCTGTGCTTTCTGAGCGATTGACGTTAAAAAAAAAATCCGAAAAATTCAAGAACCGCTTACTTCGGGCGGATACTCAAATATTTTGATAACCACAATACATTTTTCGGATTTTCCAAACGTTAATCGCTCAAAAAGCACAGAAAAAATCAGACTTCCACTACGGGTAATAGCTTTAAAAGTTTTACATGTAATCACGCATTTTTGGGATTTTTTTCCCATTTTCAAATCGGGACGTTTTTAACGGAGAAAAATTTTTTTTGCCTAAGGGTTGTTTCGAAAAATGTAAAAAAAATAAGGGTGTCTTTCAGAGTCAGTGGAATCAGATTTTAAAAAATTAATCGAATTGGCGGGGGTCAGGGACAAAGACCACCAGAGTCACGTGGAATACCTCATAAATACGTCTCATAAATAATTCTATGACATTTTCATCTCAATAATTATTCCACCACAATGTACGCATTTACATTTTTTTTCGGAATAATTATTCATAATTATATTAGGGAGTCTCGCGACGAGCCCTCTTTTCCGTCCTCTCGGTGTGTGCACTTTCATCGCTCTCGAGGTTGACGCCTTACTCGGAGCTACACCGGTGATATACGCGCACAAAGTATAAGGGAGGTTTGCATGGAGTGGCGAGAAGAGAGTGGAGAGAACGGCAACATCAACGCACAGCCTTTCCATCTCGTTCTCGACACCTCTCGCCGTCTTTCTCGTAAAGTTACCACCCCATCTGCCATCGCCGCTCGCGTTCTTTCTCTCACTCTCGCTCGGGAGTGTTTCTTGCACAGTGACGAAGTACAAAAGCGGGGATAGTATTAGCGAGGGGTCCGTCGAGGAGACACCACGAGCTGCTTCTCTCTGCACGTGTAATTCGGCTCAAACTGACACCGCTTGAGTATCGAGTCTCAGCGAGAGAGAAGAAGCTTTCTCTTCCTCTAGCCAACGCTCTCAAGAGGCGCGACGTTCTCCATTATGTCTTTCAAGGTATGAGGAAAGCAGTTTACTGAGGAAGAAAGTGCAGAGAAGTAAGAGAGAGAGAGAGAAAGAGAGAGAAAAGGACAGAAAGCCCAGACGGTCGACGTTTCATCCCTCCCTTAACTCACCCCGCTTTCCTTCTTACACCCTCTCTCCCTTGTCCTTCTCGCTCAGCATGTCTTTCATGATTTTTACGGGTCCTCGAGTCTTACGCGCGTTTTCGAAATGCTTGAGATCACCCTTGGACGTGAGAGAGACTGGGAAAGAGAGAGAAAGAGAGAGAAAGAGAGAGAGAGAGAGAGAGAGAGAGAGAGAGAGAGAGAGAGAGAGAGAGGGAAGGAGATCCTTTTGGTTCAATGGCATCGCGCGGACGACTCGTGTAATTGTTTGGAAAGCCGTGCCCCATTTTGTCAAAGGACGAGGAGCAGGGGAAGTCAAGGGAGAGAGACAGACCACTAGAGTACGAAAGAATCAGTACATTCAGGAACCACATGTTTCAACACCAACATCACCCTCCCACCAGCCCCACCTCGCCCGCTCTCGATCTTCCGGAAGAATTCGAGTTGGGATTTTCCATCCGGTTCACACATTTCGCAGGCATCTCACGAGACCTCTCTGAAGCTTCGCTGCAAGCGCAGCGATGAGCTAGAAAGAGAGAGAGAGAGAGAGAGAGAGAGAGAGAGAGAGAGAGAGAGAGAGAGAGAGAGAGAGGTAGAGTGCCAAGCAAGGAAATCAAGGAATCCCGCTTGCGTCCACTATCTATGTGCAGTACCGTCAGGAAATCCGCCAATGGTTCAGCCCCCTGCCTAGACGCAATTAGATTCCAAGCGCTAATCGCGAGCGGAAAATTCATTCAACCACCGAAGTTGTCCCGCTAAACCTTCGAGAATGCGGCGAACATTCAAATGATCATCAGCAGCGGGAAATCCAAATGATCCGGGGGATTTCGTATCCGAAAAGCGTCTGTCATAAAATCATCGAAACGGTATGCTATTGAAGTTCGCATTGTTGAAATGGAACAATATTTTGATTTTTTCGTACCCTCGAACTCTCTTCGGTACAGCTAGTTGAGGCCTTAGGCCACAGTAACGCGTATAAAATCATGTGCAAATTTAACCATTTTTTCGGATGAAACAGTGATTCACTCGTAAAATTAATTACACATCTATTTAGTATGAATATCAAGTTGTTAGAAAATTTTTTTTTTTCGTTGTACAAAATGGCCGACTACTAATATTTTCTTTTGTTATCGTTTTTTAGGTGCTCCGCGGCGTGACTTTTAGCATCCACAATTTTTTACCTAGAACAAAGAACAAAAATTCTCGTCAATCTACATTAGAATACCTACAGAAATACGTACGGAATTAAAACAATATTGTTTTATTCAAAAGATGTGGGTATTCGAACTTAAGAAATGAATTTTCAGTGAAAATTTTCGTTATAACTGCTCATAAACTGCTCATGAAATGAGCAGTTTTCGATTAATCAGAAATTTCGTACGTTCTTCTCTGCGAAATGCAATTAGGAACGTAACTTTTAAATTTGAAGTAAATCGAGTGAAAATTGTTGAGGTTATTTGTCACGCCAATTGGAAAATAGCTGTTTCGAGAAGTTTCGAGTAGTCGGCCATTTTGTACATCGAAAAAAAATAGATATATTTTCTAACGGCTTGATATTCATACTAAATAGATGTGTAATTAATTTTATGAGTGAATCACTTTTTCATACGAAAAAAGATTGTTAAGTTCGCACATGATTTTATACCCGTTACGGTGGCCTAAGGCCTTAATGAAAGTTACTAAAGCATTTCTGAGAATTTGTATTAAAAACTAGCTGTTACATGCGGCTTCGCTCGCATGGATTTCGTAATTGATCAAAATAATCCTTCCTCGGTACTGCAAAGACGTTGTCTAAAAGTTCTTGAATCAAAACTCACCGAAATATTGAGTTTCACTTACCCCGGTACGTCTTTTTAAACCACGTTTGGGGTGTTGTCTTTTGGGGCTAAGATGACCAGACTATATATGAAGCGATCCATGTCACTTCAGCCAATAAAAAAAATCCACAAGAATTTTGAAAAATCAAGTTACTTTATTGAAAAATATTCACCGAGTGGCGAAATTAAAAAAAAAATTCTGACGTGTTTTCTCGTTGATTGCCATTTTTTAACATTTTTCCATTCAAATGGCTGTATCTTTAGCAGGATTTGACGTATTCACATTTGTAAAACACGAAAATGTGCGTCTTTTTATGGCCTTCCAGAAAAAAATTAATTTAGATTTTACTGAGCAAGTCGAACGTCCGTTTCAGGGCAAAATATGCAAAAATATTTTTTTCTCAAGGAAAGTCACTCGTTATTTTATTTTATTTCCCCGAATTGTGAATACGAAAAACGGATTTTTGGTATTTTTTATATTATGAGATTCCTAAACATCGCGAAGTAACAGCTATTTTTTATTTTTTATTAATATTCGATTGAAGAGTGTGGAGCACTCGCTGTATGTTTACCAGGTTTTTTAAATACGTATATGTCATATGTATTTCAAAAACCTGGTGAACATACAGCGAGTGCTCCACACTCTTCAATCGAATATTAATTTAAAAAAATAGCTGTTACTCTGGAACATGCGATACAGAACTGTCCGTGTGAGGGACACTCCTCTCTCAAGTCCATGCCGGCCATTTTCAGTGACTGCCTTTGAGATTTATCAACAGTTATGCCAAAGCACACCTTAAGAGGGAACTGTATTGAACTCGAACGGATATTCCCTTGGGATTAACTGGATTCTTGAGATTAAAACTATTTCTCCCCGAGCACGCCCAGTGTGCTGACTTTCTACAATATTTCACTGGTACTTCTATAATGTTTCTATGCAGTCTCTGCTGCCTGCCGGTAGCATCTCAGTAGCCTGTATCGAGTTACGTTTTCCGTGTTTTCCCGACTTAGTTTTCAGTTTCCGGTGAAATTTCGGTGATATCTGTGATCGGCAAAAATGCCCTTTGGATAGACCCTTAAGGCGTTACCCCCACTTGTAGCGCAAAAAAAGGCCTTTTTCATGAATTTTTTTAAAGAAAACTACAAAACTTTTTTAATCGATCAATATACCATCTTAAAGAACACATCTTGAAGAACTTTCAGTAATTTTTTTATTGAAAAATATTACATTGTTTAGTGGCAAATGGCCGTCAATGAAATAATGTTTTTATATACACGGTTTGCGGTGACCAACATTGCGGCGAAGTGGATCATCTGAAAAAAAATGCGGATGGATTTAGTCAAATATAAGTATAAACGAATCTTTAATGGAAGGATTTTAAAAAATATTCATTTTTCACAAAATGGCGGACAGTCAAAGGTAATGGTTCGATTTTAACGAAAAAAAACGGCCGTTTTTTGGCTATAAAACGGCCATTTTTTTCGAAAAAAAAATCGAACGATTAAAGACTACATTTTTATGTATTAAATAAGCCTGCAAAATTTCAAGAAGATCGGTTCATTAGTGTTCGAGTAATCTTGGTCACCGACTTCAGAAATGCCATTTTGAGAAAAACGCGTTTAAAGTTTAAATTTCAGTTTACACGAAGAAAATATTTTTTTTTGTAAACTTACATAGAGTCATCTATTCCGGGCCCATACAAAAGTATGGCCCGGGTACTTATACTTCAAAAAAATGCAATAAAAAAAATCGATTTTTTCAAAATCGCAAGTGGGGGTAACCCCTTAAGATGATTTTAAAGTCGATGAAAAATGTTTCCAACCCCTTTAACCACTCCTTCCAGAATCGCCAGTATTGCAAAATTTCAAACAGCCGTAGCATCGGTTGTATTTGAGGTACCGGGATTTTTCGGAGAGGTTTGGGAAAGGATTTCGGCACACTAAGACAGTGCCGTTGGATCTATCCCGATATTTCAATTCCTTGTCCCACAAAGTGGACTTGAAAGATGGAAACATTCGCAAAAATCGATAGATCTACTTTGAAATTTTACCATATATCGAAAGATGAGTGGAGCTCAATGAACCGAACTGAATTTTATACAGAAAATGACAACGAAATAGCACAGAGTGGAGTTGCAAATCAGAAAAGCTGGAAAAAAAGATTTAGATAATAATACAAATGAATTAATGAAAAAAATGAAGAAAAGGGTTCGTTGCATTCCAACGATGCAAACATCAACACCATAAACTGTACTGATTGGTAATAATCCTCAAAAGCATCTCGGAAACTTATCACTTCTTTCCCCGACGCAGATACTACTACTTTTTTCCCAAAATGCCAGACGTCTCTCGTCCCGAGTAATCTTCCATCCGTTTCCTCGGGGAACGGGAAAGATACTCGGAAAGTGTAAGAGATACTCGAAAAGTTGATCGTTCGATGCGCATTATTATACATCAAATGAAGTATCGAGCCAGCCGATTATTGTTTGCGAAATTCTTACGGAAGTTCGCATATGAATTTATCCAGTAGCGAAATCCTTGCCGAAAAGCCACTTGAGGAAAGTATTCTCGTCCACTTCAGCGCGAGGGAGGTCTGCGGATCTCACCCACCCTTCGTAGTCCCTCTTCTTTTTTTCATTCTTTCTTCTGTTCGTCCTTTTTTCACCACCTTCCTCCATCATTCAAGGTACAAGAGAGGCCACCTTGAAAAGTTTTACCCGACGGTTTGCACAGTACTTTCACTGCGCGGAGGCCTCTCATAAACAATTGGTTACCTTCTTTTCTCAACTCTGTATATAACTCCACAAAAGCCTCGGCGGCCACCCTCGAGACTCTGACGGCGCTGAAAAAACTCCCGTATCCCTGTTACTCTTTTTTTTTCGTTGCTCACTGCCACGGTAATCGCACTATACACATATATGTACAAAAGGGTGGTTCCAAGATACCTGCACGTAAATATATACATATGGGGGGAGGACATTTTGAACTCGTTTTACTTGTGGAATGTTGGCTATCAGCACATCTGGCTATTTTTCGGATGGCTCTCAATTTTTCTAAAATGTATCGTTGTCATCGGGACATACCGAGCCTTGAAATGACCTTTATATTAATGGGCTTGCGTTAATCTAGAGGTAATTTTGAAAACGTTGGAATTGGCAGTTCAGTATTGGGTTGATAGGCTACTAGCAGGAACGTCCTGGTAGTTGAATGTCTTAAAAACCACCCTTCCCAATCTAGATATAGTTATATGAAGGCACGAGCATCGTTTCAGAACCACCCCTTTGGGTTTATATGAGGAAAGGATATTTTGAATCCGGTATAATTATGAAATGGTGGCCATCAGCACATCAAGCTATTTTGGGGACAGCTCTCAATTTTCCTAAAACGCATCGTTGATATTGGAGCCAGGGAGATCCTTAAAATGACTTTCATATTAATGTGCTTACATTTAATTAAAGGTGCTTTTGAAAACGTTGAAATTGGCAGTTCAGTATGGGGTAGATAGGCTACTAGCAGGAAGGTCCTGGAAGTTGAATGTCTCCGAAACGACTCTTCTCAAATATAGGCATCGGCATCGTTGCAGAACCACCCCTTTTGTTCCTTCACCGCAAGTTTTCGTCGAGAGAGACGAGTCCGCGTTTTTTCCTACAGTTTCACTTCATCCTCTTCTTCTTTTTACTTCAGCGATATTCTTCGTCTTTTTATCCGCGTATATACATTCGCCATATGGGAATATATATATATATATCTGGCAGTCCCTCGCGGGACTCCATAACGCGCGCGCCTACAAATTCCCCAGACCTTCAGCAAGCTTCTTCCCTTTCTTCGCGAGGGCCGCCTCTGAGTCAACATCAATGGAGGCCTCCTCTTTCCCCGAGCTCCCTTCGCTCCTCGAATCTACTGCCTGCTTCCCTTTCTCTCGTTTCACTCGTATCTTCCTGCCATTTTTCCATTTCTCCTTCCGCTCGCGTATTTTACTACCCTTAGCCTGTGCGGACCGAAACACCCGAGTCGAACTTCGTTTCGGTCTTAGCCAGCGTGCAACGCTGCGTAGGATGATGCTTTTGCGGTTTTATTACCAGGGCTCTGCGAGGGGCACGATGTTGGCTTTACATTAGCATGGTCACGAGCCAGCAGCTATGCACACGAAAGCCCGGGACCACTCACTTCACGAAAAAATTAGGAAACCCCCACTAGGAACAACCTGCCTTGCACACTGGACAAAAATCAACATTTCTTGCGGAATTTGCTGTTTGTTTTGTCCTCTTTGCTATCGATGCCGCATCGTTACATGTCGAAATTTGACAGCCTCTTCCGGGACCTAAGTGCATCATGGAATCTCCCCCAACTCTTCCGGAGAATCGCATTTCTCGTGTAAATCGGACGAGTCAACGGGGCTTGGAGAACACGATGTTTATATGAGGAAACTCGAAACCCTGAGTGGTGAGAATGGCATCTCAGATCGAAGAAGCCAGCCTCGGGAGAATCCGTGTATGTCTATACCATAAACCCAAGTACAATAGTACAACTAGCTCGAATGTTCACCCGGCTACCAACGTCTTTCGAAATAAACGCCCGCTAGGAGATGACGACATCCTCGTAACAAACTTCTATGTACAAAGGTAACCCCTGACGAACAGGGAGACTCAGCCCTCGAGCGACATCACGCGGTGAATGGCTCGTGCCATGCCCTTGTTGTTTCAAAGAGTATATACATGTAGAAACGTCATTTTGAAGACATTCGAGGTCGAGAAACGCCCTCGTAGTAGACAAACGGCCTCATACACAACTTGTGGAAATATTGATGTCTTCAGAATCACCTTGGATCATTTGAGAGACTATTCTGTTCCGAAAACCGCCAAATGTGATGGAAATCGACAATACGTAGATATGTTGGGCTCCAAGTATCTTCTCTGTATATATATTTATATACAGTGTGATAATTCCCGAGTAGAAATTGTTCTAGCCTGTCTGAGTTAAGGCCTAAGGCCACTGTAACGGTCCAAAAAAAAAGGTTTTTTCACGAATTTTTTGCTTCCAAAATTGAAGGTAATTGAAAAAAACTTTTAAGGGTGTTATCGGGCATACATTAAACTTTATTATCAAATTTTTTTACAGCAAAAAAAAACAAAATGGCGGTTCCACAGCTATCTTCCCGGGGCATGTTTTGCCTGCAGGGCTCCGCGGCACGCAGCACCACTGGTGCACTTTTGAATCTAGAACAAAAAAAAACCATCAATCTAGAGGGTTATAGCTAGAGAATGTCGATCGGATTTTAAAAAGTATCAATTTTTGTGGATTTGGCGTGCGTTTGAAAAAAAAATTGATTTTTGACGAAAAAAACGGCTAGTTTTTTGTTAATAAAAAATCAATAAATAAAGTTATTGAAAATCCCGATCGACATTCTCAAGATAATGTTAATGTTCACATCTGGTCAAAATTTCAAGTAAAAAAAATGAAAATTGTTCGAGTGATGCTGCGTGCCATTTTGAAAAACCGTATTTCGAGAAAAACCCGTTTAAAGTTTTGCGAATAGTTTTTTATTGGAAAAAATAAAAAAAAGAAGGTAAAAAAAAAATTTACCGTTAGTCTGCAATCCCAGCACCATACATTTGTCCTTCGATGGCCAAATTTTCGTCTGGCAAAATTTACAGTGGCCTTACCCCTTAAGACCTAGTAACTGGCTCGCCCACTTGAGCTCATACGAATTGACCAATGGTTGGCTCGCTATGAGCTAGTAATATTGTGAATGTTTTGTTATTCAGCCCTTGTCTAGTCACTGCCCAGCTGATCTTGGTCACAAATGACAAAGTGAGGTTATGTGACTACGTGTAGTTCCATCGAGCGAATGACTCACGGCTGGTTAGCTAACTTAAGTTTTAGATGGCTTTGCAAAAGAAAAAAATTCTCAAGTGGGCATGACGCCATGACCTAGCCAACACTAGCGAACTGCGGTTATGTGCCCCTTGGGTAGGCACTGCCCAGCCGATCTTGGTCACAAATTACAAAGTGTGGTTATGTGACTACATGTAGTTCCATCGAGCGATTGGCTCATGGCTGGCTAAGCAACTTGAGTTACCGATAGCGTTGCGAATGCAAGCATTCTCAAGTAGGCATCTCGCCATGACCTAGCCAGCTATGCGGCTGTGCACCCCTTGGTTAGTCACTACCTGGCCGATCTTGGTCACCAATGACAAAGTGTGGTTATGTGACTGCGTGTAGTTCTATCGAGCGTTGGCTCATAGCTGGCTAAGCAACTTGAGCTACAGATGGCGTTGCGAATGCAAAAATTCTCAAGTAGGTATCTCACCATGACCTAGCCAGCTAACTGCGGCTGTGCACCCCTTGGCTAGTCACTACCCGGCCGATCTTGGTCACCAATGACAAAGTGTGGTTATGCGAATACGTGCAGTTCCATCGAGCGAC
The DNA here is from genome assembly GCA_944452715.1 of Ophion slaviceki. Classification (NCBI taxonomy): domain Eukaryota; kingdom Metazoa; phylum Arthropoda; class Insecta; order Hymenoptera; family Ichneumonidae; genus Ophion; species Ophion slaviceki. The sequence continues at coordinate 23,000,854 of OX101788.1, forward strand.
TGGCTCATGGTTGGTTAACTAACTTGAGTTACAGATGACGTTGCGAATGAATAAAATCCTCAAGTCGGTATATCGCGATGACCTGGCCAACATTTCCCGACTGCGGCCGCACTAGCCTGAATAAATGATCGGACAAATACAATTTATAATGTTATTTACATTTGTTAATCCACCCATTTTTGAATAATCTGACATTGTACAGTGTAACATATGTAGACGATAAGAAAATTCAGAAATTTAACAAGTAGAACTGGCTCAGTAGACAAAGTTACAACTCATCACCCAGAGGTCCCAAGATCGAAACCACGTTACGGCGTAAGCGTTTGTCTGAGATAATTTAAAATTGAACCATTAATATATTTACAGCGCAAATATCATAACCCATAATGAACAACGAAGAATATCGTAAAAGGGTCCAATTATGTAAATAATGTGCCAAAAGAGTAACGAAAATATAAATATATAGCCTCAATTTTTTTTAAATTTAATCGCCATCTAATTTTTCGTTCCCAGTCGCTAGCTGAAAAAACTAGGTCATGGCTAGGTCAGAAATATAATACAGTCGTGAGATATTTCTTTCTATCTAGTCACCGTCTAATTTTTTGTATTCAGTCACTAGTGGACCAAAGCGTTACAAGCCTGGGTAGTCAATCGCTAAGACGGCTAGCTAATGACGATTGGAAACATCACTTTACTAGCTTGTGGCTAGGCGGTGATGAGTTACGTTTTCCACTCGGGTTATAAGGTGATCATCAGGGTGACCCAAATTTGAGTTCAATTTTTGTTCCTTTTTCTCACCAATTATCTTTTTTACAGAGGGAAAAGTATTGTCACGAAATCTGTGAGCGGTCAAAAAATATTTAGACGTCGCTCAAGCCTCCCAAAAATTCAAATTTTCATTGAAAAATCGATTTTTTTTCGTTTACTTCTCGGCCATGAATTTTTCACGCTGTATAATTTTTGAATTAACCTCGCGAAAGCTACAGCCGGTCAATGAATATTTAGTGGTCAAAATTTCCAATTCTCGCCTTCATTTTTTTTTCTTCATCTCAATAATAAATTTGGCGCTTTGTAAAATTTTCAAAACAATTAATCGTTTTTCTTTAGAAACAGATTTTTCAAAGTTACCTCACACTACTAACTCAAGAATTATAATCTTTGCTCTCATAAAATAATTCTTTAAAGCTCTTATCCGTAAACAAAATTATGGGTCCCCCGTTTTATCGGGTTAGAAGTGTGAGGTACATTTGAAAAATCCGTTTCTAAAGAAACAAAAGGATTAATTGTTCCGAAAATTTTACAAAGTGTTAAATTTATGAGTGAGAAGAGAAAAAAATTCGCGACAATTGAAAATTTCGAAGCTCTTGAGCGACCGATAAAAATATATTAAGAACTTTCGCAAGCTTAATTTTGAAATTATAAAGCGTAAAATTTATAGGTGAGAAGTGAACGAAAAAAAAATTGTTTTTTTTTTCGTGATGCAAATGAAAATTTGTATATTTGGGAGGCTTAAGCGACCTCTACATATTTTTTGCCCACTCGCAGATTTCGCGACAATTGTTTTTTCTTTAAAGAAGATAATTGGATGGTGAGAAAAAGGAAAAAAATAAAGCTCAAATTTGGGCCACCCTAGTAATCATTATTCTTCTAAGGCCTGGCACGAAAATTTTGCGACTGTGGAAAATATGATCTTTGATGGTTTTTCAAGTCCTAAACGAAAAAAATACACCGTAATTTTGCAATGAGTAGTATTCACCAGAAAAAATTGAGCATTCGGAAAAAGAAAATCAGAATTCCATTTCGAGTTCAGCAGAATGAAGATAATCAAATTTCGAATACGAAACACTCTTGGAGAACTTTTCTTAAGGGCATGTACAAGATCAATATGACCTCACAAATTCTCGAACCCAGTTTTCTCATAGATCGGTAAGTTTTTTATGAAAACAAAAGCATCACACTCTGTGAAATTGACAAATGCAGAGCTTGACGTTTTTCTTGTGCCCTAAATATTATTAATTTTTGAGAAATCTCGGTTAAAAAACTTCAGCTATTTCTTTCGTATTCATAGGTTACATGGTAGATATTTTACTTCGCCTTAAATAGGATTATTTTCTATTCATCCACTTCAAAATGGATCTTTGATCATTCTTTCTCGAAAACGGGATGGACGAAAAAGGTTTTCAAAGAGTTTTACGTTTGAAATTGGAATATCTTCATTCTGCTGTACGCAGAATGGAATTTATCGATTTTTTTCAGAATGCTCGATTTTTTTCTGGCAAATGCTACTCATTATAAAAATAGGCTATATTTTTTTACTTGAAAAGCCATTGAGAGTCATATTTTTCGCAGTCACAAAATCTTTGCGCGAGACCCTCAATACTCATGGCCACTTTATAATTGTTACCCTGTATATACATATATATACACGTATATACATATACATACATACATACATGCATATATATATATATATATATATATATATATATATATATATATATATATATATATATATATATATATATATATATATATATATATATACAGGGTGTCCTGTTGTGAATGGATAATCCTGCAACTGTCGATAGGTCAAATCATGTTCTACTACATGCTGGAATTTCAGTTTAAGAAAAGTGCCACGGTTTTCGAGATAAAAGTCATCTGCTTTTAGTTTGTCGCATGCCATTTCTACAAGTGATAACTTTTTTTGACCCGGTTTTTTTTTAAATACTCTTGGTTATTTGTTTCATCTAGAAAAGTCTTCTTTTTAACCTTAAATGTTAACGAAACAGATGAAACAGATGAAAAAAAGATCTTATGCAGAATTTTCATACAAACCAATTCGAACATCTAACTTTGATAGCCTGTGATGTAAAAAAAATGTACTACACATATCGTGCCAATTACTTAAAAAAGTTGCATAGTTATTGTCGATTCATATCTTTTGTAGAAATGGCATGCAAAAACCCAAAAACAGATAATTATTATAAAAAAAATAACATAAAGCCCAAAATCTCCAAAACCGTCGGACTTTTACTAAACTGAAATTCCAGCATATTGTAGGACATGATCTGACCTATCGAAAGTTGCAGGATATCCATTCATAATAGGACACCGTATATATGGTATTCTATACAGTATATATATTCCTTACAAATAATATATATATACATATATATATTTGAATTCCATAGGAGGGAAGATTGGATTCCGATGGTAAGCTCTCTGCAGAAGCTTTCCATGCATCTCCGGCGTTCAACACTCTCCTAACGGAGAATCCGAAGTACAGAGAACGCATATATAGTAACGTAAAGCGAGTCTGACGAACCTCGCAGATGCCTCCTACCTCTAGTGACACCCCCTCGGTCTTGAAACGCGATTCTCTCGATTCGACTCACTTGATTCTCCGGTACACCCGAGACCCCATTTCCCGCGCTGCTGATAAAATATTTCGACAAATACGAGGGTAGTGTTTCGTGAAGATCGATCGTTATCGATGGATTTGCTGCGCTAGTGGTCGCTGATGAAGGCCACGCGAAATCGTCGACTACGCCCTTTGACTAAATGATTCGCTTATCAAAACGAGAAAAAAAAACAAATTAACAACGACAATTATTCTTTTCCGTAGTTTTGGATGAAAAAAAAATAAGGACAAATTTCGTTCAACAGCGACACAGTGTCCAAAAAATAATTAATGAAATTTCATGAATATTTCATGAGAGTGTTTCAGCCTCGGCGAAGGAGGATCGAATAGTGTCTCGCGAAAATACCATCGAACGATAAATCAATCACCCCGAAAATAAAAGAGATCTTTATGCCCTGATTCTCCGACGCGATTGCGGGCGAGTAAGAGCCGCGTGGAATCGAGAAATAGCCACAAAGCGGGCACACACGTATATACGAGAAGAAAGAAAAACCCCGGGCTCTAGGATATTAAAAACATCGAAGAGGCATTTACAAAAGGTTCGATATTAAAATTTTCTTTATTGCCAGGGTTTACGGAAGTGTGTATACGTGCCCACCGTGGGTAAAGGCAACCAAACACCGTACTGTGCCGCGACTTTTCTCATCCACCCACAACTCCATCCCGTATTTTCTATTCGTCTTTCCTTCGTTTCTCTCTTCGTGCGATTTTCCACGACCCTTGCTCCGTGGTATCCATATACGAGGGGACATTTTCTCACTTTTTTTTTTCAATTTTTACCGGAGCTTCCGTCCCTCGGCAACACACTTTTTCAACCACCACCCCCGCCACCCTGACACTATTTTTTTCCGTTTCCTCCTCTTCTCGAGTCCATTTTTGTTCTATATTTTCTTTTCCTATATATTTTTTTTAGATAATATAGATAACTATATAATATAGATAACTATAATAAATATAGATAACTACAGCGACATCTGTTTTTTATTTATTTATTTATTTGTTTCCTTAAGTACACGCTTTTTCGCGTTTGTTACCTATTCTTTTCCCATCATTAGCCGTTCTTTCCTCTACTGTTTACTCCTTTTTTTCTCCATCTTTCTCCCTGTTCCCCCCTCTTGCGGCCGCAGCCGACTTCCCCCTCTGTATTATATTCATCATGACATTTCTGTCATGGGTATAGGGAAACTGCGGAAAACCTATACCAATACAGCCGGTCATCGAGTTCGCCCCCCAGTCGTGGAACTAGTCTTATTTCGCCGCGAAATGCCGAAGAAAAATATTTCACGACGAAATGTACGCGACTGGGATTCGAACCCGGGACCTCCCGGTCCGCTGGTTTAGTGGCGAGTACGCTAACCACTAGACCATCGCACCGGTTAAATATAGATAACTATATAATATCTAAATAATATAGATTCTTTAGAAAATATAGATAACTATATTTTCTTTTCCTACTTTCTTTTTCACGTCTCTCTCTCTCTCTCTCTCTCTCTCTCTCTCTCTCTCTCTCTCTCTCTCTCTCTCTCTCTCTCTCTCTCTCTCTCTCTCTCCCTCTCTCTCTCTCTTACGGCGACTCGACAAGAGGTTTTTAAGTATTCCTTCGCTTCTTTCGCTTATATTTTAAATATTTCTCATACCGAGCCCTCTCCCCTCCCAGCCATCCCTTATACCGCCCTCAGACCCTCTCTCTCTCTGCTTTCCATCCGTTTTTTGTTCTTCCTCCTCGTATCCGTCCGTAGAGCTCACCGGCTCGGGGACGTTTTTTTTATCGCATCCCCAAGAATATAAGGGCTTTGAGGCACATGGATGCAGGGACAGTAAAACGGAGAAAGGGCGAGAGAAAGAGAGCGAAAGAGTTTCCTCCTCAGTCGTGTCTCTTGCGCCAAGTACCAATGGTAATTTGGATCCCTGCCCCTCTTTTCGCGCTCAACAAGCGACATACAGCCGGGCGTTCTTTCAACTGTCACAAAAGCTCGTACAAAAGTCACAAATTAAAACGAAAAGAGAAAAAAAACAAAAGAAAAGGGAAAAGCCCTACCGCAACGAAAAGTTAAAGAGTTGACATTTATTATGGACGATTAAATTCTTTTTCTCTCAACATTTCACGCGAGCTAACGCTTCTCCTCTCGTTTTTCTCTCACCAAGTACAGTGTACAATGCGTTACAATATTTTTAACGTCCGATCTCGTCGACGGAAGACCATGTAGGTCGCGCTCAGCTGCTAAAAAAATTATCTCAAGCGCTTTGATATTTGTGTGAAATTGGAATCTTCACTCGCACAAGTGACGTATTTTATTCGCATAAAAGCTTTTTATATTTGTACAAAAGATATTTTACGCTCGAAATACTTGCATCTCTGTTTTGAATTTTCAACAGAACGAAACGAAACACAACGAGGAGATCATAAGAATAAGATCTGCACAATTTTCATTCCTCGACCCAAACGTATGCAGGTTTAAGGGTATTGTTATGAATAGATTTTTTCTTTCAATCATTGTTATTCTTTAGGAGGCCTTTGTTCGACTATTCATTGACCCATTCTCCTTTTCCCTTCGTGCCTGATAATGATCTCACTTTGATGGATATATATATAAGAGGGTGATTCACAACTATTAGCGTTACCTTGGTGAACATACAGTGTGTGTCATTGCGAGCAAAACGCCTTTTGAAAATATCGTGCGACGAAAATTGGCCGAGATATTCGTGCTGAAAGTCCTCCGGCACGTTATAAACAATTAGTTACTCACGCGCGAATTTGTTTTTCTTCAAGTATTAAGGACACAAAATATGCATATTCAAGCATTTGTGAAAAAATCGAAAAATGAAATTTAGTCGAAATGTTCATGTTCGAAATGTGGTCTTTTTCAAATTTCTCCCTTTTCAAAAAAAAAAAATCTCCCGAAAAAACAGCTTCGTCAGAACGAGAACTACATTTATATAGATTACAAAACTTTTTATTTTTATTTTTCAGACCAACCATTGTCAAGTTATCGATCCGGTAGTTGGGCCACATTTTTTATACAGAGACTCTACTATACCTCAATGACGATGTCAATTTTTAATATTTTTTATTGAAAATTTACACGAAATAAGTTCAATCTATGCCTAATAATATACCTTTTTGCAAATCCTAAATGAATATCTAGTGGAAGAAAAAAAATCGAAGAGAACGCCTTTTTTCAGCCCGTCAAAGTGGTGTTCTCCTTTCAAGAATGAACGAAAATTATGTAGAATTATGAGTATTATCAATTTGCAAAATAAATCTCCGTAAAAGAAGAATTTAAAAAATATGGGCTTGTCCGATCGTGGGTTTGAACCGGCTTGCACGTTCCGCGCGTGGGCAACTACTACCATTGTTTACCACTTGGACTTTGAAATCTACAGATATTTCACAAAGTGCAACTATTTCAGGGCATTGAAAATGTAATCAGACTTTTCGGGTAATAATAAACAGATACATGTAAATAATATGAGTTTGTTTTTATTATTTTTTAAAAAATATTGATACATTGAAGTGTATAATTTGGTTTGTTTGGGTTTGTTTATATAATAATTGTAATATAATTTTTGTTATCTATTTGTAATATAAGTTGTAATATAATTTAAAAATCAATCTCAGTATTAGAATTGGGTGGAGCGAGGGCATTTTTCAACCAGTCACAGGCATTCAGCATTTCGAAGCTCCCCACTCTATTGCAACACAGTGGCAGTGGAGTGGGGGTAGCGTTAGTTTCATGTGACATCCAGCTAACTCAGACCCCTATACGCAGCCTACCTCAACAAACATATACAGTTTTAAAAGAATTCTCAATGCTAAAATAATCTTTTTTGCTCGAAACCAAACACCCTATATGCTCACAAAGGGAACCCTAATAATTGTGAATCACCCTGTATACATATCGGAATATTCCGTCCATACGCGAAAAAAAAGACAGGATAAAAAAAATGGTCTCATTGTCCTGTCTTGCCGCCGCGAGTCGTTTTTGGTCCTCGGAGTGAAGCATTTCCATCAGGTGCAAAGCAACGCGGGAATTTTTTTTTTTTTTTTGAACGCTATACAGGTATATGCGAAAGCTACTTCCTTTTTTGCTTAGCGAGACGCGTGTACGCAGAGTGGCTCAGACGAGGGTCGGTTTTAAAGGTTTTACGAGAGGCTTGTGGCCACACGAGCGCGACGAGAGATCGAAGCCCCATCATCCCTCGAGCTCTATAGACACGAAGCTGAGGAAAAGTTTCAAGCGCACGAAGATAGAGACGAGAAACGTTGGACGCGAGGGTATGCGCGTATTTTTTTTTGTCGCATCCAACTATGCTCATAAAAAGTCACCCCTAACGGACGTCGCCGGGGTAGAAGAGCCGCCGTCGGAAGGGGGGCTTGCACATCGAGGTCTGCACACACCCAGATCTGTACACCAAAGTCCTGAGACCCATTCAAATATTAAAGCAACCTCCGTAGAGCCTTTCTCTCTCTACCTCTCTCACCCTCTCTTGCTTGTTCTCCCTCCATCATCCACTTTTCCGCGCGACGACGTCCTTTAATCATGAATACGCAAAAAACCGAGAGAAAAAACGGCGAGAGAATAAACAATTGCACGAGAAAAAAGAAAGGCTTACTCAACTGTTTTCTTTATTTTTATTCAGATTTTCCGAAGCGGTTTAATTATAACAGAATTTGTTTAGAAAACGAAGTCGTGTTTTCGAAGCGACCTCGCAAAAGGATAAACAAAATAAAATGGATGAACTCCAAAATGTATTCATTCCTTATTGTCATTTTCGCGAGATAAATATTTCTTATATATATATTCACCAGGTTTCAATCAAATTCAATTCACGAGTGAGATTTCTACGTTATTTATTCAAAAGTATCGTATCGAGTTCGCGTCTTCAATTTGGCGCCATTAAGTAGAAAATCGAAAAAATTATTCTGTATTTTTATTGCGCATGAAAGTCTGGTATTGTGACGGGAAAAAACGATGGATTTTTTCAAATTTTCAGATAAGTTTTAATTTTAGAAGAATATAAGTTGATGAATTACTTTTTTTATTGAGGTATGGTATAGCTTGAGGAGGAGTTTTTTATTCAAAGGGGAGGACGCCAATCTCGGGACCCACCGACTTCGCCCAAATTGCGTGGGGAGAAGGAGGGGGGTCCCCATTTATCGCTTCTAAAATATTTCGCCTGAGTGGGAAATAGGAAAGGGTGATATGCTCTCCAAAGGCTTCCGAGTAGAACTTGAGAGATATCTTTTCAACCATTTCCAAGACAGCAGCGTTGCGTAGTGGTCAAGCGCATTGCCTGTCACCCCGCTAGCTTGGGTTCGATTTTTGATGCCAGCGTCTTTTTTATTTTAATTTCTCGCAATGTTTAACTATTTATTGTAGGACTTAAGGGGTTACCCCCACTTGCGATTTTGAAAAAATCGATTTTTTTTTATTGCATTTTTTTGAAGTGCAATTTGAAGTGCAGTTTTTTTTGATGCCCGGAATAGATGACTCTATGTAAGTTTACAAAAAAAAATATTTTCTTCGTGTAAACTGAAATTGAAACTTTAAACGCGTTTTTCTCAAAATGGCATTTCTGAAGTCGGTGACCAAGATTACTCGAACACTAATGAACCGATCTTCTTGAAATTTTGCAGGCTTATTTAATACATAAAAATGTAGTCTTCAATCGTTCGATTTTTTTTTCGTTAAAATCGAACCATTAACTTTGACTGTCCGCCATTTTGTGAAAAATGAATATTTTTTTAAATCCTTCGATTAAAGACTAGTTTATACTTATATTTGACTAAATCCATCCGCATTTTTTTTTTCAGATGATCCACTTCGCCGCAATATTGGTCGCCGCAAACCGTGTATATAAAAACATTATTTCATTGACGGCCATTTGCCACTAAACAATGTAATATTTTTCAATAAAAAAATTACTGAAAGTTCTTCAAGATGTGTTCTTTAAGATGGTATATTGATCGATTAAAAAAGTTTTGTAGTTTTCTTTAAAAAAATTCATGAAAAAGGCCTTTTTTGCGCTACAAGTGGGGGTAACGCCTTAAATGTATTTAAGTAGTTCATTTTATATAACTAGGTGAAGTTTTTAATGAAAATAAAAATTCCGAAAATTCTTGCAATTAATTATGTGCGCTGCTTTTTATTCATTATCAGAAATGATTGTACAATTTTTAGGGTGATATTCATCGTAAAAAAAATTGGAACACACATATTTTGAAACATACACACCAGGCACATTTGAAAAAAGCATCGTTTGAGCAGTTACATTTTTCCGAAACATGCTTCATTGGAAAGCATACTTAGTTCAAGTTTTCAACTGCTTGAATGTATTCAAATTCTACAATAAATAGTTGAACATTGCGAGAAATTAGAGAAAAAGAAATTACAAAAAAGAAGGGTAGTAGGGAGAATCGAACCCAAGCCAGCGGGGTGACAGGCAATGCGCTTGACCACTGCGCTGACTTGAAAATGGTTGAAAAATATCCCTCAAGCTCTACTCGGAAATATTTGGAGAGCGTTTTACCCTTTCCTATGGCCCACTCAGGCGAAATATTTTAAGAACGTTAAGTGGAGACCCACCTCCTTCTATCCACTCAGTTTGGCCGAAATCGGTGGGAGTATGGATTAACTAGAAAGTAAAAATTGATTTAATAAAAAAATGTATAAAAATATATTATATAAATCGATGCATGGTATAGATTGAAGGAATTTTCCATTCAGTCTTTCTGTTTCCCATCGAAGTCCAGTATGGATTGACTAGAAAGTAAAAATTGATTTTATAAAAGATTTTATATAAATCGATGTATGGTATAGATTGAGTAGGAAGTTTTTATTCAGTCGTTTTGTTTTTCATCAAAGCCAGTATAAATTGACCAATACGTAAAAATTGATTTTATAAAAGATTTTATGTAAATATTTAACAAAAATTGATGTGTGGTACAAATTGAGTAGGAAATTTTCATTCGGTAGTTTTGTTTTCCATCAGAGTCCAGTATGGATTGACTAAAAAGTAAAAGCTCGTTTTATGAGAGATTTCATGTAATGTAAAAAGGAATTGAACGACGGATGAGAGGTTGTACAACCCCGCAAGGGTATATATGTGGAATAAATGACTACTTACTACAAATTTTATATAAATAAAGATTTTATATAATTTAAAAACAATCCGTAACGATTTCTAAAACGTCAAAGTGTATTCTTTTAAAAAAATGTCTTGCTCCCCTCAGGATCTACTCGTTGCGGAGACCTCGTTCGTCAAATTTGTATTGAACCGCAAACTTATTCGAAATAATTTATTTCATTTCTCCCTCCACGTGTCGGGCTGACAAGGTATAAATAAATGTATAAATATATACATTTACACAAACACACATAAGTATATTCTCGGAAGAATGTCTCGTCGAGTCTAATCCCGAGTGCGCGAGCTTGCTTAAAAAATTGACTTTCCTCTCACCGTCTTTTTTCCATCGTGCTTGTTCGCTCTCCTTCTGCGCCCCATCGCAGCTTCCACCCCAGCCGCTCGTCTTGGACGAATTGTTTGTTCGCCATAATCCACTCAAAGTTTCTGAGATATTGATGAGTTTAACGACTACGACGACAGGGCAGGGAGAGTGAAGAAAAAACCGTAAGCCCCAAGTGTTTGAAACAGAGAGACAGAGAGAGAGTGAGAGAGAGAGAGAGAGAGAGAGAGAGAGAGAGAGAGAGAGAGAGAGAGAGAGAGAGAGAGGAGGAGGAGGAGGATGGGCGAAAAAGAGGATTGGGTCACAAAACGAGAGGATAAAAAGCCGAGAAAACCACGCAAGGACCGCGTTCCCGATGGGGCGGCTGAGTCGCGAGCTTGTTCGGATTTGCCTTGATGAGAAATGTTGAAAAAAAAGCGAAAAAAAGAAGAGAATCGAGTCCCCCGCCCACCCAACGCGGTCGGATGCTGTTCGAAGGGATGGCTTGCTTTTCACCCTCGCGAATTTGAATCGACCTCAAACCCCGCCCGCAATTTCGATCGTCTTAATCCGGCTGAATCATCTTCTTCATCAAATCGCAATCACGAGTCCGAGAGCGAAATCCGAATCCTCGGGAGAGTCGACAATAATAATAACCTCGGTGAGGGGTGTCAGTGGAAACGACAGGAACAGAAAAAACAGGCAGAATGTTTTTAAAAAATACATATATATATATCTATACATATGCTAAAATTCGATCCAGAGTTCACGGCCGAAGGGGAGGAATGACAAAAAAAAAGAACGCGCTTCCGCAGTCAGGGTGAATCTCCAATTCTCTGTGTGCGTGCCGTGCTGAGAGAGAGCAGCTGAATACAAAGGGAAACCTATAAATCAATTGGAGAAGCAGGAAGATCTGGACATGCAGTGAAGAAGAATTCCCTTGGACTAACGTTGAGGAACTCTGTCTCTTCTGATGTCAATTCCATTAGGATGCAACACAGGGACGTCCAATTTGCATCAAACGAAATGGTGATGAAGTCTGCATCATCGGAATGCGACGGATTTTTTTAATACTATCCCGCATTTTTTTAACACATTCAGGCCCAGCGAATCACTGAAATGTTTTTGAGAATTCTTACCAGGGATCTACAACCCAAACTTGCGCAAAGAAGATTTTAGATGATGGAAAAAAGGAATGACAAATTGAATAGTTTTCGCTGCATTGGAACGATGCAATCCTCAACAGCGTTCGAAGGAAGAGATTATGATGATAATGATAATTGTAGCAGTAGCCGTCAGTGGCAGACCTATGGCAAGCAACTTTGGCCTGCGCTGATACTTAGGTGGGTGACCACTCAGCCACGCAATGACGTGCTCGCCGACTACAGAACGGGACGCCAATTTTACTGAATTTCCGAATCACAAGTAAAACTCACAAACTTGGTCACACAAACCAGTGTGACACTTTCAAAAAATCGATTTTTTGTTGCCTTTTTCGACAGTTTATACTTTCAAGAATATCCTGTAAAAATTTCAAGGCCTTATCTCTATCATTTTATCTTGCAAAAATCGATGGTTAAATCTTGAAACGCGTTTTTCTCGAAATGAGATTTTTCAAATTTCCTGAGATTGTAACTCAAAGAGCAATTATCCGATTGACTTGAAATTTAAACTGAGCACTCTTGAATATATTTACTCTACAATGACGTAGGATATTTTTGATTGGATGAAAATTGACGATTTGGCATTGAAAAAAACGACCATTTTATAGGCAAGAAAACAGACTTGTTTTCATAACTACGCCATTTTGTTAGATTTTGATATTTTTCGACAATCCTACGCCATTGTACAGGAAATACCTTCCAGTTTAACTACATTTTTTCCTTTTTCGGTTTCAGCTACTCAATCGGCCGGAATCATGTCAGCAGTGGAGGAACTTTTTTTTTGGCGCCTCCGAAGGCAGCGCATAAGTCGCTTGGATCTCAATATTTTTCTATGAAAAAAATATGTAATATAGGTCAAATATAGCCAAATATATTCTTAATTTTCCGAAACATTTAATTGGGTACTTTTCTTTCAAAAAATTCCCGAAAATCTCCCAAATTTTCAGCGTTCACACTGGTATAGCCCCTAAAGTGTCCGCCTGCGATTTTGTTGAAACGTATACATGTGATAAAGCATTGAAAACAATTAAACACGTATTTTTTTATCTGCGGAAAAACGTTTTCAAAGGGAGAAACGATCCCTCCAAGAAAGAGGTGTCACCCCTTCATTTATTCTTTTTCAATTATTCTACAGTGGATTTTACATCGCTTCACATTAGAGGAATTTTGGTATTTGTTCCATTCAGATCGGTGGACTACTTGTGGGCGAAACTGCAAAACCACCCCTCGACACGTCTTTCTTAGAGGGGTGGTTTTCTCCCTTAAAACCGTTTTTCGTAAATAAAAACATAGATGTCTAATAGTTTCCAATGCTTTATCAGATATATGAGTTTCAGCAAAATCGACGGCGGACACTTAAGGCGTTACCCCCACTTGTAGCGCAAAAAAGCCTTTTTCATGAATTTTTTTAAAGAAAACTACAAAAATTTTTTAATCGATCAATATACCATCTTAAAGAACACATCTTGAAGAACTTTCAGTAATTTTTTTATTGAAAAATATTACATTGTTTAGTGGCAAATGGCCGTCAATGAAATAATGTTTTTATATACACGGTTTGCGGTGACCATCATTGCGGCGAAGTGGATCATCTGAAAAAAAATGCGGATGGATTTAGTCAAATATAAGTATAAACTAGTCTTTAATCGAAGGATTTTAAAAAATATTCATTTTTCACAAAATGGCGGACAGTCAAAGTTAATGGTTCAATATTAACGAAAAAAACGGCCGTTTTTTGGCTATAAAACGGCCATTTTTTTCGAAAAAAAAATCGAACGATTAAAGACTACATTTTTATGTATTAAATAAGCCTGCAAAATTTCAAGAAGATCGGTTCATTAGTGTTCGAGTAATCTTGGTCACCGACTTCAGAAATGCCATTTTGAGAAAAACGCGTTTAAAGTTTCAATTTCAGTTTACACGAAGAAAATATTTTTTTTGTAAACTTACATAGAGTCTTCTATTCCGGGCCCATACAGAAGTATGGGCCCAGATACTCATACTTCAAAAAAATGCAATAAAAAAAATCGATTTTTTCCAAATCGCAAGTGGGGGTAACCCCTTAAGTGATCTTCCTTGTCAGTAACAATATAGGGTCAGTAACCCTTGTATTAGCAAGGGTTTGCCACAATTTCCCTTTGCCCTCTTACACATGCGATACAGCAGTGCATTAGGAAACGGGTGGCCGTGGGCATTGGAAATTAAAATAGCAACAACACCAACGATAATAATAATAATAAGAAGAAGAATAATAATTGACTAAAGTCATATATTTTCGACTCCGTAATAAGTGACGTCAGAAACCGGAAGTCTAGATATTAATTAATTTTATGAATTTTAATATTCTTGGAGAACGAAAGAGGGCAGAAAAGACAGAGAGGGAGAGAGAGAGAGAGAGAGAGAGAGAGAGAGAGAGAGAGAGAGAGAGAACCAAGGCAAAAAGCGCCGCTTTCCTGCGAAATATCAGAATAACACTGATGATCGTTACACTTGAATATTCACGTTAAGATTCAAACCCGTGCTAAGATAAAACCCTGGGAAATCCAGCGGGAGATGAGCTCAAGGACTCGAGCGGGATTTCGAGGAGATCCGCGGTAGCCGAGGATATACCGAAATAATTCCTGAGCAATCTCGTGCTCTCGATAAAATAAAAGAGAATCATCCCCGTCGACGTTCGCTTCTGGACTATGATCTCTTGTACTAAGAACGGGGAGGAGATCCAACTAGCATACACAAGGTCGATGAAACGACGTGCCATCAACGATGTCTCGCGTTTCTGAAGGAAAAAAAAGTCGAGGACGGGAAAAAATGGCTTTTGAACGTACAGAACGCCTAGACTACCTTTTTTTTCATTCGTTTTATTTATTTTATTTTGTACGTTTTATTTATTTTATTTTATTCGTTTTATTTATTTTATTTTATTCGTTTTATTTGTTTCATTTTATTCGTTTTATTTATTTTATTTTGTTAATTTTATTTTATTCCTTTTACTCTATTCATTTTTTTAAAGGGTGAAAAATCGTTTGGTGATCACGAATTTTCTAGTCCGATCCTTCCCCAGCCTTTATTTAGTCCAGGGGATCGATTTTTGTCCATACAATTATTTTACGATTATTGTGTAAAAATTAATTTCCAAGATTTTTATCCACGAATTTTTCGGCATCGTCCTTTTATTTGTTTTATCTTATGTCATCTTATTTTTTATTGTCTTCTTATGTTATCTTTTTTTTCAAGGATAAAGTTCAAGGATACAGAATCGATGTTTGTCTATGAAGTCATTTCTTAGTTTTCTATCTACGAATTTTTCAGTCCCATCCTTTTATTTATTTATTTTATGTAATTTTATTCTCTTTATTTATTTTATTTCATGTTATTCTTATTATTTAATTTATTCCATTGATAATATTTATTTTATGTATTGTATACATTCAGTGGACAAAGACCTTTTGTCATGATTCGTAATTGGCTCGTTTCCTTTCCGCGTTTCTGCTCCTCCCCACTCATTCGATTCCTTTTCTACTCCTCTATAAACAAAATATTACGAAGCGACAAGATTTCCCTTTCTTTTTCTGCACGCAGGTTGACTCATTCGAACTTTCTTCCTTCCTTCGTCTCACGCGAAGCGTTTGTCACCTCCAGACACTGGTCTTCAAGTCCGTATCATCGCTATTCGACTCTCTCTCTCTCTTTCCTCTTTTTCTCATTAAGGACATAAAGTCCTCTATTGACTATTGTTGACAAACCTTTGTTCCGAATTTCGAGATGAAAGGCACTCGAACCCTTCTCCCGGAAGAAATATGAAGAGATTCGAGTGTTCACCATTTCCTCCATATTGCGTTTCCTCTGCCTCTCTCTCTCTCTCTCTCTCCTTCTCTCCTTCTCGCTTCCGTGCCATCCCTATACCATTTGATATTCTTCGTGGCAGCTTTTTCGGCACGGACACTTGGACAAAGTCACATCCAGTTGTCACACGCAAAGACACAAGCCGCTTGGGCAAAATATACTTTCCAGAAGACGAAACACGGCTGACCCAGGAATGAGAGGGTTGTTAGTCCTCGAAAGCACCGAAAGCCATTTCGAATTTTGCGAAAACGTCAGATTCGTGGTCAGTGAATTCATGCCCCCTGTGAAACAACGCAATTCTCTTTGTTTCCTATTCCTGTCCACTGTGCTTCAGCTTGTTTGGGTTTTCTTAACAATTGAAGTTGACATTGGTGTCGCTTGCGGCTACTCGAGAGAGACTTAAGGGGCTAGTCCACTTTGGAAATTTCAAAAAATCGAAAGCAAGCGAGACTTGAAGAAATCGACGATGATGAGCAATCAGAAGGGATTTTGTACGGTGCAGGAATTGCCGATTGAGTTTAAGTAAGAGTTTTTCATAGTATAAACTTCAAACGCGTTTTTCTCGAAACAACGTTTTCAAAATCTAGCTCCATCGTATCTCTAAAACTAATAAACCGATTCTCTTGAAATTTGAACCACATATTGTAAACATGATTCGCAACAAGATGACCCTCGATGGTTTTAAAATTTTGATTTTCACTCTTTTTTTGCGACAAACTGCGAATAAAACGCGTTTTTTTACGTTTTTCGTTTTTCATCTGCCATTTTTTTATTTTTTTTAAACTTTATATCCGAGGGTCATTTTGTAGCTGGTGTCATACTGAATCTAATGGACTTTAATTTTCTCGTTCCAGACAAGCCGTTGCCGAGTTGTGATGGAGCTATCTAGCCCATCTATTTTTGAGGCGTTACGTTGAACTATAGTTTTTGTACTTAAAAGTGAATAAAAATGAATTATATATTTTTTAATGTATTTCAAGACTTTATTTATCAAGCCCAACAACTTTTATATTCATATCTTTTATAAAATCCTCAAAAAAGATCGCGAAAATAGCCTTTTTTTCGTGGCTCCAAAGTGGACTGGCCCCTTGAGATATTTCTCGGCCTTAGGAATGTGGACATCGAAATTCAACGAGAAAGCTGATTATCTTCAATTTGAGATGCGCTTCGTCGTTCGTTATTTTGATTCGTCAATTTGAAGGCTGTTGGAAAAGAATATCCACAGATAGGATAAAATTGACGAATCCATAATACAGGCTGATCGTTATTTCATCAAGATGGGCTTTCATAGGCTTCACAAAGCGGAAGCAGCGGGACTTTATTCCCGCGTGTGCTATATGAGTGACTGATGGAGATGGGAGGACGAAGGACTAGCTGAAATTAGTGGCGAACGGAAAAAGGATGATTTATTCACGTTTACAAAGGCTGTGAAAAAAGGCTTTTTTCCAGCCTCGTTCGACATGCCGAATAGAAGCGATGGAGCGAGGAATCGGTGGACTTAGGGAACGGGTAGGATGATCATTATACTAGGCGGTTAGCCCTCGTTCGACAAAAGCCTCGGTGAATATTGCAAGCGCACTCGTTCTCTCGTTGCAACTTCCCTCGGTAAGCTAACTATTTTCACTTGAGGCTCGATTGGGGTGCAACGGGACGAGAGAATGGGAAAAGTAAAATTCTAAAGGGGGACGAGAAGGCAAATAGGGTCAAGGTCATATAGCTCGAGTCAACGATCAGTGAAACCATTTTCCCTCGAATCTTCGTACCCTTCGCGTCTCTCTTCCGTCATCCACCCTCTCGCACTATATATATATATATATATATATATATATATATATATATATATATATATATATATATATATATATATATATATATATATATATATATATTCTTCTGTTGGACCTTTCCACTTTTCTTTTTGCTCGAACGATTTTCCGGAACGCAGAAGCGAGAAAATCGATGGAAAAAGCTTGCGGGCTTTTCTCTCCCGAACTAGAGAAAGAGATAGAGGAAGACAGAGAGAGAGGGCAAAGATCTGGAGGGCGAAAAGAGGGTGAGAAAACCTGCAACGAGTAACTAACCGCTCGAGCGAGAGGAAGCTTGCATATTTTAGAATGTCATCAGACTTCGCCCCGGGTTCCCGGCGAAGCGAGCTTTCTACCACTTTGCCCTCTACAACCCCCAGCCCTTCTTCGCGGAGCGCTTCACGTCAATGGAGGGCCGAAACGAAAAGAAGACTGCGAAAACTCAACGACGAAAAATACAACTGACGGAGAGATGGAAGGACATTGATTAATTAAATCGTTTTTTAACGGTACTTTCCTTCATCGATTATTGACTTCGGAGCCGAAGGTCGAATATTACGGCACTTCCGGTTCCGTATTTTTCCCGATAACTCGAACTAATTTCGAGTGGATTGAAACAATTGTTTGGGGAAAACGTGAACGAAAAATACTCGCGAGAAATGTGGCAGCAGTGGACGCGCGGGTGGTTTCCGACCATCTCCCGCGTCCAGCAGCGTTGGCCTGGGCCGGTACTTTGATGGGTGACCGGTTGGCCACACACGGGCTTACGCAATGACCACCGGTGGGAGGCGTTTTAAGGCGAGCAATCCCTTTAGAATTTTCGGAAAATCGATTTTTTGCATATTTTGAAAGTATGATACCCAAAGAATATACTGACCAAAGGAAAACTCGAAATATTGAATATTTACGGAGTTATCGGCTATAGTCTAGAGCGCGGGGGCAGCATGCGGTCAGGTAGCGAGTCACATGTTGAAACTTAAATGCGATTATCTCGAAACTACTTTTTCAAAAACTGCTCGTGTTGTAGCTCAAAAAGTTATCGACCGATTTGGATGAAATTTCGGGAGGTTACTCTCAGTAGTATTATCGGAAGGATATACCTAAAGTTTGAAAGGTAGCGTGTAAATAAATAATTTGTTTGGGGTCAAATATGTCGAAAAAATGGTCGAAAATTCGAACTTTGCAGTAAAAAGGCTCCCAAATTTTCAATTTTGCACTTTTTCATCATTTTTTAGGTATATCCTTCCCTTTAATATGTCAGAAAGCTAATGACACTTATTAAATCTTTTTCAGATCAACAGAAAAAGAGTGACAACTGTAGCAATTTTCGATGTCGCTGAAAACGGGCGTCCGAAGACCCTTAATAACGCCGCCATTTTGTTGGTCATTCCAAGAAAAAAAAGTTTTAACTTGACAGTTATAATAAACTCATGTCCAAATTTGAAAATGATCAGATTATTTTATCCCCTCTAAAAAAATTCCCGAAAAATACCTATTTTTCACGCTCCTAAAGGGATTTCTCGCCTTAATAACGCAACTGACGCTCAGTGAAAACGGAGGTTTAAAGGGTTATATACAGTTAAAATTTTCGAAAAATCGATTTTTTTATATTTAATTTTCGTAATGTACATATATTTAAGTACACACACAGAAAATTTATTGTCAATCCGGCAAATATTCTCAAAGTTACACGCACATTTGTAATGACGTGTCCGAGCGTTCGAAAGTGCTTTTAAAACTTCAAGGAGCTATACTAGTGTGGACGCGGAAAATTTGGGTGATTTTCGGGAATTTTTTGGAAGAAAATTATTTAATTAAATGTTTCGGAAAATTAAGAATATGTTTGGCTATATTTCACCTATATTACATAATTTTTTCATAGAAAAATATTGAGAACCAAGCGACTTATGCGGTGCCTTCGGAGGCTCAAAACAAAGTTCCTCCACTGCTGACATGATTCCGGCTGATTGAGTAGCTGAAACCGAAGAAGGAAAGAATGTCGTTAAACTGGAAGGTATTTCCTGTACCATGATGTAGGATTTTCGAAAAATATCAAAATCTAACAAAATGGCGTAGTTGTGAAAAAAAGTCTGTTTTCTTGTCTATAAAATGGTCGTTTATTTCGATGCCAAATCGTCAATTTTCATCCAATCAAAAATATCCGTCATTGTAGAGTAAATATATTCAAAAGTACTCAGTTCAAATTTCAAGTCAATCGGATAATTGCTCTTTGAGTTACAATGTCAGCAAATTGGAAAAATCTCATTTCGAGAAAAACGCGTTTAAAGATTCAACTATCGATTTTTGCAAGATAAAATGATATTGATATAATTTATATACATGATAATGATATTCTTGAAAGTATAAACTATCGAAAAAGGCAAAAAAAAAACGATTTTTTTAAAGTGTCACACTGGTATAACCCCTTAAACACGTTTTTCTCAAAACTGTGCTTTTAAAGTCGGTGAGTAAGATTTCTCGAAAACGGCTGAACCAATCAGTCTTAAGTTTTAACACAATCTTTTCAAGTATATTTTTTAGTAATTAATCAAAAAAAAAATTCTCACCGATATATATTTTCCATTTTATAAACAATTAAAGGCCTAAATTTTTGTCAAAAATCGATTTTTTTTAGAAGCCGCCATTGTGCCAAAAATTATTATTTTGCTCATTCCTTCGATCAATAACACGACAATCCATTGTATTAACGAAAGATTTTTGGTTTTTCCATTTTAGATGATCCAGTCCAGAGATATCGTGGCCACCGCAAGACGCCTTTTCAGAGGTGCTCCCGGAGATAATCTATAGCAGCTTTCAAAGGAATTATTTTTACAAATAAAAAATGTTAAAACACAGTTAAAAGTTACCATAATATGTGTACAAATTTTTACGTTAATAGATTTAAAGGTGTTCTCAAGAAAAATTCTTGAAAAATCGATCTTGTTGGGCCTCCCGACTGTATATAACTCCTTAAATCGACACAAGTTTTCCACAGTTTCCCTATGCCCTCGTGCAAACGCGATACAATATTGCATTAGGAAACCAGTGGCCGTGGGCAACACCCTGGAGGAGTCTCAAGAGCAGTCTCAAGAAACGAAAATAGTGAACTGAAAAGTGTGCGGTTGAAAGTGAAAGGTATCGCAAAAGCCTCAGAGGCCATGGGAAAGAACATTGGAAATGAAAAAATGAAATACTCGAAAGATGTGGAAATCAGCCTTGATGGAGCAAAGATTTGATTTACCTTCTGATTTTCCGCGTTCCGGCCGCTCGTGCACGTTATCCGTCCAAAGTTAACCCCCATTGTGTACATAGAGGATTTAAATGCAAGAGACTCATGGACCTCTCGACGGAGTATACATTTCTTATTACGGAGCTCCCTCGTCTGATTATTAACTTGGGTATTCATCCCCCATGAATTGAACATGGGAATAGAGAAAGCGAGGGGGAACGCGAGAGAGAAAGAGATGCTGAACACAGGAAGTGCTTGCAAGAGACAAGATGAAGAAAAAAAAACGTACTCCGCTCCATGCCGTTCTATTTATTATACAAACCATCACGTACAGGTTGCCAGTCGATAGTTTCGAAATTAAACATTAAGGCATAGTCCACAGTAACGGGTATAAAATCATGTGCGAATTTAACAATTTTTTTCGTATGAAAAAGTGATTCACTTATAAAATTAATTCAAATCTATTTGGTATGAATATCAAGCTGTTAGAAAATTTATCTGTTTTTTTTTCGATATACAAAATGGCCGACTACTCGAAACTTCTCGAAACAGCTTTTTCCCAATTGGCATGACAAATAATTTCAACAATTTTCACTCGATTTGCTTCAAATTTAAAAGTTATGTTCCTAATTACATTTCGCAGAGAAGTACGTACGGAATTTCTGATTAATCGAAAACTTTTAATTTATGAGCAGTTTATGAGCAGCTGTAACGAAATTTTTCACTAAAATTTCATTTCTTAAGTTCAAATACCTACAACTTTTGAATAAAACAATATTTTTTTAATTCCGTACGTACTTCTCTAGGTATTCTAATGTAGATTGACGAGAATTTTTGTTTTTGTTCTAGGTAAAAAATTGTGGAGGCTAAATGTCACACCGTGGAGCGCCTAAAAAAAGATAACAAAAGAAAATATTAGTAGTCGGCCATTTTGTATATCGAAAAAAAAATATATATTTTTACATACTAAATAAATGTGTAATTAAATTTATGAGTGAATCACTTTTTCATACGAAAAAAAATTGTTAAATTCGCACATGATTTTATACCCGTTACTGTGGCCTAAGGCCTTAAGTTCAACTCGGCGGGCGAACTTTTTTTTCGCGGTTGAATGACAGACTGTGCAGCAAACAACTGGACCACGGAACAAAAAGATAAAGAGAGAGGGGAAAAGGGAGCGAGTGCAGCGGAGAAAGAAAGGCGGAAGGGCCGATCGATCGATTCGATTTATTTCGGATACTCTGGAACGTGAGTCTTCTTCATTCGTGACCCGAATCGCTAATCAAACGCGTCAAATTCCACCCCTCCCCCATCTACTCAACCTCTGCCGCTATATTTCTCCTCCCAGAAAACAAAGATCGAAGTATGCGAAATAATTCGCAGTTCAGTCACGAAGATTATTATATCTGTCCCTCGTGTACAATGGAGTTGGTCCATTTTCTCGATGGTCGCCTAATTATTCTGGTTTTAACAACAACAAAACCATATCCATTCGAAAATCTTTCTTCTCGTTTTTGCATGCGTAATTATTCTCATTCTGAATTTAATTCTAATTTGATTAAATAAAAAATCTGTATTTGTAATTTGAAAATCCGTAATAAATACCTTATTAATCCAGGTGTTGTTTGGGTTTGTGAGAACTAGATAATTGATTGGAAATGTTCGAGACATACAAACGCAGCTTACAGTCAATGAAATTTGACATCTTCAAATAAATAGCCTAAATGTGAAGTGAAATCAGTCGTAATTGGCACAATGTGTAGACCAAACATCAAATTTAGATTATTGATTCATCTGCATTCGTTCATATTTACACTCTATTGGGAAAAACTCTGGGGAGCGCATGCCGTGCGACTGCTAAAATTCCGATTGAAATTCGGACAGAGCATATTTTATGCAATTTTTTATGGTATGTATAAGGGGAAGATTTATTGACGTTTTTCCATATGTTGATAACAAATGATTAAAGTTGTTTTTTTTGTGGAAATTAACCTTTTTTCTACAGCTTGCCAATTTCGTAATTTTTACATTTTTAAACGTATGAGGTCATGGGGTCTTACGACAGTTCCATTATTACATTGAAAGTTAATTTTTTGTTTTGTCATTTCAGATGACTGGTTGTCGGAACCACCTCCGCCGATTGGCCATGCAGCAAAGGTGGCACTTCATTTCAATAATAACAACTTCATTGCTCATTAATATTTTTCAATTTTAAAAACCTCAAGCTTGGCAAGACTATGTATTAATTGTGTATGAAATCTCGACCTCGTCATCCTAATACTCTTATGAGAAAAAAAACATTGAAAATCCACCTGTTTTTTTGGCCCCAATCATATGCAGACCCGTTAAGTCACCATAGCATCTTCAATCACAATTGATTCTGATAATCCTCCAACCATGTACCCCCTTGATCAACTTATCATCTCTGCATTTTCAACAACTCCATTTGGACCCAGAATCAAAAACGTACATTTCCTAGAACAATATTGTTTCGATCGCGAAGATTGTAGATATTTCATTTGAGGGCTTACATACACCTGAGACGGGTAAAAGTAAGGTTAGGTTCAAGATTTTTTTTTTGTGTGTAAAACTGAATTTTGTCGAACAACCATGATATACATTTCAAAGTATGACATTTTATCGACGTTGTGAGAAAATTTGGTTAAAAAATTTCGAACGTTAAAAAGTTACAGTTGTTTTCCTGCGACGTGTTTTTGTTGACAGCGTTTGCGGTACCAGACGTGCCTCTGCCATTTTTTATTTAAAAAAACAAATATTTGTTTCTTCAAGTAGATAGATAAAGCTTGTACTTATCGAGCCGGGATTTGAAAATCTAATTTTTTTCGGGTCATGGCAGTCACGACAATAAAACAGGCGATTTTTCGCCTCAAAATTGTTCAGTACTTATGATGAAAAAAAAACTATGCCAGGTATCGAAAAAACGGTTCGCTAAGTACTAGATTATTGTGTGAAGCATAACTGAGCAAAACAATCCCGATCGGTCCAGTAGTTGCGGAGATATTTCTGGTACCGATTGTGAAAACACTGTTTCAAGTAAAACGCGTTTAAAGTTTTGAGTGCACTTAACACTGAAATAACTGGTTTATTTTAAACTTACATGAAATCGTCGCTTCCTGGGCCATACCCACCCACTTTTCGAAACATGACCTTGCTATACAAAAGGTCACAAATACCCGGAATTCAACAGGAGCGAGAACACCCTGCTCATAGTCAAACAGATGACAAAGGCCGCGTCTACTTGCGCCCCAACCGTTAGTCGTTGCTCACCCGGTTAGTTACAAAACGCTATAACTTCGTCATTCCCGTGAATTTCGTTGTGAATTTCTCAGGGTAGACACTCATGAGATAGTACTTTCAAATGAGCACCTTTTTGAAAAATCGATCTTTTTACCTACCCAGGTGAATGTAAGCCCTTAAAGAAACCAGAATCATGACCGAGGCTGAACTTCCATTCGGGTTTGCCACATGTCGAAATATCTTTGAATTAGCGGTGCTTGACGTCAGCTTCAGCAGCGAAAGAACGAAAATAATGAGCTCAAGCAGGTGACGATGAAAATAACCGACTTTTCCTGGAATAGATAACCGACGCCTACACTGAGAAAAAAATCATTGATCCAATATCATTGGTAATATTGAATGAAATTTCGTTGATTCAATTGTAAAATTGTTGGTGTAAATAATCTGATTTATTAGTCCAAACAAAACGCTATTGACTTCAATAAAATGATAAAATTGAATGTTTTTTTTTTTCATTCAAAAGATATATTGTTAGCTGAGAACAATATATTATTGAAACCATATAAAAAATGTTTGCGAACAAATTATATAGATTTGAATGCAATTTCTACAACGAACGAAAAAAACGTTTAAATTCATAACATGAATATTGTTGATTCGAGTACACAAGAAAAATTGAATTTCGCTTGTTTGATTCAAATAAAATTTCTATCGAATAAATATGTTATTTTATTGTTTTCACCATATTCGATATTGATTTTAAGTACATTATCGTTAAAATATTAATATTTTATTTTCATTGAAAAATATGAAGCAAATGTCGGAATTGGTTAAAAAATTATGCGAAAGTAAAATTTGTTTCTTGCACATTCGGTTGAAAAAATTCAACCAAATCATGGCCGAGCGCCACCGAAATGATAGGTGTGAGGAAACCCGTAGTTCTCGGAGTAACCGCTAGAGGCCGCACGCGCGCTCGTTTCTCGTAAGCGTAGCGCGAACCGAAAATCTACTTAAACGCCAGAGAAACTCTAAAGAATATCGCTTCTTGGCCTGTGGCTAAGATCAAAGTGTAGTATCGGTTCTAATCAGTTGCATATCTGATATTCTCTCCATGGATATTCCATTAGATATCTGATATTCTCTCCACTATTATCGTCGATGATCATTCTAAAGCTCACTTTTTATTTAAGATTCAAAACAAATTAAAAAATTTACGTTCCATGGCATATTCGTTTCGATGTAGCAAAGAAATAATTAATTCTATTGATTATATTTTTGTACGAAATAAAAAATGTTTGTAGCTACCGCTTAATTATTTAATCCAATACATCTACGGATTGTATATAGAATGATTTCAATAGAATATAATTTTATTTGAAGGATAATGTAGATATTCCGAGAACAGAAGAGCTTTTTCAAATAAAATAATATGTTATTTTAATCAATCACATTTTCCAATATTTTATAGTATTGAAACAATCTCATATATCGGTGGGACTCCGCAGCAGCACATTTATTTGGATCAACCAATATATTTTTTTGATTCAATTGGTTGTTGTTCTCAGTGTACACGCGGAGCCTCGGAAAAACGCGGAATAGATATTACAACAAGCCGGTCAAACAGTGTACTTTGTGCAGTACCTGGATGACCCGATACCCACCATGATATAAATAGTATCAGCGGATAAATTATAGCCATAAACCGATCATGCGTGGACCGGTATGCTCCCCTCGTCGCGCTCGAACATTCACCCACGCAATCATTTTGCCAACCGATGCGAAATATCTTTACCCGTCAGTTCAAAATTATTCACTGATTACGATCGTATATGTGCACGCTCAGAACTACATTGACTTCGGAACATGAAACGTGTGGCTCTCGGCTGAGTTTGGAATTTCGGTGTCATCAAGAATGCGGCTGCAGTGATCATCATTGGCCTGGCGGCAAGTACCGAGCCCCAGTTTTACTTACCGTCCAGTGGTAACGGAACTGAAAATGCATTAAAACATGACCTGGATCGCGGGTTTTTCCCAGTTTCCCTGCGCCCCCGTGCAAAATGCGGCACAGCAGTGCATTCGGAGAAAAACCAGCTGTCGGCAACACTCCGGTGGTTCTCCAAAAACTGGGATCGATGAACTGACGAGAATGGGGTAGCAGTGAAAGGGGCAGAATCGTGAAAGCCTGCATGGGCATGCGAAGAAACAT
Source organism: Ophion slaviceki (assembly GCA_944452715.1). Taxonomy (NCBI): domain Eukaryota; kingdom Metazoa; phylum Arthropoda; class Insecta; order Hymenoptera; family Ichneumonidae; genus Ophion; species Ophion slaviceki. Next base: position 23,027,229 of record OX101788.1, read on the forward strand.
TGAAAGTAAGAATAAAAAATACTTTTACACTTCGAATTCACGTGTACGAGGGCCTGTACATGTCCCGGGTGGCCAGTGTCCTCGTAAATGCGCGAATTGTCGTTAGCAAAGCTGGACCAAAGACATATAAACTGAGTGCACCAGAAGTTCAACGCATCGTGGGGAATAATTTATTTACGAGATCTCATTCGCGGCCGGTCTCACTTCTCTTCTCCACCCCCTCTCTCTCTCTATTTCTCTCTCCTTCGCTCTGCTATCACCGCTCCTTTCTCCCTTCTGTACCAGACACGACGTTACGTAGGTAGAGCAACGTTACAGAATCTTTCGCAGACGCGTTCCTTAACGCAGGTTGCTGGGCGACCTGCGCGGACAATAGTACCGAGAGGGGAGTTGCGGTGCTCGGTAATTCAACTGAGAGAGACGCTAGTACAGGGGACAACCGCAGAATGCCAGTGAAGCTCGCAGGTTTCACGGCCAATCGGGATTCACATTCTACCGGCCTTATGCCATCGTCCATTTACGATCGAAACTGCCCGAAGGGCCGCAGACGTTTCCGCGACCGCAAAAGCCTCCATGGCTTCATCCGCGCGCGAACCAACGGAGAGACGTGTACGTGGAGTGCTTCGAGGATAAGGGACATAACCAGTGAACAATTTTACGCAGACAGTTGCTTCGGCCTTGCCCTTTTGTTTACCAGCAGTCGGTAATCACTCGGAAAATGTTTTGTACGTTCCGCAAACGCAGAATACCACGAGAATAGTGTAAGGTTGGGAAAGTAAAACCTTCTGGAAGGGTTTTTTAGTACTCATATTCCACCTGTGAACGTTCGTATGCTATAAGAGAACTTGGAGCATGTTAGTCCTCTCTCTCTCTCTCTCTCTCTCTCTCTCTCTCTCTCTCTCACTCTTTGTGCCTTTCCAAGGCACTACCGTATTGCAGAAGGGTATAGGGAAACTGAAAATTCTGCGTCGGTATGGGCAGCTATATTCTCACTGATTTTCTGTTGCGTTACCATCCAAAAGTCAGTAAATTGGACCCGACTTGGGCGCAATCCAGTTCGCAGCAAAGCGGTTACCCATCCAACTATTGGCCTAGGCCAACGCCTCTTGACATGTGAGATCGCCGCCTAGGCACTCTAGCCATTTATCTTCTGTTGTCGGTTCTGTAGCTGGTGATGATTTTAGCATCTCGGAATTGATGACTCTTTATTTATGTACTAAAGAAGTAGCCTGATAGAGTTCGACGGACACTGGTGGATGTCCTTCGAGTTAAGGGCCGTTATGCATGGCCGATACTCGAAGCGGTGACCGCTTAGCCGTACACAGCTGCGCATCAACCAGTCAGCAGGCCAATACTTCTGAAGCTTTGGCGTAGATAACCGTGCGGAAATTTCTTTGAGAATTCCCAGATCCTACCACACCCCTAAAGAGATTCAATGAGGACGCCACACGTACGGTGTCCACATTGGAATCCAAGTGGTTTCCGCGCTATTTCCCGATTTACATCATTTGAGAATTTTTTATTGGAAATTCTAAACCGGGATTTGAATCTCCTGAAAAAAAAAAATATCCTTTCGTGATCCTGTGCACAAATGTGTTGGGGGGTCTCAAGATGCACCCACATATCTATGGGGATTGGTTTGGGACGCAGCACATAGGAAGTCCACATAGGGATCCAATTTGATTCTGCACTGTTCCCCGATGAACGCCGTTTGAGAATTCTTGCCACGTTCGGGTCGAAAATATATGAAAAGTCACGAGAATGAACTTGGTGTGTTGAGACATAACCTGCACGCTTGGTGAGTTTGTACGTGTGTGGTGATATTATGTTAAAGTACAGTAAAATAAGTAACGAACGATTATTCCAGTGGATTTTCAGTAATGTGATTCAAATCGATTTTTAAGGTATACTTTTTAAAAGGATTTATGCCTTTTTAAGATATGATTTATGCTTTTTCAAGATCCACTCACTTTGTATATCTACATATTTAGTTCGAAGGATTCAACGTACCAAATACGATGGGATCCATGAAGAATCGTATCGGATTCTGTTCGACAATGTGGAAATCGTTTGGAATTCAAAGTGGATTCGTACATTGTATTTCAATGGGAAATCTCGATTACAATCCAATATAAAAGCGTGACGTTTCAGTGGGTATAGGAATCCAATGCGATGACCCATTGGATCCCTACTCGAAGGTAGTATGGGAATCCAATGGGATGCACACGACAATTTCGGCACGGGCATTTGAGTAAAAAGAGTTTGCGCACCAGAGAATCGGAAGGATCTGGGGCCGTCTTTACCGGTGCGGGTTTTTCACAGTTTCCCCGTACCCTCGGCAAATGCGCTATAGTGTCGCTAAAGGAGGCTGTGGGCGAAACGAAAGTTAGATTTGATCGGCGAAGTGCGGGTAGACATTGACAGGAAAGGGTTCAACTGGCAAGAGTAATATATAAAAAATTGGGGGTTAAAAAAGAGGATTTTCTTTTAAAGAATACATTTATATATATAGATATGTGCGTTCACGTGTATTGTATAAGAAATATATCTCCTATAGGTTTTATAGCATATACTTTATCCTGCAGCTAAGATATTGATTATATCATTACTTCGTCGCTTCTCGCCACTTGCAATTACTCTCAGTTAAAAACAAAATTTATGTTGTGGATTACATTACACACGCTACTTTCAAACAAAATTATCAATGACAATAAATCAATTATATATTTTTTCCATCACTTCGTTCTACGGTCTTGCAATAAAAGTTACCTTTTATAAAGCACGTGATGCACGGGACGTAAAGAATAAATTGCCGAGCAGAAACCCCCCTCGAGTGTCTTCAGGAGAATCCATCTGAAAGAAACTGTCGAGTGCATGAATTTAGAACTTTCAAAGTGGCACTCCGAGTCCCGCTATTACCATATCAAAGTTTCATGATTCTTCTGGCGCATCCGTTGTTTTTTCGTGCTCGCGTTCTTAATACACTACATTTTTTACGCACTGTGAACGTGTGTCGATGATTTCTTTAAGCCTTATTCATGCCTGGCCGACATCGGATCAGAGTCGAATCTGGCTTTGAATGAACATTATCCAAAAGCAAAACATCAAATCATCGATTTCCCAGCGTCCCAATTACGAACGATATTCGATCCATTGCGCGCTTTTATACCCAGATAGGTTTGCCCAGGATTTCGATGCCAAGACGAACTGTGCCTCGTTATTCGCTACGAACTCGATCGTAATTGCATGAAACGATAACGCATACCAATTCTCTTCGTATAATATTATTTTACAAATCAACGAAAACCCACTCAAATTTTCGGGAATATAACGAATGAGCAAATCCACGCTTAGTTGACCTAGCATCAAGAAGAAAAATTGAAAAATAAAAAAAATAGTGAGCAAAAAACTGCGAACATTTTTGGGAAAAAAACAAACTTCCTTCAATCGCTGACTATTTTTTTATTTTTCAATTTTTCTTCATGATTCTAGGTCAACTTATACACAATATTGTACAAAGTAAAAATATGTTTTATTTTTTTGCTTCAGATCACCTGTCATATGTGGTTCCTCCCACTCCCACCACTATGTTTTGTCAAACTTTAAAAAATATTTTGATGTTCAATAAAGACCGCTTAGTTAACATACCAAATATCAACATTCTATATTTAATACTTTTCGCATAAAAAATTGGTGAAAAATCGAACATTTTTTTGCCCAACAAGACAGAACCTTCCCTTAAGGATGTTCGGTACGGGCGATACAATGTTCCCATGCTATACCAGGTTAAAAACATTAAAAAATTCAAAATGTTCAGAATTTTATAAAATTTGGTTAACATATTCTTTAGTGCGAAATTTGACAATACAAATTTTTTCAGATTTTTCTTCTGCACAGTTGTCGAGTACGTTAACACTAAAGTTCACGTGTATAAGCATAGCGCTTCCATATATATAGTTATACATTGCGGGCATAAGAAATCTGCTTTAATGCTTAATTACTCGCTAACTGAGTAGAAGAAAATTTTGAAAAAATGTTTTTTGCACTTAATGTTGAAGAACATTATCACCAAATTTGATCAATTTCTTGACATTTTGACTTTTGTACCGAAACTCCTTAAGGCCTTTGGCCACAGTAACGGGTATAAAATCATGTGCGAATTCAACAATTTTTTTTCCATCTGAAAAAGTGATCCACTCATAAAATTAATTACACATCTATTTAGTATGAATATCAAGCTGTTAGAAAAAATATATATTTTTTTTCGATGTACAAAATGGCCGACTACTCGAAACTTCTCGAAACAGCTTTTTTCAAATTGGCGTGACAAATAACTTCAACAATTTTCACTCGATTTACTTCGAATTTAAAAGTTATGTTCCTAATTGCATTTCGCAGAGTATGTACGGAAATATGTACGGAATTTCCGATTGATCGAAAACTTTTCATTTTATGAGCAGTTTATGAGCAGTTATAACGAAATTTTCCACTGAAATTAATTTCTTAAGTTCAAATACCTACAACTTTCGAATAAAACAATACTTTTTTAAATTCCGTACGTACTTCTCTAGGTGTTCTTATGTAGATTGACGAGAATTTTTGTGTTTTGTTTTAGGTAAAAAATTGTGGATGCTAAATGTCACGCCGCGGAGCGCCTAAAAAAGATAACAAAAGAAAATATTAATAGTCGGCCATTTTGAACATCGAAAAAAAAAATATACATATTTTCTAACAGCTTGATATTCATACTAAATAGATGTGTAATTAATTTGATGAGCGAATAATTTTTTCATACGAAAAAAAAGTTAAATTCGCACATGATTTTATACCCGTTTCTGTCGCCTAACGCCTTAAAACGTTATCGACGAAAAACACCCCAATTTTTGAGGGTGCGTTTCAACCCTTAAAAATCGGGTTTCGAAGATATAAAAAAGACGTGTCATCTATTTTCACCCATTCTACAAGCATGCCAAATTTCATCGAAATCGGAGAGACCGACCCCGCAACCTTCCCTTTTTTTATTGGAATCGTTGCAAAATCTTGATGTTTGAGTTGCTGGCCGTTGCCCAAAGTTGGATGCCGTAGGCAGGGTTACCAGATTTGGCGGTTTTGCGCCAAATTGGCGATTTTCGGAACTGTTTGGCGCCGAAAAATTCTAATTGGCGACTTGTCCAACCGCCAAATTTGGCAACCCTGGCCGTTGGTCCAGATTGGCATGAGTGTCGTTTTGTATTAGGATTTTGTTGTCCACGGATAGCTTTGACCGCCTTCCTATGAGCCAATAGATTCGTGAAAAATAATAATCACGAAAAATCATTCGTCCCGCGTGTCTCGTCGAATCGACCGCTTTCGTTTCCGGACCTCGCACGTTCTAAGTGGCAAACGAAAATGCGAGCATGGAAAAATTGCATTCTGAGTTTTGTTGCCAAGGCTCTGTCGTTGAAAACAAGAAGTTTGCCACAGGGCAGTTTTTCCGGAGAATCGATTCGCATGGAAAGTCCGGTAAATGCAGAGACACGTTGGGTATTTCAGGTCCGGTATGTCGCTCTTGGTCACGTACCTAACGGCACGGCTCGGCAGAGCACCGAGCGCACGCGGAAACTGTGAAGCAGGAAATAACCAACGGCAATATCGCTCCCTCCCCATACTTCCTATATATTATCTCACCCTTACACCCCCTGCTAGTGTAGCCCTGGACGCAGAACGATCTTTATTCTTTCTTATTAGTTGCAAGATCCCGCGGCTCACCCCCCCCCCCCTCCCGACAGCTATTTCGGCCTTTGTATGAGGGAGCGGTGAGCGAGAGAACTTGCGCTCGCAATTCTCGCGCCTTTGGCGCGAAGACCCCGAGTTGGAGAACCGTGTAACGAGGATTAATGTCGTGGCCCCTTTCCCGACTAATTGCACCTGGCTACACCGACACCCTCTCTTTCTCATCATGTCCCTTCACCCACAGTTCCCTTCTTCTATCATATATACATATATATGTGTGAAACAGCTGTTGGTCGACGCTTCACTAACGGTGAATTGTGTCCGTACCAAAAAAAATGCATTTTCGTTCTTTATGTAAGTAAAAACTTTTGAAAATCCCCCAATTGAAATCATTTATTGGACTGCTAGATTCAACTTGCAAGGAACATCCCTCGGGTGACACCCTTCGATTTTTTGTTGAAATTTGGATATGTTATAAAGCACCGAAAAGTAAGCGATACGTATTTTTTTATCGGCGGAAAAACGGTTTTAAGGGGTGAAACCACCGCTTAATATAGGGGTGGTTCACCCCTTAATTTTTTTTTTGCAATGTCACTATAGTGGGTTTTCATTGCTCCGGATTAGAGGAATTTTCGTTTTTGTTTCGTTAAAATCGGTGGACTTCTTGTGTGTGAAACTGCTATATTACCCCTAGAGATGCGTTTTTTCGAGGGATGGTATCGCTTACTTTTCGGTGCTTTATAACATATACAAATTTCAACAAAATTGAAGGGTGTCACCTGAGGGATGTTCCGTGTTGGTCGTAATCGATAGGACACAAGACCTGAAAAATGACATTTTTTTATTTCTCGCTAACATGGATTGGGCATGCTTTTATTCAATATGAAAACGTTTGTAGTACAGTCGTATTGTCGCTGAAAAATCCCGTAATCGGAAAAATTAGAAGAAGGCCAGTTTTTTGACAGGTGATTATGTAGGTGCCGCCGGTGCTAAATCCAAGTTTGCCTAAAAATCGGCGTGTAGGGTTCTTTTTTAGGAGTGAAGGGTGAAGGGGGATGGGGGTGGCCTGATCCCAAAATACAACTTCTACGATGTCGGCGCCGTGAGACAAAATATTCAGAAAAATCCGGACTTTAGGTTTGTCCACAGCGCCGAAGTCGTGATAGTTTATTTTGAGGGTAAAAAAGTGGGGTGAAATTTTGAAAAATCAGTTTTAATTCAATAACTTCTTAGGATGAATTCGTACAATTTTTGTTCAAAAGGGAACGTTGTTTGGGTTCGACGCGTCGATCTAGTATTTTATCATAACTCTCCAATAATGTCTGCACCGTGGAATTAGCCACCGTGGAACAATTTTTAGCTTGAACCATCACCTACATTTTTGTCTACAGCGCCAAACTCATGTCTATTTTCGGTCAATAGTTCCAACAGAATTTCATTCTGAATTTTCACCCCCTGAGGGGGGTTGTAAAAAGCAAAATTCAAGGGTGGCCCATAGGACCGAAAATATAGAGAACATTATTGTCTACGTTTCATACATTAAAACCATCCCCGAAAAATCGATTGTTTTTGAGTTATTCAATAAACATTCTTTTTTTATATTTGAACAATTTTTTGGGGGGTGAAAATATTATTGGAGAGGGTTGATCAAATACCCGATCGATGTGTCTTTTCGAGGGCTACGACGTTCCCAGTTGAACAAAAATTGTATAAATTTTTCCTAAAGAGTTGTCGAATTAAAACTGATTTTTCAAAATTTCACCCCCAAAATGAACTTCCACGACTTGAGCGCTGTGGACGAAAATAAAGCCCCGATTTTTCTGAATATTATGTTTTCTGGCGCCGACCTTGTAGGCGTTGTACTTTGGCATTAATCCACCCCCATCCCCTAAAAAAATCCAAAGCCCTGATTTTTAGGCAATCTTGGATTTAGCACCCGCGGCACCTACAAATTCACCTATCAAAAAACTAGCCTTCTTCTAGTTTTTTCCGATTCCAATATACAGCACGTCTGTACTATTGGTAGTCACGAATTTTCATTTCCCATTCGAGCCCAAGCCTTATTTAGCCGAGGAGATGGATTTTTTCATATAAACGTGTACCGAAACAAGGGTTTTGGTCCGATCGAGTTCTACCTGGAAAATTCGTAATCAGTGGATGATTTTGTATCGACAAGGATGTCGGGAACTCGATTCGATCGCTAGATTCGAATTGGTCGTAATCAATAAGACGCAATACCTGTAAATTTTTTTTCTTTCTCACTAGAATTGATTGGGCATGCTCTTATTCGATGTGAAATCGTTTGGTAGTCACCAATTTTTTTGTTTAGCCTTATCTAGCCCAGAAGATGAATTTAAAACGAATATAAACGTGTCCCGGACCAAGGTATTTGGTCCTATCGAGTTCTACCTGGAAAATTCGTAATCAGCGAATGATTTTGTGTCGGCAAGGGTGTCGGGAACTCGATTCGATCGCTACATCCCATGTAGAAATTGTTCTAGCCTGTCTGAGTTACGGCCTAGTAACTGGCTCGCTCAATTGAGCTCATACGAACTGACCAATGGTTGGCTTGCTATGAGCTAGTAATATTGTGAATGTTTTGTTATCCAGCCCTTGTCTTGTCACTGCCCAGCTGATGTTGGTCACAAATGACAGTAAGGTTATGTGACTACGTGTAGTTCCATCGAGCGAATGACTCATGGCTGGCTAGCTAACTTGAGTTTGAGACGGCTTTGCAAAAGAACAAATTTGTCAAATGGGCATGACGCCATGACCTAACCAACACTAGCTAACTGCGGCTATGCGCCCCTTGGCTAGTCACTGCCCAGCCGATCTTGGTCACAAATTACAAAGTGTGGTTATGTGACTACATGTAGTCCCACCGAGCGATTGGCTCATGGCTGGCTAAGCAACTTGAGTTACAGATGGCCTTGCGAATGCAAGCATTCTCATGGCGAGATACCTACTTGCAAGTAGGTATCTCGCCATGACCTAGCCACCTATGCGACTGTGGACCCTTTGGCTAGTCACTGCCCAGCGGAGCTTGGTCACGAATGATAAATGGTGTGGTTATGTGACTACGTGTAGTTCTATCGAGCGATTGACTCATGGCTGACTAAGCAACTTGAGTTACAGATGGCGTTGCGAATGCAAAAATTCTCAAGTAGGTATCTCGCCATGACCTAGCCAGCTAACTGCTGCTGTGCACCCTTTGGCTAGTCACTGCCCAGCCGATCTTGGTCACAAATGACAAAGTGTGGTTATGTGAATACGTGTAGTTCCATCTAGCGATTGGCTCATAGTTGGTTTGGCAACTTGAGTTACAGATTACGTTGCGAATGAATAAAATCCTCAAGTCGGTATCTCGCGATGACCTAGCCAACACTTCCCAACTGTGGCCGCACTGGCCGGAATAAATGATCGGACAAATACAATTTAAGGTTATGTAATTCTATGCGATTATCGCTCTCAATGCGAACACAATTGAGTCATTGATTCGATAATGTTATTTACATTTGTTAATCCACCCATTTTTCAATAATCTGACATTGTGTAGTGTAACATAAGTAGACGATTAGAAATTTCAGAAATTAAATAAGTAGAATTGGCTCAGTGGACAACGTCACAACTCATCACCCAGAGGTCCCGGGTTCGAAACCACGTTACGGCGTAAGCGTTTGTCTGAGATAATTTAAAATTGAACCATTAATATATTTACAGCGCAAATATCATAACCCTAATTAATGAACGACCAAGAATATCGTAAAAGGGCCCAATGATGTAAATAATGTGAAAAAAAATCACGAAAAGATAAATATATAGCTGCAAATTTTTTTTTAATCTAATCGCCACCTAACTTTTTGTTCCCAGTCGCTAGCTGAAAAAACTATGTCATGGCTAGGTCAGAAATATAATACAGCCCTGGGATATTTCTTTCTATCTAGTCACCATCTAATTTTTTGTATTCAGTTACTAGAGGACCAAAGCGTTACAAGGCTGGGTAGTCAATCGCTAAGACGGCTAGCTAATGGCGATTCAAAACATCACTTTACTAGCTTGTGGCTAGGCGGTGATGAGTTACGTTTTCCACTCGGGATTCGTATTGGTCGTAATCGATAGGACGCAAGGCCTAAAAAATTGAACGTTTTATTTTTCGCTAAAATGAATTGGAAATCCGAAATCATTCTTCAAATTTCGAGCTATGCATCTGGGAAAAGTTCATCGAAATCGATTCAGCGCTTCTCGAGTTATAAACGAACAAACATACGGACCTCGCCGTTTTTCTATATCTAGAGATATATACCTATTTCTTCAGAGATGTACAAATAAAGCGTAATTTTGTTAGTTCTACGATTTGTAACTTGTGAGAACCACACGTTCGGAAAAAAATAAACCTACACAATATTTATCATTGAGGATATTTCTAATCCGTAATTCGAAACTTTTTCAAAACGGCGCACAATACATTAGCAACAACAATGATAAGAAAGAATGATAAAAATAGTAATGATAATGCTAAATATAATTTGAGTTATGACTCGTTTGGATTTTATTTGCACGTAATTCAAAAATATATAAATATTATGGAGCTTAATCATAGAGAATCAATCAATGTATTCATTTCCAATACCTATTATAGAGCAAATAGCAATCTATAAATAGAGTATTCTCCAAATAATATAAATTAAATTGTTACTCTTTTGAATTTGATTTGCAGATCCCGTTTCTACCAACAACCCCCAAGGGCGTCAAGTCCTCCCGCCCTTTTTAAGGGGCTATACCAGTGTAACACTTTCAAAAAATCGATTTTTTTTGCCTTTTCCAACAGTTTATACTTTCAAGAATATCCTGTAAAAATGTCAAGGCCATATCAGTTTATCTTGCAAAAATCGATAGTTAAATCTTGAAACGCGTTTTTCTCGAAATGAGATTTTTCAAATTTGCTGACATTGTAACTCAAAGAGCAATTATCCGACTCGAAAATTGAACTGAATACTCTTGAATATATTTACTCTACAATGACGTAGGATATTTTTGATTGGATGGAAATTGACCATTTGGCATTGAAAAAAACGACCATTTTGTAGGCTGGAAAACAGACTTTTTTTCATAACTACGCCATTTTGTTAGATTTTTATATTTTTCGAAAATCCTACGTCATTGTGCAGAAAATACCTTCCAGTTTAACGGCATTTTTTCCTTTTTCGGTTTCAGCTACTCAATCGGCCGGAATCATGTCAGCAGTGAAGCAACTTTTTTTTGGCGCCTCCGAAAGCAGCGCATAAGTCGCTTGGATCTCAATATTTTTCTATGAAAAAATTATATAATATAGGTCAAATATAGCCAAATATATTCTCAATTTTCCGAGACATTTAATTGAGTACTTTTCTTCCAAAAAAATCCCGAAAATCACCCAAATTTTCAGCGTTCACACTGGTATAGCCCCTTAAAAACAATCGGTGGGTTCTTCGAGAACTTGCTCCGACCAAATCGAGTCTGTTCCACTGGTACGTTTTTTTCCCAGCAGTCTTTCGTAAATTTGCGGGTTTCGCGATATCGACCGCGGGAATCGTCGTGATTTTCGTCTCGTTTTTACCAGACAGGGGTCTAATGGTCAAGAAAAGATTAACCCTCGCGGGAGAGGGCGGACGGAGGCCTTAGAAAAAAAAGGAACGAGAGAAGGAAACGGAGAGCGTTTGATCATCCTCTCTGCTGAACGTCGAACAGTGGAAAATCCTCCCCGCGCGAGCTTTTGACCTTTCGTCTGCGCACGAGGGCTTTTTTCCTCTCGAGACGAATGGCTTAATTTCATTCTCGGGGTACGCCGTATAAATGAGAGGGAGAGCTCGAGACACCCGTAAATCCTCGAGCGAAAGCGAGAAAAACTCGGAAATGAAGGGACAGAGAGTTGGGGAAAGAAGAGGAAGGGAGAAAGCTTCGAAGCGCTCGAAAATTGAATCATAAATCGAACTCCATTTGTTTCGGGTGCAGATACGCACTCACCCCATTGCGCGCGACTCCAACGTCGCGCATTGTAATGGTACCGATGCTAAAAAATCCCACCACCATACGGACCAATGTTCGATCGGATATGGGGGGAAAAGCCACCTGCTCGAGATAGATCTTTGTGCCTACAGCGCTTCACCCCTTTGACTTAGGAACTCCGGCTCTGTCTGCCCGCAGAGTGTCACAGAACGATTTGTACGTAGCGCATATTCGCAGATCCACGCACACCCTACACTCTCCCCACCGAGGAGGACACGGGACCCGGCAAATTTATTGAAAATTGAATTTCAACGGCTCTTGCCATCCCCCCAACCCCTATTTTTTCCTTCTCTACTATTTTCATCCCCGTACCGTATGATGTTTTGTCACCCCTCATCGCACCACGCCACACTCGAATACGTTTCAGGGACTTATAAATATAGGATCAATTATCGATTTTTTTTCGGCCTTTACGTCGTTTCGAAGCTCTATTCGATGGCAAATTTTTTCCCGATCACGAAGCTCAAAATTGCACCGGGTGAACGCGGAAAACATGTTCCCATACATTTTCGACTGTTTCTGATAGAAATTGAGAATTTGGGGAGGAATGAATGGTGAATTCATATTTAGGAGGGTGAATATGCATCGATAAGAAATTAGAAACAAATGTCAACTAATTTCTTTTCGCTTTCGGCCAAAAATAAATTCCTTCTCTCCATCGCAGATTTTTTTTTCATTTCTATTTGGAAGTCTGCCCTGTGCGCATTCTTTTCGTAATCGTTTGCTCTAAAACTGCTGTTTGATAATGTCGGGCTACGACTATTTTTCAATTTTTGGCAGAATATCAATGTCAGACCATCGATTTTCGCGAACTTTTCGTCTCTTTTTCGGCCATTTTGCAAGTGCACTTTTCGGAAGAACTAATTGAGATATCGGGATGAATCAAGCGGCATTCTCTATGTCTAGCTCTAGACTATTGCCCAAATAGGGTTTTACAATAGGCACAGTAATGGCCCACGACTGGTTGCCAGAGAACAAACGATGGCGCGGTAATGGCTATATAAACGGGCCAGATCCGCACCATGCATGGTTGGTAATGGTAAACCATGAATGGCTGCTAAGACTTGGCCAACTATCATACGCCCATATTGGCCCAGCAACGGCTGCCAGATCTTCTGCCGGAAATGAAAAACAAAAAATCTACAAATTATGAATATAAAAATTCTAGTAGTATCTTTTTTGTTTTCTTATGCTTTACTTATGTCCATGTACATAGAATAATTGCTTTAGTCCCAACGCTACGACTCTATGAAGTTTCCGGATTTTCGCGATTTTGCTAAAGTGGCCAAAAGTGTCGAATTTTTTATTTTGACTTTCACACCATTTTGAGGATTTATCCTATGGAAAATTTCCCACAGATTAGCATCATCACGAACTTTTACCGAAAGCTCAAAATTACGCCGGGGAAACGTGAAAAACGTGTTCTCGTACATTTTCGTCGAAGTCTCATAGATCATTATGGTTACTGGGTAAATAAATAGTGAATTCATTATTGACTTTTTAAAAAAAGCGAATAAATTCTTTTAAACACGAGAAAACGTAAAAACCCCCTAAAAAATCCCGACTCGAAACAAACGCGGAAATAATAGAAATATACACCCTTCCAGGCCTTCAAAAAAAGTTTACAGGGACAAAAATCGTACGAGAATCGTAACTGAATATCCTTTGCGCAGGGATTAATTAAATTCCGAATTAATATGAATACACGCTCGTAACGGCGACTGCCAAAACAAAGGGGATGTATAAAATAATACAGGAAAAAAATAAGGTATCTCTGTGAGCGGACGGTACCGCATACGCATTCGTCTGCTTACAGAGATACCAATTTGATCAGATAGTCAATGGTATTAATTGCAATATGGACGCGTACAAATGTGTCCTCGCCACGCTAATTAATCGTTCGACTACGTTGACGATCGATAAATTAATAATACGTTGAATTTTTTGTACTCCACAAACATATTCCGTAACATATTATTTATTCTGTTTTTTGAGAGACGCGTGTGTGCTAATAGGAGGGGCGGCTCGCTAGTTGATCCTCGAGACGAAGGAAAGTATCCCGAAACGGATGTTGTGTGCAGTATACGAAAAAAGGACAATTGAGGTGAATAAGGGTCTCCTCTACTTCAAACTCTCTGGGCGTCGTACAGGGCTCTCTCTCTCTGTCTCCGTTTGCCTCCGCAAATGCTGCGTTATTAATTAATTAATTCGAATCTCGCGCTCATACGTGGACATTGCAAACCCTCGTTGCGGCGTCCACCAGCAAAATTATAATTTGTTACTGCGACTGGGGCGCTGCAAAAGGGAAGGAGAAGGAGAGAGTGAGAGAGAGAGAGAGAGAGAGAGAGAGAGAGAGAGAGAGAGAGAGAGAGAGAGAGAGAGAGAGAGAGAGAGAGAGCAGACGAGGTACAACGGTGAGGGTATAAACCGACGCTTTAATAATGGACTCGATGCGCGAGAGACTACCACACACGTTCCCTTTGGATTTTGTCCTCGCCCATATACGCATCAACTATAATATCCATGGTATAACTTGCTCCCGCAGTTACACCATGCATGTGAGGCTTTTAAATTATCCAAGTCACGTATGCGTACGACGACGACAAAAATAAAACGAAAAAAAAAAAACTTGATTGTACAACAAAAATTTTCATCAGAATCGCTCCTCGCTCATAGTTACAAAAGCTGTAAAATTTGCGGCATCTTTGTGTGCTACGTGCATTGTGCACGGCTCAATAACAACGTTAATTGCATTTTGTGGAGGAAAAAAAGGCCCCTTGAATTTTTAAAGAAATAATTTATTTATTTGGCGTTCTTTTGTCACTATAATAAAATATGCAGGGTTAATACTGTGGGAGCTTATGAAATAACTAAAAATAAAATAAGTTTGAGAATAATTTAATGGCCGACCATACATTAGATTATAATATATACACAAACATACATATTCCAATGTTCATTTGGGCTTTTACGATCCCATGACGTTCAGTTTACCCCCATCTTCTCTTCGGAACTGTTTCCAGTTTCTAAAATACAGAGTGCTGCCCACAGCCGCCAATTTCCTACTGCACGATTTGTGCAATTACGATTTGTACGATGACTATTTTTGAAGTCGTAATTTTTTGTTCAAAATTCAGTAACTTCGGCTCGTCGAAGGAATACCTTAAGTGACGTTTCTTTTAAGGAATTATATACAGTAAAGTTTCTCGAAAAATCGATTTTTTTTTCGTCATGTACATATATTTAAGGGATGAGATGCAGTCAGGATTTTAAAAAAAATCAATTTTTTTACATTTTCTTGAAGTATGATGTTTGGAAAATATTCCCTGAAAATTTGAAGTCAATCCGATGAATAGTTTCCGGGATATCCCACAATTAGTGAAAGGGCGTCGGGTCCCTATGGCAGGTAGCGGCTGACAAACACGGAAACGATAATACCCGCGAATACAGAATGCTTCGAAGACAACAACAAATTGATATTTTGAAAGCTTCCACATCGGCAGAAGCCCTATTGTATGGGCCAGGAATTGATGATTCGATGTAAGTAATTTTTTAATTAGTATTTCTATACATAAATTAAGTGTAAAATTGGAACTCTTTCAGAAATTTTCAAAAATGTATTACTTAAAAACTATGAAGTTTAGCAATATTTTATAAAGCATACTTTCGTTTTAAAATTGCCCAAAATGTGAAAAAAAAATAATTCATCCCAAAATACTTTAATTTTTCGATTTTTTTTTTAACAATTGGCTATAAACAATTGAATGCTCAACTTTTCGGCAAAAAATGTGATATTCGAATTCAGCGGATCAAAATACATAAAAAAAGTTTAGCTTCATCCATCGAGCTCAAAAGTTTACGAACACATAATACCGTATCCACATCGAAAAACTTTAAACGCGTTTTTCTCGAAACTATGTTTTTCAAGTCGATGACCACTATAATTAAAAAACCAATCAATGGATTTTGATGAAATTTGGTGTGCTTATTGATAGCATTAAAAACTCGTCCTTAATCGAAGGATTTTCATTTTTGTTGAAAATTTATATTTTTTTTACACAATAAACGAGCGATTTTTTTGTCGGAAATCGAAAGTTATCTGTCGGAAGCCGCCATTTTGTTAATTATTGAAAAAAAAGCTTCGATTAAGGACTAGGTTTATTATTAAACTAATGACTTTTTTTGGTTTTTTGATTTCAGATGATCCAGTAAAATTTTATGATGGTCACCGCAAAGCCCTACGTGCCAAAGGGGGTCCGACAAAGATAACGATATTTTTATAAATAACCAATATTTTTTTCTTTAAATTTGTACAAGTCAAGTTGAAATATAACATAAAAAGTCTGTGTAACCACTTTTATAAAACAAACTTAATTACTATAAAAAAAATTATTGAAAATGCTCGTTTTTTACGCCTCTGACTGCATCTCACCCCTTAAGTACACACACAGAACATTTCTTGTCAATTCGACATTTGTAATGACGTGTCAGAGCGTTCGAAAGTGCTTTTGAAACATTGAATGCGTTTTTCTCAAAACTGTTTTTTTTTAAGTCGGTGAGCAAGATATCTTGGAAACGGCTAAACCGATCAGTCTCAAATTTGAACACAATCTTTACAAGTATATTTTTAAATAATTACTAGAAGGTTTTT
Source organism: Ophion slaviceki (assembly GCA_944452715.1). Lineage (NCBI taxonomy): Eukaryota > Metazoa > Arthropoda > Insecta > Hymenoptera > Ichneumonidae > Ophion > Ophion slaviceki. The sequence goes on from OX101788.1 coordinate 23,043,637, forward strand.
CTCGCCGATAAATTATTACCATTTTATAAACAATTTGAGGCCTAAACTTTTGTCAAAAATCGATTTTCTTTTTTAAGAAGCCGCCATTTTGTCAAAAATTATTATTTTGCTTATTCCTTCGATCAATTAAAGATAATCCATTATATTAACAAAATATTTTTGGTTTTTTCATTTCAGATGATCCAGTCCAGAGATATCGTGCTCACCGCAACACGCCTTTTTTTAAAGATGCTCCAGATCAGCTATAGCAGCTTTCAAAACCATTATTTTTACAAATAAAAAATGTCAAAATACAGTTAAAAGTTACCATAATATGTGTACAAATTTTTTAAGTTAATAGATTTAAAGATCTTCTCAAGAATAATTCTTGAAAAATCGATCTTTTTGGGCCTCCTGACTATATAACAACCCCTTAAGTAAAACTGCCCCTTATCTATAGTCGGCGTGCAAGCCCATGTGCGGTTGCGCAGTCACCTATCCAAGTGTTGGTCCAGGCCAACGCCGCTAATCACATGAGAACGAGCCAGCCGCGCACCGACCGCGTCTCTATAAGTTTGCATCATTGGAGTGCACCGAGAATCAATTCTTTTCAATTGTTTCAAATTTTGTTGCCGATTTAGGCTGTGAAATTCGCTCAAACGTTTTTACGAATTTTCATTAGAGATTTACGACTTCAATTTCCAAAAAAAGGCTTTGGATAGTGATAAAAATGAAGGAATGAAAAATGCACAAAAAATTTGCATACAAGCGATGCAAACTTCAACGTGATTCTGCAACTCCTCTCATTCGCTTCGACGTTTACACTTGTCGAACTCGTACCCAGTAATGGCATTGAACGCAGTAACAAAAAATTACATTCCTTAACAAACCAATTAATGGTCTACAGATCTACAATGCACGATAATTGATTTTCAACGAAACTGGAAAATGATTTTTGTATAGAACAGAAACTTTTGATTCAACTATTCGATAGAATCAAGTATTCGTTTAGCCCATTCAACATATCCGACCGAATCACAATCTACCGGAAATTTTCTACTGGTCGAGTCTGATTTCAATATGAGTTTTCATTATCCAAACTTTACGCTTGAAGCACGCAGCTTGCGACGTTCCGATTTATTTTTCTTTCGACCTAGTTGTTTCTCCAAGTCCGATGAAATCGATATGGAAATAGGGTTATCGCGCAGGTAAGAGGGAAATGGGCTTTCCTGGAGAAATAGAAAACATCGACCGGACGCAGTTGCAGTTAGACACAAATGGAGGGGAGAGACGATTTATTGCCGATACAAGCTTTGCTTTGTCTCGCCCTCTCACCCCCCTCTCTCTCACTCCCTCGACAGTTCGAGCGTTTGTCAATTAGCTTCAGAGCCATCGGCCCGTTAACGATCGACGATTAACGATTAATCCGTTAGAGAGCCAATATCGAGGCGAAGCACAGAAAACCGGAAAGCATCGTCAACAACACGTTTACACACACACACACACACACACACACACACACACACACACACACACACACACACACACACACACACACACACACACACACACACACACACACACACACACACACACACACACACACACACACACACACACACACACACACACACACACACACACACACACACACACACACACACACACACACACACACACACACACACACACACACACACACACACACACACGCACACACGCACACACGCACGCACGCACGCACACGCACACGCACACGCACACGCACACGCACACGCACACGCACACGCACACGCACACGCACACGCACACGCACACGCACACGCACACGCACACGCACACGCACACGCACACGCACACGCACACGCACACGCACACGCACACGCACACGCACACGCACACACACACACACACACACATACAGGGTGTTCTGTTAAAAATGGATAATCCTGCAACTGTCGGTAGGTCAGATCATGTCCTACTATATACTGGAATTTCAGTTTACTAAAAATCCCACACGGTTTTCGAGTTAAAAATCATCTGCTTTTGGTTTTTCGCATGCCATTTGTACGAATGATAACTTTTTTCACCCGCTTTTTTTAATACTCTTGGTTATTTGTTTCATCTAGAAAAGTCATCTTGGTAAATATTTGCAAGTGGGACTCCAGCCCTAATCGGCTCCAAAAAAATTTCACGTGTTCGGGGCTATTCTGCAGTATGAAAATATGTTTTTTATGATGAGGGAGGGGTATTTCATTAAGAAAAAAAAAAATTCCGGAAAATATTCGATTTTCGAAATACGCTTGTTTGGGTTGTTTGGGTTTGTTTGGAGGTGGAAATAAGGGTTGAAATTGTCTTCTCCCGACTTGAATATTATAAACAGAGTGCCCTGAAATACATTGACTCGGTACAAAATTTCTAAACCCCTTTTCTAACTGGAACCCCACTTGTAAATATTTACAGTCATCTTTTTAACCTTAAAGGTTAAAGAAACTTTATGAACAAAGATCTTATGCAGAATTTTCATACAAACCAATTCGAACATCTGACTTTGATAGTCTGCTGTGTAAAAAAATGCACTACGCATATCGTGCCGATTACTTTAAGAAGTTGCTTAGTTATTGTCGATTTATATTATTGGTATAAATGGCATGCGAAAAATTAAGTGCAGATGATTTTTTTTTCAAAAAAATAACCGAAAGGCCAAAATCTCGAAAACCGTGGCACTTTTACTGACTGAAATTCCAGCATACAGTAGGACATGATCTGACGTATCGACGATTGCAGGCTTATCCATTCATAACAGGACATCCTGTATATATGCATATATGCACGTGAAAATGTCGGATGCTTTGACATTTGGTGGTTTCTCTCTCGCTCCATTTCTCTCTTTCTTTCTCCTGCGCACTCTCATCGGACTTCTCGTATAAAGAGGGCTATACGAGGAAACGACCGTACTGTCGTGTTTTACACCCTCCACTTCCCTTTAACCCTATTGCATTCGATCCTGTAACCCTCTCACTTGCCGACCTCGCGAAACATTGCCGCCTATCCATATTACGCCGAACACGCACTATGCGTCACGAATAATTTTCCGTCCACACACAATACAAACTTCCATCTCGCTCTAGTCCATGTCTCTCTATCACATCGGTATCTCTCTCTTTCTCTGTCTCCTCTGTCTCTCGCTGCCTCTCTCTCTCTCTCTCTCTCTCTCTCTCTCTCTCTCTCTCTCTCTCTCTCTCTCTCTTCTTGTCTTTCTAGTGTCGTAAAGCGCAACGATTATACAATCCGCCTCTCTCCGCAGGAAAGCTTGAAGGTGTACGATATAGAGGGCCTGTATTCACGTTTGGCGGTTTATAGCTCGGAAATGTGTGCATCCTGCACTCATACACACGCACACGTGCGCAGAGTAAATAGCACTTGGACATTCTCCGCTCTTTAGTGCCCATAAACTCGGGCAAACGAAGGGGTTGGGCAGGGGGCAAGGTGGGTGAAGTCGAATTTGAAATTGGAGAGATTGTTCCTTTTCAATGATGCGGACCTTTCACCGCATCGTATTTGGACAATGCGGGGAAACATATTGACCTCGAAAATGAAGCTCCGAATTCGGAATTTCTTTTCGTTTGGACGAGCTTACGCGATCATGGGGAGGAAGAGTTCGCTTTCGTAATTAATCATTCGTCCGTAAAATATCCGAGGGGATCAAGTAATTACGGAACGCATTTTCACGCTGGATATTTTAATACTGGGAGTATTACATCCTCCACATATATATATATATATATATATGTATATATATATATATATATATATATATATATATGTATGTGTGTGTGTGTGTATGTATGTATGTATGTATGTATGCATGAATGTATGTATGTATTTATATCTGTATATTCGACCTCGGCCGAAATTATCAGGCATTTCGGTGAGGGGTCTGCATGAGCTGGAAGTTTTTAAAATACATTTTTTTATTGCGCAGTCTTATAGCCGAGTGTCTGAATTTTATTTGCAACGAAGACTTTGTATTGGGTGTACAACTTAATTCGGCCCGTTTTTTGCTTAAAATACGCACTTATTTGAATGATAAAATGAATTAATACATTAATCAAAATATTGTCCATCGCTAGCCACTACTTTTCTCCATCTTTCTGGTAATTTATGAATTCCGTCGTGGAAGAAGCGTTCATTTTTTGAAGCCAAGAATGAATCGAGCCAATTTTTGATACTCTGTTGTGACGTGAAGCGTATTCCAGTCAAAGCATTCTGCATCGATCAAAACAAATGGAAGTCGGAAGGGGCAAGGTCTGGGCTGTAAGGCGGGTGAGCCAGAATTTCCCACCCGCTATTTTCCAAATAGTTTTTAACCACAATAGCAACGTGAGGCCGAGCTTTGTCACGTTGAATGATTATGGACTCGTGTCTGGTCGCATATTCTGGATGTTTTTCGGCTATAGCTCGCTTTAAACGGATCAATTGTTGCCTGTAGAAGTCTCCCGTGATTGTTTGACCAGCATTCGGTGGGCTCCAGCTGCACTTTTCTTCCAATTGAAACAGAAAATCAACACTTCCCGCAAATGGTGCTTATTTGGGAAGAAATTCGACATTTTCACCGCAGTGAAAATTAGACTTGATGCGCAAAACTCAAAGGTCTGTAAACGATATTTGGTTAAGAGGTGTTGATACTTCACGATACAGCAAAAATCAGCTGTTGCCGTCAACCATTTATAGGACCTAGAGCCATCTTTTGAAAACGGACCGAACTAAGTTGTACACCTAATAAAAAGTCCAAAAATGACATTGTCATGACCACTTTTGTGTAATGTATTAAAATAGCTTATAACACTTTCTATCGTGTGACCAGATGGTTTTTTCATGTGTTTGTCCATTTGTGAATAAAGAATGATCAAAGTTGTTTTCTTTTATCGAAAATACAACTCTGCCTACAGCTAGCCTCTTTCGTAATTTTGACAATTTCAGAACAGTATCCAGTCATACGAAAGTTTTATTATTATACTAAAAATAATAAGCACTTTGCTAAAATAATAATAATTCCATTGTTTATCCATATATTACAATCTTTAAAAACTCAAACTCCTTAAGACTATGTGTTAAGGGATCATCACAGTGTAAAATTTTCAAAAAATCGATTTTTTTTGTTGCATTGTCCGATAGTATAGACCAGCCTTTCCCAACCTTTTTTAATGCCGGACCCCTAGACCCCCCTCCCCCCTTTATCGGCGGACCCCCTAGGCCTTAGTTCGTCAATTTTATATCTCTACTCATGTTGTCCACGGACTCTTTGGGACACGCTCGCGGACCCCACGTTGGGAAACCGTGGTATAGACGATTATAAACATGGACCATCGCCGATTGATCGTAAGTAGACAATTTAAATGAAAATTCTGCACTCGAAACTTTGAACGCGTTTTTCTCAAAATGTCGTTTTGCAAAATCGTGTATACTCTCAAAGGAAGAGTTCTCAAGCTGTCCGTCCCAATTTTAACACATCATTCTTCACGCCATTCTTGATCTTGCTATGGAAGCTTTTTTATCTTCATATTTTTTTTATCTTCATATTTTTTTTAACAAAAAACTGTCGAAAAAGTAGGCTAAATTCGATATTTTTTTCAAACTGCCGCCATTTTGACTTTTTTGATTTTTTAAAAACTCCATTGCAAGGTAGCGGCACTCATACTGATAGATCATCTTTTCACAAATTTTGTTTAAGATTATATTTACGGCTGCAACCGTGTACACCGTGAGAACGCGCTTTTTCGAAGGCATTTTCAACCGTTAAGAAAATGTTAAAAAATTAGAGTTTCAAAATCTCTTTTCTCTTCTTCATGAGTGCTTTCTGGAAAAAAAATCACCAAAATCAGCTATTTTCGACTTATTATATTGTGATGATCCCTTAATTGTGTGTAAAATGCCTACCTCTGCATCCCAATACTCTCATCAAAGGAAATTTGGAAAATCGACCTGGTATTGGGTCCCAAACTTTCACAGACCTATTCAAATCTCGATATACGAAAATATTTTTCGACACACTCAAACGAGAGCACGAGGTGTTGAAAACTATATATCTATATGAACGTACAATATTTATTAGGTCCTATCGTTTTCTCAATGATGATGACGATCTTTTTCAAGCTGGCAATAAATCCGAGTGCCCAACACTTTTAGGCAAAGCTGCATATGTGTATGCATATATATATATATATATATATATAATTAAAATGTCAGGTCATATTGAGACACTTTTGTGACATTATATATATATACAGGGTGTCCAATAGGAAGTTGCTGAAACTAATCGACTGTCATTTTAAAACACGTGCACAGAATCAGGAAAGCCAAATTGCTTTAAATAGAGGAAACTCTGCAGTTTTAAATGCACATAAATAAAACCCAGTCAAATATTTTTTATGTCAATTTATTACATCTTATGAAAATAATGAAAAAGTACAGTGATTAATGATAGATATTTTCGAAGTGCGAACCGTTAGATTGTGCACAAAAATCAATTCTGTTTTGAAAACTGTGAAAAACTGTGTCCAACATATCGTTCGTAATGGCGCGAAACACTTCCTGGATGGCCGCGATCAGTTCTTCTACTGTACTGGAGTTTTTAGCGTAACAATGATCTTTAATGTAACCCCACAAGAAAAAATCACAAGGGTTCAGGTCCGGTGAGTACGGAGGCCATTCTAGTCCGCCTTGAGCAAATTTAGGGTACCCCAGACCGATTACTCGAGTCCCATATACGCGATGAATAGCTTCAAACACCTCATGAGTCCGGTGCGGCATCGCTCCATCTTGCATGAAGTAAACATTTTTAACCAGTCCCCTCTTTTTTGCATAAGGGAAGAATTTCGTTTCCAAAAGCTGTTTGTAACTCTCTCCTGTTACGGTAGATTCAAAGAATTGCAAATAAATTCCTTTTACTGAAATCGCTGCCCATGCCGTTACTTTCTGTGGATGAAGGGACTTCGCTAGCGATATGTTGGGATTTTCCGTTCCCCAAAACCGGTGATTTTGCTTGTTTACGTACCCATTCATCCAAAAATGTGCTTCATCGGAATAAGTAATCAATTTCTCATTAAGTTCTTCGGCTTCAAACATTCCCGTAATAGGGTTACAAAATTCGATGCGTTTCGTCATGGCATGTTCAGTTAACAATTGATGAGTGCTTATTTTATACGGATGAAACTTTAAAAAATATTTCAAAATGTTGTGTAATGATGATTTGGTTATTTTTAATGCTTGAGCAGCTTTTCGAATCGAATCATTTGGATTTTGTTTGAAATAATTCTCAACTTCGTTGATCTTTTCTGGTGTAGTCACCGTAACAGATGGACCTGGCAACTCGTGTCTACGGTCCTGGAGTGTACCATACTTCACGAAGTTATCGATTATCCTATAAAAAATTACGTTAAATTTCTTCAATGCAGTTTAATTGAATTGTAACACAAGTTGTGTGATAGATGAATATGAATAAATATTAAATTCTTACCTTTTCAGAGTGTTTTCGCTGGCAACTCTATGAGTTCCAAACTTAGTACGAAACCCTCTATACGCATTACTATAAATTTTTCCCCTCGAGAAGAAGCACTCAATAAGATATACTTTTTCTTCCGTGGTGAGCTCACGCATTTTGACGCGCGCGTACTTGCTTCAACCACGGCTGGAATAAAACTGCGGGGCCTCAGGTATGCGCCTTAGAAAAAGGGACCCCTATTGAATTCATGGAGGGAAGAGACACTTATTTAGTTTTAGCAACTTCCTATTGGACACCCTGTATATATATACAATGTCTCAAAATGACCTGACATTTTAATTTCTTAATAAAACGTATTATTTAGTTGAAAAATACGAATATTTTTATTTCAATATAAGGTGCAAACATGGAGGGTTGTGTGTAGAACAAAATATCTGATAAATGGTCGCCTCGTCCCTGTTTGCAAACGTTCACTCTATCGACGAAATTTTCAATAACATTTTGGCATAATTGAGGACTAATTTCACTAATGGTGCGTCCAATTGCTCCCTTGAGCTCCGGAATGGTCTGTGGATCATTGGCATACACTTTTCCGTTCAAAAAACCCCAAAGAAACAAGTCCAATGGCGTCAAATCGCACGATCTTGGTGGCCGATTCACATCGCCGCGGCACGAGATAACACGACCATGAATAACTGCATGGTTTCACCCGCAGTGTGGCAGGTTGCGCCATCTTGTTGAAAGAATATGTCTTCCAAGTCCCTGCCGTTTATGCCATTTATCGGATATTGTGTTCCACACATAACCTCCATGTTTGTACATTATATTAAAATAAAAATATTCGTATTATTCAAACAAATAGTTTATTGATGAATTTAATAAACGTTTTATTGATGAATTTAAATGTTCAGTCATTTTGAGACACCCTTTATATATCGATGCGAATGTGCCGCAGAGCACATACAAGGCCGGGAGGTCCGACACTCAGTTTTTCTCGAATGAGGACATTTTAAAACGGAGCACGTACAGTCTGTTTATTCAAATTTCCAACACACATGAAACTCGCCTTTTCCGTCTCTTCGTGCTGGTATACCGAAAATTCTTTCATCTCTTTTTCTCTCCCACCCTCTTACACATACACTCTCTCTCTCTCTCTCTCTCTCTCTCTCTCTCTCTCTCTCTCTCTCTCTGTTTCTAACTCTCCCGCCCCTCCTTCTTTCCCATTTACCCTGTAGCATAATTCTTTTTATTCCTCTCTCACGCTTCCTGTGTCGCCGCGAGAATTTTCATCCACGTCGCCAAATTAAAAAAAAAATCGAAAAAAGGTCAAAGAATAACTCACGATTCAAGAGAATCTCTCAATTAACCGACGGTTCGGCATACCATTATTATTATCAACCATTTGACAGTAAATCGTCACAATTATTCTTGGCTCCTGCGGATATTTTCCGAGGCACAAAAAAACAAAACGAATACTGCCCGAAAATTAGGGACACGTACAATTCCGTTTATAAAAAAAAGGTTGAAATAATGACAAACTGATACGAGCACTCGACATGTGGAAAAATGAGCAACAGCTGCACTCAGAAATGCATTTTTTACCTTGGGCGAAACATTTTCTAGGATCTTTCTTTGAAATGAAAACAAAAAGAAAACTTTAGCGTCGAGGGCAAGAGTCGTCAAGATAAAACCTACGAATGACATTCTTGCACAGTGACGAATCTTGGATAATGCGCTGACTTCGTTATGCGTCTTTCTCGTTAGCAGGCAAGTATCGGATCGAAATCTCGCTTTTTGTTAGTTTTTCGTTTTCGATTTTTTTCCAACCTGTAACTTATGAGTTACGATGACAGAACGTCGAGAATAAGAATACCGATTTATTTCCTGAGTTCCAACGTATACCCTAGCGGGTCTTTACGTGTTAGACTTTGCTTAAGGGGTTAGGCTGCGGTGAAAAGTAGAAAAAATCGTTCGTCGCTTGAGACAACTCAAATTGAAGAGGAGGGTCCAAGGTGCAGGAATCGCAGATTGAAGGTGAGCTTATGATTTCAACGATAAAAATGCTAGTAAAACTTTAAACACGTTTTTCCCGGAACTATGTTTTTCAAAATGGCTTACACGATTTCTCGACCTCTAATGAAGAGATTGGCTTGAAATTTAGTAGATTTACTTTAGTGCAATAGCTGCTTAGTCTTGACCAACATTTTTCTTCGTAACATTTTTTTTTCATTACTTATTAACAATGATGTCATTTTTCCTCGAAAAATTGAAAAAAAATCAAACCTTTTTTTTATTATTCAAAGACGATAAAACACTCCGTCAGGTCTTGCCAATATTATATATCTTAACGGGTTACACCTAGTTCGCGGCTGGAAAAAAGAGGGGTTTCCGTGAATTTTTTTTTGGGAAATGGGTGCAGGTTTTTAACTTTTTTCATGTTAAAAAAGAATAATTTCAAGTATCTTTGACAATTTTTGTTATTGGGAAATATTTATAAACGACGGAAATACAGTAACTTGCACAGACCGCTGTGCAAAAAAGGTCCTTCACGGTGACTAAGGTAAATGTCCCAATTATTGAACAGCTAAGGATCTGGGGGATTGAATTCGGTGAGAAAAAAATATAAAATCAAGAAAAAACCATCGCTTTCATGTTCAAATGATACTTTGATCTTTTTGCTTTCGAAAAATCACCCTTTAAATTATTTTAAAATGATTTCAAATGAAAAAAAAAAAGAATAACAATATGAAGCATGCAAATGTCCCAATTATTGAACACTGGAAGTGCCTATGTCCCTAATATTGAACAGGCATGTCTCAGTTATTGAACACTCTCGAGAATTCTTTTTCCGTTCTGAAAATATTATTTTGGGTACAATATTAAGAAATAAAAGCAAAATCGAACACTTAAATAATCTTTTATTAATCATGTAAAAATACAAACATATATATTTAGTCTCTTTTGACAGGTTTTTTGTTCATTCGCATTTGTTTTATTTTTGCTTTTCAACTCGAACTTTATTTTATTGTTCTTTTCAGCTTCCTCGTTTTTATGTTCTGTTTTTGTTTGATTTTGTCGCAGCTTGGCTCCCTGAAATATCGGAGAGCAAAAAATATTGAACATTACATTCGTATTATTAGGTTACATTTAGGTTATATTATCTTTTTACATTTCTTTTTATGTTTATTGCACGAAAATACAAATAAAAAATATCATTGACGATCTTAGAGTTATTATTAAAAGAATAAAGGTCAGTTTATTCAGGAACTTACAGTTTTTGTTTGAATAAATCCGATTCACACGATCTGTCACACGTTAACTGTCTCGATGTTTTAATGAGTTTAATGACGCCATCTTAAAGAATTCGAGTGTTTAATAATTGGGACACACTGCATTTTCTATGTCCCAATGATCGAACACCGTATTTTGTAACAAATAATTAATTTTAAAAAAAATTTAATTGTACTGTTTGAGATGCGACAGTTTTTGAATTTTTAATGCCCTTACGCATGAAGTGGCGCGTCTTAGCAAAAACGATAAGTTATCACGAGACGTCAAATCGGGTCACCGTTGCTGATTAAATAATTTTTTTCTCTATTAATTAAAGCTTTTTTTGCACAAGTAAGGTAACATTTCGATAGCTAAAAGTTCCATATATGTAATGAAATTTTTATAAATAAGTAAATGCATGCAGGTGAATGAGAAATAATAAAAATACAAGATAGTGTTCAATAATTGGGGCCGGTTCAATAATTGGCACATTTACCTTACTTCTGCTCGGGAACAAATCATCTCAAATGAAAAAACCAAATGAATTTAATTTTTATACCGTATTATCTAGTCTTTAGTCGAAACATTAAATAAAATAATGATTTTTGAAAAAATGGTCGCCGACCGAAAGTGAGGTCGAAATTTCGGTGAAAAAAGCACTCTATTTTCCTTGATATAAAAAAGTATTCATTGAAAAAAAAACTCCTTCGATTAAGGACTGCATTTTGATATACAAAAAATGTCTGTGAAATTTGAAGCGATCGATTTAGTTGTTTTTGAGATATTTGGGTCACCGATTCTGAAAAAGTCACTCCGAGAAAAACGCGTTTAAAATTTTTACCGGTAACGATAAAGTGGTAAGCGGACCTACCTGTAAACGCTCATAACTCCCCCAATTTTCAAAGGACCGACTTGAAATTTTCAGAGAATAATTTTGAAACGTTATATTATAAGAATCCGTCGAAAACGAAAAATCGATTTTTTGAAAAATTCCAACTAGATGTAACCTCTTAACGCGGTTCTCTAGTTTCTCGGCTGTTTTTTTACGGCTTTTTCAATAATTTGTTACGGGCAAAGCATCGAAATAATCAATCTCATTGTTTTTGCATAATCTTTATTAACATTGAAATAAGCTTTACAAATTTTTTGAAGTCAAAATATATAATAGAATAAACGTTATAGTGGCCGACAGGAAGACATCAAGTAAAGGAGGTGCTTGACGGTGACCAAGATTGCGGCTGTTCTGCTTATCTGAAATCAAAAAACCAAACGGCATTTTAATCTTCATATTTAAGACTAGTGATTGAACTAGAGTGAATTCTAAATTACAAAAATTGACTTTTTGTTATACACTTTTGAAAATTACATTCTATTTTTTACTCATGTTTTCTTAAGTTTTTCGCTCGTACAAAAAAAACTATCGAAGCAATCATGATAATCCTAGTTCAATCGCTGGCTTATAACATATTAAAGATGCTGTATAAATTTGAACAAGATCGGTGCAGTAGTTTCTGAAATATCGTGGTCACCGTTTCGAAAAATGGTGTTTCGAGAAAAACGCGTTTTCCAGGGCCGTAACTTGTGAACCACTTCGAATATCGAAAAATCCTCTGGCACACATTTTCTACACATGTTGTAGATGTGATTTATGAAAAAAAATCGATTTTTTCGACCCGAGAAACTAGAGGGTCGCCTTACGAAGAAGAAAAAACTCGTGTTTTTTGTTTCATATCAACCGAGTGGCCAAAATCAAGTACACCGTTAAGCCCCTTACGTTCAAAGGTCCTTCACGAGATTGCTTATAACTTCTTTAATTATTAATATTTGTACATTACTACATACAAATAAATGTCCAAACGATTTTTCAATCATCTTATCCATCCCTACAATTTTTTTTTAATAATCCAGATTTTAGGCTCGTCACAGTAGCCTAACTCGAAATACCGCGCCGGACCCGAACTTAATAATGACAAATAAACCTAAATAAATTTATTACTTCTGACAAGGAACATCAAAGACGGACATTTAATGTTCGCCTTTGATTTTGTTGAAACTCATATATGTGATAAAGCATTGAAAACTATTACTCACGTATTTTATTTATCTGCGGAAAAAATGTTTTTAAGGGTGGTAACGATCCCTCAAAGAATGATGTGTCACCGCTCCATTTATTTATTTTTTTTCAATTATTCTATAGCGGATTTTTCATCTCTTCACATTAGAAGAATGTTGGTTTTTGTTCCATTCAGATCGGTGGACGGTTTGTGGGTGAAACTGCAAAACCACCCCTCAACATGCCTTTCTTTGAGGGATGATTTTCTCCCTTAAAACCGTTTTTCCGCAGATGAAAAGAAATACGTGTCTACTAGTTTTGAATGCTTTATCACATATATGAGTTTCAACAAAATCGACGGCGGACACTTAAGGTAGAACGAGCGCGCAATCTTGATTTCTATAGATTTTGTTCAAATTTGAACCAGATATTGCTCATATAATAATGCATGTTTGCATGAAATTTCAGAACAGTAGACTATTTGGATTGGGAGATAATGGGTTTCAAAATTGCAACTTTTAACACTGCAGGGTCTGCATTGACCGAAAGTTGGGTCGCATAATTCGTCGTACCATTCTATTGTGTTTATAAATTTTGAATAAAAATTATGTTTCGATAGCGAACTAGTTAGGGAAAAAGTGAAAAAAGTTTGCATTGCCTTTACTATTCAGTTTTGCTAAAAACGTTCAGTGAAGACAGAATAATTATTCGTTAAAAATATTTGTCCCCTATAATAAAAAGACATATAGCAACACCGCAGAACAGTATTGTCTAATATTTCGAGAAAAAAATAATTATCGTGTTCCTAGAGTTCTCAAAATTTTGTCACAACAAAATATTTGCATTATAAATATTAATATTTTGTATATTTTATGTTATCTTCATTAACAAATAAAAGTGTTGGTTCGTTCATAACTAATTAAGAACTTTGTTCGATTAAAAATTACTTCCAAATAAAAATGTGTTACAGTATTATTTCAAATATGCCGCGCAAACTCACGTCATTGGATACGTGAAACGATGCTGTGTTGCCATATGTCTTCTTATTATAGGGGACAAATGTTTTTTACGGAAAATTATTCTGTCTAAATTTCCTGTGGTACGTCGAAAAAATTTCCTAAATGGCCGACTACTAATATTTTTTTTTTTGTTATCTTTTTTAGGCGCTCCGCGGCGTGACATTTGGCATCCACAATTTTTTACCTAGAACAAAAAACAAAAATTCTCGTCAATCTACATTAGAATACCTATAGAAGTACGTACGGAGTTTCAAAGTTATTGTTTTATTCAAAAGTTGTAGGTATGTGAACTTGAATTTGAATTGAACTTGAATTTCCAGTGAAAAATTTCGTATAAAACTGCTCATAAAATGAAAAGTTTTCGATTAATCCGAAAATTCCGTACGTACTTCTCTGCGAAATGCAATTAGGAACATAACTTTTAAATTTGAAGTAAATCGAGTGAAAATTGTTGAAGTTATTTATCGCGCCAATTGGAAAAAAAAAGCTGTTTCGAGAAAAACGCGTTTAAAGTTTTACACATGCCGCTGCCCGTGCCAGAGGTGGGCTTACGTTATTCGCTCAAAGTCAGTGAAAATAAATGTTCTTGCTATAAATCGAATAGTAACTTATTCTTATGATGATAAAGCACCGTTTTAGCGAGAAAAAAAAATCGATTTTTTGAAAATTCTACTGTGGCCTTACCCCTTAAGTGATGTTCCTTGTGAGCGGAATAATGCATTGCAGTCGAAGCGATTTAAACGCTCAAACGATAAACACAAACTGCAAAGTACTTATGGGAAGGATAAAAAAAATTGAGGAGATATTGTGGGCTTACTATTGTTCGGGACATATTTGAGAAACAGAGGAAAAATCGGGCGGTACGTTAATTGGCCTTGCGAGATAAGAAACAACGTGGCAACTTTTTGCTTTTGTGGTAGTTGCAGGCGCATCTCGAACAGAAATTCGGTTCGAAGCACTTGAGGATGCGACCAGGAGAGAAAGAGAGAGAGAGCGAGAGTGTGAGAGAGAAAGAAAGAAAGAGGGCGAGCCAAAAGCGAGACCGTATATCTCTTTTGTTCACGCGGAAATATCTTCCACTTATCGTCCGTACGAGATGTGCCACAAGGAAAACGAGAATAAACGAGATAAGACAAGAGAGCGAGACTCTTTCAGCTACATAGAGTCATTCGTTTTACTCGTTCCGTTTCCTTTGTTTTTTTTTATCTCGTTTCCTTGCTCCACGTTGCCCGAAACAACCGCAGAAACGTTCGATACAGTGCTATTTCCCGTAAACAACGAAGCAAGAAGAAGAAAAAACGATTCGCCACAAAACATCCAAAAATGAGCGACACCCAGCAACGGAAATTCTGAATTTCTGAATCATAGAAAAATTGTTCAGAACCGTGACATTTTTGGCGGAACTTTTTGTAGTCGTGAAATAAGTATCCGAGGGAGAGTGTCCGGAGTCAGTCTATTTTATGTCAGCTTTGAGCTCCGACAGATGGGCTCGTACTTTAAATGGGGTTAAAGTCTGCATCGTTGCAACGCAACGAGAATTCTTATTAACTTCCCATTTCCATTATTATCCAGAATCATATTTTGCAGATTTGTTGTACATTGGTAAATAAGAATCCTAAAAAATGGTTTCGTGATTTTCGTAGCTTTAAGGCGGGATATACATTTAGACAGGGAAAAAATAAGCAATATTCAGGGATTTTTTAAAGCTAAGGAATAATTATTCTACAATTACCAAACTTTAGGTATACTTCAATAGTATATTCAAGTATACAAAACAATTTTTTTTATTAATTCATCATCAAAATGGCGGATTTGTGGCAGAGGGTTACGGCAAGGTCGCCGCGGGAGTTGCGAATCGGCGTGCAGTCTAGCTTCCCGTAGACTTTGATTTGCAAAAAAGTTCAAACCTTTTTTCAGTTAGAACATGTATAGTTTCTATGTGACAATAATTAAAATGAACAAAATGCAAATTTAAGAAAATGGCACGCATTTACAAAAAAATCAACATTTCACGCAACATTTCTGTAAAATGTGGATTAAAAAAGTAGTTTTTTCCAATTTTTCAAAAACAATTGCCGTCAAGTAAAAGGTACCAATATTATCAATATTTCTACCAAGTTTCAACTCAATCGGCTTCTCGCAAGTTTTTCGAATTTCGCTTTAAAGCTTTGGGAAGATATTCTACATGTATATTTCTACTGTTTAAAGAGAAAAAAAAAAGAAATCGATTTTTTGACCGTTGTAAATGTATATCCCACCTCAAGGGTGAAAATTTGGGTGATTTGCGGGAATTTTTTGGAAGAAAAGTACTCAATTAAATGTTTCGGAAAATTAAGAATATATTTGGCTATATTTGACCTATATTACATAATTTTTTCATAGAAAAATATTGAGATCCAAGCGACTTATGCGCTGCCTTCGGAGGCGCCAAAAAAAAAGTTCCTCCACTGCTGACATGATTCCGGCCGATTGAGTAGCTGAAACCGAAAAAGGAAAAAATGTCGTTAAACTGGAAGGTATTTCCTGTACAATGACGTAGGATTTTCGAAAAATATCAAAATCTAACAAAATTGCGTAGTTATGAAAAAAAAGTCTGTTTTCTTGCCTATCAAATGGTCGTTTTTTTCAATGCCAAATCGTCAATTTTCATCCAATCAAAAATATCCTACGTCATTGTAGAGTAAATATATTCAAGAGTACTTAGTTCAAATTTCAAGTCAATCAGATGATTGCTCTTTGAGTTACAATGTCAGCAAATTTGAAAAATCTCATTTCGAGAAAAACGCGTTTAAAGATTTAATTATAGATTTTTGCAAGATAAAATGATATTGATATAAATTATATAAATGATAATGATATTCTTGAAAGTATAAACTGTCGAAAAAGGCAACAAAGAATCAATTTTTTGAAAGTGTCACACTGGTATAGCCTCTTAATGTGCCAGGGGAAATTTTCTAAATGATACAAATAACATTTTCGTTGCATTCCAACGATGCAAACTTTAACGTTATTACTGTGAAGGGTCAACGCACGAGGACCTTCCGAGCAACTTAAGAGGACCTTCACTGTATGTACGTACAACAGCCGCGGTATGCACCAAATGTCAGCTGAAATTGTTTCCGTCCCCACCCCTCAGGTCACTCGGTCGCTGAAAAATTGAATTTGTTGGGTTACCCAAAGAAGACGAGAAGAAGAAAAACGAGGGCGGAAAAATTCGCGAGATTCACGGGCACGCTTCTCGAGATTCGTGCGTTGGACGAGAGATGCGAAGGGGATTTAGATAGAGAGAAGGGGGGGGGGGGAGTTTGGAGAAAATTTTATTGCAGGAAAAGAGAGCATGAAATGAAGGGTAATGCGAGTAGCGAACAAGACATGCACGTGAAAACTCGTTTCTCGTCCAGATGTGTCGAACAACGAAAAAAGAAGTTGTTTTTCTTGTGGCCCCTCTTAGCGAATTGCTGCTCTGTGAATTATTCGTGCTAGAGAGAGGGAGGAAGGGAGAGGCCAAAGACAACACAGCGATACACTACAAGGGATAAACACCAAGCACGCTTGTGATAAACGCTACCTCGATCGAGATGGACCAGCAAAAAAGGAAAAGCAGAGAAAATTTCATTTTCTTCTATATTCATATTTATATTTTTTCTTTCTATTTCTACTTAGTTTTATTCCTATATTCATATTTTTTTCCATATTCATTTTCTATAATCGTTTGTTTGCGATGAATTCCATCGGAAAAACGACAGGCGTTCAAATCTACCATGAACAGTGCACGATAACTTCGTACTTGATTTGCTCAAAACTCGGCGAATACTATTTGTATGTTTCGACTTTCAAAATTGTACCCAATATTTTAAACATTATTAAATTATGCTATTAAAAAAGCAATTTTTTTTAAAGTCCATTTATCCCCAACAATCATTTAAAGGGTCTGCATAAGCTTGAAATGAAAAAAAAAAACAGACTTTTTATTGCATAGTTTTATAGCCCACGATCTTACCTTTGATTTGCAAGGAAGATTTTGTAAAAATTCCAGAAATTCTCCAAACTATGACAATTTTTGTGAACGGTCGGGATGATTTTTTGACATGTTTATCCATTTGTTGATAACAAATTATTAAAGTTACTTTTTTCGTCGAAAATCGATCTTTTTTCTACAGCTTGTCATTTTCGTTATGTACCAATTTTCAAAAGAAATATCCGTTCATACGAAAGTTTTATTACTATACTAGAAGTAAATTTTTCTTTTTTTTCTTTTCAGATGACCCTAGTTGTCAAAACCACCTGCACTGATTGGCCATGCAGCAACCGCGGAACTTTCTTTAAATCAAAATAATTCCACTGTTTATCAATATTTTTCAATAAAAAAAAAACTCAATCTGGGAAAGACTACGTATACGGCGGGCCCTAGACCTACAATAATATTGTGCAATAATATTGAATAACACTTTGAACCCAAACGATCAATTATTATCACGCAATAAATTCGACGATCCATAAGCATCAATGTTTTCGCGCGAGCAAAAGTGTATGGCACAATACTAATCATACACGGTGCAATGAAAAAATATGGTGCAATTATATTTAAACTCGCTCAAAGTTTTGTTCAATCATTGCGCAATCTTCAATACTACCCCTTAACGATAGAAAACATTGTCCAATTCGTAATATTGTGCAATATAACTTATCGCTTAGGGCCCGCCTTAAGACGGGATATACATTTAGGTAGGAAGAAAATAGGCAATATTGAGGGATTTTTTAAACTTAGAAATAATTATTCTACAATTATAAAACTTTAGATATACTTTAAGGAGCCAATCCACTTTGGAGCCACGAAAAAAGGCTATTTTCGCGATTTTTTTTTGAGGATTTTATAAAATATGTGAATATAAAAGTTGTTGGGCTTGATGAACAAAGTCTTGAAATACATTTTTTTTAAATTGAATTCATTTTTATTTATTTTTAAGTACAAAAACTATAGTTTAACGTAACGCCTCAAAAATAGGTGGGCTAGGTAGCTCCATCACAACTCGGTAACGGCTTGTCTGAAACGAAAAAAATCAAAGTCCATTAGATTCAGTATGACACCAGCTACAAAATGATTCTCGGATATAAAGTTTTATCAAAAAATAAAAAAACGGCCGTTGAAAAACAAAAGAAGGTTTTTGAAACGCGTTTTTTCGCACTTTTTCGCAAAAAAAGAGTAAAAATAAAAATTTTAAAACCATCAAGGGTCATCTTGTTGCGAATCATGTTTGCAATATGTGGTTCAAATTTCAAGAGAATCGGTTTATTAGTTTTAGAGATACGATGGAGCTAGATTTTGAAAACGTTGTTTCGAGAAAAACGCGTTTGAAGTTTATACTATGAAAAACTCTTACCTAAACTCAATCGGCAATTCCTCACCGTACAAAATCCCTTCTGATTGCTCATCATCGTCGATTTCTTCGAGTCTTGCTTGCTTTCGATTTTTTGAAATTTTCAAAGTGGACTGGCCCCCTAATAGTATATTTAAGGCGTTACCCCCACTTGTAGCGCAAAAAAGGCCTTTTTCATGAATTTTTTTAAAGAAAACTACAAAACTTTTTTAATCGATCAATATACCATCTTAAAGAACACATCTTGAAGAACTTTCAGTAATTTTTTTATTGAAAAATATTACATTGTTTAGTGGCAAATGGCCGTCAATGAAATAATGTTTTTATATACACTGTTTGCGGTGACCAACATTGCGGCGAAGTGGATCATCTGAAAAAAAAAATGCGGATGAATTTAGTCAAATATAAGTATGTATGTATGTAGTTTATTCCTCTTGTACAGCTTTTTGCTTTTTTACATCCTCCCGACTCTCGCCTTATCTTCTAATTCTTATATCTAAATCACAATTCTTAAACTTAAACTTAACCTAAACCTAAAGGCTACGCGATATATTAACTCTGCTACGTTCTTCTCCTTTCCCTTATTCCTCGCACGTCACCTCCTCACTGTCCCCTTCCTCCCCTTCTCGGTGCTCCTCGGCTTTTGCCTTTTTTAATTTTGCGAATGCCCTAAGGTATTCGCAGAGTACCGTTCTCGGTTTTCCCCTCAGCGTATCCTTTGTCCATTGCTCCAACTCCTCGCCCACTCTCCCTCCCCTCCAATCATCCACCCCCCTCACCCAGACTTCCTTCATCCCGTTTCTCGCTGTTTCACACTTCCAGATATGTTCCAAACCCTCCTCCTCCAAGCATATTTCCCAGGTCCAGTTACCGAACCCTCTTTTTCCAACTTTCCCCACATTTCCGCATCTCAGTCTTGCCCACTGCTCCTTCACTTCTCCCCCCGTTTCTTTATCGTTCCAATACTCCGCTCGCTCGCACCCCACCTTTATCTCCTTGTACCATGGGCAGAAGGAGGAACAATCCGCTTTAACCCAGTCTCCCTGCATGTCCTGTTCCCTTTTCCTTTCTGTCCCCTCCTTTAGCCATTTCCCTATCCTTTCCCAGCTTCCTGCGCTTGACCATATCCCGTCTATCACCCTTCCATCTCCCACCTCCCCCATCGCCTTCTTCAGCTCCTTCCCCCACCTTGATGGGTGCCCATTCAGGACATTCCTCATTTCCTCTCTGAGGCAAATCTTTGGCCACCTCCCGTCTTTCATTTTCAAAATTTGGATCAAATAATCTCCCGCCCTTCTCCGTGCCTCCACTTCCACGCTCCTCCTGCCTGCTTCCAACTTCCAGAGATAGCTGGGCGTATTTTTTGCCACTCCCAGCGCCATTTTCACTAATTTTCCCTGCAGTTTCTCTATCTCTTCCCTTCTCTTCCATCCCCAAATCTCGACTCCGTATAGCGCTCCCGCTTAGTCAAATATAAGTATAAACTAGTCTTTAGTCGAAGGATTTTAAAAAATATTCATTTTTCACAAAATGGCGGACAGTCAAAGTTGATGGTTCGATTTTAACGAAAAAAACGGCCGTTTTTTGGCTATAAAACGGCCATTTTTTTTTCGAAAAAAAATCGAACGATTAAAGACTACATTTTTATGTATTAAATAAGCCTGCAAAATTTCAAGAAGATCGGTTCATTAGTGTTCGAGTAATCTTGGTCACCGACTTCAGAAATGCCATTTTGAGAAAAACGCGTTTAAAGTTTCAATTTCAGTTTACACGAAGAAAATTTTTTTTTTGTAAACTTACATAGAGTCATCTATTCCTATACTCATAGAGCCACCTATTCTCAGATACTTATACTTCAAAAAAATGCAATAAAAAAAATCGATTTTTTTCAAAATCGCAAGTGGGGGTAACCCCTTAAGTATACAAAACAATTTTTTTTAATTAATTCATCATCAAAATGCCGGAGCTGTGGCAACGGGTTACAGCAAGGTCGCCGCGGGAGTTGAGAATCAGCGTGCTGTCTAGCTTCCGGTAGACTTTGATTTGCAAAAAAGTTCAAACATTTTTTTAGTTAGAACATGTATAATGTCTATGTGACGATAATGAAAATGAAGAAAATGCGAATTTTAGAAAATGGCACGCATTCACAAAAAAAATTTACAGAAAAAAGACATCGATTTTTTGACCGTTGTAAATGTATATCCCGCCTTAATTGTGTGTAAAATCGCGACCTCATCATTCAGATACTCTTATCAGCAGAAAAATACGGAAAATCGAGCTGTTTTCCGACCCCCAAGCTCATGCAAACCCCTTAATGTAGACAAACCAAATTTGAGTTTAACGTTCGTAGCGAAATAACACCAAGACGTGGTGTCTTTAGAATGTACCGCTCATCTGAGATTTTTTCACTTTTATTTATTTTCTTATTCAAAAAAGTTTGTCAGTTCAAGAAGAAGACGGAAGCAAACCCATGGACAGAAGTATGGAACAGAAGGAGAATTATCCTCGCGTTATCTTACTTCTCTTACTAACGTTGAATGACTGATCCAACTAAAGAGAAACGGGGGCACCCCGTTTCCCTATACGGACGAACACACGAGCATCGATTCCCCGCCATCTAAATAGTTCATCAAGATCGAGGGCGATGCCGGGGCTGGTGGTGAACGGGTGAATCGGTTTGTCTTAGTCTGTGAGCTTGACAGTTTGAGTATGATAAGCCGCAAGAGGATTTTGGGGATTAAATGTGCGTCAAAGGTAGCCCCTATGTTACCTATTACCATATCGAGCTGCGGCTATTGTGGGCTGACCACTTATCACTCCAGATACGATGACCAATTTCTCAATGAGTCGATCCATAAACTTTGCTCTTCCATTCTCTACGACTACATATACAACTTTACGGTAATAGTTCTATATTATAATAAATGTACCGGTATATTGTTATTATTATGGTGTCTGCTTATGTGCAAACACACACATAGATATGCAGGCACCATTATATATATATATATATATATATATATATATATATATATATATATATATATATATATATATATATATATATATATAACTTAGATACTATACAATAATATAGTTATATGTAATAACAATAAATGATACATTGTACCGTGTGTACGGTAGAAAGACATTTGCAATTCTTGGATTAAAGAAGCCGAGCAGAGAATGAAAAATAATTAGCTGCTGGTTATTTTCATTGGGGAGAATAAGAATTATTTAAGAGAATTTAGATTAATACTCAAAATTATTTCAGAGAATTAACTCTAGCAAGCCACACTTTGGGAGACCGAAAGCAGATTTTGTAGTCCGCTACTTTTCGTGACGATCCACTAGGACACTTTAAGGGGAGGGTAGGGGCTTCAGCGTGAAAAAAAAAACACTTTTTTGCGAATTTTTTCATCTATATGGATAGAGTACATTTTTTGAAACCTTTTGTACATCGTTAAGTGTCATTTCAAGAACATTCCGTGAAACTTGTACGCGAAAATATCCACAAACAAGCCGGTGCGGCGGTTTTCTCGAAACCACTTTTTCAAAGTCCGTGTTCACTGCCATTTGAAAACTACATGAACATATTTCAAACATGGTTCACACTTTCTACATATAAAATACCTCCCTCCAACGGTTAGTTTGAGATTTTTTTTACATTGAGGGGGTTTTCCACCCCCAAAATGGCGGAATTTTTCGTGAAAATAGCACTTTTCACTTTACATGACCACCAAAAATATAGAAATGAAAAAAAATTATCAAAGACCGTTGGGGGGAGGATTTGATAATACTTTGACTAAATTTTAATGGTACTTGATTTCAGATAATTTCTAGCTGAGATGCAGTGAACACCGGAAATCGTGTTTTTCCAAAGGCGTTCTTGGAAAAGCTTTGTCACCGGCTTGTTTGTGGATATTTTCGCGTACAAATTTCACGGAATGTTCTTGAAATGACACTTAACAATGTACAAAAGGTTTCAATAAATTTACTCTATCCATATAGATGAAAAAAAATCGCAAAAAAGTGTTTTTTTTACGCTGAAACCCCTACCCTTCCCTTAAAGGGTCTTCTCACTTTAGATCCTGAAAAAGGCTATTTTCATGAATTTTTTGATCGGTTTATATTATAGATATTTATATAAAAGTTGTTACACTTAATAAATACACTTTCGAAATACGTTTAAACATTTTTTCATGTATTTATGTAACCCAAACAAACTTTAAACGCGTTTTTCCCGAAACTTGTTGATAAAACCTTCGAAACTACTGAACCGATCCTTATGAAATTTGAACCACATATTCTTTACAACTA
The DNA here is from genome assembly GCA_944452715.1 of Ophion slaviceki. Lineage (NCBI taxonomy): Eukaryota > Metazoa > Arthropoda > Insecta > Hymenoptera > Ichneumonidae > Ophion > Ophion slaviceki. The sequence goes on from OX101788.1 coordinate 23,067,160, forward strand.
TAGCTATAGCGTACATGAAGGATTTTTTTAAATTTTGATATTCTCTTTCCTTGCTAAAAACGGTGAAAAAACACGTTTTTTCGAAAAACGTCCGCCATTTTGTTATTGTTGCATATATCAGGAATCGTATGATATGCGCTATAGCCATTAACACACTGAATCTAAAACCGTTTGATTTTTTTATTGAGGATGATCCATCTCCGAGATTTCATCAACAGCGCAGACCTACAATTTTTTAATGACATTTTCAACTACCATTTTCGTCTATAAATAGTGACTTAAAAAATAACAATTTTTTAAAAATATATTTCGAAAGTGTATTTATTAAGTGTAACAACTTTTATATCAATATCTATAATATAAACCTATCAAAAAAATTCATGACAATAGCCTTTTTAGCGTCTAAAGTGAGAAGACCCCTTAAACTATGTCGACAAAAACTAAAGAGGCGCCCTCGCGCGCATTAGTAGCTGTGCCATAGGCCTTTTGTTTATTTTTGAGGTTTGTCAGACCAGAGTGTGGCGAAGTCGTACAATCTTCTTCGAAATCGTAACTACATTTTTTAAATTTATTGCGTATCTGTTCGCTCTGAAAATGTTAATAAAAATTCAACTAACATTAGAATTTAAAGCGAAAAGTGGGTAAAGAAAAGTATTTGTACACGTCGTCTTTTTCAAATTATCCTACGAAAAAAATGTAATGCTACATTAAGTTTCTGCGTTCGATAGCTGATCCTAAATATACATGGTCTTTGTTTACAAAAATCTTGGGACAACACGAACAAACAAATGAAACCAAACTAACAACAATTTCGTGTGAAATTTACGAATACTTTTCTTACCCGCTGTAGATATTTTCTGATGGTATTTTTTTCGAACTTTCATTTCATACTGAAAAGGGGCTTTTGCCGCAATTATTTTGAAAAAAATATTAAAAATAAAATAAACCCTGCATTTTATTTTACCCTCCCATGCTCTGATATTCTTTAGCCATTATTCCCATGTGAGTAATAGTAATTGTTTCCAATGTTTTTGAAACACTTACGTGTTGATTTTACTATGATTGACATAGAAAACCTTTATACCGAAATTTCAGTCAATCGATTCACTCTTCTTTTTTTCTTGAATTTTATGAACTTCACGTGCTCAAGAAATTCAACTTTTTCAACCAAATGACGCTGACATATTTTTTTCTAGTAGTCCTGAATACCCTGTCGAAGAATTGGGAGATTCTTATTTTTGTATTTCGAACTTTGTAAAAGCCCAATGAGGTCATACCTCAGAAATAAATACATTAATTGATTAATATTTTCATTTTTCGAAGAAAAATTGAGAATTTTTTCCAAGCAGTGCATTTGCAGCTGTTATCACGACGTGTTTTTGGAACCGTTAAAACTTTGAACGGCCGACTGTTTGGGTTTATCGATTATTCAGTCGTGTTGGTCGCGGTCTGGCGTTTCGATTTCACTATAATTGAACCTCAATAGACGCATTTGTTCGAAAGTTATAGAGCGATAAACGTCGTCGCTCTGACAGATCGATCTGTGGCGGATTAAGGTACTAAAATTAACGATGGCTTGCTAGGGTTAAAACTAATCATTCAAATTATTCCCGATAATTGATACTAACCATTAAAATTAATAAGTCAAATTACTCCAGAGCATTTGTCTCAGTAATCCAAATTATTCCAGAGAGAAAAAAATCAGCATCTGATTATTTTCATCCCTCGCTCAGTTAAGGCCTTAGGCCACTCTAGAGGCCGAAAAAATAGGCTTTTTGGGGATTTTTTTCAGAAAAACTACAGAATAAATCGAAATTACAAAAAAGGGTGTTTATCATACATATCAGTGACTGTATACAATAATTTTTTTAAGCGATTAATTTTAAAATGGCGGCTGTGCAGCGTTTATCTCAAAACCGCATTTTTTAAGTTGGCCGGAAACATAACTCGGACAATTTTCAACCGTTTCACTTGAAATGTTGAATATATCTTGAAAAATACATTGTCCATGGAAGTACGAAGGATTTTTTTTTATATCGCATAGTTCATTTGTTATTAACAATTATCTGACGATTTTTTAGGCAAATTTTTCACTTTCCAAAACTTTGCCTAAAAAGCCGCCATTTTGAAATTAATCGCTTCAAAAAAATTATTGTATTCAGTCGCTGATATGTATGATAAACAGCCTTTTTTGTAATCTCGATGTATTTTGTAGTTTTTCTGAAAAAAAAATCCCCAAAACGGCTATTTTTGCGGCCTCTAGGGTAGCCTAACCCCTTAATTCGATCCAAGCATCGAATATTTCTCGACACCGACCGCCAGTTTCGAAACAAATGACCCACTCCCCCTCCTCCCAACTGGGCACAAAAAATGATCACTTTTCCATTCCGCTGGTTTCATTGACGAGTCAATTTTTGGATCGGATCCAACCGCTCTTCCGAATTCATAATTTATCACGAAGCTTCGTCCATTCCATTGCGCGGGATTATTGAACATTTCAACGTACGTAACGAGAATATCCGCAGCGCGGAGAAATAAAGTCGCGCGTCAGACGTCAGAAAAACTTGCCGGGAAAAGAGAAAAAACTGAAGACCGGGACGTGAGACCTCGGATACGCGGGAGAAAACACGGTCCCGCGGACCCTAGAGAACAAAGGACGTAAGAGATAAGCGAGATGCGAGAGAAACAAGGAGAGAGGGAGAGAGAATATCAAGCGTGTATGCCCTTCAGACTCGCTTTCGCTTTTGCGTGTTATCGCGCTGTCCGTTGTGCTCTCCGCATATACAGAAAGGTTGCGGGTGCACTGGGAAGGGGCAGCGCCCCCACCGCCCCTTTCCAGGGGAGGGGGCAGTCTGGCGAAACGGCGAATCTATTCGACCATGAGGGATGCGACTGACAGCCAATTGTTATCCCAACGTTTTCCCGCGCGAGCAACGACCGGTATTGCCATTCGGACTTCATTGATCTTCTCTCGTCTGTCGTCGACCGACAAAGACAGCTTGTGCATAGAGAGGGAGCGAGAGAGAGAGAGCAAGATCGTGAGTGACACGAACAGAGAGAGAGAAGCAGAGAACATGACAGCTTGTGTTCCATCTTCCACTAGTGAAAGAAAGCCTGCATCGAAACAATTGGGGGAAAAAAGAATAGAGGAAAAACAACGAGCATCGCAGTATCCTTTGAATGGACGACATTGATCGAAGTGGTAGCGGAAACAAAATATAAGAAACACTCAATCTCAGAGCTGCTGACTCCATTTGACAACTTTTGGTACAAAGTTTCAATTGGTTTATTAATAATAGTTGCGTAAAGACAAACGTATCGGTTTCGTCAACTTTTGCCGAAGTCCATCAAAGAATGTTTTAATTATATGAGTAACTAACGGGTTTGTAAGCTTTGGGCCAAAAGTTCAACATTCAATTCTGTTTAATATTCTTTTCTGATGAAAGTATTGAGATGTCGGAATTTTGCGCGAGATTAATTCATAGTGTGGGCAAGTTTGAGTTTTTTTTTCTGTTGAAAATTATTGACAGACAATGGAGTTATTATTATTTAACGGGTTACACCCAGCTCGTGGCTGGAAAAAGACGATTTTTTTCAGAGTAAATGTGAGCAGGTTTTCGATTTTTTTTACATTAACCCTGCTCGATCGCGGACGATTTCATCCCAAGCGAAATTTCACGGGGAAATTCCTGGCAAGTCGGAAAGGGGCAGATTGCGGCGTCCCTTCCCAAAAAACTTAAGGGGCTATACCAGTGTGAACGCTGAAAATTTGGGTGATTTTCGAGAATTTTTCGGAAGAAAAGTACTCAATTAAATGTTTCGGAATATTAAGAATATATCTGGCTATATTTGACCTATATTACATATTTTTTTCCTAGAAAAATATTGAGATCCAAGCGACTTATGCGCTGCCTTCGGAGGCGCCGAAAAAAAAGTTCCTCCACTGCTGACATGATTCCGGCCGATTGAGTAGCTGAAACCGAAAAAGGAAAAAATATCGTTAAACTGGAAGGTATTTCCTGTACAATGACGTAGGATTTTCGAAAAATATCAAAATCTAACAAAATGGCGTAGCCGTGAAAAAAAAATCTGTTTTCTTGCCCATAAAATAGTCGTTTTTTTCAATGCCAAATCGTCCATTTTCATCCAATCAAAAATATCCTACGTCATTGTAGAGTAAATATATTCAAGAGTACTCAGTTCGAATTTCAAGTCAATCGGATAATTGCTGTTTGAGTTACAATGTCAGCAAATTTGAAAAATCTCATTTCATATTCTTGAAAGAATAAAAATCTCATCTCATATCCTTGAAAGTATAAACTGTCGAAAAAGGCGAACAAAATCGATTTTTTTAAAGTGTCACACTGGTATAGCCCCTTAAGCAATCGTGGTTTCACATTCTAGAAGGATGTATGGTAGTACTAACGCATTGACTAGTCAACAGAAAATCTATAAAATATCGAATCTGAAAAACGCAAAATATAATGTATTTGGGTATAATAATAAACATGAAACAGAAAATAATTATTTGAGAAGTGCATGTGATAACTGTTTGTATTATAGTTTGGTAAGTGAAGTAAAATCGCAATCAGATTTGACTTGAGTTGTCACAGGCCGCCATTTCATAGTTCTGGCAATATCCGTGGCATCGCTGTATTCAGGTGCTTTCGATACATGTGAAGCATGTGTTTGTTTACCGTATGTGTAATCGTGTGTTGTAGTGTATGTGTAATGTGCATATTGTAACAAGAGAAATGGCAGACGCGGCTAGCGAACGCAAAAATGAGTCGATTGAATCGATGATATCTGCTCGAAATGTCCCGTAACCTATATTTTTTATGGAACATACGTGACCGCGACAGTTTTCTTGTTATTCGTCGCTTCTCGCATAACTCTGATCTAACCGGAAACTATTATTATTTCCGTTCCAAAGTTCAATCCGCACGGATACCCTATAGGTGCGGGTTAAATGCATTGATTTCGTGAATTAATTACTATTGTATTTAGCCGGTAAGGCCTGCAGAGTTTTCGCGAACGTCACTTTTTATGTCTCTACTACAGCATACAAAAAAATCCATTTTTTTTCTAATGAGGAGGTTCGTGCATGTACTACCTTAAGAGTATTCGAGAAATTTTTTGCGATTCTTTAAAGCGATTCAACACGTTGAAAACTGTACGTGGACATTTTCGTCCCAGTGCGATCGCGGAAGCAGCGAATTACAGTATGACCGTGCAGGGTTAAGGCGTCTTCTCACTTTAGATGCTAAAAAAGGCTATTTTCATAAATTTTTTGATAGGTTTATATTATAGATATTGATATAAAAGTTGTTACATTTAATAAATACACTTTCGAAATACATTTGGAAAAAATTATTTAAAAAAAATGAAAAAATTACAAAGCGGATATTTTTCGAAAACAAAAAACAAAAAACCTGTTTTTCGCCGTTTTTGGCAAATAAAATAGTAAATATTAAAATAGCTATAGCTATTTTAATATTTATAGTTATAGTTCGCTATAGCTATAGTTGTAAAGAATATGTGGTTAAAATTTTATAAAGATCCGTTCAGTAGTTTCGAAGATTTTATCAACAAGCCGTCGAAAAAGCGTTGTTTCGAGGTAAACGCGTTTGAAGTTTTTAACGAGCAGTGCTCAGGTAGTAAAATAAAGCTTACACAAAAATACAGTCAGACTACTCCGATCTTCGTCAAATTTTAGTATGATACTTTTGGATATACTTTCGAAAAATGTAATTGAAAAAATCCATTTTTTGTAAACTGTTAAGTGAGAAGACACCTTAAAGAATGCTGTTTAAAGTATCTTTTACAATTTTTGCATTGAAAAATATGTATAAATGTGCTAGATACAATGGCTTTTGCAGACTAAACGCATTTAGTTTTTGCATGAAATTTTCCAGTGCCTGGCCGAAGGATTTAATAAAAATACAGACTTTCGGAAAAATGACCGCGGTCCAAAATTAAAATATCGATTTTCGATGAACAAACACTCTCTATTTTCATTAATAAACAAAAACTGCAGCGAACAAAACAATGCCTTCGTTCAAACATTTTTTTTTATGTGTAAAAGAAGCATGTAAAATTTGGAGTTGATCGGTGCCGTGATTTTTGAGATATCGTTGTCACCGTTTTTGAACAGGTCATTTTGAGACAAACGCGTTTAAAGTTTGCCGGTTCGCGGCGCCGACTTAAAAACGCCCATAACTCAATTTTGAACGGATCGACTTGAAATTTTGAGAAAACATTTTTGAAATGTTACACTTTGGGAATCCGGCGAAAACCAAAAATCGATATTAAAAAAATGTTAGCTGGGTGTACGTCCTAACGTACTGAATTAAGAACAAACTCGCATATGTAGTGTACATATATATAAAAGTTCGGGACTTAGGTAGGAGGTTAAAGAAAATGCCGCCGTTGCTATGCTTGCCAATTAGTATAGGAGGTTCTGGAAACTAGGCAGATCAGAAAAAAATAATAAAGAATGTACTTTTAGAATTATAATTAAAGTTTCGTATGACCGGATGCATTTTGTAATTCTGAAAATTACGAAAATGGCAGGCTATAGAAAAAAAAACGATTTTCAGTAGAAAGAAAAACGATTTTCAATTAAAAAAACAACTATAATTATTTTTGATCATCAAATGGATTAACGTATCAATAATACGATAGAAAATATTATAAACTATGCTCCGTCGGAGTTTGAACTGAATCCCACGAATAAATTCTGAGATACGACTTACACCGTCTCATAAAGTATACTTCAAAGAAAATCACGAAAGAAAAAAGGGTGAACCGGAGCGTCGCATTTCGCTGTAGGGCAGTGGGCGATCTGACCCTTCACAAAAATCGTCATAACCCAGTCAATGTTAGGAATTTTTACAAATCTTTGTTGCAAATGAAAGTTATGACCCCAGCCTAGAAAACTATGCAATAAAAGCCCAGTGATTATTCGACAGCAGTAATTTGACTGTCGACATCTTTAAAAATGTACCCGATCTTCATTGCCCATACATATGCCACAAAGCCACAATAAAATGAAATTTCCGGTGCGAAAAACTAAATTCTCCGCTGTAACGGCCATTTCATCATTCCAGAGGATACATAATTCTCCATTTGAATTTTCCGTCCCTAACGGAGAAGAATTTTAAAACAGGTGCTCGTTCTAGCCGGTAGCGTTTTCATCCGGCCCCACGCACGAGTAAACTACACCTATATCTATATACGTGTATAGGATATAAAATACGGGGTGAAAAATTCAAAAATTTTCATGAAAACTCGCGACTACGTAGCGCACTCTTTGTTTTAATCTCAAAGTTTACGATCGTCTACCCGTGTGTATCGTCCGACTACGGTTATATAATACACGGCGCAGCATCCGGTGTGGCGCTCGGCTCATCGTAAATTCTCGAATAAATGAGCTTTTTTTTATCGAGTTCTAGTTTGCCGCGAGACGACCGAGCTGACTAACCGCGAAACAAAAAAGATACAGGACACGAGCCGAGTTGAGGATTAAAAAAAAGACGTGAGAAAAAAACGTACCGAAGGGGATGATAAAGCGAGAGCGTCTGCGAGGGCGCGCCGGCACAGGTGAAAGTGACGAGGTTACATTTTTTTCGCGTAACGGTAGTCGCGCTTCGTTTTCGCGAGGGGACTGAGTCATTCGCGAGCGCGCCACCTTACGAGGATAACCGGCAACCTCGCGGGGATGCGGTCGGATAACCGCGTCGGTAAACGAAATTTGAAGCGGTAGTGAGCAATATCTGCTCTCGATAAACTACCGATTACGCCACCGTGCGATGTTTTGCCGAGACGTCGCCAAACGTTTCCGCAAAATGGCGGCTGTCGCTATCGGACGGGGTGCGAGAAAAATCGCGATTTTCGAACGTTCTGTGGACAGTAGTTCCGAAAAACAACGCTTCGGGAATTTTCCGCGATCTTTCGCCGCGCCCGGAACGATTTATGCACTTTTTCATGGCGAATTACAGAGAGCACTGCTCAGCTCCACATTTTTATCGGAGCATCGTACAAATCGAATTTCACGCAAGCTTCGCACTGAGCTGCAATCCGCGGATTTCGCATTCAATTTTCTTCGGTTACTCGAAGATGCTTGGCGCGCAGAAAGTTCGCGAGACCTTTTCCGCTGAGAAAAGTCTCAGCCTCGCGACCTTTTGCGAATAATGTCCGGGATGGAAAGGAAACGGATTCTTAGCAAACGCAAAACTTACCCCGCACAAAATCTCCAGAGCTTCTGCCCCGCTACTTTTCCAACTTCAAAGCACGTAGCAATTTCCAAAAAGTTGTCCAAAAGTCATCTAACCGTCGTCGGCACCGTCTGTACACTGGGTCTTTGAAGGCACAAGCTAAATTTTCAAATCGCATATCTCTGGATTTTGGAGAGGGGGGCGGTCGGGTCCCGTCCGTAAAAAAAACTAGGTAGTGGGGGTAAATCGTACGCAGAGGGGCGCCACGATCGATCATTTTTCACACAGCAGAAAGTAAAAATCTCGAGCATGCCGTGGAAGACCCAGTGTACAGACGGCGACGGTATTTCGTGTAAGTAAGATTAAATTTATGCTTTTTTTCGACATTTATAATAATTTTAACCTTCCTGAAATTATTTTTATCACATGTATATGTATTAGACTAATTCAAAAGCGACAATTTTTTTCTCGAAATTCCCTAATTGAAATTAAGTGATTAATTAGTGATCAATTAGTGATTAATCAGTGATTAATGTTAATACAATAAAGTTGATACAATAAAGTAATTGATTAGTGATTAATGTTAATACAATATGTCCTTACACATACGATAAGAAAACAACGTTTTGCTGTGCGCCGTGTGGTGTGCCCGTGTGCGAAGAACATCGCACTGTTTGTGTCTCCAGTGCGCGAACAAAAATTTCCCGCAATAATACTGCATCTTTTTTCATTGTATTCACTTAATTACTTATATTCACTTCATTACTACAATTATGCAATAAAAAACATTTGGATTTGTAATTTAAAAGAAAAAACTAAAAATAAACCGAAAAATATTATTTTCTCTGATTTTTTTCCATTAAAAAAAGCAACCTTTCCGGTAGTCAAAATAAATATCCTTTTTGAAAGTAGCACATTCACTGTACTTTTTTCCTAATAGTACATGTATTCAGCTATACAACCTTGAAAGAATTTTATTTTTACATGAAAATTTGTTTTGGTTATGATTTTTTTTATGAAAATCGATTTTTCCTCCATTTTCGGTTACATTTATTGCTGTAAAAAAATTATTTACAGTAAATGGGTAAATAAATGATTGGATCGTGGAAAGAAATGTTGTAAAAGTAATACAGAACATCTTCAGATTTTTTTGACGTTTTTTTTTTCTTAGAAAAAACATTAGCAGGACTTTTACGACCCAGTATACAGACGGTGTCTCAAAATTTAAGTGTACAGACGGAGGGCTAAATGGGTACCAATGCCCACCGGGATAACCATCCGAGAAGAAAATTTTCGCACACACGATAACACGAACAAACCCAAACAAACCCATAAGTAACTTCCTAGCGGACATTTGGTAGCTATTTAGACTTCTGGACAACTTCTTGGCAATTGCTATCCGGGAATCTTCTCACCCAACAAAATGGCGGCCGCGTGACTACGTGAGTCAAGCCGACTGTTCGAAAAAACTTCGTGTTCACGAAGCAAAAATACTCCTCGCTTCTCGTCTAAAAAAAATGGCAATCCCGAAAATAACTTGGTAGAAAGCTTTTTTCCTCGATCGTGCAAAGCAAAACGGTCGAGATGACGAGTACGTCGTCCTGGATGAGGAGTGGGGGTTTTGGGTGCGCGGGGATGGAGAATCGCCGAGGGAACGACAGGCCAGCGGACAAAAGGAGTCAAAGGCCTCGCCGACACGGGGTTCGATTCGTCGGCGATGTTTTGGTTCGGAACAAAAAAGCATCAACCCTGCGTTCTAGTCGCACAGTCCGCACTCTAGTTCTCTCGGACAATTATTCTCAATTTTCCATCGCCCAACAAACAAAATTATCAAAAAGAACCAACAAAAATGCGGATATTTCCGCGCAGGATGCAACACGTAAGATTTTGCGATCCTGCGTAATTGACGATATGGCGCACGAGATGGTGCGAATTTCAACGACGGGAGTCAACAAAGAGACTGCGAGAGTGTGCGTGTGGCGGTTACGACGGAGAATAAGCCGAAATTGAACGAGAGTAAACGAAGCGGCGAAACATAATGACAAAGAAAAAACATTTTAATCGATCTGACGAGTGAAGCGTCGTGACGAACTGTCGAGAAATCCAGACGCCGGCATATACGGTTTACACACGCCGCGCACATCGTTCGAAACACCATATAACAAAAGAAGAATGGGTGGTCCATCCGAGATCTGTTTTTCACACGAATATCGCGGATGCTGGAAAAACGCGATACCCGCCGTGGTGAAAGTATGAAATTTCCACCGTACGAGGTAAACATCACTTTTTGGTTTCTAGCGACACGCACTTGTTTTTACACATAGGTTTACACGTTTGATCACACGCTTCATGAATTTGGGTTTTTTTTTTCATTCGTTACCACGAAATGTGTACATATTGAGGGAAGACTGGAATAAATTTTCATCATGATGCATTCCCGATATTCGGAGGTTGGAAATTTTTTGGAAAAACTGTCTGCTTCGTCGCGGTGCAAGTATGGGGAAAAATGACGAGAAAGAAATATCTTCGGTGGTTGTCGCGATTTTTTTTGCTGAATTACTTGGCGATGTGAATTATGAATTTTAGGGGCACGTGGATTTTTTCCGTCACAGCTTGGTAATCCTTAATATTATTATTGACGCTCGTCTACTTTTTTTGGTACTTTGCTGCGGAGAATTTCTCAGTTCTTTTTTCTCAACGCTTCATCAGGCGCATGGGTGACCAAAGATCTTAGGGCGCAAATTTCGATTGCCCGTGCTGTGATAGTTTTCCAAATGGTTCTATCAATCAATCAATAGAGTTTTATATGCATAACTTAAAACGTTTTTTACAAAACTCATACAATGTCTGACAATATATCTTTAACAAATCTTATAATCTCTCGGTCTCTCTCTTATACTCTCTCAGTCTCTCATCCCAAATTCCTTTTACTCCACACTTCCTCAATCTCCCTGAAATATGCACAAATCCCTTTCTGTATTTTACCTCCCAACATATTTATTACTTCCCCAAAAATCGCCACTTCATCAATTCCTTCCAGCCATTCTTCCACGCCTTTTCTCGCGTTTTCCGTCACCATCTCTCTGCTTTTTTTACACAACAACAAATGCTCCAGGGTCTCATCCTACTCATCACAAATTCTGCACATCCAGTCACTCTCTCATTTCTTTGCCATTCTTCCAACATTTCCACATCTTATTCTAGTCCACATTTCTTTGTCTTTGCCCTTGACATTTACCTCGGACCAATATTTCCAGGGCATAATATCATCCTCCACAATAAACTTATACCTACAATTGCACATCGAACCCTTTATTTTCGCCCCCTCTTTCTTCAACGTCTCGTTTTTAAAATTTCCAATCCCACCTTTATTCTTGCTTCAATTTCTCTCACCTCTCTCGGTTCCCAAATCATCCCGATTATATCCTGCACCCCCGTTTCCGTTAATACACGCTTTAAGCACTTCCCCCACTTCGACGGCACATGATTCACAATTGCCCTTACTTCCTCCATCAGACAAATTTTTGGCCCTCTTTTTTCAGTCATTTCTAATACTTCCACAATATATCGTAAAGCCCTTTCTCTTATCAAATACTTCATCGCCGGCACAGCCAGCTCTCTTCTCCATACATACATCGGTGTGGTCCTTTTTACACCTACCGCCACCTTGCAAAATCTACTTTGGATCCTTTCAAAAATATCTATTTCGCCCACACCCCATATTTCAACTCCGTACATAGCGCCCACTCTTACCATCGAATTCAATAAATATAGCCTCTCCTCCATTATGTCTCTCCCCGCCCTCCTTCATACGCCCCAGACCATATTCATTGCTTTTTGCGCACTTCCCGCAATCTTTTTTCCATGAACCCAAACCGAATTTTTACATGAAAACCAAAAACCCAAATATTTAAAATTATTCACTATTTGCACCTCTTCTCCTTTATTTTCCCATTTTTCCTCTTTCTTGATCCTTTCTCCATTTCTAAATATCATTATTTTCGTTTTTTTTTGCATTTACTACCATCATATTTTCTCCTGCCCAATTTTCCAAGTCCTTCAAAATACTTCTTAACCCATCCGCCGTCTCCGCAATTGCCGCCACATCGTCTGCATATTTTATTGCAAAAATCTTTTCCCTTCCTATCACAACTCCACCTATATTTTTCCTTTCCCCCAAATGGTTCTACATATACCAATGTAAAATGCTCGGTTGATGCTTGTAGCATGAAAGGATGATCACAATTATTGGTGTCGAGTCCTCAACTTGATTGAAATGAAACATGTTTGTCCTAATTGGTTTTGAGATGAAGATATTACGTTAACGAATTTTCTCGTGGTATATTAGAGTAAGAAAAAGGCATAAGGTATTTGCCAAATCATACACATTTCATGTGCATAAGACACAGCATAACGCAAGAATAGCGAATAAAACGAGTATTTCTGCCGCTCATGGTGATGTTCACAGGATCTTAAAATTTGTAGTATTTCTACTATTTATTCATAGGACTATAGTAGCCTTTTTCATTTTCCCATACTTCACTGCGACGGTTCAATCAGCGATAGCATCAAACGCAGTCTTCCCTCCAGCGATCTGCAGTCGATTGATACTCATGTTAATCCACGCTGCAAGAGCACTCGCGAAAGCTTTTCCGGCCGTCTGCCTTCTCTGCTCTTTATACAAGAGTACTCGAGTTTAGAGCGAAAAACATTCTTTTCGTTCAATCTACCAATTGGGAGAAATCATAAACGCGTAGACATTCTTGGTTGAAACGTCTCTGTAAGAAGAGTCCCAAGCGGCTACATCTACCTAGAAGCCCGAAAAAATAGGCCAAATTCCTATTCGTTTTCTGGGAAATGGTTGGTGACAAATAAACGCTTTTTTTAACGCAAAGGTACATGTATCGAGAGCCTTTAAAAAAAATGCAGAAAAACAACAAAAACATGGCCCCTGGCAGATGATGAAATTTTTTTCACAACTTTTGGCAGCGGGCACTCCAGCTTAAGGCAGGATATACATTTAGATGGGAAAAACGTAAACAATTTTTAGGGATTCTTTAAACTAAGAAATAACTATTCTACATTTATCAAACTATAAGTATACTTTAATAGTAGATTAAAGTATACAAAACAATTTTTTTAATTCATTTATTATCATAATGGCAGCTCTGCCATTTTGATAATAAATGAATATTAAAAAAATGTTAAAGGGTGTTACAGCAAGGTTGCCGCGGAAGTTGCGAAAAGGCGACTTTGATTTGCAAAAAAAATCGAAAAAGTTTTCAGTTAGAACTTGAATAGTTTCTATTTGACAGTAAATAAAATTAAGAAAATGCAAAAAGTAGTTTTTTCCTAATTTTTCGAAAACAATTCCCGTCCAGTAGAAGGTAGCGATATATTTAATATTTGTACCAAGTTTCGACTGAATCGGCTAAATAGATTTTGAGTAGTGCATGCCAGTTTACGTACGTCAGACGACCCCGCGTTTAACGGGGTCGTCTAGTGTAAAGGCCGTTTTTTAATGCTTTTTTGGGGATTTTTTTTGACAAACCATTGAAATAAAATAATTTATAAATTGTATATCATTTTTATTAACATTTAAACAAACTTTGTGAATTTTTTGAACTCATATAGAATATAGTCGGAGATACACCGCCCAACAGGAGCACATATATAAAAAGAGGTGCTCCACTGCTGCCATGATTCCGGCCGTTCTGCTTATCTGAAATAAAAAAACCGAACGCAATTACAATCGCGAGACTTGAGGCTCTACATGGAACTAAAATAAAGTTAGAATTCCAAAAAAATAATTTTCTTTACGCTTTAGAAAAAAATCACTTTTTCGTATTTTTTTGGGTTCTATATAGCTGATAAAGAAACTAACGAAGCAATACTGATTATTTTAGTTCAACTTGTAGTTATATATGTACTAAAGATGCTGTATAAATTTGAACAGAATCAATCAAATAGTTTTTGAGATATCATGGCAGCAGTTTGAAAAAATCATGTTTTGAGAAAAACGCGTTTGAAAGTTCTTGTATATAATTCATAATAAAAAAATGGTCTCACCATCAATCTGCTCTGCCTGGACCATAGAGTACACCTTCCTCTTCTTCAAAGAAGTCGTGCAAGGCCGTTTTCTCTTCGTTTGATCTGCCACACTAGAACACCCCCTTAAAGTTTGAAGTATGGTGCTGCCACCGCTCGCCCGGCCGACTGTTGGAAGCAGTAGCTCATTCAATTTTAGGAATATCTCTATGGAATTTTCAGGGAACATAGCTAAAAGGTGATACTATTGAAGAACGTTATTTTTGGAAACTGCAATTTTTTCACCCACCTAGGTGGATGTAGCCGCTTGAATTTCTGGCTATGCCTGGAACATTGCGAGGGCGTTTTCTCGACAAAGTCATCCGCATGTACATATACGAAACAGCGAAAGCCAGTACCATGTTATACGGCAGGGAAGCTGAAACGCTCACGTTTTTTAATCTCGTTCGTTGTGAATTGTATAAAGATGCGAGTCGGAAAGCAAAGGACACGGCACGCCTGTAGATCCGAAATGCCGGACTAGTTCGCTGGCTGTGGGCGCAACCCTGGGGGAGAGCAAATATAGCTGTAGAGAGCGGTAGTGAGAGACTTTAGAAGTAATGAAAAAAAAATAAAGCGACGCAAAAAAAAAGATCAGAGCGGAAAGGAGAGAGCGAGTTTTGGTAGAGGAAAAAATAGAGGAAAGATATCGAACGTGAGGGGATTCGATAATAATGAGTCACGCACAGCAGCATGTTCTCGCAAGCGCGATTGTCTTAGCGCTGATCGTCGTCTTCGGCATCCATGTCTTCCTCTTTCCCATGTACACGTCGAGTCCCCCGGCCAGAAGAACTAAAATATTGGCATACGAGCAAGCGCTCTGTCGAACTAATCTCAAGAGCGTGAGGATACCCGTCGAGTGGAGAAACCCGTGTCCCAAGTACGGCATCGTATCGGCGGTGCAGGGTGGCAGGCTAGGCAATCAAATATGGGAGTACGCTTCGGTGTGGGCGACTGCCCGGCGAACAGGACTCGAGCCCTTTATGCCCAGATGCATACTCAAAACGCTGGAGGAACACTTTGAAAATTTGAGCATACCGCCGCTCAGTTACATCGGCAGATGCACCCTGGACGTCAGCCAGGTTGTCAATTCGTTGGGACAGTGGAACAGCACAGACCAAAACATCATTATTCCCAGGTAAGCTACACGGTGTCTGCGTTCAAGAGATCAGTCTCATTTTTGGTACAAAATTGGGTCTCTTACTCTTGTAACCATTGGAAAATCTAAAGTTAATCGTGAAAATATCATTTAGCAATGTCTTTTTGGAAAGAAGAAATATGAAAAATCCTTTTCGATTTTACAATGTTTTTTTTTGCCATCTTGTGGACGTTACTCGGAAAATATCATGACGTTGAAGTTTGCATCGGTGGAATCCGGTGATTTTTTAAATTGATTTGTCATTTCGTTATTTTTACCGTCCAAAAGGTTTTTTTGCAAATTGGAGGCGTATATCTCTAATAAGAATTTCTAAAAACGTTTGAGTGACTTTTGAGGCCTGAATCGGTCAAAAAAATTGAAACAGTTGAAATGAATTATTTTTCGTTGCGCTCCAACGATGCAGAATTCCACATCATCAAATATAACAAGTTTTATCTCGAAGGCGATTATTCTCTTAGTTCAACATGAGCGCACTTGATCATTTTTTTTATCAATTAAACACCGGAATTTTCACAGCTGCATAACCCCTTAATAAGTGTTTTAAGTTCAATAGACTTGTAACTTTACATATTCAATTTTCACTGACATTGAAGTGAGTAGTTTTTAGATCACTCACGTTCGTCTAAATCTAAATATTTATATACCAAGGAATACACACACACACACACACACACACACACACACACACACACACACACACACACACACACACACACACACACACACACACACATACATACACACACGCAATGTGCACATATACACTACCGGCCAAAAGTTTTCGGACACTTCAGATAATTGTAAAACTTTCGATCACTGGATAATTGCCAAATAATGTTAGAATGCCATAATTAATTTCATTTATTATTTTACGAAAATACTATTGTAAAATACTGATATACTGATACTATACAACAAAAGTTTCATTACAAAAAAATGTTTTCGTTAAATTCAGCACAAATAAAAAATAAATCGTTTCAGGCCTTTCGAAGCCGAATTGGAAATCACAAAATCATTAATAGCATTATTGGACATTAAAATGATAAAAATCTTGTAAAAAATATGATTAGTTCGAAAACAAATGGAAAGAAAAATGGGCCCACGATGAGACTAGTCTCAAAAATCATAGAATGGGTCACTCTATTTTAAAGATTTTGTTTAAAAAAAATTAAAAAAGGCCATCATCTTTTAAAAAAATAGTTTTCACTTTAGAATTAAAAAAAAACATTGACATTGATAATTGATAATTTTTTTCATATTTTTTAACGAAAGTAGGCTTCAAAATGAAAAAAATTATATAGTGACATCTGTCAATATCTCAATTAGTTCGGGAGTTGGCAGCGTTTAAACGTTTCCAAAACTTCCGAAATCGACATTCTTTGGAATATTATAACTCCTGGAAGAGAAGAGATACAAATCAAAAATTGTTGTGGACATTCCATTCATGGGGTACAATTTTACAAAAAAAAATCAGGAAAACCAAAAATGTTCGGGGTCACGGGCTAGGTGAAATGGCGTGGAACTTCCCATATGTAGGCGATAATTTGATATGCATACGATACATTTCTAAACAACTCGATCCAGCTGTGGCCCTTCTTTCTTCAGATCGATTCCCCTCGCTTATCCGTAAGGCAGAAAATCTCAAACGATGACGATGTCAAGCCAAGCGAGTCCTTACAATTGCACAGGACTATCAATCTTGGATATTTAATTTTTTTGCGGCCCGCTATAATGATTTTGAAAATCCAACAATAATTTCATTGAATTGATTTTGACTTTCAAAATCGATTTTTGACGAATCGTCGATACGTTTCAGACACGCGGCCTATTGGTCTCTCATACTGGGTTGGCTGGAGGACGTGCGTCGGGAGTTCACATTCAAGCCGAGCCTACGTCTCTACGCTGAAATAATGTTACGCGGGATCGCGTCGCGTTTCAATCTAAGCGAGCCAACGTACATCGGCGTGCACGTCAGGCGCACCGACTACGTGGACTATCTCTGGCAAAAGTTGAAAGTACGCCCAGCACCGACGCGCTATTATTTCGCCGCGATGGATCACTTCAAAGAGAAGTACAAAAACGTCGTGTTCGTCGTTGCGAGCGACAATATCGTCTGGTGCAAGTACAATTTGCGCAGTCCACGCTACAGAGTGAGCTTCGTCTCGGAATCGGACGGACGTGGCCCTGGCAAAGATCTCGCCGTATTGTCCGCCTGCAATCACAGTATTATCGATTACGGCACTTATGGCTCCTTCGGCGCTATCCTCGCCGCCGGTGAGACCGTCGTTTACAACGTCACAGCCTACTTCTCGACACTCATCGCCGAGGTATTGCCCAATTGGAGAATCATGAGTTGAAAAAAATCATATTCGTTATGAAAAATCACGTATAATCAAAAGAGACGTAATCCCGGGTATATAGTCATTTTCACCGAGGGGAAAGAAATTACTTTGGGAATATATAGCATATATGTGTGGGTGTTTGAGTGCGCGGTTCGCGAATCGGAGCAGCAATTTTTTTAAAACAATATATCTTTGGAGTGTCCGGAATATGGACCAATTTAGGGTTTTCATACTTAAAATATGATTTTGGAAACTCGCCAAGCTGTTCGGCCATGATCTATATATATATCGGGCATTCCACCCCAAATCGGACACCATTTAGCTTTTGCATCTCCGATTTTCTCCATAATTTTGTCTTTTCGTATCTATTGAGAAAGGCCTCCATGCCAATTTTAAGCTTCTTTTGTCCAGCCAATTCCGAGATATGAATTTTTTTTAAACGGTACTTTTTTTTAATGCTCATAACTTTGCGAAAAATGATCCCATTGGGATGTTTTGTTGTAATTTTCGTTTTTAGACGCACTTTTAGAAAAAAAAATGGTACAAAATCATCAAAACCGTATTTGCATAAGATTTTCAAGTTCTAAATATTACATGTTGATTTTTGAAAAACACGTAACGATCGATTTTCTTCAAATTTTTCCTAAAAACACTGTCACTCATTATGCAAATTTTAAGCCCGGCACGTTAATGGGATAACGTTGGTATCCATTTTTTTTTCGAATTTTAAAATTTTCTTGTTTCACTTATATACGTTAAAAAATATCTAAAATCAAAATACTTTACATCAAAGCTACTCTCGAAGATTATCTGACACGTGATGATTATTAATTAGTTTACAGATTGATTGCAAGCTAAAGTCCAATGCTTTTCTACACGACGTGCAGAGAAAATCATCCTTACTCAAATTATATAAATTTTGTTCAGTAACAGAAGCTCGTCGAAGACTTTTCTTAACTCTATGATTTTCTATTTGCAAAGGATTACAGCACAAATTATGTATCCCAAAATTTGACATGGCACAAAAATTCACAAGAAGTTGTGCTTCAAAAAATATACCGTGATATTACACAAAATTTTCTTTAAAGCAAATTAGTAGAGGTTATTCACAGGACACACTGTCAATACGTGATTGAAAACAACACTGAATTCTTGTTCTGAAATGAAGCCGTAGGCAAGAAAGATACTCAGCCACTAGGCTATGTTACCGAAGTTTTTATTGCCGACGGTAGTTGACAGTTAAAAATCATTTCAAAAAGCGCCAACTTTTGAACACATATATTAACTAAATTCTTTTAAAATAAGTTTTGTCCTTTAGATAATAATGATCTACAGGTACCTCTACTCTCCATACACATGAGATATTGACTCAATATAAAATTGAATAAGAATTAATACACAAAACTAATGTTGTTATATATTTAAATAAAATTAAAGGGTCATTTAAGTTATTAAGACATATCTATTCAATTTCATAGATGACAATAACCATTGCCCATAGGTCTGGAAAAATGATTATGTACTTTTAGTACGTATCACTAAAACATAAAAATTTTCAAATTCGAAAAAACATGGATCCTAACGTTATCACACTACCGTGCCGGGTTTAAAAGTTACATAATGAGTGACAGGACAAATTTGAAAAAAATCGATCGCTATGTGTTTTTCAAAAATCAACATTCAATATTTAGAACTCGAAAATCTTATGGAAATAGGGTTTTGATTATTATGTACCACTTTTTTTTCTAAAAGTGCGTCTAAAAACGAAAATTATTTTTAAAAAACATCCCAATCGGATCATTTTTCGCAAAGTTATGGGCATTCAAAAAAAAAGTACCGCTTTCTCGGCATTGCGATACCGATATCTCGGAAGTGGCTGGACAAAAACAGCTTGAATTTCGCATGGAGGCCTTTCTCAATAGATACTAAAAGACAAAAAATTATGGAGAAATCGGAGATGCAAAAGCTCAATGGTGTCCGATTTGGCGTGGAATGCCCCATATACAGGATATCCTGTTATGAATAGATAATCCTGCAACTGTCGATAGGTCAGATCATGTCCTATATGCTGGAATTTCAGTTTAGTAAAAGTCCCACGGTTTTCGAGATAGAAATCATCTGCTCTTGGTTTTGCGCATGCTATTTCTACAAATGATAACTTTTTTTACCCGGTTTTTTTTTAAATACTCGTGGTTATTTGTTTTATCTAGAAAAGTCTTATTTTTAACCTTAAATGTTAACGAAACTTTGTGAAATAAGATCTTATGCAGAATTTTCATACCAACCAATTCGAATATCTGACTTCGATACCCTGTGGTGTGAAAAAATGTAGTACGCATATCGTGCCAGATACTTTTAAAAGTTGCTTAGTTATTGTTGATTCATATCATTTGTGTAAATGGCATGCGAAAAACCAAAAGCAGATTACTCTTTTGATAAAATAACATACAGCCCAAAATGTCGGAAACCGAGGGTCTTTTACTAAACTGAAATTCCAGCAGATAGTATAGGACATGATCTGACCTATCGACAGTTACAGGGTTATTCATTCCTAACAGGACACCCTATATATATATATATGGGACG
The DNA here is from genome assembly GCA_944452715.1 of Ophion slaviceki. Lineage (NCBI taxonomy): Eukaryota > Metazoa > Arthropoda > Insecta > Hymenoptera > Ichneumonidae > Ophion > Ophion slaviceki. Next base: position 23,087,550 of record OX101788.1, read on the forward strand.
AGACGATCTCCCTTGATTCAGATGTTATTCAGGTTTTCATCGTTGTAATGCAACGAAAACATTTCTTTCGTATGCTCAGTTTTTTTTACCAGGCTTAGGCTGCGAAAGTCACTGAAACATTTTTTTTTAATCCTTATTAAAAATTTGCAACCAATAGTTGCTGCAAGACAAACATCTTAGATAATAATAAAAATAAACAAATGAAAACGTCGCGAATTTTCGTTGCACTCCAACGATGCAAACTCCAACACCATTTATTGGGCTACTTCTTTTTTCTGACGATCGTGTAATACTCGTGCTTCTAAAATTTCACCGATTAACGAGGATGCGTAAAATCTACGAGGATACCAATTATTCGAATTATAGAGATAAATATTTTTTAGCAATGCAAACTCCGACAAACGTTGGCTCCCACTTCTTTAACCCTAGAACGGTAACCTGGGGTAAAAAACCACCCCAGGCGAGTTTAAATCTCGCGCCCTTTACGAATTTTTCATGTTTTCACCCATTTACCTAATTTTTTTACTAACATTTCCTACTTTAACCGGAATCGCCGTAGGCCTACGTGATTCTGCATTAAAAAACGAAAAGAATGAGCCCAAGTTGAACCCTTTTCGTGAAATTTTACCGGAGATATGAATTTTTCAAAATTGGGGTGGTTTATCACCCCAGGTTACCATAATAGGTCAAAAAAAGTAAGGTTACCATTCTAGGGTTAACTTTGCTGGATTCTCGAGTCATAATTTTTGGATTTTGGACCAATTGAGTGGATCTGATTTGGAAAACAATTAATTTAAGGATTTCATCGAAGCAGATCTATTTGCGCAATATGAAAAATATTCACGCGATCTTGAGAACGAAAAAAAAAGTTGTCCGACCGGTAAGAGCGTCTCGTATGCAAAGTCTCATAAGAAGGAAGTTACGTATATGCTGTTCGTCTGCGAAACATTTTCTAAATGCAACGTTTCGAAAATATTGCGTGCCCACATGCTACGGAGTCAGCTATTTATTCGATCACACGGATTACGTGCCGAACGGAATGATATGGGTACACAAACACACACTTATATATCTATGTACATGTATATACAATAGATTTGGAAGAGAGTAGCCGCGAGATTGATAGTGAACAAAGTGAAAATCAAGTGTTATAGCATTTTCGTGTACGGAGATTGCAATTCTGCATCACAAAATTCTCCCCGACTGTCGAAAGTTTACCACTGTTGCTCGTTTATTTGATACCGAAAGAAGAAACAAATCAATCCGAAACACTTTGCGTATTTATGAACGAATTATGAAGAAAATAGAACGAAAACGTCAAAAGAAAGTAGAGAAAGAGAGAGAACAGAGCAACAAAAAAAAACGTTTACAACGGAACGATGGACCATATTTCTCTACGAAACCACAACAAACGAAGAAACAAACAAAAAATGAACAAAACATACAAACCAAAAGATAATGGAAAATAACAAATACTTATTTTTTCTACGACTGTGATTCGCATTGCCGTGATTGTGAAAGTTTTTCGAGAGTTATTAGTTTCGCTCGTTCCCTCTGAACGGAAAAAAAATGTGCTAAAGTTATCGTGAAAAAAGAAAAGAAAAACAAACCATGTGGAGTCTGCTGATGATAATCCTTGTCGCAAGAGATGCCCGAGAGAGCGTGTTGCCTGTCTTGAAGCAATTACGACTATTATTCCCCTGTGAAATGAATTTTACGCAAGGAAATTATGTTCTTTTCAAGGGATCATCACAGTGTAACGGATCAAAAAACAGCTGATTTTCGCGATTTTTTTTCGATGGTTAAAATACGCTAATCAGTCTGATTTTTTTATGTCAAATCAAAGTACTCGTGAAGAACGGAAAATAATTGTTTAAACGTTTATCTTAAATTTTTTTCACATTTTTTTAACGGTAGAAAATTTCTTCGAAAAAAGAGTCCTCACGGTGTACACGATTGTGGTCGTACATATTAGCTGAAACAAAATTTGTAAAAAGATTATTAATCAGTATGAAAGCCGCCATCTTGCTTTGGAGGCTATTCAATCAAAATTCACAAAATGGCGGTGGTTTGAAAAAAAAAGTATCGAATTTAGCCTATTTTTTTCGAGTTTTTCGTTACAAAATATAAAGATATAAAAAACGCTTCTATAGCGATATAAAGAATGGCGTGAAGAATGTTGTGTCAAAATTTGAGACGGATAGCTTGAAAACTCTTCCTTTAGGTGTACACCGTTTCGAAAAACGACATTTCGAGAAAAACGCGTCCGTCAGCGCCAGGTCTCACGCAGCTGGTCGAATCCCTTTTTCTGAGGAAGGCTGTAGCAACCGGAATAATTCGAATTTCGCCCCAAAAAAGGAACAGCATGTTTATAACCGTCTAAACTATCGGATAATTAAAAATCGATTTTCTGAACATTTTTACACTGTGATGATCCCTTGGCGTTCACAAAATTCGACGAACTTTCACGATGCCAAGTTTGAGAGAAACGATGTGTTTAATTCTTAAGGAAAGAAGAAACGTTTTCTCCTGACTTACTCCTCGAGTCACGGTGCTCGTCCAATTCCAATGAATTCTAGTTCGTCGTAATTTCTATTATTTTTTATCATACAAGATCTAGCGACGTTAGCAAAAAAATAACGTTGCGACATTTATATATTTTTATATATTTCTACATTTTTATGTTTCTACTTTCCTCCGCTTATTGATTCTTCGTGCTAATTTGTTCACGATATTGGCAATAATGCCAGAATCAAGAATTCTTAAGGGGTTAGGCTACTGTGATGGATCGAAAATCAGTGTTATTAAAAAAAAAATGTTTTATGGAAAAAGGAACACTATTGAAAAATCGTTTGGACATTTATTTGTATGTACATTAACAAAGTTGTGTGCCAAATTTCATTTAAAAATATTAATAACTCAAGAAGTTATAAACAATCTCGTGGAGAGCCTTTGAATGGGAGGAGCTCACAGTGAACTTAATTTTGTTTGCCCGATTGAACGGAACGCAAAGAACTTGTTTTTTTTTCTTAAAGCAGATAATATTGGCTAAGACTTGGCCGAGAGCGTTTTATTGTTATCGTCTTTCAATCATTAAATAAAAATGTTTCAAATTTTTTACGATTTTTCGTGGAAAATAACATCATTATCGTTAATAACTAATGAAAAAAGTTGTAATTAGACAAACGTCGGTCAAGACTAAACATATGTGTACCAAATTTCAAGTCAATCCCTTCGTTAAATGTCGAGAAATCGTGTACACCGTTTTGAAAAACAGTTCCGAGGAAAACGCGTTCTAAGTTTACTTATTACTTACTAGCAGTTCTATCGTTGCAATCATAACTTTACCTTCAATTGGGGATGCCGGCACCATAAGTTGGACCTTCCTCTTCAATACGAGTTGCCTCAAGCGACGAACGATTTTTTGACATTTTCACAGTAGCCTAAGCCCTTAATTTTCTCATTCGACACTAATTTATTGCAAAGTAATAGTCGCATCGCCTTGAGGTCTTGCTCGCGAAGATACAGATCAAAATCCACTTTTGAGATAGTACTTGAAAAAAAAGAGAATACAAACAAATATATATGTATATATATACAAAGAAGTATATACATATATGTGCATATATGTAACTCTAGACTTGAATGGAAGAGCCTAGGTAGCGTTATAGCATAATGGAAAGTATATTTATCGTGGATCTCCAAACGTGTTTTGTCAGACGTACACTCATATTCATATTCGCGTACACTGTCTCTCGTTACGTAATAACGGTATAATAACTGTTCCCATTTACCTTAAACCTTCGATCCGATAGATATCGAAACTTCAAACGACTCTATTCATTCACGATTCTCACAATGTACAGTGATTTCATCTGTGATTCTCTTTCTTATCGTGCCAAAATTCCTACATAAGTACTCTATAACAAAAATATATGTATACACACACATATATATATATATAAATATTAAAAATAAGATATATGTATACACTGAAAGACACACACTCTCACACATACATATATATATATATATGATATTTACAACAAAAAACTTAGAAAGCTATAAAATATTTCTTCTTTTGCCATGCAAAGAAAAAACGAAGAGAAAAAATTGAGCTTCACAACGAGTCTCTCGGCGTTTGTGGCGAGACGTTTGGAGAGACATGGGAAAGTAACAGTGTGCGAGGACTTAAATTTTGGCCGTAAAAACGAAGGGTATGGGGAAAAGTATTTTATACGATTTCAGAAATTTAGTAAGTGTTTTAACTTTAATAACCTTGTGACCTGACATATTCAACTTACGCCGGCATTGAGATGTGTAGTTCTTAGATCATTAATGTTCGTCTATATCTAAATATTTATATACGGAGATATATCTATATATACATATACATCTATATATGTAAACGATAATTCGATATGCATTTGAGACATTTCTAAACAACTCGATCCAGCTGTGATCCTAATTTCTTCGGATCGATGCCTTTTACTCAATTTGCACTGAATTTAGCTTTAAGGGGTTAGGCTACTGTAACGACCCGAAAATCAGGGTTATTTGTAGAATTGATTTTGAAGGCATAAGTAAAATAATTGAAAAGTCGTTTGGACATTTCTTTGTATGTACATTAACCAAGTTGTGTACCGAATTTCATTTTTTTTTAAATAATTTTTTAATTAATTAAAGAAATAATATGCGCTAGATCTGAAACAAAAAAAACCTATTTTTTCCTCAAAATAGATAATATTGACTAATACTTGACCGAGCGTTTTTTTTTATCGTGGTTCAGTCAAAAAAATTAAACTTATGTTTTTTTTATTTTTTGAGGCAACATGACATCATTATTGTTAATATCGAATAAAAAAAACGGTAAGAAAAACGTCGGTCAAGGCCAAATTACTATTACACTGAATAAGTGCACCAAATTTCGAGTCAATCCGTTCATTAGATGTCGAGAAATCGTGTACACCGTTTTATAACATAACTTTGAGAAAAACGCTTTTTAAGTCTCACTAGCAGCTTTATCGTTGTAATTATAAGTTAACCTTGAATCTGCGATTGCTGCACCATATGTTGGACCTTTCTCTTCAATTTGAGTTGTATCAAACGACTAACGATTTTTCAAAGTTTTCGCAGTAGCCTAACCCCTTAATTATCGAATTTTTCATTAACGAGCAAATCTTCATAATCGCACCGGGGATTTTACCTTGCTCATTCATTATTGTTTCGCAGTTCACTCTAAACATTTGTAAATCGCAATGATCTTGTTCGTACTTTTAAAAAAATAGATCGAAGAAGGCGAGAATAAAAAGTGGGTCGAGTTTGTTTGGAAATTCATCATATATATGTATCATATGAATTTGACGTATTTCGTGCCTGTCCGTCGTTAAGTCTATGGTGGAGGAAAGTGTTGGGGTAAGATGACAAAAAATACAAAGTAACAAAAAACAGAGACGATATTCACTCGGAATCATTATACGGCATTCTCGATACGAGAATCGTTTTTTTATAGATGCAAAAAGAAACAAACCGATCGCTACCGCCTGATTGCTATTCTCGTTTAATTGGCAAACAATCAAACACTTGTGATTCATGGTATATGAAAGAAAATGAAAATGAGAAAATAAACAAACAAAAGTCTATATGAGGTATTTCGGAATCTACTATTTATCTTTTTCATCGAACACGTGCAAGAAACAGGAATGACTGTCGTTTAAATGAAAACACATTGAACGTTATTTTATCTGAGATAAATTTAAAAAGTATCGTTGCGAAGATACCTTTTTCGCCCAGTACGATGAGAATATTTTGGAATTATTATTGTATTCTAAATGTTCACTACGTTCGTTCTATCCTTCACGTCTGTTCGCGAGGAATTATCTCGAATTATTATTTATTTGAACTCTCCATCTCTGGAGTAGGGAGACAAAAGAATAAAAAAACGAAAAAACAAAAGCAGTTTAAATAGACAAACGAAAAACAGACTAAGACTATACAACTTTCAGGTACCAATATTATCTATTGTGTACATTCCTCTGTGATAAATTTGTCTAATTTTTAGAAACAATCTCTGTCTGTTTCCGAGACTTATTCGTTGTACAAAATAAAAGTACTATATGTGACTCGAGATTGTTCCGAAACCCTTTTAATTTCCCTCTGCTAGGCTGCTCTTAATCGCTTGAGATATTGGAGAAGAAGTGATGTATTTTTTTAGTAAGAACTATTTGCATCTTTTGCACCTCATAAATACAAATTCGACATTCACTTCCGGCGAACACTTATATTTTCATTAAAAATTGTCGAATGTGTATGGAACAGGTTTTCTCGTTTATTCGATGTAACTTTGCACTTTCCACGAAAACTTGGTGATACTTGTAATCGTAAATTCGGAAATTTCCTATCAAATAGGTCCTTCAAGTGTAGAAGTCTGAATAAAAGTGTCTTCTCTTGGCCGGCTCCATGACGGATTAACAGGTTATCCCTAGTTCGTGGCTGGAAAAAAGAGGAATTTTCGGGTTTTTTTTTACAATTATTTTATTAACAAATATTTACAAATCCGGTCGATACAATGGTTTGCGCAGAGCGCTGTTTGAAGGTCCTTCGCGGAGACCACTGCTACTCGAACCCAAACAAATCGTCAAAAATAAAAATAAAATCAAACGCATTTAGTTTTTACGTGACATCGAGTGTCTGGATGAATGATTTAATCAAATATTGATTTTTGAAAAAATGCCCGCAGTCCAAAGTGAAAGTATCGGTTTTCGTGAATGAAAATGCTCCATTTTCGTTGATAAAAAAAACTATGCATCGAAAAAACATCCCTTGTTCAAGCATTGCATTTTTATGTGCAAAAGAAGCTCGTGAAATTCGGAGTTAATCGGTGCGGTAATTTTTCGGGTTCCGTACCCAACGGGCAAAACGAGCCCCATTGGTGTCACTGCTGTCTATCCGTCCGTATGTCACGAGTCTCTAGCTCGTAAACGGAATGAGTTACAGACATGAAATTTGGATATTTTGTGTAGAATGTTGACCCAAACCCGAATATTGAATTACAAATTCAATTCAATTATTTTTCATGGGGGTCCCATACATAAAAAATGAGCAGAAAATAAAATGTCTTACCTTGGCTTGTGGGTGCCATTATTTCAAGCTCATTGAGTAGAGTACTAGACTAGAAAGTTTTCGACCATTTTTGTTACGGAGTCTATCTCAAAAACTAAACAAGTTAGGAATTTAGAATTTCTGTATATTATGTATCATATACTGTATTTCAACAACAAATACTAAAAACGCCTCTTCCTAGTGTCGTATATATAATAATTTATTAGAAGGAAGAATATTGGAAACAAGAGCAGGAATTTATAAGGAAAGAAGGAACAAGACAAGGGGTAAGGCAGGGATGCGCACTAAGTGCAGTATCGTTCGATTTATTTATAGATTATTTAGAGGACAAGTGGAAAAGGAAAAATGAGGGCAAAGTGGTAATTGAAAGGAAACAATCTTTGCGATCAAATATGCCGACGATGTAGCGGCAATAGCGGATACAGAGGAAGGGTTTTAAAGTATACTAATGGACCTAGGAAGATAAGCACAAGAAAATAAGATGGAAATGAATGCAAAGAAACCAAATTTTTTTTTTTAGCAATGGAGGAAAAGCTCAAGAGGACGAAAAATGGGAAATCCAAGGTGAGAAAATTCAGATAATAAAGGAAATGAAATACTTGGGATATTGTTTTACATGTAAAAACGCGATTTGGGCCCAGGGGAAAAAATTATGAAAGTATTAAGAGATATGGAAACAGAAGACAATAACAATGATAAGGGAACGGAGAGAAGTGGAAGAAATAGATGAAAGGATAAAAGAGGGACTAGAAAACTTTAAAAAAGAAATTTTAAGGAAGCAAAGGAAAAAATAAAAAAATCTTCGTATAATGAGAAGTACAAATATATTATAGAGAATGATGACATGCCATGGAAATACTGGTCAGAGGAGGGAGTAAAGGAAAGGGACAAGGAAATGTGGGCGAGGTTAAGATATGGCAACATAGGAAGGGTGGGAAAGAGGGAAAACGGAATGGATGTGCAGGGTATGTAAAGAACAGGATGAGGCGTTGGAGCATCTATTGATCTGTAAAAAAAGGCAAAGAATTACAGAGAAAGCAAGAACTAAAAGGTAGGAGTGGACGGAAGGAATAGATTTTGTGGCAATAAAGGGGGAAATTATAAATATGCTGGGTGGGAAAATACAAAAAGGAATATATGAGTACTTCAGGGAAACAGAGGAAGTCTGGTAGAAGTAGAAGTAGAGGGAGAAAGAGATGGAATGGAGGAATAAATTAAGAAAAGGAGAGAATGTTAGTACAAAGTGCAAGGATCTGGGGCGTAGAAAATAAGTGAAAGAATATGTAAGCGGAAGTTATTGTATTGTAAAAAACTGATAAAAGTTTTGCAAATAAAACTCGATGGATTGATTGATTGATTGATCATCATTTATCGTATACATAATACAATAAATTTCTAATGAAAGTATATATAATTATTATTATTTAAATATTTACGATACCAAATGACAATTTTGGAGTCGGCGCCAGCCAAGAAATAGAGATTGACGTCACGGAAAAAAGGAGATTGCAAATTGTAACAAGTGGGAGTCGGGCCTTGCCCTATTAGGGTTTCGTACATATGACAAATTAACTTTTTCTAAAACTAGATATTTAATTAGGTAATGCTTTTTTCTGTCTTAGTTCTTAAATAGTACCAAACGGAAACCAAATGGGGTTATGATAGCTAAAGAAACCTTTGTATACTCCTGCGGTATTGCGGCAGAAAATGTTGGGGATCTGAAGAGCATGCTTAAAACGCTAGAAAAAATTGTGGAGGGATTTAAATTACAAATAAATATAGAAAAAACAAAGATTATGGTTTTTTTAAACGGAGGAAGGCGAGCTCAGAATGAGAAATGGGACTTGTTCAGGAAAGAAACAGAGGTGGTGGAAAGTTGTAAATATTTAAGCTTTTTATTTTCGTCTCGGAACACTTTCGGTAAGCACCGAACAAATATAGTAGTGAAATCACAAAGAAGGCAATAAATTCTGTATGGAGAGTAATGAAACGGGCGCGGGTAGAGAGCCTGGAAAATACTTCAGCTCATGGATTCGTTTATAAAAGCAGGGGGGCTATACAGAGTTTAAATTTGGGGCGGAGAAGGCGGGAGTGGCGAGTGGTAGAAGCTTTGCAAGGCATGCTCTCGACAGTGAAAAACACATTTTAAGCTTTGTTTCACCTGTTTTCACGAATAAATGGCGGAGAAAAGTCATTTTGGCATTTTTTACATAAATGTAGCAAAAGTATACCAACAAAGCTCAAAATATTATCTACCGCGCGAAAATCCAGTTCATCTGTTTTTTCACTGGCGGTGCGCAGTTCGCATCGTTCCGTTTTTACCGACCGCGCTCGCCTCCTTCCAGAACAATTCGTTTTTTGACAGGTCGGAAGCAGGAGCTATAACCTCGCACATTCGTTCGCAATATATTTCATGCAATGTGTAATGTGTGATAGTGAGTTTTTTTTGCTGAGAAGAACGAAACGAGTCCGGTGGTCGCGGGCGACGCCTCAGGACGCCGGAACACGACCGACGAACAATCCCGACAACGAAGCCTGACAAAGAAATAATCAACGAGAAAACCGCTGCGGCTGATTACAAGGAGAAGAAGATCAGGGAAAATGGTAACAGCGAAAAGCCGAAGGAGAAGTTACTGCCCATTTTCGACAGTTTCCTTTGAATTTTTTTAAAGCAAGGAATAAAATACATGGTCAAAAGAACTTTTAGTCTTTATCTCGTCTTCTCTTCTCTATACCTATAAATGAAAATCCGTTTTTGTCTGTGCGCGATGAACTTCCGAACCAATGGTCCGATCTTCCTGCTGTTTTCACCAGGGTGTAGCGTATTTTCCGGTACAGGTTATAGGCTACGTACCATTACGGTAGGTTATCGGGGGGGGGGGGGGGGCTGAGCAGTCAACAAAAATGTCGAATAAAAATGGCAGACTCGCAGAAAAATAAAATGACAGCGAAAACTTCCGCAAACGAGAGCGAGCCACCGCTTGCTCCCCTTGATACGTTGAGTGCACTGTTTTTGTTTTCGTTTGACGTGACTGTCTTATTTGAAACAGAGATTAATATAACCCTTTCATAATGCCGAAAAGAAAATCCGCACTTAGTCGCAACAGTGCAGGTGCGAAAAGGAAGTGCATTGCGAGAAATTGTGAAAATCGGACGCAGAAAGAACGACGTCAACTCGAAGGTAGGAAGCGTCACTCATCACAAAGAGAGCCGTGTTGTTTGCGGGAGACTTCAGACAAACGCTTCCAGTCATATATCGGGGCACGCGCGCAAATGAGGTTAATGCGTGTCTTAAGCGATCCTGCATATGGCCAGAAGTGGAGAAGTTGTCGCTATCTGTTAATATGCGTGCCGTTATATGTAGTGACAACGCAATCTCTATATTCGCTAAAACTCCAATAAAATAGGGAAATGGCAACCTTCCGGAACAAGATAGAAAGGTATCTGTAGATATTTCAAAGTTACGCGTTATAGAAAACGGCGTTGAACATTCAGTTCAGTCCATATACCCTGATATTCGAGGCCTATCAGGAAAACCACTATCGTGTTTCAGAGAGGGCGATCCCCGCACCGACAAATGCGATTATGAACGAAATAAATGTATATATCTTAAAGAAATTCAAAGCGGAGACAAAAACATACAAATCAATACATACAGTCGTTGAGCGAAAAGAAGCGATACCGTACCGCATGGGGTTTCAAACTCCCTAAATCCATCTAGCCTTCCAATACACCAACTCGCAATAAAAGTCGATACACGTATAATTTTCGTGAGAAATTTGAATCCATCCAAACTATTCAACGGAACTTTCTTATAAGTGAATAGTCTTAGAAACCTCGTAACAAAAGCCACAGTTCTAACCGGTTGCGCGACTGAAGAATGAGTAAGAATTCCTAGGATCCCAATGATTCCATCAGATATGACATTTGAGTTCAAGCGCCTGCAGTTCCCAATTAGAGTATGCTTTGCCATGACCATAAATAAGGCACAAGGTCAAACCCTAAAAGTGTGTGGCATAGACCTGCGCGGTGAGTGTTTCGCTCATGGCCAGCTATATGTAACTTGCTCACGGGTGAGCTCAGCTCGCTTCTGGGAAAAGAACAGCGAACATTGTATACAAGGAGACTCTCAGATAAGTCGACAAAAACGGACTTGCACCCGAGCGGCGCCGGGTACGACAACTAGTATACATATAATATAATGTTACAGAGTAAGGCGTTTTGGCATCTCTAATCTTTAGTCATGGTTAGTGTTTCGAAGCGTGAAAGAGACGGCCCTTTTCATGGCGAGTAAAAAATTTGACAACGGTTCTTCGTGTCTCATATTGAACCTAAAAAAATTCTTCGTAATTGGGAATAGGACGGCATGCAGTATATTGAGCTCATACTTTACCCTGATAAGAATAAAACGGCAAAGCATGGGATCAGCATGGAATGCATTGAACATAGATAGGAAAAAAATGTATATTAGATATAAAAAGTCTCTCTCGGGTACTGTTTCAGAAACTGAAATTAACTTTGAGGCAATGAAAGTGAGCAATAAAAATAAACTTTTCATTGTTTAAACACACCGAAAAACGGATTCTCATAGGTATCGAGGCGCGAAATAGAAATCCATGATTTAGGCTTCACAGTCACTAAAGCTATAAAATGGTTATTGTTTTTAGTTAATGTAGGACAAATACATATTTTTGTCTTTCCAGTGCCTAATTATGTGTGATTTTTATTGTCGGTCTTGCACTAAATAAAAGCAATCAATATTTTATATCTTTAGGCACCGCGACAATAAAATTATGGATTTCTTCGCAGCGATCAGACACTGAAAACTTCAAATTTCTAGATATCGAGGAGTCAATCTATGAATTTTTCTCACATCAAGGAGACAGCCATCCAACGTAAGTGACGCCTAGAAAAGGAGAAGCAAAAACAATAAGAGAAGCTTCAACAGGAATCGGAAGGAAGCACGTGAGTCTGAAAGATTAGCCGTATAGATTAGCCGTAGATAGAGCATAGTACGGAGTGTAGGGGGTAGCTCTCGATGAGAAAACTCACACAGTAGTTCATATCATTTGAAGTGCAATAAAATTGTTAGTGACTTAGGTGAACTATTCATGCATCAATTATCAATTGCATGCGCCCCACGTTTTTCGTTTTTAAACTCACAAATATTTTCATAGGTATTAAAAATTCACCATCACAAATATTCAGGAAAATCTATATGGGGCTAGAAGAAATTATTTTATACTTTTTAGTCCGTTTTAAAAACGTTTTTTAGTTAAATAAATGTTTTCCCATCGTTTGGTATAGGTTACTTCCCGATCCGTCCACTCAATCCCCTGACCTCATAATTAACGGCCGAATTTCCGGGTGATTGGGCCATTGAGAAAATTATTCCACACTTTGGATCGTAGTGGAAAAAAAGTAATCCGTCATATTCTAAACATGGTACATACGTCCTTATGAGAATTTATTAACACATTTGTTAACAGGCGCGAAGAGCGACGCGCTTCAAACTCGTCCCGCGAAGATCGACAGCTGACTGCGTTGATCTAGAAACGTCACAAGTCGGGTTCTTCAAATGTTTGGCTCCTGCCGGCTCTAACCTCCAAGTAGGATTAGAGCGTGAAAGTGGATATAAGTGCATAAAAAAGTCCAATTTACGGTTACAAAATTAATTTAAAAAGAGCGAAAAAAACAGTTGAAGTAATATCGGTACGCGGTGCTTCGGTCTGAAGGTCTTCGTAACGTCGCTTGACGCTCAGCTGTGTCCGATAAGTGTACAATCAAACCGGACACAGGTAGCCCGAGACTCCTCAACAATCTTCGCAAATTTCGTTGAAAAAAAAGGTCGATAACAAATCAATAACAGTTATTGGAGCAGTCAATAAAAATGTCGAACAAAAATATCAGAAACACTGGGAAAAAATTGACAGCGAAAACATTCGCGAGCGAGCGCGCTCCCCTCGACACGTCGAGTGTACCGGTTTTGTTATCGTGATCACATAACGTTACTTGTGGACTTTAAGGAGGTTGGAGCGATCCAGTTGAGTGAAATGACGGTTCATACATTTTTTTTCAATGAATCGTAAAAAATGCATATGATATATAGATTTATTCGATAGATCCTATATTTCGTGAAATATATAATTTAAGAGACAGACACTGGTAGATGGGTGATCGTGGTTTGGCTCTAGCGGTACTTCGAGGTAAGCAGCATTGTGCGTTGGGAAAACTTGGACTGGAGACCGCTTAGCCGTGCACCGGCTGGCGCAACAACCAGTAAGTGAAAGACCAATACTTCGGATACCTTGGTGTACATACTTGAGTTAAAGTCTGTGGAGCAGAAAATCAGAAGAATATACGGCCGTCTATACAGGTACGGGTTTTCCACAGTTTTCCCGTACCGTCGGCGAATACGGTATAGTATCCACAGCTTGAGACAGCTGTGGACACAACGGAAGTTCGGTTAGATTAGCAAAGTGCGCATAGAGAGTGATGGCAAAGCGTTTAATTGGGAAGGTTTATACGTAAAAACCTGCGAGGGTATACGTAGGAAATAAGGAATTGATGAAGACCTCAAAAAATTAAGTTAAAGGGCCAAGTTATGCATTTATGTTTTTATTACGTAAATAAGAAAAAAAATTGTGTTATCAACCCGAAAAATATAACATTACCGCTAATTAAAATGCAAAAAACCATGTCAGCGAATGTTTTATACAACTTAGAATGAACCCCTTGAGTAATTTGTAATTATGCCCATTTATATGTATGTCATGAGATTAATTATTATTACCATTAATTAATATTAAGTGTTTATCGTACAAAGTCGCCGGAAATACGGCGACTTTGCGGACATTGGATTGGCAGCAATGCTCTTTATTCGTCAACGAAGATTTGTAATCTTTCATCAAACCTTGAAAGATGAGGGATTTTTTTTCTAAATGTTTACAAAGCTAAACCTTTGTAAACGTTTGCGTTGATCCTTTGTTAAAAATAGCTAAATAACAAAAAAAAAAATACATCAACCGTAGCGTAAACGTCTTCCCATCTCACCACACGGAAAATTACAAATATTAAAATATTTTTTATCTCTGGTGTTTGGTGGTGAAAGAATTTCAAAAGATTCGCAAAGACTCAGTATAGTTCAGACAATAACATATATTTTTAGAAAATGTAATCTTTGATTGCGTCTAACGCTCCAACCACCTTAATATTGAGCAGCCAAAAAATGTTAGCCTCGCTGAACGAAAAATTTGACAGTGAAAACATCAGCTAGCAAGTGCGTGCCACCACGCGCTTCACTCGACACGTCGAGTCGACTGTTTCTATTTTCGTGATCAAACGACTTTACTTACGTACTTGAATATCACAGAGATTGATGTGACGTTTTCTCAATGCCGAAAAGGAAATCCGAACTTGGTCGTAACTCAATTTTTTTAAATACATTTTATTGTTTAGACTATACTGGGCTTTACGAATTTTTTTAAATTCTTTCACCCCCAAACACCAGAGATAAAAAATATTTTAATGTATCTAATTTTCCGTGTTGTTAGATGGGCAAGACGTTCACGCTATGGTTGTGTGATTTTTTTGGCCATTTGACACCAAAATAAACAGTTTTTAACAACGAATGAATACAGACTAAACCTTTGTAAACATTTAGAAAGAAACCCCCAATCTTGGTCATCGTAAGCCATATATATATTCAATATTAAACCATCAAGGTTTGATGAAATATTACAAATCTTGATTGACGAAAGAAGAGCATTGCTGCCAATCTCAACGTCCGCGAAGTCGCCGTATTTCGGCAATACTTAATATTAATTGATGATAATAAAGAATCTCGTGACATACATATAAACAGGCATAATTATAAATAACTTAAAGTTTAATTCTAAGTTGTACAAAAGATTCGTTGACGCAGTTTTTTCATAATAATCGTCGATAATGTTATATTTTTCGAGTTGGTTTCGATTTCCACGAGCACAAAAGCGTCTTATTTACGTAATAAAAATATAAAAATGCATAATTTTGCCGTTTGATTTTATTTTTTTATTGAGGTCTCAATTGATTCCTGATTCCCAATATATACCCTTGCCAGTTTTTACGTATAACCCTTCCTAATTAACCCCTTTCTCATCACTCCCTACCCGTACTTTGCTTATCTAACCTAACGTCCGTTGCGTCCACAGCCATCTTAAGCTATACCATACTGCATTTACCGAGGTACGGGAAAACTGTGGAAAACCCGTACCTGTGTAGACGGCCCTATATTCTTTTGATTCTCTGGTACACAGACTTGAACTCAAGTATCTGCACCAAGGTATAAGAAGAATTGGCTTTCCGCTCACTAGTTGTTGCGCCAGCCGGTGCACGGCTAAGCGGTCACCGTTCCGAGTATTGGCCACGCACAATACTGCTTAACTCGACGGACTGCCAGAGCCAAACCAAGACCGCACATCTACAAGCGTCGGCCCCTTTAATTATATATATTTCATGAAAAATTAGCATCTACAGAATAAATCTACATTTCGTATGCATTTTTTGCGGTTCATTGAAAAAAAAAATCCGTCATTTAACTCGACTGGATCGATCCAACCTCTTTGAAGTACCTAAGTAACGTCATCTGAAGACGAAAACAGAAACAGTACTCTCGACGCCTCGAGGGGAGCGCACGGTGGCGCGAGCTCGGTCGTGGATGTTTTTGCTGTCAAAATTTACTTCAGTGAGTCTGACAATTTTGTTGACTGTTCAGCCCCCTGATAACCTACCGTGATGATACGTAGCCTATAACCTGCACCGGAAAATACGCCACATACTGGTGAAAACCGCATGAAGATTAGACCATTGGTTCGAAAGTTTATCGCGCACAGACAGAAAACGGACTTTCATTTGTAGATATAGAGAGAAGAAAAGATATTGTGTATCTTCCCGAGCTTTTTTCTTAACCATGCACGCCAAGTCGTTGCACAGCATTTTCAGTGTGGTACATACGTTGTACAGTTATATAATGGTGATATAAATTTTATGTTGTAATAGTAATGATTTTTTAAAAATGAAAATGAAATATTTGGAAAAATATCCTTAAGATTTAACAATTTTGTGTACAACATTTCTAGTAAACTTGCTTGACTATTTTATACAAATTTATTTAACTTTGTTGTACTTTCGAATTGAAAACATAATAAAGCCATTGTTTACATTCAAATGAAAAATATTTAGAGTTACATCAGAATTTTTTTAGAGAGCAATAATGTTTTTGGGAGGATTTTTATTACTTGGCGTCCTTTACGTATTTTTAAGTTTTCGAAGGGGATTTACAGTCTCACAGTTACTAAAAACAATCAATATTTTACATCTTCAGAGACCAAAATTGTGGATTTCTTCACAGTGATCGGAAACACCGAAAACTTCAAATTTCTAGACATTGAGAAGACAGTCTATGAATTTTTCTCACATCAGCTAAAGGCAATTAGAAATTTATACCCGTAGAGATACACATTACCACGTTTTTATTAACTCGCTTTCGTGTCTGTCTCTGTCTATTCAGTACAAATTTTGCACGCGATTTTAAACTAACTTCCGGATGAACTAGACACTTGAAACTTTGAACATATTGGGAGTACAAATAAGTCTCCGCCGTATGACAAAAGATGGCCCCACCTGAAGGTAATGGTGGAAATTGTCAGATGTAAAACATCATATCGTAAGGTTGGATATCTGGCAAGAATTTTGGCAAGGATCTTGAAATATTAGCGATTTTGTATCAGCGTCACATAATTTTTTTCGTGCGAAAATGTCGAGTTTTGTGCCGAATAAGCGGCATTTGCAGGAATATATGATCTACTTCTTAAATTTGAAGAAATTTGCAGCTGAGGCGCATCGATTGCTTGTAGAAGCATATAGTGAGGCTGCTTTAAGTGAGAGAAGTTGTCGTGAGTGGTTTCAAAAATTTAAGAACGATGAGTTTGACGTCGAAGACAAAGAACGTAGCGGAATACCGAAAGTATACGAAGACGTGGAATTGCAAGCATTATTGGAGGAAGATTCGTGCCAAACGCAAGAAGAACTTGAGGTTACATTAGAAGTGGCTAGCGGTGGACAATACTTTGAATAAAACATGAAATACCGTTCTTTCACAATAAATGCCCAATTTTTTATGAAAAACGGCGGAGACTTAAGTGTACTCCTAATGGCTCAGATCTGGATGGCAGGCGCACAAACAGACAAGCAAGTCTGCGACAGAGAGAAAAAGAGGAAGAAAATTGTAAAAAAATAAAGAAATAAATCTAGTTTAGTGAAAGAGAAAAAAATAATAATATTAATTAAGTGAAATAATAATATTAATTAAGTGAATAGTGCATTAGTGACAATTTCTACGATGGTCAAGGCGACAGCTCCCCAACGCAAGCGACGCCTAGAGAAGGAGAAGCAAAATTTCACACACACACAAAACTAAAAAACAGAAAATAAAGTTATTTGAAAAAATAATTTTAATCACGTTTTTAAAACGGACTAAAAAGTATAAAATAATGTTTCCTAGCTCCATATAGATTTATAACCCAATATAGATTCGTCCTGAAAATTCGTGATTGTGAATTTTTAATAGCTATGAAAATACTTGTAAGATTTCAAATGAAAAACTGTGATATCAATTTTATGTTATAATAGTAATTTCATTTATTTCAATGAAGATAAAATATTTGGAAAAATATTATTCCTAAGGTGTAACATTTTTGTGTACAACATTCAATTACACCGGACGAAGTGCGCAGCGCTTATAAAAAATGTATTATCGCCGTTCATCCTGGAAGATCTTCTCGAAGACGTCGGTAATTCATATTTCTCACTAATTATCGATGAATCAACGACGATCGATACTAAAAAATGCTATGTGTGATGATTCGCTACTTCAGCCATCTGGAAAAAAATTGTCACAACATTTTACCGTCTCATTGCAGTGAGAGAAGGGACCGCGGATGCAATTGGAGCAGCGATTCTTAACCAACTCAAGGCCGATCGTTTAAACCACGATAAACTCCTGGGCCTTGGAGTTGACGGAGCAACCGTGAACATTGACGCACATCATTCCGTTTTAACGATTTTTCGAGCCATGAATCCCGATCTCGTGGTTATTAAATGCATATGCCACTCGCTGCATCTCGCAGCTGAGGAAGCCTGCACTCGTGGTTTTCGGTGAGCATGAAGCGATAACTAGAATATGCCAATGTATAACGAACGCTCGCGGGGAAAACACCGAAAAAAAATCGTTCAACTCTCGAAAACGAGGTGGTTAGTGAGACTCCAGGCTATAGATGTGATTTTCGATCAATGGGACGCGCTCCAACTACATTTCAACATCACCCGATCTAACAAAGAGCGTTGCTACATAGCTCTTCAACTGCATGGAATTTTTTCCACCCCCGAGAATAAGATTTACATCTCATTTCTCAGTTCGACGCTCAAAAGTATTTTACGATTAAACAGACTATTTCAATCCATTTCAGTCGACCCCATAAAACTGTTTAAAGACTTGAATGATGCAGTTTATTAGATCCATCAAACGCTCGTGGCTCCGTCGCAGTTGCAAAAAGTCCCGAAATACAGTCTGGCAACGTTCGATTCTCAACGCGTTTGCATGTCCTTAAACTGCATGAATTTCGGCTACGAATTCAACGCTTCGACCGCAAAGATTCGTTACGAGTCAGTTATCCATATAAAATAACGATGCAAGGAATTCCTGATTGTTCTGGTGTCACAACTCCAAAAGAGAATTCCAGACAACTTAAAAATTCTGGACCAAATGACAACGTTCTCTCCGGAATCATCGTCGTCTCAAGTAAAAGCGGATATTACCGATGTTGCTTTACAATTTAAGCATGGATTGTGCAGGGACATCGATTCAACGATAAAGGAGTGGAACCTAGTTCACATGACTGAATAGCAGAAAAACGAGTACTGAATCCTTTTGAGCCAAAGTCAACGAGATCACCGATGTAGGAGGGAATAAAAAATTTGCCATTATTTCGAAGCTTGTCCTCGGGCTATTAAGTCTGCCATTTTCAAATGCCGCAGTCCAGCGTGCCTTCTCGATTGTCAATATTATCAAAGACAATCTACGAAATCGAATGTCCGTGGCAATGGTCGAAGCAATTTTACATGTTCGCTGCACACTTGACGTCGAGTGTTGCAAGTTTGAACCGACGGCATCAATGTTTAAACGCTTCAACTCAGAAACGGTGTACAGCATGGTAATGGATGACGATGTCATGGTGGTGGACAACTTATGTCCTGATGAATCTGAATAATCACCGAACCATTATAAAACATGTATGTTAGTTTAATTTAAAAAATCATCAATGATTTTGTATATGCAATGATAATGTCAAATATCAATGTGCAGTGTGAAACAGTTGCAATATCAGTGCAATATATGAGTGCAACAGCGTCGTGGAGTACGTTTTTTGCCCTTGAATTCATTTTTTTGTGCAATTTAAAACGGAAAAGTTAACATTTTGAATCATGAAAAAACTAAAAAAAATCCCTACCAAAATGTTCTCCCTGTTTTCACCCTATACTAGTTGAAATCGCCCTAAATCTAGGGAGAACGTCCCTAATCTGGCAGGGGTTACCTCATCCACCCTCCTCTGTGATCTCGCCCGACTCCCCTTGCCGCTAAATGTTTCCCGTGTTGTCATGTGAACGATAACCTCGGTCCGTGTGACAGCTCATGCTCTAAAAGTATTTCTTACACGAACGCCAATATTCGACCATTCATTGAATTTCGTCCATCATCGAGGAAGAACAGATCCCCGTATACTGGTAACATTTCAAGCCACAATACCGTACTCTAAACGAAAAATTACGAGTCTGAAAAATGTCTCATTCATACGGCGCTTTATGGAGATACCGGGCTGGTCACATTTTTGTCTGATAATTTGTGTGCTAAATAACGCTAGATGCCAGAAATAAGTTTATTTCTGGCATCTGGGAAAAAATGGGAATAGCAGAAGAATTTTCGTGGCCGCGAATATTCAGAGAAAATGTGTCTATCAATCATGTTGGTCATCAGTAAGCTTATTATTTGTTCATATGATTTTTTAAATTCGTGTTCCAATAAAATGCGCGAGGGTAAGGTTAGTGGCGTACTAAATGGCTTGTGGGTGTCCTAAGCGGAATAAAAAATTTGGTGCCATTAACATTTAGGAAAGTTACAAAGGCGAAATACCCCGTACATGGAAGCTACAATCAGCGAAGCGTTCGCTGCAGCAGAGACAATTTAAAAAAAATATATCACTCGAGAACTCACCGAGGTCGAGCTCTAGTGTATGTAGATATTCGGCAAAAATCTAACTTTTGAAAAAGGGAAAAAGTTTTGTTATTAGATTCTTGATTTTTAAATATTTTTGGAGAATTTTAAGAATCATGGTATGTAAAATTGATCTGACCTCTTACAAAGGCCTCTTTTTGGTCGTGGTTACTTTTATGTAGATAGAATTTTATATAGCAATGATGTCATTACTACCACACATTTTTTTTACTATGTGACATTCCATATTGATTCGACAACCCCTTTAAACGCGTTTCTCAGTTTAGTCAAAGGCCACCTTTGTAATGGCATCTTTTTATGTCAAATTGATATGGAATGGCTCATATGCAACATGACGTCGATGTTTCAAGGAAAAAATCTAAGCAATATTCAAAATAGTTGGCTTCATCTTAATCAATACGCCACTTTATGAGTAAGTCGCAACGAAGTCGAACGCTTGAGTCTTTCTTTAGTAGTTCGGATTTCGGATTTTAACATTGGCTTCAACTTGATTATATGTTCTCATGAAAACAAAAATTCACTTCTTGGTCGAAAACGCAGCTCCACATAGGTGAACAGCCGCAGTGTATCTTGCCATCAGGCAACAAATCGATAGGGTCGCTTCTTTTCGCAGTCAATATGACCCGCAGTGACACGGGCGTCTGTTTGAAGTGGGGGCGATTCATAGGGTCGCTTCTCTTTTGAGTAAATGTGACCCGTGATGTCGCCGGTATTTCTTTTAAACGCTGGAGGACATCAAGCATTCACTCCTCTTTGGATTTACATTTTTATTTTGAATGACATCTCCGTAATATTATCGATAATAACATCGAGGTGGATTAAAAGATACACGGGACCCCCTCCGCCAAACACGCTTTATGATAAAATCCGCAAAAGCACAATGCGAATATTCAATTTTTCGAGAAGGGAACCACCATTATTTGTAGAGAAGTGTACCCAGATTTCCAAAGAACCGGGTGTACGTGGTTTGAAATTGTAATAAGAAGAAAAAAAATCGAATAACCCCCACACGCTGGCGTCTGTTTGAAGTAGTGTTTTTTCGTAGGGTCGCTTCTCTTGAGAGTTAATGTGACCCGCGAAGTCGCCGGTATTTCTTACAAGCGCTGGCCGAAAATGAGGCATTCACACTTCTTTGAATTGACATTCTTACGTTGAATAACGTCTGCATAATATAATTGCTAATTAAATCGGGGTAGATGAAAAAATGCACGTGCCCCCTACTCCTCATACGTTTTAAAAAAACTCGTGAAAGCGAAAGCACAACCCGAAAATTTGAATTTTCGAGGAGGGGACCACTATTATTTGGAGAGACGTGTACACAGATTTCCAAAAAAACGAGTATACGAGGTTTGACATTGCAATAAGAGAAAAAAATCACTTGGTCCAAATCTGAGCTCCATAGAGTTAAACGGTCTGAGTGTACCTTGCCATCCGGCAACAGATCTGTAGGGTCGGTTCTTCCCAAACTCAATGTGGCCTGCGGCGACGCCGGCGTCTGTTTGAAGTGGTGGTGATTCGTAGGATCACTTTTCTTTTGAGTAAATGTGACCCGTGATGTCGCTGGTGCTTCACACAAGCGCCAGAGGGAAATATGGCGGTCAAACTTCTCTGGAACCACGGCTTTTCCAAATGAGATTTACGAATCTGTTGTTTTTAATTTCTTTTACAGTGGCCTGCAAGATATGCTATCTCCAAAGGGTCACCCACATATTCCTGCCGTGTGGGCATTGCTGCTGCTGGGCCTCGTGCGCAGACAGGCTCTTGCACATACAGCAGGATTGGCGATGTCCGTTGTGCAGGACTGAAGGATCCGAGCGTCCACGGAGGATTTGGCAAGGCAGGTAAATGAATAAGAATTTCTCGCGGCGTTTCACTACTGTGAAATTGCTCCCGCGCGTGCGCTTCCGCGACTCGTCACGGCTCGTCTTCGTCAAGTCTTCGAATCCGGCCACTCGCTCGCGAATCTGAATCCGAGGACAAGCTCGGAATCCGGACCACTCGCGAATTTGCGTCAGAGCCAAGGACAAGCTCATGCCCTTTATTCGCTCGGATCGTTCGCATTCCGATCATAATTTGGCCCATGTGCGGTTGTGCTGCGCCTTTCGCTTAATCTCTGTTTTTGGCGTCCTTTATCGGCGGCGTCTGTACTCCCTCTCCGCGGTTGCGCGGTGTGGCCTGCGTGCCCGACCTCTCTTTTTTTTTATCGCATGTAATGACTCGGACCACTGCGAGGTCGAAATATACGTTGTGAGGAAACTCTCGTCCCATAAGGGTATAATAAGCATTAATATCCAGTGTGTAAGACTCTCTTAAAATAAAGATTAATATTCAGTGTATAAGACGCTCGTCAAATAAGGATTAACATCCATTGTGGAAAACTCACGTCGAATAAAGGTCTTCCTCTTATGAAAATCGCAGTGTTTTCAACAGTATCGAAGAGAATATTTTTACCGAAGAGAGCACTAGTACCGAAGAATAAATTTGTATCGAAAAGAAATTTTGTACGAAAGAGAACATTTTATTGGAAAAACAAAATTCGTATCGATGAGAATAACTCGCATGGAGAATAGCATAACTCGGACGTGAAAATTTCTATCGCACGTCCATGCATCATGGTCGCTGATGCATCAGCGAATGTAAGGTAGGAAATTTACGTCACGATTTTAGAACTGCCTGAAATAGTAAAATTTCTGCATGTTCAAGTTTTGAATTTAAATCGCGCGCGCAATTTTACCGCAGAAAGTCGACAGCTTTCCATATGAAATGTTAGTTAAGGGGGAAAGTCACTGTGCAAGAACTTGCATAGTATCTTTCCCCCTTTCACCAAGCAAAAAATGAAGAAAAAGAATTATTTTTTAGAATTCTTGAATGTACATATATTGAAAAATCTGTTGCCAAAATTTATTGTCACAATTCCGAAAATTGAAGGAGCTACAGTCACTTTAGTGGGAACAAGTAGCGCGACCAGTTAGTGCCCTCAATCCATACAGGTGTGGCATCGTTCACAATAGATAAAATACGGACTCTTATTATTTTGTAAAATTTAATGAAAATGAAGAACCAGCATCTCGCCCGGGACTAGATACTTCAATGTAAATATTAATATTCTAGAGAAAACATAACTTTATTAAAAAAAACAACGAAAACTTTGAACGCGTTTTTCTCGAAACTACATTCTCCGACCTTGTCCCAGCGAGTACTCAAAAACTTATTATCCGATTTTGAAGTTTTTTATCACTTTTGTAATCGCAGCTATTAAGGTTGTACGTAGCCGGCTTAATTTTTTTTATGATTCCTATTTTTAAAGATGGCTTGAATACAAAAAAGGGCGTTGAAAATAGAAAAAAATGTCCAAACCATCGGCATTTTGTAAAAAAATCAAAATAAAAAAACGGCTACGTATAACGATAGCTCCATTTGTAAACAATGTCGATACATTTTAGACTTTTTACTTACAGATAACGTTTCATAAATATATCGATAAGACAATGAAGAGATTTTTTTTTCGTCGTCAAATCAAGGCATATATCTCGGTTACGTTTAAAGTTTTTTTTATAAAAATGGCTATAAAGCTAGATGAATATATACTTCATAAAATGAGTATAAATCCGATCCTTTCACAATTAGTTATATCTATGAAAAAATTGCAATTATAGACGACAAAGCACCCGTTACGTAACGGAATAGCGGGGGGGGGGGGGTCCGGCCAGGCGTTACGTAATTTGTGTACGCCCCCATAGCGATAGGTCAAATAGGCGAACGGTTGCGCTTCAGTATGAAAATGGCAGATGGCATTAGTGGTCAGTCGGGTCAGGCAGCCATGCCATGTTCGCCATTTAGGTATTCGCCATTTAGGCATTCGCACTTTCGGACCATCGATCATTTACGTTTCTGAGATCTACACATACGAAGTTCGTAGTCTCAATCCATGGCTTTTTGCTATAGACGGTATTACGAATATTAGATACTCGCATTTTTCTAGTTCGGAGATATGAATGTTGTCGATTTTTCGAATCTGTATTTGTATGACAAACTGCAGACGATCTGAATATATATTCTCGAATAAATGAGCTCTTGAGTAAATAATCCTATGGTATAATAGTTATTCGATTTCGTCATAGGTCGAAGGATAAAATTTCGAATAATTTAAGCTTCGTTATTCTGAAAGTTCATAATTCCGTCCTTTGGAAATATTTGCCATTCTACACTTGGCCATTCGGAATTTTAACTCCTACCTGACAGTCAGATTAAGAAAGACAAATTGCCGCAATTTATTATGTAACTGCGAACCAAGTTTCCGATTCCGCATAGTACAAATAAAAAAATCAGCGATGTACCCCTAGACCACACGGCTCTTGAAATATCACTTTATTTACATAGATTGAAAAGTAACGTGAAGGTATTCACATTCTACGCTATTACAGAACCACCATACATCTCATGAAATCTATTGCGTCGCATAAATGTTCGTTCAATAGACGTAGTTTTGACAGGCTAAACATCTCATTTCTAATAATTCTGTACATCTGATGCCGTAACTGATGCGATGTTACAATTTCAAATAATCTAAGTAAATAAATTGTTGCAAAAGTTACTTATGGAAGCGGTAGGAAGTTTCGCCAAGAAAATCGTGTATCTTCCCGAGCGTTTTTTCTTAACCATGCACGCCAATTCGTTGCACAGTATTTCCAGTGATACATCCATACAGTATTTGTGTGATGCATACGTCGTACTTTTATATAATCGTGATCCGAACTTTTTATTATAATAGTAATATGTTTTCTTAAAATAAAATGTAGAGAAAAATAGTATTTCTAGGGATTGACAATTTTGTGTACGTTTCTAGTAAATTTGCTTGGCTTTTGCATAAAAAGTTATTTCACTTCTTTTGTACGTTTGAATTGAAAAAGTAATAATGTAAATCAAAGTATTGTTTGAAAAAAATCACAAGTATTTCGATGTTAATTAGAATTTTGTAGATAGTGAAACGACCGATAATTTTTTATGTGTAAACATCTTAGCGCTCGGTCTGTGGTAGGGGCTAGCTGGGGCTTCGAGCGTCAGATGACGTCAGCGTAAGACCGTGTCTGTGTGAGCGCGTTAATGTGAGCGTTTGACAATTGACTGTGCGGGCTAACTGACAGTTGACATGACGGACATTTTTTCCTACTGGAATTTTACGTGGTGTCGCCAACCTAAAAGGTAATTACGAACGATGCTTCTCTCTCTCTCTCTCTCTCTCTCTCTCTCTCTCTCTCTCTCTCTCTCTCTCTCTCTCTCACGGCTACGCTACACTCTAACTGTCCACTGCTACTCTCCTGTTATGCATGCTCACATGGGTGAACCCCCAGAGCGAGGTAAATGAATAAATAAATCTAAAAATATCCAATCTCTCTCTCCCTCTCTCTTCCTAATTAAATCTAATAAAAATCTGATAACAATAAAACCAAAACAAAAATATAGCGGCTGAACCGCTCATTTCATTTTTAGAGGACAAACGCAATCTACGCATGAATACAGATAAAAACATTCCAACTACAAATTCAAAGACTACAATCGATGCTGTATTCTCGCGGTATTTGGAAACACTGCAGTCGCAAGTCTATGTGTCTTATTACAGTTACCACAAACCAATCATTTCATGTATAAAAGAAACTGATCAATAAATTTTCAAACTTGATTCTTTATGCTGTTTTCGCATTGTTTTATTACAAAATAAATTTTGATCAAAACCAATGCACGACCTCAATTTTCCGACACCAAACTGATGCGAGCTCACATGTTTACACATCAATTTTCGTGAGTTACATGCCAACTCACTACTCGTTTCTCGGGCATTTTCTATTGGCGTTTTTTTTACTTGTTCAAGTTTTGTAAGGGTATCATTTTACATCCCTCTCGCACGCAGCCCACTTCTCAAGTATCATTATGCCTCATGCACAGCTCACTTCTCATTATTTATTTGTTCCGTCTCTGTCACACGCAGCTTACTTAGCAATAGTGGCGCCATCCCTGTTTGTTTGGGTTTGTTTGAGGTCTTAGCAATAGTGGCTCTATCCCTGTTTGACCACATTTTTGTAGCCACTTTTTTCAAGCCTCTCCATAAGAGTTCGGACGCCTCTCACTGTAGCCTCCATGCCTGGTACCATGGAGACTCCATGCCTGGTAAAGTGGATACCCCGAACTCTTATCGAACTGCCATCAATCCGTTTTGGGCTCCAAAATGTTGAAAAAAATTAACCCGTTCGCAAAGTTCCCAATATACGACAAAATCGTGCGTGCTATTCGCGATGAGTGTCGTTTTGAGGTCATGCGAGCAAAAAGTTTAACGTCCGAAACATTAAGTTCAATCCTACGATTGAATTTAATGTTTGGGACGTTAAACTTTTTGCGTACTCACTTTCGATTGCATCGATTATCTGCATCTTGTGGCGTCTCAGCAACAGCCTCAGCGATGCTTTTTCCCGTTTTGACAATCGATTCGTATAAACGTTTATACGAATCGGTTGTCAAAACGGGAAAAAGAATCGCTCAGGCTGTTGCTGAGACGCCACAAAATGCACATAATCGATGCCATTGAAAGTGATTACGTAAAAAGTTTAACGTCCGAAACATAATAAAATGCAAATCATCGATGCAATTGAAAATGAGTACGCAAGTTTTTCGGAAATATTTATATGTTTTTCGTACTTTTACGTTAAGGCAACGAATTCAGACGTACATGGAAGGGCAGTTATTAAGGGGAGGTACCTGGGTAAACGGCGGAAAAAACAGGTAAACTTCGGGAATTTTTATCTAAAAAACTAATGTTTCTATTGCATCCGGGTTTTTTTTATTAGAAAATATGTACATTGAGGTATGTTTAGGAATTTTTTTAAATACATTCGTTGACTGGAAGCGATTCAAACGCGATTATCTCGAAACATAGTTTTCAAAGTCGGTGCCAGATGTATCTCGAAAACGGCTTCTCCGATTTTGTCCAAATTTGGATACAATATTCTTCGATAGTTTTTCTCGTTCGCCACGTAGGATTTTTTTGAACTTTTCATTTTTGACGGAATTGCGACCGTTTTAATTTAACATTCGTTTTTCGTTCGCGAATTGCGACGATTTTGGATTGCATACACATTGTATAAAAAAGCAATAGTTCAATCAAATGAAAGATCCCTTCGTGGCGAACGAGAAAAACTATCGAAGGATATTGTATCCAAATTTGCACAAAATCGGACAAGCCGTTTTCGAGATACATCGCTTCCAAGAATCGCTTCCAGTCAACGAATTTATTTTTAAAAATTCCTAAACATACCTCAATGTATATATTTTCCAATTTAAATAAAACCCGGGACCAATCGAAATATTAGTTTTTGAGATAAAAATTCCCGAAGTTTACCTGTTTTTCTCGCCGTTTACTTAGGTACCTCTCCTTAAGGATATTATTGGGGGAATATCCCCCAAGGTTAGTTCTCGATTAGCGGCTCTGACGGCAGTTTTCATTCTCGCTCTCGCTTCCGCTCGTAGGCTTAAATGCTGGGGACAACGGCGTTCTGCTTACTCTTATAGATGTTATGCGCTGGGGAAATCATTGTGTCCTGCTTTCCCTTATAGGTACTACGCGCTGGAAACACGTGGGATCTATTTTTCGACCTTCGAAAATTGCGCGCATAAATTATGGAATTTTTTAAAATCATTTTTATCCATAATAAACGTGGAAGGGGTAGAAAAAGCTTCATTTTTTGTTTTTCAAAAAGTTTCGTACGATTTTTGTCCCGCAAAGTAGTTTCATTTTTTTTGCTAAAAAAGACAAATTCCGAAAATGCAACGTAACTCAAGAATTGTAGGGTTTGAGAGGAAATGTAAAAAATATAAGAAGTTGAGTAAGCTTAGACTAGATCGCTTTGATTTTTCTCAGAATTTTCCTTTGAGATTTTTTTACGTACGCCAATCAATTGTTTGGACGATTCTAGGATTTTTGGCAACAAAAAAAATTCTGAAAAATTTCATGCGACTGTAAAACTGAACATTAAAGCAGCTTCTCCTCGTAGTATTTTATTGTAAACTCCATACTTTTCGAGTTAAACAATTCTATTGATTAAAGGTTCGAGCAAAAATAGCGAAAGAAAATTCTCAAAGGAAAATTCTGAAAACATTCCAAGCGTGTTTTCGCTCCGCAATGTGTAAGAGAAAGATAGGTGTCTCATTCCGCCCCCCCCCTGCCGTGACAGCTGTTCGCTCGTCACGCCGCTAACGCAAAAACAGAAAGCCGCTGAACGGCGTTAGAATGAACAGGGTCTGCCGAGATACGATACTTCGCGCAGAGAGTTACGTTACTCTCGCGCCCTGTGCGAAGTCTCGTATCTCGGCAGATCCTGTTCATTCTAACGTCGTTCGACAGAGCGGAACGCTCGGGTTGAACGGCTTTCTCTTATTTTGCCCGAAATATGTCGTTCCCAACACTCAAGGGGTACATCAAAGCCCCCCGCCATTTCGTTGCGTCAATAATTGCGATTTTTTCATAGACATAACTAATTATTAAAGGATCGGGTTTATACTCATTTTGTGAAGTATATATTCATCTACGTTTATACAAATTTTTATGAAAAAATCTTTAACGTGAACCGAAATATATGCCTTGATTTGATAATAAACAAAAAATTTCACATTCCGGAAAGTTTCGTTTTTCTTGATATACAGGTATTTTTTCGCTCGAATATCGATACTTACATTACAGTATCTAGTCATGGGCGAGATGACGGTTCTTCATCATCATTATATTTCACAAAATAATAAGAGCCTGCACTTCATCGATTGCGAACGATGCCACACCTGTAGGGACTGAGGGGACTAATCGGTCGCGGTACCGTTCTTACTAAAGTGACTATAATTCCGTCAATTTTCGGACTTTTGAATAAAAATGTTGCCAACATAATTTTGAATATGTTTACTGTCAAGAAGTATAAGAAAGAAACATTTTTTTTCTTTGAATTTTGCACTTTAGTGAGAACAGGTAGCGCGACCGGTTAGTGCCCTCAGTTCCTACAGGTGTGACATCGTTTAGAATCAATGAAGTGCAGGCTCTTATTATTTTGTGAAATATAATGAAGATGAAGAACCGTCAAATCGCCCACGAATAGATACTGTAATGTAAGTAGCGATATTCGAGAGAAAAAATACCTGTATATCAAGAAAAACGAAACTTTTCGGAAAGCGTAATTTTTTTTTGTTATCAAATCAAGGCATATATCTCGGTTCACGTTAAAGATTTTTTCATAAAAATTTCTATAAACCTAGATGAATATATACTTCATAAAATGAGTATAAACCCGATCCTTTAATAATTAGTTAGGTCTATGAAAAAATCGCAATTATTGACGTTAAAGCACCCGTTACGTAACGGAACGGAGGGGAGGTTTCAGGCAGGCGTTACGATTCTGTTCCGTGGAGGGAAAAATTGGGAAATGTTGCGTTAAGTAATTTGTGTACGTCCCCTAGAGATTCGTGATATACGGACGGACAGACAGCAGATTTAGAGCAAAAAGGGTTCCGTTTTGCCCTTTAGGTACACAATCCTAACAGACTCCAGATCGTAGATTTCATTAATTTTTCTGCGCCTCCTCTTTTTCTACGAAAAATGTGACAACATTGGTATTTGGCAGGTACCGACTCGAAAAATAAGTAATTTGGTATTGTAAATATTTAAGTAACAATAATTGTACATATTTTCATTACTAGCCTACAGCCGGAGTATACAAAGCTTGCTTTAGCTGTCAACACCCCATATGGTTTCAGTTTAATACTATCTAAGAACTAAGACAGAAAAAAGCATTACCCAATTAAATATCTAGTTTAGAAAAAAGTGGAATGGTCATATATACAGAACCCTAATAGAGCGAAATTCAACTTGCACTTGTCCGAGTTTTTGAGATGTCTCGACAGCGCAAGTTAAAGGTACCTCGCGAGTTAACTTGCGCAGACAAGTTTTTTTATCGGCCTTCCAACCATTTTTTTAAATCGACTTTTATTTTTATATTTTAGTTATTCAATAAATATCGATTGTGACTTCAATAAATATTGATTGTGATTGTCGTATGATCTTTGGTTTTCATTTTGTTGTGTATCGATTTTGGGTTTCAGATACATTCTCAAAATATAACCTTTCAAAAATATTCTTTAAAAATTTCAAGCCGATTCGTTCAAAATTGCGGGAGTTATAGGCATTTATAGGTAGGTTCCGCGAACTGGCGAACTTCAAACGCGTTTTTTTCAAAATGACTTTTTCAAAATCGGTGACCACGATATTTAAAAAATCACTGTACCGATTAACTCCAAATTTCACGAGCTTCTATATATCAAAAAGTAGTGTTTGAACGAAGGAATTTTTTTTCGATGCATCGTTTTTTTTATCAACGAAAGTAGAGCGTTTTTCCAGCCGAAAATTGACGGCGGTCCATCCTTATTCCAAGATTATTAATTTCCTAAACGAATTCCTCCGTCAATATAAAATGTGATTCTCCTTACGTTCATATACATATATATACACACACAAATGGTATTCATTTTTTGGCTTCGTTTGGTCGTGGTTATACTTTGTCGCTGTAATATTCTATCGATGTAATTTGTTAGCGTGGCGATAATCAGCCTCCCGATCTTTAATCGTCTAACATCGTAACTGCCATATTACCCCGTATCACCATGTTTTTAGATGTAATGACGAAAAAAAGGTATCACATGGTTTTTTGAAGTTTGCATCGTTGGAATGGAACGAAAATTTTCCTTTATTCGTTCCCTTCTATATTTTCATTATTATCGAAACTCTTTTTTTGCAGCTTTTGGTTATACATTTTTAATAAGGATTTTTTAAAATGTTTCAGGGACTTCCGTAGCCCGAATCTGCCAAAAATAATACAGCGATACGAAAAAAGTGCAGTTTATTTGCATTCCACCGGTGCCAACTTCAAACGATAGCAACGATAGCATGATATCACTCCGCGTTATAAATATCAATCGATACTCCCTTATGATCCATACGGAAGTATCGCTCGGTTTTAACGTCATCGATTCGACGTAACGAGACCTGCGGGGCCTCGAGCAATTCTCGTTCCAATCATTTTTGCTCTCAGGGGCTGAAAGCCGAGCTCGGACTCCGGTATACCGTATTCCTGCAATTTAGCCTCGTACGTAGCAAGTAGATCGTCGTGGGCTTTGCAGACTTTTGCCAAGTCATATTGAAGATCTTGTATAGCTGTGTTCTTACGATTCAACATATCCTGCAGGTGACAAATCAAAATTGAAATAATTAGTTCTCTCTGCAAGACTTTTGGATGACGTTTGCCCAGTTTTTTTAAATTAATCAGCTTTTCTATTAGGTAAATCTTGATGATCACCTCAAGCTTCTGATTAACATTGACTATCGCCATTGGATCCAATTGTGCGGCAGCTAAAACTTCCCCGATCTGGGCTTCTCTCTGTTCCAGCAGATCCGACAATTTTTCCAATTTTTTCTCCAGAAGCACATTCTTCAGGCCGGTTTTTTGTTGGAGCTCGAGAATAGACGAAACGAACCTCGAATGCAGCTCGTCACGCTCGGCCTGACACTGTCCCAAATACAAACATGTTATTTTGCTTTTTCATTTGGAAGATTACAGCTGATCGGGGCAATCGTAAAAAGCGGAATGTTATATGGAGCAGCAGTATGCACTGAGAAAAAAATCATTGATCCAATATCATTGGTGTTATTGAATGAAATTTCGTTGGTTCTATTGTAAAATTGTTGGTGTAAATAATCGGATTTATTAGTCCAAATAAAACGCTATTGACTTCAATACCATGATAGAATTGAAAAAAGTGTTCATTCAAAAGATATATTGTTAGCCGAGAACAATATATTATTGAAACTATCTAAAAAATTGTCGCGAACAAATTATATAGTTTTGAATGCAATTTCTGCAACGAACGAAAGAAGCATTTAAATTCATAACATGAATATTGTTGATTCGAGTACACAAGAAAAATTGCATTTCGCTCGTTTGATTCAAATAAAATTTCTATTGAGTAAATATATTATTTATTGTTTTCACCATATCCGATATTGATTTTTAGTACATTATTCGTTAAAACAGTAATATTTTCTTTTGATTGAAAATATTAAGCAAATGTCTGAATTGGTTAAAAAATTATGCGAAAGTAAAATTAATTGTTGTTTTGGTTGAAAAAATTGAACCAAATCATGGCCGAGCGCCACCGAAATTGTAGATGTGAGGAAACCCGTAGTTCTCGGACTAACCGCCAGAGGCCGCACGCGCGCTCGTTTCTCGTAAGCGTAGCGCGAACTGAAAATCTACTTAAACGCTGGAGAAACTCAAAAGAGTATGGCTTCTTGGCCTGTGGCTGAGATCAAATTGTAGTATCTGTTCTAATCAGTTGAATATCTGATATTCTCTCCATGGATATTTCATTGGATATCGATATTCTCTCCACTATTATCGTGGATGATGATTGTAATGCTCACTTTTTATTTAAGATTTAAAACAAATTGAAAAACTTACGTCCCATGGCATATTCGTTTCGATGTAGCAAAGAAATATATAATTCTATTCATTATATTTTGGTACGAAATAAAAAATGTTTGAAGCAACCGCTTAATTATTTCATCCAATACATCTACGAATTGTATATAAAATGATTTCAATAGAATATAATTTTATTTCAAGGATAATGTAGATATTCAGAGAACTGAAGAGCTTTTTCAAACAAAATAATATGTTATTTAAATCAATCACATTTTCCAATATTTTGTAGTATTGAAATAATCTTATATATCGGTGGCACTCCGCAGCAGCACATTTATTTGGATCAACCAATATATTTTTTTGATTCAATTTTTTTTTCTCATTGTGGGGATGGAGGAAGAGGAAAACCTTGGAAAGGTGGCAGGGAAAGTACGTAAAAATGGCTACGTGAATCAGCCTAAAAACACCAAATTACATTTGGAGAGTGGAATTGGGGTGCAGAGGGATGAAAAAAGAGGCCTGAAAACGAGCGGCATAATACCTGATAGAAATAATAAAGATAGAAGAACAAACGTGACCGGAGGTGCGTCTCAAAGAAGAAGAAAAAGGAATTATCAATGGAAACCCGTCAAAGTGAGGAGAGGACCTCGCCAATGCCATGCGGGAAGTGAGAGGTGGAATTTGGCAGGCAATAAGAAGTGAGAAAGTGAGAAGAATAGAGTGCGAAGTTAAGAGGGGTACAAAAATCAAAATGGAACAAAAAAATGCAGAACGTCTGGTGGCGGATTAACAAATCGACATACTGCAAAGAATGTAGTAACAGAAAAGGGAACTCAGAAGTGGAAAAATATTGGGAAATGAAGGAGCTCAGTTGGGAAAGGAAGGAATTATGGGCAAGGATAAGGTGCGGAAATGTAGAGACAAAACGTAACAAGGGATACGGAGCCAATAGCTGTCGGATATGCAGGAGAGAGGAGATGAGCTTGAAACATATTCGTGGCTGCGAAGCCGCGAAGGCAGAAATCACAGCGGAGTAGTGGAAAAACTCGTACAAGTGCTGGAGAACAAAGGTGGGAGGGGGAGAACTAAGACAAAAATTAGAGGAACTAGTGAGGCATAAGCCCGCCGACGAGCTATGTGCGTACATATTCGGTATGGGAATAAGTTGTTGCCCTTTTTTTTAAATTTTCTCGTTTATTTATTACTAAATCTACGAAATGATTTTATTCAAAGTATGTCCCATCAGAAACGATAACTTTTTCCCATTTCTCGGGTAAAAGACGGAGCCCACGAAGGAAAAAATGGCTCTTTCGACTCAATTCATTCATCAAGCCGTTTTGGAATCGCTTCATGTGAAGTGATTCGCTCTCTGGAAAGGGCCGACTACATTGACCGAAACAAATGGAAATCTGTTGAAAACTGGAAATTGGTGGGGCAAAATTTCCCATTGTACTCCTTTCAAGTATTGCTGGACCGGTTTTGCAACGTGGGGCCTGGCGTGTAGCAGAATCAGCTTGTCATGTCTATCGTCCCATTATAGTCGGTTTTCTTCCAAAGCTCGATCCAATCTTATTAGCTGCAGTCGATACCGTTCGCCATTAAGGGGTGAGGTGCAGTCAGAATTTTCAAAAAATCGATTTTTTAAATACATTTTCTTGAAGTATGATGTTTCGAAAACAGGGAAATTTCAGGAAATTTTCGATTCCCTGAAAATTCCCTTCGAACCGTGTATATTGCGTTTTGGCGTCTATGGACCTGGTTTTCCCGGCTTTTACATGTTCCATCCGATGGGGCATCATCGCCGTAAATTTCAACCAATATGCGATACGTTTCCGCAGCACTTTTCTTGGGAATATAGTAATGAAGATAAGAACTTCCCGCAAATTCTGTTTTGTCGGGGTAAATGCTGACATTTTCAACACTCAAATAATAAATGTTCTCTACGTAGCAAACAAATGACAGCTACTGCGTTCGAAAGCTTACAGAAAAACCTTCGAAACACAGGTAGAGCTGTTTCATATAACACGAACCTAGGACCACTAGCGACATTTCTGTAAAAGGGCGAGAACTTATACCCATAGCCAACAAAAGAATTCGAGATTTGACAAAACAGGTAGGGCTATACAAAACTTTTACGAAAACGGAAAGACATGTATATCATTTGTTACAACAAATATAAAGGAGAAGAGAATGTGAGGGGGGGGGCATATGTGCAAACACCCTTAAAGGGTATACCTTGGAAATAAATACTACTACTACTTCCTCTCTTTTGAAACTCTGATGAAAAGGAACTCTGTCACTCACCTTGTCGAATCGAATCTCGAGAACCTCGTTCTCCCATTTCAAGTTCTCAAAGTCTTTGCTCACAACCGCTAATCGCTTTTTTGTATTCTATGAAGCAAAGTAATAGAATTGTAACGAAGAAAGGCGACAAATCCTCACGATAAATCAAAATACGTATGCTTGATTTGCTCTACTAACGCTCAGGCATTGCTTGTCTTTTTCGTAGTTCGTCAACTGGCGAGATAATTCTGTAACCTGCTCTTCGGCAGTTTTCGATTCGGAGAGCAACTTTTTATTTTCCGCAGTCAATTCGCGAACTTGTTTCTTCATGCGCTCCTCGTGATTCTTTATCACTTCCATTTGTTCCTGCGATTAAAAAAAAGTTGCACTGCAGTTCGCACGAAAAGATTAAGGAACACCGAGAAATATTTCTTTTTTTTTTCAACAGAAGCTTTCAGTATTCGTTTGGAGCCGAATTATGATTTTTTAAACGTTAATTTGATGACATTATTATATACAGGGCTATTGGTTATTGGTCACGATCCCGTGAAAGAGTTGTAGGACACGTTTTCCGCTACCAAATAACCCAATAATGCTTTATGCAAAAATGACCCATGTTCGAGATATCATTATTTGTATTTTTCTTTCAAGTGATGGGTGGGAAACTGTAAAAATTAATTTAAAAAACCTGTTGTATAAAATCAAACTTTTTTATTATTTATAGTTTAAAGACACAGTAACAAAAAATTAGTAACAATAAAATAAAAATAATTATTAGACTTGCAGAGTTTTAGACCCTAATTCAAAAATGTTTGCAGATTATTGTTATTGTATTGTTGATAATTCTTCGTTACGGTGTCCCCAAACTGCTGACAATAAAAAAGTTTGATTCCATATAACGGTTTTTTTAATTAATTTTTTTAATTTCCTACTCCTCACTTAAAAAAAAATAATAGTATGTCGAAAATGGTTCACTTCTACCCACCCATTAGTCCTGTATTACCCATCCTGCTAATACCCATTAGTCCTGTATTTATCTTACCTTCAAGCTTTTGATCAGGGATAAATTATTGAGCGTAATATTGTTGTAATAACTTTTCATCTCTGCGAATGCTTTTTCGTGATTCTTTATCAAAGTCGTAATTTGCATATTTTTACGTTCCTCGACCTCTGTTATTTCCATACGATGCTTCAGCATCAGAGATTCGTACTGACTTGCGAGCTTTTGTTCGTACTTTTGTTCCAACTCCATAGCCTCGGATTCGAATTTTTTAATCAGCTCGCTCGTCTCCTCGGCGCTTTGCTACCATTTTGTATAAACTCAAGTTATCGAGTATTCTTTATAAGTACAATTAACACGAATTATTGTAATTGGCAGACTTGTGTACGAGGTACTTTGACTCACTAATTTCAAAGCTCGGATCTCCTCGATTTGAGCGAGTTCCTTTTCCCGCTGAATCTTGCGCAGTTCTCTTTTATCCTTGACGAGCTCGTTCTCCTGTGCACTGTGCTCGTCCTGCGCCAATTTTAGTGCCACCATGTGCTCGGCTTTCGTCTCTGACAGGTTCGTCTGATGCTCGTACATCAGATATTTGACTTTTTGCTTGTGCAGCTTTTCCTCGGCTTCGTGCTTCTCCGATAATTCTTCCTTCTCGCGGTCTT
Source organism: Ophion slaviceki (assembly GCA_944452715.1). Taxonomy (NCBI): domain Eukaryota; kingdom Metazoa; phylum Arthropoda; class Insecta; order Hymenoptera; family Ichneumonidae; genus Ophion; species Ophion slaviceki. Next base: position 23,124,453 of record OX101788.1, read on the forward strand.
TGTTCCTGAGTGGGAGAAAATGGTGAGAACATTTGTCGCGACTTTTTTGAAACTAGGGTAAGGTGCCCAATTATTGGCACTTGAAGGGCCCAATTTTTGGCACTTAGGACCCGATTATTGGCACTTTGAGGGCCCAATTATTGGCAATTAAGGGCCCAATTATTGGGACTTAAGGGCCCAATCGTTGGCACTTTAAGGGCCCAATTTTTTGGCACTTCAAGGGCCCAATTATTGGCGCTTTAAGGCCCCAATTATTGATACCCTGGGAACCCAATAATTGGCGCTTTAAGGCCCCAATTATTGGTACCCTGGGAACCCAATCATTGGCGCTTTAAGGGCCCAATAATTGGCACTTTAAGGGTCCAATTATTTGCACTTACGAGCCCAATTATTGGCACTTTAAGGGCCCAATTATTGGCCCTTTGAGGACCCAGTTATTGGCACTTTGAGGGCCCTTTTATTGGCACCTTAAGGACCCAATTATTGCCACTTTAAGGACCACTGTGTAGGTAAGAGAAATGGGTTAATAATTATTGGGGTGGCTAAATAAGGTCACTACCCTATATAAACTGTCTCGAGAATATTGGCGTAGCCGGGAAGGGGCACGACTCGACGACCGCCCCCCCCCCCCCAAAATTAAGGTGACCACCCCCCAAATCGATCGAAAATAACGAAATTCAAATAATCTATTTTTTCTTTTGTTTCACCCAGCAAACATAATGAAATCATTTTATAAAACTTGAACTATTTTCTCCGTTGTAGGTTCGTAACTTGTATAAAAAGTAGTTGTTTCATTACGTAAAATAAATAGATATGCACATTTCACAATTTAATTAACTTTGGGCATAACGAATACATTAGATTTGCTGGGCGATACACAACCAGAAGAATACTGGAAGATCAACATTTACTACCAAGTGGTATAATTATTTTAAAATCTTAACAGTTGAAACGTCAGCCTTAGAAGCTAAAGCGACAGTTATGAAAAACATACTTCCATTTAAAAATTATGAAATAAATGCTGGGAATTTAAGAAAACATATTTAAAAGGCGTGCTGTTCAACTATTATAAACTTTTTCAAACAGCAATAGTACTCCCAGTGAGCTCCGCCGGCGGTGAGAGGAGATTTTCTGCCATGAGGCGAATAAAAACGTGGCTTAGAAGCACAATGCTTCAGAAAAGATTCTCTCATATGTCACTGCTGAACATAGATAATGACACGGTTAAAAAAAAATTCCAACTGAAAAAGTGTTATTTGTAGAAAAAATAGGAACCTAAGCCTCATTTAATTGAGGACCTACTGAAAGTAAGGTTTAAAGACTGTTAACTGGATTAATAAATTATGAGAAATTAGTTGATTATTTTTAAAGGTATTGCAAGAGTTTCATAATAATGTTAACATGGGCGTATGATTGAAGCTTCATCTTTTATGGGTGTTGCATAATTATCGACTATTATGTACATTTTATTTAAAAAAAAATATAATTGTGAACCAAACTACTTTTTTGTCATGCCTCACATAAAAAAATGCTGGCTACGCCAATGCTGGAGGACATTTTTTCTACGCAAAAATGAAAAACCCCTAAAGAGATTCTTTCAGGACAATGATCCTGCATTTTCGACAAGATATATTAATATTCTTGTGCAATTATTTTCTCATTATTACGTGGTATTCAATGATTAATATTAATATTTCACAACTATAAAATGGCATTTAATATTTTTATGAAATAATACAACACTTGAAAAGTATAAGCAACAAGAAAAACCTTATTGCAGCACGAGCCTCGTCCAACTCGTTCCTCGTTATCTCCCAAAAGGTACGAATCTTATCCCTCTCGAGTTGAAAAAAGTTTCGCTCCTCTCTCTCGCGTTCGAGCTCCTCGAGAATCTTGTGCGCGTACACCTCAAGCTGCTCACGATTCATTTTCGAAGTGTCGACACCGTCAACCGTGTCCATCGTTTTGCCCTTTGCTTTCTTCGGCCCCTGTTCAAAAATGCATTGTAGTTTAGCGGAACCAATCTGTTCGCGCGCGTGGCTAACGATACAACTTACCATTGTGAGTATATTTTCGTCGCGCGCGAAAATGCCTCTCTTGACTCAATTATGAAGTGGTATTTCAACTCGAATGCAAATGTCGAGGTAATTAAAATCGAATGATTTCGAAAGTTTAAAAAATCTAAGAGCTGATAACGTTACACGCTGTAAAACGTTCCGTACAAAAGTGTGATGTTTGAGGCGAGAGTTGCCAGGCAACGGTAGTTACGGCCGTCGTTGCCTCTAAACAGGGTACGAACAGAGACCCCTTCGATCGTCAGCTGCTTTAATCAAGTGTGGGGGGGGGGGGGATACCTTTAGGCGAAGAAAACAATTGCTGATTTTCATTATTATTTTTTAAGGAAAGATTTCTTCACCATCTTATAGGCTCAGGGTATGTTAAGGCCTTAGGCCACAGTAACGGGTATAAAATCATGTGCGAATTTAACAATTTTTTTCGTATGAAAAAGTGATTCACTCATAAAATTAATTACACATCTATTTAGTATAAATATCAAGCTGTTAGAAAATATATATATATTTTTTTTTCGATATACAAAATTGCCGAATAATCGAAACTTCTCGAAACAGCTTTTTTCCAATTGGCGTGACAAATAACTTCAATAATTTTCACTCGATTTACTTCAAATTTCAAAGTTATGTTCCTAATTGCATTTCGCAGAAAAGTACGTACGGAATTTCTGATTAATCGAAAACTTTTCATTTTATGAGCAGTTTATGAGCAGTTATAACGAAATGTTTCACTGAAAATTCATTTCTTAAGTTCAAATACCTACAACTTTTGAATAAAACAATATTTTTTCAATTTCGTACGTACTTCTCTAGGTATTCTAATGTAGATTGACGAGAATTTTTGTTTTTCGTTCTAGGTCAAAAATTGGGGAAGCTAAATGTCACGCCCGCGGAGCGCCTAAAAAAAAGATAATAAAAGAAAATATTCGTCATCGGCTATTTTGTGCAACGAAAAAAAATATATATATATTTTCTAACAGCTTGATATTCATACTAAATAGATGTGTAATTAATTTTATGAGTGAATTACTTTTTCATACGAAAAAAAATTGTTAAATTCGCACATGATTTTATACTCGTTACTGTGGCCTAAGACCTTTAAAAAAATCATGAAAATCAGCAATTTTTTTCCTCTCCTACCCCTTTAATTGAATCGTCAAGGAGGAAATGTATACTGACTGATCAAATTTTGAAGTGCAATTTTTAATACGTGTTGCAATATTATCTTCAGACGAATATTTATTCATATCCCTGTGAAGGGTCGAACGTCTGGATGGGTGTGGCAGGATACTTTTTTTTACTTCCGTAAAATCCGTAACATTGTTTTACTATTCGTAAGCTCCATTACCTGTCTTGGAGAGAAAAAAAATGTGAACCTATATGATTTGACACAGTTTCTTATGGACAATCGAAAATTGCAAGGCAAGTTCACTGTCAAAGAGCGCATTGAATATGCCATCAAGAGATATTAAGGGTGCTGTGAAACATAAGAAACACTCGTTCGGCGCTTGATGCAACTCAAATTGAAGCGGAAGGTCCAACATATGGTGCAGGAATCGCAGATTGAAGGCAAACTTATGATTGCAACGATAGAACTACTAGTAAAACTTTAAACGCGTTTTTTTCGAAATTATGTTTTTCAAAACGGTGTACACAATTTCTCGACATCTAATGAACGGATTGACTCGAAATTTGGTCTACTCATTCAGTGTAATAGTAGTTTAGTCTTGACCGACGTTTTTCTTCTTATCATTTTTTTTCATTAGGTATTGACAATAATGTCATTTTACTAAAAAAATCGAACATTTTTTTACTTTTCTTTGTGATTGAAATGCGATAACAAAAAGCTCAGTCTGGTCTCACCCAATATTATCTATTTTAACCCTAGGACCCTGCACATGGGTACCCCAAACCGCACATAATTAGTGAGAAATGCTAAAATCATTTTTCTTGCTTTGTTCAATCGCATTTTTCACAGCGAAAAATTCATATTAGGTTTTTCTCGCATATCCTATTCCATTCTTCAGTCTTTCAGGCGTTCGAATGAAAAAAAAAAACTCTCTGCGGCGAACAGTTCGTTAGCAGCGTTGATTTGAAGTGCTGGGGTGCGCGTAACCCCTGTGTAGGTTCTTTTTTCGTACAGATAGTGTGGGGTCCTAGGGTTAAGAAAAAAAAAACTCGTTTTTTTTTTGGTTTAGCCAAAATCAAGTACACCGTTGAGCCCCTCACGTTCAGAGGTCCCTCACGAGATTGTTTATAACTGGTTTAATTATTATTTTTAAATGCAATTTGGTATACAACTTTGTTAATTTACGTACAAATAAATGTCGAAACATTTTTTCAATCATCTTACTTATTCTTTAAAAATTGATTTTTTTTAACAACCCTGATTTTCATGCCGTCATAGTAGCGTAACCCCTTACCTGCGGTTGAATTTGCAATTTTTTATTAGGCATATTGAATTTTCACTGGATCCTCTCTAATTAACATTAAATATGGCAAGGCGATCCTGCGGGAAAGGGGGGGGGGCTGTAACTATCGATGCTCTTGAAAGAAATAACCTTCGATTCAATTTTTGAGCGTCCCGTACATTTTGTTTTATTCCTTTTTCTATTATTCACATGGAACATATACAAAAGTACATACACATTGCGTTGTCCTTATTTTCAAATCCGTCTATCTATTAATTCCTCGTGTGTGGTCATGGAAAATGAAGCATACGGTATTAGTTTCCAAAAAAAACTCACGTTTTTACATACAATTCCAATCATGAAGGTCCTGCATTTCAATAATCTGTCAATCGCATGTAACGTACTGACGAACGTATGAGTTTTTTTTGCTTATTCTAATCTGGTACAAACGAGCATCGATATACGGACCATCGAATATCTTCGTTGTTACATTGGTGCAAAGTAAAAAATGGCCGCTTCAAAATTACCAGACATTTTTCATGAATTGCAATGTGGCTAAAATTTCATCACAGTGGTGAAAAATGGCGTGCGAAAAACAACGCTCTCCGTTAGTAAATGCTAATCTTCAAAAAGTCTTTTATAAAGATATCAGATCTTCATTGCATACGTTCATCGAAATTTAGAAAATTGTTGACACGAAAATAAATAATATGCCGTCCGAGCTAACGTCACTGTTGCAGTGTAGATGATTCGATGAGGGTTACATCTTTACGAATTATCGATACCAAGTATTTATGTACGAAATTGTCATATCTGGCGGTACAATCCGTTGCTTCGTCATTGTCACTTCGTGCACGAAAATGTCAAGGCAGTAGCCTGGTCTAGTAATTTGACAAAATCGATTTTTTTCATTTTATTATTCCTTAGACCTTTCTTAATACGCTCGTGAAAACCGTTTATTGATATTTCAAAAATTAGCAGAGTAATAGAAATCATAAGCAAGCCGCGCGCAAACCTCAACTAACGGTATCAAAACTTTGAACGCGTTTATCTCAGAAGTATGTTTTTCAAATCGGCGCCCACGATATCTCGATAACTAATTGACCGATCGAGCTCAAATTTTGCACATACCTTCGGTAGCCTCTTTCTGAGGACTGGTAGCAGAATTGAGTCGAACAATAATTTTGCCCACATTTTATAACTCGTCGAATACCCGAAAATGTATGAAATATCGTTAATCAAAGTTTAACAGGCCGCCATTTTGTAGCAACATTTTTTAAGTACTAATTCTGCTACCAGTGCTCAGAATACTCATACAGATTGAGAATATATTTTTTTTTTCAGCTGCATACATCACCCAGAGTGGGCGCCGATTGAGGCGGTTTTCGACGGACCATGTTGTAAAAAAATTCAAAACTACATGAAAATATTTAAAATAATTTTTTTTTAAATGTAGATACATTCGCAAAGGAACAATAAATACATACGTAACATTTCATCGAGACAACTTCAACGGTTTAAAATTCATTCCAAACCAAAAATGACGTCAAAAATCTCGCTCTAGACCAGACTACTGCCTTAAAAAATACACTGCGAACTCTTTTATCGGAACCTCCACAGATGCAACAGCCCCCCACTATGTGCTGAATACAGATAGGTGTAGCGCATGGCGGGGGAAGCGCCAGGCCCTATCATGAGGCTCGAAGCATTCTAGACAATAAGAGAAAGCTGTGAGGGGTACTGCAATCAGCTACCCCGGCTGCGCAGAGTCGACTGCAGTGGATGGTGCGCAACGTCCATTTTTGCAAGTGTGATGCGGAGCTGATCCCGCCACTGTGCCGATAATAGAGGTCGCAGTGTAATTCTGAAGGTGTTTTCGGACAATGACAACTTAATCGCGAGTTATATGTTACCTTCATAGAAAACTCTTTTTCGAGAGAATATTAGTTGCTCTTCACTTGAGCTTTATCGCAGTTTTCATTGAATCTAATACCTAGCCGGTGACTTGATGCTTCGATTTTCCCAAGAGCAAACGCAAGAAGCAACGAGTCCAAGAGAAATCCAATCTAATTTCTCATATTCTATCTTCAAAGCTACATTCTGAAAAATAATTGACACGAGCAGAGGACCTACGCGAAAAAAATAATCGATTCAACTTTTGCCGAATTGTCGGTGATTGTATTAACTCGAACAACGCAACTCGAAGCTCAAAGTTATCGAAAGAATTTCATAAACGATCTTTCCCCCTTTGTGAATATAAATAATTATTTTTCACCTATAAACCACAATAACATACACCCATATATCACCGTATTACGATAATCGACCGTAACGATAATAAAAATAATGCTCGTAACGACATATCTTTACGTCACAAGAGAAATATATTACAAAACGATGTGTGCTTTTTTTTCTCGCGATTTGAAAATGAATTTCGCAAATCGTTCGATACAAAAGTATTCAAACATAAAAATGATATTCAATACTTCACGTGCGCGTATACGATGACAAATAATTCCGTAAACGTATTTGGCGTGTACGTAATATTTATAAGAAGCGCGACAATACAATATGTCCTTTTCGGCATTGGCACAAAAATTGTCAACGCGCATATATTTTTGCGTAAACGTGTTTGCGTCGAGTCATGGTCTACGTGCAAATTCTCCGCTTTGGACGCGAGCCGCACATTCGTACGTCCACCTCGTCACGGTCTTTTCACTTAATTTTATGTTCTTTGTGTTCATGCAAGCTTTGTGCCCTTTTTTTTCGAGAGATACGTGCGGCTTTCGTGTGAGTTTCGAGGACGCTCGTTCTTTCGTTTCTCATCCATTATTCGATGCACATCTCTCTATCGTCTTCGTCTCGTTGCAATATCGAGAATTATTCTAAATTTGCCGCTGCGCTCGCACTATCGCAGCCCTAAGCGACGATACGTCGAAAAGTGGATAGAGAAAAGTTTGTTTCACGCGTTTGGCACACGGAGACCCCTCTTTAAAAAAAAACGAATTACAATAGTTTTAACGAAAATAAATAGTAAATAATCCGACTCACGCGCGCGTAGCGAGAGACCCCTTCTACTACGTATACATAATGTTAAATGTAATATAATAATAGTCAACTTAAGTGGAATGCTAGTGGTAAAAAATTATCTACCTATCCACGCCTCTTAGCTTGCTTCCCCGTTGTACTGCAGTAGGCAGCCCACTGCTCCGAAGTAACCCTGCAGAAAAAACGATAAACATTTTTGTAACGAATGTCGATTGAAGAGAATGTTGGAAATTTGGTGGAACGTTGGCCAAAAAAAATACTTATGCGACTAGCTTGATTCTTAATGTTTCTCACCCGGAACATCCCTCAAGTGACACCCTTCGATTTTGTTGAAATTTGGATATGTTATAAAGCACCGAAAAGTAAGCGATAAGTATTTTTTTTATCGGCGGAAAAACGGTTTTAAGGAGTGAAACCACCCCTCGAAAAAAGGCATCTCTAGGGGTAATATAGCAGTTTCATATACAAGGAGTCCACCGATTTTAATGAAACAAAAACGAAAATTTTTCTAATCCGAAGCGATGAAAAATCCACTATAGTGACATTGCAAAAAAAATTAAGGGGTGAACTACCCCTATATTAAGGGGTGGTTTCACCCCTTAAACCCGTTTTTCCGCCGATTAAAAAAATACGTATCGCTTACTTTTCGGTGCTTTATACCATATCCAAATTTCAACAAAATCGAAGGGTGTCACCTGAGGGATGAGCCTTGTCAGTGTAAATACTAACGCAAATGTATGTAAAGTTTAATCATGGTTGTTACGCATTATTGACTCAGAAATTCCCTGACTTTTCCAGCTTTTCCACACAGGTTTTGCAAATGTTCCAGGGAGATTGGGGTCAATCACAAAAACAGTTTTTTCAAGATAAAATATATGAAAATGTTAAATATTGAAATACAATTTAAAAAAACGGAAATTCGAAAAATAATTTCAATACTGTAAAGTTTAAAAAAATACATTGAAAGCAAATACTGAACCTGTTCTTGATTAAAAACAGACATTTTTATGTCGGTGGCAATAAATAAAAAATAAATATAAGCACTTATACAAGATGGGGGAGGGAAGATGGCCGAATAAATGTCTGAAAGAGGAGGCGAAAGGCGTACTAAATGGAAACCCAACAAGCTGGAGAGAGGAAGTCAAAGAAGCAATTAGGAGAAGGAAGAAGGAAGTAGGAGAGGGAGGCATATGGAGACAATGTAAAGGAAATTGAGAGAATAATAGAAAGGGGGAAGAAAAGAAAAGTTGATCAAGAAACCCAGCAAGACTGGAGTAAAAATGAAAAATCAACGTATTGTACACAATACAAATGCAGGAAGTACACGATAGAAATACAAAATTACTGGGAAGATGCAAATATAACGGGAGGAACAAAATAAACTTGGGCGAGACTTAGATGTGGGAATGTGGAAAAGGAAGGCAATAAGGGGTATAGTGATAATAAATGTAGGGTTTGTGGAAAATAAGTGGAGAACTTGTCCATACATGTACGTGCGAGAAAATCAAGGAATAAATTTAAAAAGAAATCGTAGAAGATCTAGAATAGTGAATAGAGGAGGAAGAAAGAGAGCAAATCGGTGGAAAAATACAAAGGGCGCTAAAAAGGAGCCTGTAACAGAACTATGTATGTACATAAAGCAATTCGAGAAACTAATTGGAAAAGTAACAAACGAAAGAAGGAATGCGAGTGGAAACGATATGCCAAACGTAAGTACAGTCCGACCTCCGAATAAGAAACCAAAAGCCCCCAAGGGGAAGAGTTTTTCTTATATATCGCATTCCCCACCAGGCGCGCGCTCTGTGCTCACTACCTCCGTCTGTCTTTCGCACTCTCTTCCGCATGCGATCCTCTCAACAAGAAACTCGCTCGAACGAGTTGCAACTTAGTATTCACATCGCCCATGCAAAAACGTTTTCGACTGCGCGTGGACATTTATTTAGCGAATTTTTGTTTTACGTTAATATACATACTATTGAATATTATTGTGTACTACTGTATCTGAATTACTATTAACTGTTATAAAATTCCCGAAACTGTAAAGAAGCGTAAGAGATCGACTGTAGTATACAAGTCGAAAAAAATATTACAGAATCTGCGCCACAAGGTGATAATTTAAACAAAGAGCTTTATGTCCATATTGTTTTATCCCATTTAAATAAAAGATGAAGAAGTCAATATTTCGAGGATTCATCTTCAATGACAGAGTTCGACTCTCTCGAAAATATTCCACCGTCAATTGAGTGCGTTGCGGATCAAAATAATACAAAACAAGACGAAAACGCTTTTCTTTACGTCTCGGAAACTTTTGCTGTTTTATATGAAAATCTTTAAACGCCCTTATCTTTGTTTTTATTTTATATGAAATCTTGTCAACACATATATGTATCTTTTTAATGAATACAAAAAATTTCTAATAAACTTGTAGATTTTTTGTTACATTCACACACGCACACACACATACTCACGCACGCATGCACACATCAATTTACACTACAACGTTCACTCTATTTTGCCCGAATAATCTCTCCGAGGCTGGTTTATTAACCAGAGGTTCTGCGCACAAAATTCTCGAGCTCGGAGTTCGAGTCGGAGTGGGGGAAGCGCTCGAGTGAGAATCTGGGGAGTTTCTTATTGCCGGGTTTCTTATTCGGAGGTCGGACTGTAGAATATATAAGTAGACTTAAGGAGAAACTTGTAAGGGAAAAGGAACATGTAGGGGGGATTTCGTCTGTGTAAACACCCTGAAAGGGTATACCTGAAATAAGGACTACTATACTGAAAACATTTCTGTACAAGAATAATTGTGTGGTTGTGTACCGACAAATCGAATGCAATGTGTAGAACTTCAGAGTAAAATAGTTTTTCAAATTTTAAAGGTTTCGCACTGACATTACTTTTTATCTATATTGTTACGGTCCCACATAACTCCTATTCCCAAACCCATTCTCATGCCAACATCCGACACTTCGTATCGCTATCAACCGTTTCCCACAGCTAAACCTCAACGCTCGTCTAAACCTAATTTCCTTTCCTCGAAACCTTCGACTGCAACTTCTTCGTCTTTTCGTTCCTTTGTACTTGGTCTCACGCGCTTCGATACGCTCTCTCGTATCATCCTCGCCACCTTCCTAGGCCTATCCACTTCAATCATACTTCTTCCCTCTGCACCCAGAGACGTCAGTTCATCTTCGAGTGCCCAACCGTCACAACGTGCACTCCCTCGACAGTTGGTACACGCCAATAAATGTATTAACTCGAATCGTTCTCGACTCGTTCAGTAACACCTCGCGCATCCCTTAAAGGGAGATATACACCTAGATGGTCGAGGTCGAGGATTTAGAAGCTATGAACATTCCGTCGACCGTAGAAGACCTACACTATGGGACTGGTATCGATGTTTCCATGTAAGTTGACAAATTTCATGATTTATTCATTCCCAAATTTTCAAACGCGTTTTTCTCAAAACCACGTTTTTCAAATCGGTACCCAAAATTTCTCGAAAACCAATGAACCGATTGCCTTGAGGTTTTTTTGTGGTTATTCTATACACCATTATCTAGTACTTGTCATAGGATTTTTTATTCCGTTACTTAGTTTTTGTTTTATAGGCAAAATAATAACTAATTTTTCGCCCAAAAATCACTATTTATGTTCAAACGTCCGCCATTTTGTCATAAATAGATATTTTCAAAATCGGCTATGACAAGTACTAGATTATAGTATCTAATTTAATAATCTTTTTTGTTTTTTTTTTTCAGATGATTTTTGAAGAAACGCCAGTGGGTACCGTATACGCAGAATTTTTTACGACGCTCCAAGGATCATACAATATCCTTGTATATTTTTGATATTTTTGAATAAAGAAAATTAAACATATTTTTGAATGTATATACTTTTAGATAATTAAAACCCCAATCCGAAATTTCAAATAGTTTTCCTTGAAAAAATTCACAAAAATGACCTTTTTCCCGCTCCTAGGTGTATATCTCCCCTTAATCACCCACCCAACCGTCACAATATAATGAAGAATAATATAAATATTAAAAATATACAAAGATAGTTATTTTTATGCCTTTCAGTTTTTTTTTCGAGTCGGTTTCATTTTTCGTAATTCTTGCAAAAAGTAAATTCTGGAGAAATTCCAGAGAATTTTCAAATTTCCCTGATTATTCCAGGTGGAAGTAAATACCCTGAGTTATCCCTGTTTTCCATGTGCGTAACAGCCATGTCAATGATAAACTATAAATAATCAGTCACCGACAGTGGCGGACGCGCGATCCCCCATGTCAAGCATTGTTGGTCTGGGCCAATACTCGGATGGGTGACCGCTTGGCCGCGCACTGGCTTTCGCGCCTGCCACCGAGCGGGAAGCAGTTTTACCGAGCTTCCGATCCGACCACAACTGAAACTCGGTAAAAATATGGCCACCTGTAGCGATACAGGTTTCCCACAGTTTCCCTGTGCCCTCGTGCAACTGACATGCAGTAGTGCATTAGGGAACGAATAGGGGTGTAAAACACTCTACGGGAATCTCTGAGGAACTGGAAATAGTGACGTCACATGGGGTAAAAGTGACAGGAATGGGATCTTAAAAACCCACAAGAAGAACATAGACTTATAATAGTAAAATCTTCCATAAAATGCTCATTTCTCATTATTTTTACCTCGTGTTGTAAAAACAAAGCTTTCATAGTGCCCTTGGACCAATAATCCATTGCGTAAGCGAGTAATTTCATCGATATCTGATTGACCCTCAAGAAATTACCGACGAAAACGACCTGTGAATTGCAACGGGATGTTAGCGATCGTTCGAGAGTACCAACGAGTGAAAAAAAAATTGTTCATCTCACCCTCTCGATGTTCTCGTTGACAGCGCACATTCGAGCGATCGAGCCAATGTTGTTCGTGATGGTGACGAGAGTGGCGCGAGCCAGATCCTCTTTGCTCACCGTGTTACGACGATTTTTCGAATTCATCTGACCGAAGCTGAACACATTGAGAAAACTTAACATACAGTCGACAATTAGAAGATCGAGAGTTCAAAGAGGCCATCTACAAGACGTGGATGCAGAAAATTAATAAGGATGATGCGAGCAAAGTGATCTGATGGCTTTTAGCATGGGGACACGTTTTGTTGGATGGTAAGACTTTGTGGAAGGTGCGAGTCTATGGAAAAAGGTGGAAATTGCCAAAGCGAAAACTTAGTCTAGATGAAAGGAGGAAGGGGGAGAGAGATAGAGAGAGATAGAGAGCGAGAAATAACGTGATGTTTGGTGCAATAGGAAACTTTCGTGCTTTACCTGCTTGCTACAAGATCTCCGGGGAGTCCGAAGGGCCCGTAATCACCACCGTAAATGTCTTTGACGAGCTTGTCCACTCGGGTATTATCGCCGCTCGTTGCCAACTCGATAGCCTCTTCGAAACTGTTGCAGCCGGTGAGTAAACAGCAAAGACCGAGGAAAGTTCCGCCACCCAAACTGCAAGGGCCGCACACGATTAAGTTTCGTACGATGGGTCCTTCTTTTGCTCCTTTAACCCTGCGCAGTCGCACTCGGACGATTTCGTCCCAAGCGAAATTTCGCTTTGAAATTCCGGGCAATTATTAGCAATTCATAGAAACAAATATAACTTTTGTACTTAAATAATCATGGATTCACATTCTATAAGGATTCAAGAGTATTACTGAATTTTTCGAGACTTTTTAAAGCGTTTTAACACGCTGGGAAATTGACGTGGACGTAATCGTCCCAGCGCGACCGCGGAAGCGGCGAAATTACAGTGCGATCGGGCAGGATTGAGGGACACATCTATCTAGACCCGAAAAAATGGGCAAATTCTCATTTTTTTTTCTGGTAAACGGTTAGTGAAAACGGATCACATTTTTTTTTCTAACACAGAGGCACATATTGAGAACCTTGAACAAAAAATCACCGAATAATACAGAGAAACAACAAAAAAATGGCCGCCGCGGTAACACTGATTTCAAAGTCATGGACATGATACAGTTGCATGTAAAAGTGTCCGGCCAAAGATAATTTTATGATGGAGTAACGTTTAAAGGATGCAAAATGGAAACGCAAACATATCATCGTAGAGTTCTTTTATTATGGAATCGAAACGTGTTATTGAAAAATTATATATAACTATTCATAATTATTTATAACCAAAATAATAATTTTCGCTATCCGACCAAGTCCGAATTACGCACTGTATACAAAGAAAAAATATAGTAACTCGAGAAACAAAATTGAAAACGGTAATAAATGTAAGATTTTCATCAAGCCATGCCCTTCAAAGCTATCACGGCAGTACATCGGTGAGGCATCGATTCAACAAGTTTGATGATTCTATCTTGAGAGAGATTTTTCCACTCTTTCTGAACTTTTTCCCACACAGCAGCTTTTTTGGCACAATGTTCAGTTCCTACTCTTAGTTTTAACTCTTGCCATACATGTTCCATGGGATTCAAGTCCGGAGATTGACTCGGCCACTCTAAAACTCGAATATTTTTCTTGCTAAAAACCTGCTGAAGGAGCTGTGACCGATGTTTTGGATCATTATCTTGCTGAAAAACGCATCCTCGTGGCATATTCTGACAAGCATAAGGCAGCATTTCTTTTAATATAATATCTCTATACATAGCAGAGTTCATAGTGCCTTCAATTTTAAAGATTGGTCCGACGCCTTTCCAAGAGAATGCACCCCATAGCATAATGCTACCTCCACCGTCTTTCACAGTTGGTGTTTGATATCGCTAATCATTTCTAGTTCCTTTTGGTCGTCGAACGTACCTTCTCCCATCATTTCCAAACAAATTAATTTTGATTCGTCTGAGAACAGCACTTTTTCCAATCTTCAACAGTCCAGCTCTGGTATTTTTTCGCGAATTCTAATCTGGCCTTATTTCTTTTTACTGATGAGCGGTTTTTTACCTCCAACACGTCCAAAAAGTCCCACTTCTGTCAGTCTACGTGAAACAGTACTTTCGCTAATGTCAGCCAAATTTTCTTCGCGTAATTCACTTGCGATGATTGCAGCATTCTTTTTTACGTCTGCGACAGCCTTTCTTTTGATCACTTTATCGACACGATTAGTTGTTTTCCTAGGTCTCCCAGGACAATATTTATTTTCTAGAGTACCTGTAGTCTCGAATTTATTTATTATATCATTAACAGTCGATTTTCCAATCGCCAAAATTTTAGGTATTTCACGTGAAACTTTTCCTTCGTTGTGCAACTTGATAACCACTTTACGTATATCTAAACACGTGCGTTTCGACATCTTGACTGAGTGTTACTGATCGTACGATGCAAAAGGAACAGAGCTCTCAATTTTTACATGATTTCGCAACTGATAACGTAAACAAAGCGAAGCGAATTATATCTTCTTGGAATTTGGCCGGACATTTATGAAGCAGCAAAACGTGTTATTTTTCTTACAAATAATTGTTAATCGTTATGAACAATTTTTGAATTCCATACTTTGATTGCATAATAAAAGAATTTTACGATGATATATTTGTATTTCCATTTTGCATCCTTTAAACGTTACTTAATCATAAAATTATCTTTGGCCGGACACTTTTGCATGCATATCTCGAGAACCACTTGATGGATGGTTTCCAAATTTACAGGCGATACATACGATGAGGTACATTTAAAGGTCGTTGACGCTCTCACTTTTTTTAAGGGATCAGTGTAAAAATTTCTTACACTGACATCTAGGAGTTATTTAGTGTATAAATTATTAGATAGAAAGGTGGGCAGCGTGTCATGTCCATAAAGCACCGTACAAATGAGCCGACTTTGGGGTCGGAAATTTTCGTTAAACGTTTGGTAACTTGGCTTCAAATTTTGCCAGCATACTGGGATGTGTTTTTACTTGATTATAGACGAAAGTCAGTTAATTGTTAAATATTGGGATTCGCGGAAGGAATTACCTTAAGCTGGAGTGTCCACCGCAAAACGGCGCAATAAAAAAATCATCATCTGCCGGCGGCCATGTGTTTGCTGTTTTTCTGTATTTTTATTTTATTTTATTTTAAAGGGTCTTAATATTCACCTTTGGGTTTAAAAAAATCTTTTTGACCAAGCGTTTCCCAGAAACAATCGGAATTTGGCTTTTTTCGGGCCTCCAGGTAGATGTAGCCCCTTAAGTGTCAACTTCCATCATAACTTTGTACGAAATAGCCCTAAACTAACGGGAGGCGAATAGCGCTATAGATAATATT
The DNA here is from genome assembly GCA_944452715.1 of Ophion slaviceki. Taxonomy (NCBI): domain Eukaryota; kingdom Metazoa; phylum Arthropoda; class Insecta; order Hymenoptera; family Ichneumonidae; genus Ophion; species Ophion slaviceki. The sequence goes on from OX101788.1 coordinate 23,140,217, forward strand.
CTAGGACTGCTGAGGTTATACCAATAAATTTACTCTTATCCTACTGATGATTTACTTCAAAAGCTTCACCCTCCAAAAGTCGTAGCAAAGTACTAGAACCAAAGTGTTAGACAAAAGTAAGTGAAAGTTTATCGCGAAGTACGGTGGACAAATTCATAATACGTCGAATGAGAGAAGTGGATGATTGGTCGATTGCGTACCTGGTGCCGGATATCCTCTTGAAATTGTCGGGACCGTAAACAGCCAGGATACTCACTCCCGAACCTATATTGACGAGCTGAACAATTATAGGACCATTAATGATCGATTAGCAAAGAGCACGATCGATGGCGATTGACCGGAAAGTATATGAACTTACCAAGAAAGGATAGGGCTCAGAAAAGTCATAGGGCACCTGGCAACATTTAGTCTCGTCGGTCGGATGAGACCAGTAATAACACTCGTGTGGATTCGTCGTTTCTATATATAACATTCCGCGTATCAAACTGTGCAGTTCGTCGAACTTGGCGAGGCTCATATTTACTTCCTTAAAAAAACAAGTAGTTTGGTTTGATTATGTGAAAAACTGGATCAGAGTCGTTCGATCGGCCAATCGACCGCACTTGGAACAATCAATGTAAATACTTCCATGCAATCAACAGAAATTAATAATAAAATTCCGTAATAATATAAGACGAGCATAAACTACTCGATACACCGGAATTCCAAAGTATCACACTGAATCATCATTCCAAAGTATGCGTGAGGCGCTCAGAAAAAAAAGAAATCGAATTCACGTGGACCCTCGTGTATACCTTCTTGAAATTGTCCTCAAACTTGAATGCACCTCCACCCGTTGCGCAAACGGTCGTAACCAAATTGGCCATGCCCTTCGACTTGGCAAGGGCCAAAAAGTTGCCCATTTCGCTGGTAGGAAATCTGATGAAGTGTAGGGTGCCTCTCCTACCTCGTATCGAGACATTGTCCATCTAAGGATATGGAAATGATTTTTTGAAGGGGTTAGTCTACTGTGAAAGTTTCAAAAAATCGTTCGTCCCTTGAGGCAATCCGAATTGAAGAGGAAGGTCCAACATATGGGGCAGAAATCGCAGATTGAAGGTAAACTTATGATTACACCGATAGAACTGCTAGTAAAACTTTAAATGCGTTTTTCTCGAAACCATGCTTTCTCTAAACGGTGTACACGATTTCTCGATATCTAATGAACAAATTGACTTGAAATTTGGTATGCTTATTCAGGGTAACAGTAGTTTAGTATTGACAAATTTTTCTTCTTAACATTCCGTTTTCATTAGTTGTTAACAATAATGTCATTTTTCCTCAAGAAATCGAGAGAAAAATATCAAACATTTTTTTGATCATTGAAACACGATACCGAAAGAAATTTTTGTCAAGTCTTAGCCAATATTATCTATTTTGAGAAAAGACTGGTTTTTTTTTTATTTCGGATTAATCGGATAGCCAAAATCAAGTACACCGTTGAGCCCCTCGCGTTCAAAGGACCTTCACGAGATTGATGATAACTTCTTCAATTATTAATATTTTTTAATGAAATTTGGTACACAACTTTGTTAATATACATAGAAATAAATGTCTAAATGACTTTTCAATCATCTTACTTATTGCTTCAAAATTAATGTTTTTAAATAACACTGATTTTCGGTCGTCCCAGCAGCCTAACCCTTAAAACGCGTAAGTTTCCAATATCGAACATGTAATCGTAATTCTACCGGTTTACTTTTTTGTCCTGCCGCGTTACGAGAATTCCATCGTGAGTGATTATTCAGTTATACTTTTAAGGGATCATTACAGTAAAATTAAAAAAAAAAGATTTTTGTTTGCATTATCCGATAGTAGTTATAAACATAGATAGTTATAAACATGCTGCTTAATTTTTGGGGCAACATTCCAATTATTCCGGTTGCTGTTGATCCCTTAAGGGGTATGCATAAACTTGGAATTTCACAAAATCGATTTTTCGTTTATTTTATTTTCTTATTGCGTAGAGTCTTAACTTTGATTTGGTTTATTTTGTAAAAATTCCAAAAATTGATCGAGTTATGACGATTTTAGTGGAGCAGGTCAGAACGTCCCGTCGCGTTACGGCTCTAGCGCTGCGCGGTGCATTGTATGGTTTCTAAAAGCATTGACTTTGTCCAATCAGGTTGTTTGATTGTTATACGGTGCAGGAATCACAGATTGAAGGTACGAAAAATAATTGTCATTTTATCTCAAGCGAGTAGTCCATACACTAAGGCACTTGCTTACAATTAAATTTTTTAAATCACGATTGGGAGGACGAGTGGATTTCATAGATATACATTTTAAATAAAAAATGTTTAATTGGTTTACTAGCTCCGTTAGTAATGGAGATATGAGCGACGAAAACTAATCGCATCACCTCTCACATATCGTTTCGTCCCTTTCACTCATCGTTCCGTCGCTCTCATAAAAATATTCCTTTTTTATATCTCCATTACTAATGGAGCTAGCAAAAAAAATTAGACATTTTTTATTGTCAATTAAAAAGAAAACATCTTTTATTTCAAACTTTTTTCTACAAAATGCACTTTTTCGTCACAATCGTCAAATTACATTGTTAATAACGAAAAAAAAGATTCTAGAACAAAATAAATGTCCTATTCGTATTGTCCATACCCGAAACGATAAAGAACCACCGAAGATATTGAGCAGACCCAAACGTTGATACGAAATGTGTATACGAAAAAAGTGGATTTAGTACGTTTTCTTCTCTTGCGTTTATCTCGAAAGTATGCTTTGTAATTTGCCGTATGATGATTTTTTCATATGTTCCTCCATTTTTTAATAACAAACATTTAAAGTCGTTATTTTTTGTCAAATTTCGTCATTTTTTTTCAAAACCGCAATTTATGCGAATTGTAAAATTTCGAAAGAGTGTCCGGTGGGTTTGTAGTATCATTGTACTAAAATAATGTTTTTCCATTTTTTACTTCAGATGAATCTAGTTACCGGAATCATGTACGCGACCGAGCCGTGAAGAGACTGCAGTCCTGAGATTAAATGACAATGATTACGTTGTATATATATATTTTGCAACGAAAAAAAACGGTGACATGTCAAGACTATGTACTATCTGTGTGCGAAAGATCGACCTTGTCACCCCAACACCAAAGATGAAAAAAAAAAATTGAAAATCGATCTGTTTTTTTAACTTCAAGGTTATGCATACCCCTTAAATGTCGGATATACCCAAATATATGTAGTTGTTATTCATTGCTAAGCAAATTGATGAGGTAACTTTGTTATTGTTCGAACTAGTAACGACTATTTCCGGGTTGCTCAGTACGTCCGTGTACAAAGTAACAATTGCGATCGGCGGTCAAGTTCCAGGAAGCTACCGAACTCTGCGTCACGGATGTGAAATCGTTGGGTCATAGGTGACATTTAGAAATTCTCCGTGACCTTTGCGAGGTCTTCGCACCTGGGTTATTCACCTCTCACAACAACGATAGAACTGTAAAAGTGATCCCATTTACTTGCAAATGCGTGTCCCGATGTCCCGTTTTACCATACGCCGAGTTCTTGGTCAAGTAACGGCGTATGTTCTTGAGAGTCTCGACCTCCGTATCCGCTTCGATTCTCGTTATGTCCTTTGGCTCGAAGTAGACTAATTTCGAGAGTGTACCACCGATATCCATACCGAACCAAGGCATCGCTGAAAGTCGATTCAACGGGGAAACGAGAGTGAAAACAACAAAGACGCGTGAACGCCCAATCGTTGACGATTCATTGTTCGCGCTTGTAGGAAATTTAGATTAATCGATTGGGTGTGAATTTGCATCGAATTGGCATCAGCTCAAATTGCGAACTACGCATTTCGCATGGAGGAAAAGAAAACGCGAAACTGCGGAACTGGCTGATCGAGACAAAGTAAACGGTGTGGAAAAATTGTTAAGGATATGTACGTACGCACACGAATGAAAAGTTAAGATATAAAGGATGACTATAAAGAACGCTGGGAAAATCACGAATTTTTAGGTATATACAAATGAAAAATTACTGTATATATATTTAATTATTGATTTGTTGATGTACAGAACTAGACCTGGGCATAGCGGACAGCCCAGCCAAAGCGAATACCCCCACGGGAAAACGCTGCGCGTAGTGGGGGGTATTTACTATGCCTGGGCTGTCCGCTATGCCCGGGTCTCCTCTACATTAAGGGATAAGATGCAGTCAGAATTTTCAAAAAATCGATATTTTTAATACATTTTCTAGAAGTATGATGTTTCGAAAATATTCCCTGAAAATTTCAAGTCAATCCGATGAATAGTTTCCGGGATATCCCACAATTAGTGAAGGGGCGTCGGGTCCCCATGGCAGGTAGCAGATTCTCAACGTATAGACGTGGCTGACAAACGCGCAAACACTAATACCCGGGAAGGCAGAATGCTTCGAAGACAACAACAAATTGATATTTTGGAAGCTTCCACATCGGCAAAAGCCCTATTGTATGGGCCAGGAATTGATGATTCGATGTAAGTAATTTTTTAATTAGTATTTCTATACATAAAACAAGTGTAAAATTGGAAAACTCTTTCAGAAATTTTCATAAATGTATTACTCAAAAACTATGAACTTTAGCAAAATTTTATAAAGAATATTTTCGTTTTAAAATTGCCCAAAATATTTTTAAAAAATAACTCAACCCAAAAGATCTTAATTTTTTGGAAAATTGTTTTAACAATTGGCTATAATCAATTGAATGCTCGACTTTTCGGCAAAAAATTGTGATATTCGGATTTAGCGGATCAAAATACATAAAAAAGTTTAGCTTCATCCATCGAGCTCAAAATTTTACAAACATATTTTTCAAGTCGGTGACCACTATAATTCAAAAACCACTCGATGGATTTTGATGAAATTTTGTGTGCTTATTGATAGCATTAAAAACTAGTCCTTAATCGAAGGATTTTCATTTTTGTTGAAAATTTCTATTTTTTTAAACAATAAACGAGCGATTTTTTGGTCGAAAATCGAAAGTTATCTGTCGGAAGCCGCCATTTTGTTAATTTTTGAAAAAAAGAACTTCGATTAAGGACTAGATTTATTATTAAACTAATGATTTTTTTTTGGTTTTTTATTTCAGATGATCCAGTCAAATTTTATGATGATCACCGCAAAGCACTACATGTCGAAGGGGGTCCGACAAAGATGGCGATATTGTTATAAATAATCAATATTTTTCTTTGAAAATTTGTACAAGTCAAATTGAAATATAACATAAAAAGTCTGTGTAACCACTTTTGTAAAACAAACTTAATTACTAAAAAAAAAATTATTGAAAATGCTCGTTTTTTCACACCTTTGACTGCATCTTACCCCTTAAGGAGCTAGATCTACCTAGAGGTCCGAAAATAATGGCAGAATTCTGAATCTTTTGTCTGGGAAACGGTTGGAGAAAAAGAAACGCCTATTGTAAACACAAAGGTACATATATTGAGAGCCTTTAAAAAAATCACCAATAAATACAGAAAAACAACAAAAACATGACCACCGGCCGATGATACTGTTTTCCAGGTCGGTGGACATGATATCTCGAGAACCACTGGATGGATTGTTTCCAAATTTAGAGAAGATACGATGAGAAACATGTAATGGTCGTTGATGATCTCACTTTTTTTAAATCGTTCTTCATTTTTAATAGTTAAGTAAAAATGACGACTTTTTTCATAGATTTTGTTGGCTCGAGATTGAATTCGTAGCCACTTTATTTTTTTTTTTAATATTTTCAAAATCGACGATCGTCAACAACTCGTATTCATTGTTAACTTGAATAACCCATTTGGTTTTTAGATTTCAGATGGACCATTTAAGCTGGAGAATGTCCACCGCCAAACTTCGCGAAAAAATGTGACCTGCCGGCGGCGATGTTTTTGTTGTTTTTCTGTGTTTTTTGGTGATTTTTTTAAAGGCTCTCAATATATGTTTGCGTTTGACCCTTCGACTGCACACTTCCGCCACGAACCTCTGACTGCATGTGGGGTCGATCAAACCTCAGAAGTTTTTCAAATTGTTTGATTTCGGTAAATATACATTTTTTTGTAGAGCGGTTTTTTGTAGTCAATTATCCTTATTTTATGGCCCAAAAATTATTTTTTAACAAAAACAAACATTAAGTGCCCTAACATTTGTTCAAAGTGGGAGATGCGTTAAAAAATAGGTACTTGAACGAAAAAGATCATGATGTCAAAACGACCCAATATGCAGTCGAAAGGTTAAAAAAATGCGTTTCTTTTTCACCAACCGTTTCCCAGAAAGAAAAATTCGGAGTTTGGCCATTTTTTTCGAGCCTCTAGGTAGATGTAGCCACTCAATAAAAATGTCGTTCTAGAAGAGTTTGTAAAATTTTCCAAAGATATTTGACGATTCCAACATTTTTAATGGGATTCTCAAACTTGCTAAACGATATTTAATTTTGTCATTCTAAAAATGCGATATTGAGGAGATTCGAGCGTTTCTCCGAAGATTGTCGAAGGGTACTGATTTTTTCTAGACATAGATAACGTCCAATGAAAGTTTAACTTCGAAGCTTAATAAGTTCCACTGCATCGTGTTCGAGAGAAAAAAAATGAATAAATGTAAGCATATTAGCACAGTACTCAAAATTAAAAAAAATATTTTTCTAGAATTTTCGCCGCGCTAATAAACTACAATTTTTCGAAAATAAAAGAAAAGAAACACCTCCGTCGCTCCATTAAAAAAACGAACAACGTTCATTTCTTCGTTTGGCGGGCCGGTGACACGTGTCTTTAGTCTGTCTAGAATACAATTTTGTTTTCTCGATAACGAAGTAGTGGAACTGACGGAAACTTTGTAGTCAATGGCTTAGGCTACTGTGAAAATTGCAAAACTCTCGTTCGTCGCTTGAGGCAACTCAAATTGTAGAGGACGATTCAACATATAGTGCAGGAATCGCAGATTGAAGGTAAATTTATGATTTCAGCGAACGAACTACTAGTAAGACCTTAAAACGCGTTTTTATCAAAACTGTGTTTTTCAAAACGGTGTACACGATTTCTCCACATTTAATAAATGGATTGACTTGAAATTTTTGTACACTCATTCAGTATAATAGTAGTTTAGTTTTTACGACGTTTTTCTTCTTAACATTTTTTTTCACTGATTAACAATAATCATGTCATTTTTCTCGAAGAATACGGGGAAAAATTGAAAAATGTTTCTTTGATAATTGAAACACGATAACAAAAAAATTCGTTCAAGTCTTAGCTAAAATTATCTATTTTAAGAAAAGAAAACTCGGTTTCACAAGCTCTTATTCAACTTGAATTTCTGTGAGATGCAAAACGGAAAATCGATATGTCACTCACTTCCCAACTACTTAATGAAATTTCGCAAACATTCGTCTATACCGTGACAATGCATAATTCAACTTTTTTAAAAAATCATAAATTTTTCAACTTTTCATGTCAAATTAGCGATATCTAATCATCCATATAAAATCTCACTAACACATTCAAACAAATTCGTAGCCGACTGTATGTGAAAAGTTTATATGCAGCAATTAGTCGTAAGTTTAATCCTAATTACAATCTTTGTCATTTTTTACAAGCATTTCATGTTCTTAATACACAAACTCGTAAACTAGTAAACCACTACTAACAACTAACTAGTAAAATCTATTAAAGACTACAAAGTAGAAAATAAATTATATGTAAAATTTTAAAAAACCAAGCTTTTATTTAAGGGGCCAGTCCACTTTGAAAATTAAAAAAATCAATTTTTTGTACCGTTTTTGAAAGTACATACATTCAGAAATATTGTGTCAAAATTTTATGAAAATCCGAGCTCTCCAAGTATTTTTTTTTTTACCTGAACGTCAGGACCTCATTTCGTCTACCTGAGCGTATAGCGCTCGGACGACCCATCGTATAAACTTCAAACGCGTTTTTCTCGAAACAACGCTTTCAAAATCTAGCTCCATCGTATTTCTAAAACTAAGAAACCGATTCTCTTGAAATTTGAACCATATATTGTAAACATGATTCGCAACAAGATGACCTTCGATTATTATAAAATTTTGATTTTTACTCTTTTTTTGCGCAAAACTGCGAAAAAACGCGTTTTTTTACTTTTTTCGTTTTTCATCTGCCATTTTTTTATTTTTTGATAAAACTTTATATCCGAGGGTCATTTTGTAGCTGGTGTCATACTGAATCTAATGGACTTTGATCTTTTTTTGTTTCGGACAAGCCGTTGCCGAGTTGTGATGGAGCTACCTAGCCCACCTATTTTTGAGGCGTTACGTTAAACTATAGTTTTTGTACTTAAAAATGAATAAAAATGAATTAAATTTTTAAAAAAATGTATTTCAAGACTTTGTTTGTCAAGCCCAACAACCTTTATATTCATATCTTTGATCAAATCCTCAAAAAAAAATCGCGAAAATAGCCTTTTTTCGTGGCTCAAAAGTGGACTGGCTCCTTAATGTACTAAAATGTAGAAAATATTTTTGTTTACCACCTCACCAATATGTGACTATAAATAAAAGCAGTATAAGCATATCACTGTATTTAATTTACTCTGAAACAAACTTAAATTTCTTAAATAAAAAGCCTGAAACTGAATATAAACGTGTGATAATAATTCTCTAATTAATATTGTGCCAAATTAAATACGGTTAATGAAACTGAATTGACCAAATTTATTGAACATTTAAAAAGTTGAGCGCCCCAAGCTTTTATTTATAGTCACACATAGGTGACTTGGTAAAATGATTTTTTCCTTTTTAGTACATTAAATAAAAGCTTGTTTTTTTTAATATTGTTTTACACATATTTTCGTTTCAGATCGACCCGGTGGCCAAAATCAAGTACACCGTTGAGCCCCTCACGTTGAAAGGTTTCTCACAAGATTGTTTATAACTTCTCGAATTATTAATATTTTTTAAATGAAATTTGGTACACAACTTTGTTAATGTACGTACAAGTAAATGTCCAAACGAATTTTCAATCATCTTGTACATTCAAAATTTTTTCTTTTATTTAAATAACCCTGACTTTCGGTTCACCTCAGTAGCCTAACGCCTTAAACATCACTTGAACTTATCTGTCCGATAAAAATATCAATATTTTTTGCGATTCATCGGTGTAAGGCTCGGGCCTTGACAAACAATTTCGCAATCCTCTGAGTAATTATTCAAGAGCTTTAAAAAAAGTGAGATTACACGGTGAATAGATGCAGTGTCGAACGAAACGCAAGTGATAAAAGCGAAAGTGGCTAGTCTAGGCACACATACAATTCGGGAACTCACAAGGTGGTGAGTGATTCGGCTGCTGATGCTGTTTGGCCGGGGTGGTCGAAGAAGGAGAGCTCGAATAACCGTTCGACGCCATGTCTTGTGCACTTTGACGATTCTTAAAGACGTTCGGGCTCATATCCCAGCCACGGATTATTTTCTCCTTGTCTCATCGGACGAGTGACGGTGTACCTCTTTGCTGAAACAATAATAATCGTTGCTCGATCAATATTTACCTTACGCAGTGAGAATCATACGCCAGAAATAGACAGGTGATAGAGAGAGAACGCAAACACGCGCAAATAGTGTCGAGGTTGTGAATTTGAGAGAATCGCTGTAGGAATAGAGACAAAAAAACAAAGTTATTTTTTCGAGTCTCTAGGATTGAACGTACGCGAAGTAGGAAAGTTTTCTCCTCTCCGATAACGTCAAGCTCACGGCACGAACGACGAGTCTTTCCTCAGTATCCGTAGGTGTCAAAGGTTTCTCGTTAATTATTCATGCCGTACGAGCAAAAAATACGCGGCGGGCGAACTGCACGAAGCGGAAAAAAATTCGAGGCTCTTCTTCACCTCGCGATACTGTTATGCATTCATGCGATTACCCGCTTACAGATTACAGCTTTTTTCTCCCGTTTTCCATTATTCCTTTCAAAATAAGTGGAAGACAAATTTCTGGTTGTGCAAATAAGAGGTGAGCATGCTACTACGGAAGTGTCGTGGAACGTTTAAAATCTCGATGGGACCTTGAACCATGATGCAATCAGTGCTCATTGCATAGTATGGGTGTTGAGGGGAAAAAAATATCGCACAAAGTGCAGCCTTGGTTCAACTCATTGCTAAATTCGTGACATTTCGAGTCGAATATTTATCAATTATTTCACGATACGACTGTTTATTTTTCGAGATAAATCAGTCGCAAAAGTTCAGACGACTATTTCACTCCTTCTATGCTCGGCTTGTAATTAAGGGGAGATATACACCTAGATGGTCGAGGTCGAGGATTTAGAAGCTATGAACAGAAGCGTGAAGGAATGGTTGGAAGGAATTGATGAAGTGGCGATTATTGGGGAAGTAATAAATATGTTTGGAGGAAAAATACAGAAAGGGATTTGTGCATATTTCGGGGAGATTGAGGAAGTGTGGAGTAAAAGGAGTTTGGAATGAGAGACTAAGAGAGGAGAAGAATAAATGAGTTTTTAGGCGAGTGGTGAGCAGATGTGAGGTATGCAGATTTATGGATAAGGATAAAACGGCAGAGATTATAAGATTTGTTAATATATATTTTCTGACATTGTATAAGTATTGTAAAAAACTTTTTTAAATTATGCAAATAAAACTCTATTGATTGATACTTAAAGATACTATTAAAGTATACCTAAAGTTTGATAATTTTAGAATAATTATTTCTTAGTTTAAAAAATCCCTAAATATTGCTTATTTTTTCCCGTCTAAATGTATATCCCGCCTTAAAGAATTTTGAGACGATGTACCACACAGTCTGGCGGTAAAAATCCTGCTACAAAATTTTCTCGCGAGTGAATTACAATTCGCAAAAACGGCACGACAGGCTCATTCTTTTTACAAAGTTTCTCTTTTTTTGTTGTTAAAATGTCGATTGTCTGAGAAAAAAATATTTTTAAATTGGATTCTATGCAAGGTAGTTGGTTTGAAAGTTTTTTCGATACTCATATTCAAATGTCTGATAGATTTAGCTTGAGAGCCATCGGTAGCGTTATTTCCTCCATACAAAAAGGCTTTATGTACACCCTCAAGGGGGGAGATACCTTTGGGTGAGGAAAAAACTTGCTGATTTCCATAATTTTTTTTAAGATAATATTTCTTCACTACCTTTAAGACTTAGGCTATGTTTTATTACTACTTTTGGCTGTTACATGGTATTTAAAAAAAAGATTAATCTTTAAAAATGGCGGAGTTATGGCACGGTCTTCTTAACTGCATTTTCCAAATGTGCGTGACGTATAGCTAAAAAACTAATCGAACAGCTGAGATGAAATTTGGTATAAATGTTTTCACCGTTATTGTCCAAAAAATGCCCCTAAATGTTCCTGAAAATGTTTTTAAAAAAGTATTTTTTTATTGCACAATGTAGCTATTTGTTTTAGGAAAATTCAATATTTTCGTTTCAGTGTACCATTCAATCAATTTTCAACATTTCTCACTTTTTCTTGGTTCAGATTCTGCGTATGAGTGTTAATGAAAGAAAAATCTTTGTTGGTTTTTTTTTCGAATTGATCCCATCGCTGCTATGTGTCGCACCATCTGACAATATTCGCCACAACCCGTTTAGAAGATCATGTCATACCTCTGCCATTTTTCGAGATCAATAAAAATAAAAAATACCACGTAACAACCAAAAGTAGTAACAAAACATACCCCAAATCTTAAAAATAGTCGAGAAATCATTCCTTTCCATAAAAAATCTTGAAAATCAGCTATTTTTTCCTCGCCTAAAGATATCTCCCCCCTTAAGAAGCAAAAGCCGCAAAACTCTAACTTGTCGACAAATTTTCAAAAATCGAACGTTTTGGATACTTGCACATGGTCGTAGGGAATTAGTTGCAGTTTTACATTTCGACCACTGTCGAGGGAGGATCATTGCGATAAGATAGAGCACCGATACCACTTGTCGAGCTTGAATCGTTTGAGGAAATTCGTATCCTCTTTTTGCACTTGTTGCACGACAAAGTAAATTCAATAGAAACTCTCAGCTCTGAGACTACAACTCGAACGATTCATTCGAAGTCTGTCACCGTGCTCAGATTAAGGAGAGATATACATCTAGATGGTCGAGGTCGAGGATTTAGAAGCTATGAACGTTCCGTCGACCGTAGAAGACCTACACTATGGGCCTGGTATCGATGATTCCATGTAAGTTGACAAATTTCATGATTTATTCATTCCCAAATTTTCAAACGCGTTTTTCTCAAAACCACATTTTTCAAATAGGTACCCAAAATTTCTCGAAAACCAATGAACAGATTGCCTTGAGGTTTTTTGTGGTTATTCTATACATTATCTAGTACTTGTCACAGGATTTTTTTTTTCCGTTACTTAGTTTTCGTTTTATAGGCAAAATAATAACTAATTTTTGGCCCAAAAATCACTATTTATGTTAAAACGTCCGCCATATTATCATAAATCGATATTTTCAAAATCGGCTATGACAAGTACTAGATTATGGTATCTAATTTAATAATCATTGTGGTTTTTTTTTCAGATGATTTTTTAAGAAACGCCAGTGGGTATACTCAGATTTTTTACGACGCTCCAAGGATCATACAATATCCTTGTATATTTTTGATATTTTTAAATAAAGAAAATTAAACATATTTTTGAATGTATATACTTTTAGATAATTAAAACCCCAATGCGAAATTTCAAATAGTTTTCCTTGAAAAAATTCACAAAAATGACCTTTTTTCCGGCTCCTAGGTGTATATCTCCCCTTAAGAGTAAGCTAAGCCGGAGCAGAAATGAGTAACGGTCGATGAGAGTCAAAGGCGCTTCCACAAGGCGTTCTCGCTGTATGGATCAGAGAGCGGTTCAGGGAAAACCAAGAAGCATAAAGATTACGATTTCCAGATAGCCGATAAAGGTTACTTCTCGTTACCCGATAACTCACCTGAGACCATTGTGCGCAGTGACGGATGAATTGGCAAAAAAGTTCCAGCTATCACGAGTTCATCCGTAACGACTGATAAACTTGGCGGCTATCGCTCCTCTCATCCACCCCCTTGAAAATTAGGCTGCCGAACAGAGAGAAGAATATTTACTTCTCATCCTCGCAGTCCATAATCTGACAGTTCCTCACAGGGACAATTTTCTTGCTCCGAATGTCGGAATCGGTAAAAAAAAAACCCTTCCGCGATGTCCTGATCGACGGTATGCGTACAATCGCGGAAATGAGTTTGAAATACCGATATTGCCGACTCACCTCAGACTTTTGTTTCGTCAGTTTGAAAAACAATTTTCCTAAAGTCAACGCGATAACATTCGCGTCTGTTCTTCAACTGGCCGGAGGCATTCTCGTGATATTTTCGTGTTCATTTCTATCGTCGGATCGAGCCGTTGAATCTGAAACTGTGACAGAACGCAATTTTATCCGTCGCTCGGACCTTTAACGGTACGTGGCGATCGCGGACGTTCATATATATATATATAGACACAATACACTTATTTCTAAAGTTCGAAAGTCAGATTTTGACGAAAATTCACTTTGGCGTCTGTACCGTACAGACCTCACAATTGCGTATCTAGAGGGGACTCGCAGCTAGTTCGGAATAATTTTGTATTTATAAAGAAAAATGAAAAATTCGATCGGTTGATACGTTTTTTTTTTTGTATCGATGTCAATTCTTCGCAACTCACGACACGCGTGCCTTTGATCCTTCGCATGCGCGACCGCGAACTTGTTCTCGTTTCTCCACCAATCTTATGCATATATATATATTTTTTTTTACTTATGTATACACACAGCGGTCACAAAATAATCACGTGACTGTATTTGACGCGAGAACACCTTTTTTCCGACTGATAGCGCATCTCGTACGATGGTCTCACGTGATCTTTCCAATTTGCGCAATTGCAAATGCGCGCGAAATTCTCGTCGCCATTTTTTTACCCGAGCGTCGCGCTATCTCGCGATCACGCGACAAACGTCAAACATAACCTCTTCCTCGCTGCACTCCGGCAAATTGTTTTTCACAAGAAGACGCGCGACTTGGGAAAATAAGCCGGCTATCTGTTCGTGTGAATAACTACTTTATTCATTTACTTCGCATTCAGTTAAAGATTTTGACGTTTTCGATCGTTAAAATTGCTCGAGATTTATGCAAAATTTGTTATTTCACGATTTTTTTACGATTGCCCGGATTTTTATTGATTGTAAATCCTCCTGTCAAAATTCGTCGAAAATTGAATATGACAACAATTACTTATTGCCGAATGTTTTGATATGTTTTCATCCTTAGGTATTGACTCTCTTCAACAGTAACGATGAGAAAATAGTTCCGAAGATGCAGTTCGATCGAATATTTTTGTAATTCGACAGTCTTGCAAATGAGCCTTTTTCGATACGTCAAAATATTGTCGATACTCACCGTAACGTGAAACTCAATTTAACCCTTAGTAGTCACACTTGGCTAGAATCACGTTATAGTCATACTGGGTCCGTGAGACTCAGGCGTTTTTAAATTGTTATAAATAATGAAATAATGCCTTAAGCGATATGAAAAAAGGGAAGCATAATTTAAACCTTGTTTAATACAAGGATATTGGTTAGAAATCTAAAATTAAATTTTAAATGTGCAAAAAAAATTATGCAAAGAAAACGTGAAAAATGACTTTTTTTTACAAAAATTGCTGTAACCCTTGTAATTATTGACAAAAAAAATAAAAAAAATGTTTTTATAATCTGGAAACAATGTACTTTGAAATAGACATAGCAGTTTCTGTGGACTTTTCAAAAAGTATATTTATTTCATCCAACGCAGGTGCGATTTAGAAGGAAAGAATGAAACGCCTGCGCATATAAAAAAATGTATGTTTTATTGGAAAAAAAAAGTTGTACGGCATCAAAATAATTTGTTCGGGTCCCGTCGACCCAGTGTGACTATTAAGGGTTAAAAAACATACAGCTGCGTAAACGTGAAATTTCAAAAGTAATGTATGATTTACGTGACAAGTACACAAGAAAATAAATCAACGACATTGCACGAAAAGATTTACCGATTAGTCGAGCCATTAATTGGGCGTTGAATGAAATAATACATATAATTATGTAATGTTATATAATAATGAACAAATAAAATTATACGTTGAAATACAACATTTTAAGGCATTGAATAACATAAATTGTTTAGACATATTGATGCATCGATAATTCAATTGACTTGTGTTGGAAACTCTAGATAGCTACGATCATGAGTTTTGGGCGAGGGTTGTCCACGTTTCTACGGTGCAGAAAATATTCTTCCCACGCTCGTGTAAGTTATCGTCCCTCCGCTCCGAGATTGGGCGTACCAACCAACGCGGGTTTTCAATAAAATCCCCCGCATTCCGCACTTACAGAGAAAATGCACACCGGTGCCTGACCAGAAATTGCGCCTGCCCAAACCGGAGTACGATCTCGAATTCTTGTGCGATGCGGCGAATCGCGAGGCCATCCGTGAAAACATACAGCGACGGAAGGGAGTAGGGGACATAGACAAGGTGCTGGAGTTATCCAAGAAGCCGGAAGCTCGAGATGAATTGTGGAGGGAATTGGAAAGGATTCCCAATCAGACAGCTCCCGGAGTGTCGGAGTACGGCGACGAGCCGAAAGTGTTGAGCGAATGCGGCGTCAAGAAGGCCTTCGACTTTCCACCGCTGGCTTTTGGCAAATTGGCGAAGAAACTTCAGCTCCTCAGAACGGAAAACTTGGGTCCGTTGGCGGGAGAGAAGAGTTACATACTTTTGGGCGATTTGGCACAAATGGAGGAAGCGCTGGTTCGATACAGCGTGAAGACACTTCTCGATCGGGGTTTCAGACTGATAAGCGTACCGGATATTCTACCAACGAAGGTCATTGAGAGATGCGGCTTGATAGTTAACGGGGAGAGAACGCTGGTCTACTCGTTGGATCCACATTACGGCGATGATTACAGTCTCTCGGGTACGGCCGAAATGGCACTGGCTGGTAGACTCCTCGACGCGAGATTCTCCATCGACGAATTGCCCGTTAAATTTGCAGCCGTTAGCCGCTGTTACAGAGCCGAAATATCGAATATCGCCGAAGAGCGCGGTCTTTACAGAGTTCATCAGTTCACCAAAGTCGAAATGTTCGCTTGCTCCGATCCTGACAATTCATCACACGTGATGAACGAACTGCGCGATATTCAACAGGCTCTGTTCGCCCCGCTGGGCATTCACTTCAAAGTCCTCGATATGCCGGTACACGAACTAGGCGCTCCTGCCTACAGGTGAAATTCCACTTTTCCAATCGATAAAGCAAGACCTGCGGGTCGTCGCTGAGCAATCGAACGTCTTGAGGCGTTAGGCTGATGTGACGAACCGAAAATCAGGGTTTTTCGAAAATTAATTTTGAGGGAATGAGCGGGATGATTGAAAAATTATTTGGACATTTATTTGAATGTACATTAACAAAGTTTTGTACCAAATTTTATAAAAAAAGATTGATTATTGAAGAGGTTACAAACAATCTTGTGAAGGGTCTTCGAACGTGAGGGGCTCAACGGCATTCCGGTTGATCTGAAACGAAACAAAACGAGTTTTTTTCTCAAAATCGATATTGGCTATGACTTGACTGGGCTTTGTTCATCGTGTTTCTTTTTTATAAAAATCAGTTTAGTTTTCGTTTTTTTTAAGGAAAAATGACATTAATAACTAATGTCATTAATAATCTTATAACTAATTTAGTATAACTAGTTATAACTGATAACTAATCATTGTTAGTAACTAATGAAAAAAATGTTAAGAAAAACGTCAGTCAAGACTACTCTTCTATGATACTTAATATACTTAATAATCCATTCTGTTATGAATGGATAAACCTGCGACTGTCGATGGGTCCGATCATGTCCTACTATATATCGGAATTTCAGTTTAGTCGAAGACCCACGGTTTTCGAGGTAAGGATTATCTGCTTTTGGTTCTGCGCGTGCCATTTCTACAAATCATATTTTTTGACACGGTTTAAAAAAAATATTCTTGGTTATTTGTTTTATCTAGAAAAGTCTTCTTTTTAAACTTGAGTTTTAAGGGGTTAGGCCACAGTAACGGGTATAAAATCATGTGCGAATTTAACAATTTTTTTCGTATGAAAAAGTGATTCACTCGTAACATTAATTACACATCTATTTAGTATGAATATCAAGCTGTTAGATTTTTTTTCGATGTACAAAATGGCCGACTACTCGAAACAGCTTTTTTCCAATTGGCGTGACAAATAACTTCAACAATTTTCACGTGATTTACTTCAAATTTAAAAGTTATGTTCCTAATTGCAATTCGCAGAGAAGTACGTACGGAATTTCTGATTAATCGAAAATTTTTCATCTTATGAGCAGTTTATGAGCAGTTATAACGAAATTTTTCACTGAAAATTCATTTCTTAAGTTCAAATACCTACAACTTTTGAATAAATCAAAATTTTTTTAATTCCGTACGTACTTCTCTAGGTATTCTAATCTAGATTGACGAGAATATTTGTTTTTTGTTCTAGGTAAAAAATTGTGGGTGCTAAATGTCACGCCGCGGAGTTCCAAAAAAAAAGATAACATAAGAAAATATTGGTAGTCGGCCATTTCGTATATCGAAAAAAAAAAATCTATTTTCTAACAGCTTGATATTCATACTAAATAGATGTGTAATTAGTTTTATGAGTGAATCACTTTTTCATACGGAAAAAATTGTTCAATTCGCACATGATTTTATACCCGTTACTGTGGCCTAACCCGTTAAGGAAACTTTATGAATAAAGATCTTATGCAGAATTTTCATACAAACCAATTCGAACCTCCGACTTCGATAGCCTGCGGTGTAAAAAAAATTACGCATATCGCGCCAATTACTTAAAAAAGTTGCTTAGTTGTTGTCGATTCATATCTGTAGAAATGGCATGCGAAAAACCAAAAGCAGATGATTTTTTTTTTTTTCATAAAATAACGTAAAGCCCAAAATCTCGGAAACCGTGTGACTTTCACTAAACTGAAATTCCAGCATATAGTAGGACATAACCCGACCTATCGACAGTTGTAGGATTATCCATTCATAACAAAACACCCTTTATGCACGAAATGTCAAATCAATCCCTTTATTGGATGTATAGAAATCGTGTACACAGTTTAAAAACACAATTCTGTCATTATAAGCGTAAGTTTACCTTCAATCTGCGATTCCCGCACCATATGTTGGACCTTCTTCAATTTGAGCTGCCTCAAGCGACGATGGCGTGTTCTTCATTTTCACAGTAGCCTAACTCCTTAAGGATGAATGGGAGATACAATCCCAGACAGAAGTAAAACTCTAAATAAATGTCTTAGATGTAAAATAAACTCGCTCCTGAGTTGCATAATATGTAAACCAAGCCTTATACAGTTGAACCTCGATATAACGAATCTCTATGGAAGTTCGTTATATATCAGGTTCTCGTTATATTGAGGTTTCGTTATATCGAAATCATGTCCCTTAAAATGTTCTTTAAAAAAATATATATTAGTATTATAAATATAGGGATATTGTTTAAAGAAATCATGGTTTGAATTAGAGCAATGTTCACGAGCAAATAGCAATTAGAGCATGATGTATATTATTATGTCCTTGTATCAAGGATTCGGGTGTCTATCGGAACGGAATGGACGAATCTCCGTTATATTGAGGTTCGACTGTATTCCCATAAAGAGGGTTTTTCCAAATGATTGTTTCACCTGTATTTGTGAATATTCAATTCTTAAGAGCTGATATGTCGCGCCTCGCGACTGTTGAAATTTTCGAGCCGCTCATTTGACTATGGCATTGCCGTACAATTTGAGACCGCAGACGAGAAAATTAGCAGAGTTTCGGTACGTTACAATTGATTGCTCTAAAATTATGTAGCAAATGATCGTAAAATTATCCCAAAAGATTCTTACAGAATTCACGCGCTGAAAAATTCCGTACCATTTTTTCGCAGTATACTTCCTTTCGTCATATCTAAGAGTAATATAACATGCCCTAAGAACACATTTCAAAGTGTTCTTAGTTGCATATTAAGGGGTAAGGCCACAGTAGAATATTCAAAAAATCGATTTTTTTCGCTAAAACGGTGCTTTATCATCATAAGAATAAGTTACTATTCGATTTATAGAAAGAAAATGTTGTTTTCACCGACATTGAGCGTATAACGTAAACCCACCTCTGGCACGGCCATAGAGTACCTAACTGTAAACGCGTTTTTCTCGAAACAGCTTTTTTCCAATTGGCGTTACAAATAACTTCTACAATTTTCACTCGATTTACTTCAAATTTAAAAGTTATATTTCTAATTGCATTTCGCAAAGAAGTACGTATAGAATTTCTGATTAATCGAAAACTTTTCATTTTATGAGCAGCTTTATACGAAATTTTTCACTGAATATTCATTCAAATATCTACAACTTTTGAATAAAACAAAATTTTTAAAATTCCGTACGTACTTCTCTAGGTATTCTAATGTAGATTGACGAGAATTTTTGTTTTTTGTTCTAGGTTAAAAATTATGGATGCTAAACGTCGAGCCGCGGAGCGCCTAAAAAAAGATTAAAAAATATTGACCGGCCGTTTTGTACATCGAAAAAAATATATATTTTCTAACTTGATCATACTAAATCGATGTGTAATTAATTTTATGAGTGAATTACTTTTTCATGCGAAAAAAATTGTTAAATTCGCACATGATTTTATACCCGTTACTGTGGCCTAACCCCTTAAGGATTTTCGATACCAAAATCGAAATGGTTGCAGACGATTGAAATTCATATCACCGAGAGATTAATTTTGGATGCATTAACTGTCCAAAAATTAATCCGTTTCGGAGATTTTGAAGGTTCAAGTTGAGTTTTGTTCGAGGATTATTAATGAACCAAGTGGAGCATGCCCTTAATGTTTTAACACGGCGTTCCTGACATTAATCGCAATTTGTTCATTTTTTTTTCATTTAAATCGAAGCATTATTTTAACCCCTACAGCCCTATAACTAGTGTTTACGAAATGCCACGTGCCATGACGGTGCAACGTGAACCTTCGTCCATGTGGTAATACACGTGGCACTTCGTAAACACTAGTTATAGGGCTGTAGGGATTTAAATAATGCTTCGATTTAAATTTTTAAAACTGAACAAACTGCGATTAGTGTCAGGAATGTCGTGTTAAAAAATTAAGCGGTTTCTCCACTTGGTTCATTAATAATACTCGAACAAAACACAACTTGAACCTTCAAAATCTCCGAAACTATGTGGTGAAACGGATTAATTTTTGGACAGTTAATGCATCCTAAATTAATCTCCCGGTGATATGAATTTCAATCGTCTATAACCATTTCGATTTTGGTATCGAAACTCCTTAAAGCGTACACTTTTTTGACGGTTTGGTAGATCGATCCCAAATTATGCATACAGACCTCTTGCATCCAATTTTTATCGTATTTATGCGAAATTCCCATACATCCTTAATTCTGACAAAGCGCGAAAATTATTAACGTCGACCCTCGCGTTTGACCCACAGAAAATTCGACATCGAAGGATGGTTACCGGGAAGAGAGTATTACGGTGAACTATCGAGTTGCAGCAACTGCACAGATTATCAGTCGCGCAGATTAAACATCAAGTACCAAACAGCGAAAGGCGAATTGTTGCACGTGCATACGCTGAACGGCACAGCTTGCGCTATACCGCGAATGGTGATAGCCATTTGCGAGACGCACCAAACGGAAAACGGGGAAATTAACGTGCCGGAAGTGTTGATTCCTCACATGAGAGGCAAAACTGTCATAGGCAAGCAACCGATTGCCTCAATGCGCGATTACAAATACAAGCAAAAAGATTTTTGAGAATTTTGCGAGAAAACAAGTGTACCGAATTTTTGAATGATCGTCACTGCCATTCACCCTGAATCACTTTCATTCTCTATTGCAACCTGTGTCGGAGTTGGAAAGAACTAATTAAGGGGTAACACCACTGTAGAATTTTCAAAATTGACTCAAGAGATGCTTTGAACAATCTACAATACGGGGAAAAAAGTTTGGTACCTGTAAAACAAGTGGCCCGTGCGCGAGACGTCGACCGTTTTTCTCGGAACTCAATTTTTCAAAACGGCACGCAGCATAACTCCAATAATTTTCATTATTTTCACTACAAATTTTGAGCACATCTTTAAAATAACATTTCGAAGAGAAATGCGTACGGGATGTTCCATGAGTCAATTATAACATTAGTTGTTAACGAATGATTACCCTTTTTTCTGTCAAAAAATGAGTTTTTAAATGCTTGCCAATTACGCAAAAATTAATATTTTCAAAATCCCCTACGTATTTCTCTAGCTATACTCATGCAAATTGATCGTATTTTTTAAATTTTACTCCAAATTCGAATTTGCGTCAGTTATACTGCGTGCCGCAAAGCGTCTCAAAGTCAACATACCTCGCGAGAATGGCTCCAGAGTCACCATTTTGTATATTTTTTCGTTCACTTGAATACATGTCTAATAACAGCCTTGAATATTATTCTCTTGTCCTTCCACCCAAAACAATCGCGAAAAATCACTTAAATTTGGACCTTTACAATGGTGTAAGCCCTCAAAAATACTGTATCTTAAGAAATGATTGCAAATAGCAACAGGATAAGAAAATCATAAATTGAAAACACTCATTCAGTGTCCGGCTACCGAATAAACAAATAAACTTCAACTTCCGACTAGTCAAAAACGATAGAATGTCGAAAAAAAAAAATAATTTATATCACTGGATGGTGAATATATGGAGGTGAAAATACGGAACACAATTGTCACCGAATGATTGGCTAATTTATAAAAAGAAAATAAACGATGTTTTTTTTTTTGAGCGTAATGAAGTCCGTCAAAATGTTCTGTCTTCTACTCCGTTCCGAAATTAAATTCACCACTGAAACTTCACATATCAAACACCACCCGACAGTATATATTTTTTCGTTTTTCTTTTTCTATAAACTAATACAATATTATCGTACAAAGTAAGACAGGGTTCGAAATTCTTACGTACACAGGGATAAAGTTCACGATTCGTAAAGTTACTTTTCTCTCATATTTCTCATCTTTTTTCTACCGTATTTGCAAAATTCTCGATCTCTTATTTTTCTCTTGTCTCCCGGTTTCTTTGTCAATCTGTATATATATTTTTTTTACCGGAGTTATAAAAATGTAACACAAAATATTTGTCGTTTTTTGTTTTTTTTTCTTTCTCTTAAAGTAAATACAATTGAGACATTGTGAATTTACAATCGAATCTCTCGTGCTAGTAGGTGTTGAATCATATCTTCGTCGATTTTACGGCCAATTGGATCAATCGTGTTTACATCGGACAATCCGGATTACTCGGTTGTCACGCAAGTTGATCAAACATTTCTTTTATTGTATTTTACATTTTTTTGTCCCGTTATTACCATTTAAATTCACCCGTCATCGTGACGTAAGAGTCAGATGTAAACTTTTTTTCTTTCGTTTCCTCCGAGAGGTTCCAATTAATTTGGACAGAATACTGACGTACCAGTTTTTGTTTCTCGTGTTTTTTCTTTTTCTTTAGTTTTCTGAAAATGTGGTTCGAATTTATCTACAAGGAAACCATTGAAACGTGAAATTGATGTACGTCGATATATGTTGGAGTTGTGATCTATTGAGAAACGGATTTTGAACAAACGAACAAAAAAAATCTTCAATCTTCGTCCTCCCCCGATTCGGATTCCTCCTCCGCGTTCTGCAGCCACTCGATGAATTTTTTCATTTGGTCCAAAAAGAGCATTTTTCCCTTGAGCGAGTGTCCCTCCTTGTACCACTTCAGAATCACTTCCTCTGATACTACGTCCTCTGATGACACAAAAAGAAAACGAATAGGCCATTAGTTTAATCGAGAAGACGATCGTATATTGAGCGATAGAAAAAACAGCGCAAGATGTTCGTACTTTTGTAGAATAACAAAACGATTTTCTGGAAGACTTTCATGAAGTTCATGTTCTCGTAACAAAATTCTTGGACTTTGAGGATAAGAGCGAGCTCAGATCTGGCAGTGGATGTGAATGCACCGAATAACGGTGTATAGGTTTTTAAATGTTTGAGCGCCTGCTCGGCGACCAACTCTTCCTTTTTGTTCCACTCGGCTTGACCCATGACCACGGACCATATCTGCGGAAAGGCGAACATATAAATTGGGAATTTCGAACGAGCTCAGGAGGAAAGAAGTTTTTCGTCAAATTCGTTCATTACCAGTCCGATGACTTCGTGCTCGGGAATGCCACACCTGAGCGCCATTTCCTTGAGGTCAAGAACGATGTCCTTGATCGGTCGGTTATCAGCCAAATCGTCCAGCAACAGCTGTTGAAGATCACGCTTAGCTTCCTGACTCGCTTGAGCCTTATGGAGCTTGACGATGTCGGCCAATCCGACCGACTCGAACACCGAGCGGAAATGTTCCTCCGATCTCTTGTTAGGTGGCACAAATTCCATTAGCCTGCGGACAGTTACGCGACCCAAAGATTGGACACATTTTTCTCGTGTTCCTGCTGCGATTGAAATTCTCTGGTTGCTCATTCAATTTTAACGCAGGGATGACGTTGCGTTTGATCATAAAGGACCAAACGTGAGAACGAAAGCAAAAAAGCGAGTTGATTTCGAAGAATTTCCGGGGCTTTTCAGATAAAAGAACACTATCTTCGTAATAAGCTTTGCTTAAGGTAGTTCTGTAGTTTTGGTAAAAACTTAGGAATTGGCTGAAATCTAAGTATAGTGTAGATATGACCTTCATGGGCTGATGCCCAAAAATTCAATTCGATTCACCGTTTGGTTCATGAGATAATTGCAATTGAATATGGGTATTTTTGTACGCGATCCCTATACCTAACACGTAAACCGATAGGAGTTTGCTCGCATTTCTCGATATAGGTTCTAAACGGATCTTAGGATTTCGAAATAAAAACAGACGTGTACGCAGTACTATAGTGGGATTGATTTTTAAAAAATGACAAACTTTGACCGTTTAGTTTCGGAGATATCGACTTATGAAAAGTGGTAATTTTATTCCACACCGAACTCGGGCCCAACCATCTGTAACGGAATAGCAACAATGTACGCTGCAGCCAGCTGATCGGCGCGTGGTCTGGGAACTCGAAGCGTGTTTTTTTCCCCCGAGTTCTAGTAATTCTGAGACGGATGTGAAATAAATTTATTTTGCAAACAAATGTAATTTGTTCAATTTATGCATGTATTTATGCATGTATTTGTCTTTGTTACAGCGAATACCATTTAAACTGTCGGCAAAATGTTGCATATCCACGATCCGACGTCCTTCGATAGCAAATTTTTGTTGCTGATCGTTGAGGTTATGGTTATTCTCATCGCGTTTAGCCGCATTTGCTTGACACATGGCTGCCACAGCTTTCAGTCTTTTAGCAAGAGCCTTTTTTCTTATAAACTTTCCTTTGTATCGCATTTGGGTTGACATTTTCACGCTTTTTAAATTTATATCATATATTTCGCGAAAGACGGATCGTAGGAAGCTCAACGCTATGACTGCAGGAAAATCGCGCTGTTGCCACGATTACAGCGCCGCTCTCTATACGAATATGAGACCTATCTGTGCATGTGGTACGAATGTGTGGAACATGTAGAGGGTACAAGCTCTGTCAAAAATTTACAACCAACAGCATCGTATAGGCATTGCATGTTACTATACGCTTCGACCGAAACTATTGGCTCATACGTGTACCTACAGAACGAACTTAATAAGGCTTGCTTTGGCGAAGACGGATTCGAGAAAAGTTGATTCAAAATTGCTAAGAAAAATTGACGACGCCCTTACCTTCCTTCGATCCCGCCGCGTTTCAACGCCGTCATCAAGCTGGACAAGCCCTTCTCCGTTTTCCACGTCACGAAAACCTCCATGAGGAAGTCGAGAGCCAAGTTGTCTTTGACGAGATGTTCGTTAATGAGAACCGAGAGAACGGTGGGTGGTACGGAACCGTTCGAAATCCACAGAGCGGTCATTCTGGCCAACTTAATTCTCTCCAAAGGAGAAAATCCTTTCATGAAGACCAGCACCTTCTTCATCTCCTCCTCAAACATCTTCTCCAAGTACTTGTATCGTCGCATGAGTTTGGTGAATACCTGAAGCAATGGAGGATTTTTTTTTCCAATGAAATTTCAATATTCAATGTATTGCGTAACAGCAACGGGTATCGACTAATATAAACCTTTATGCTACTGTACTTTTCAATGCATTGCGGTGTTTTTCGAAGAATCATTTTTGAGAATTCGCTTCTCGAGTGGTGGCGATAAATAATGAAATGTGGAGAATTTTATTTTTGTGTCCTTACCGTACAATTGTTAGATCAAACATTTTTTAATCGATGTAACCGAAGAATTGGCGCTAACGCTATTATTTTAGGCCGAGAAGTCATATGAGGACGTTGGAGTTGATTTATATATATATTAGTCAGCTTGGCGGGAATCAGGGGCATAGGAATAGAAAGTGCCGAAAGATGATGGCATTGGAGTTCTTTTTCCATTTCAATTCACATTCTTTATTCTTATTATTAAACAAGATCTTTTTTCGTAGATTTATATAGTAGATCGCTGAATAAGTATCTTAAAAAATCATTGCTGGATTTATGGAGACGAACCGTGCCAAAATAAATCAAAGGCATACAGAAATATTCATTTTCGTTGCATTCCATCGATGCAAACTTCAACCTCATGGAAGATGGGTGGCTGAAAGTGTTTGAAAGAAGCCAGAGCGATATTAAATGCAAAGCTATCCACATGGGGACTGGAAATGGAGGAAGCAATGGAGGAGGTAGCAGTGGGAGCGATATGGCAAAGGATTAGAGACGAAGATATGGAGCGCGTGAGAAAAATAATCGAGAGTTCTACGAATAAAAACTGGCCAGCAAATACAACAAGACGGGGATAAAAATGAGAATTCGAGGTATTGCAGGGAGTACAAAAGTCGGAAACAACGTATAGAAATGGACGAGCACTGGGAAGAGAAAGGCATATAGGGAAGAACTAAAGAAAGATGGGCCAAGTTAAAATGCGGAAATATAAGAAAAGGCGGCCAAAAGGGATACGCACATACTCTATGCCGGTGTTGTAGGAAGGAAGAAGAAAGATTGGCACACATACTTGAATGTGGGAAAATAAAATAAAAAATGAATAAGTGGTAGATTTCGAAAAGTGGAGAGATCACAGAGGTACTAAATGAAAAAAATTGATAAAGAAATGTAAGGGAAACCGATCAAAGGAAGCGTAAAAGAGACAAAGGACAAAAGACGAATGTTAACAACAAGAAAAAAGGTGATGTTGAAGGTTGCAACATTGGAACGCAACGAAAATTACTTCTCTTTAATTATTCAAATTGTGAAAATCGCTCCAACGTTTCTGGGTATTCTTATTGGAAATTTACGACTTCAATGTGAAAAAAAAGCTTTGGATAATCATAAAAATAAAAAACTGAGAAATTAACCAAAAAAATCGTTGCGTTCCAACGATGCAAAGTTCAACGTCTTAAAAAAGAGGAGATAACGTGTAAAAGGATATCAATGTGCAGAGTACAAACAATGTATTAACATTTTCAGTAAACAATATCAGAACATAATATACTAAAATTTCCCATAAACAACTTTTACCGAGTTTTACAAGAACTGAAACAAGATACTTGGAAATAAAGAACTATACGAACTGTACTATATTAGTCAGCTTTATTGTGACTTTTACGACTATGGTATTAAAGATATATTTAAAAAAAAATAAGATTGACGTTAGAAATGTTGAAATACAACGAAAACTATTATTTTTCAATTGCTGAAATTTCTTTTAGCAAATCTTCGTTACGAAAAACTCTCAATCACTTTTCAAGTCGCTTATTTCAAGATCTGGAATCAAAAATTGCAGAAAAAGATTTCGTTTCATAATAAAAATGAGGAAATAAAAATATACAAAACAATTTTCGTTGCATTCCAACGCGAACTTCTAAATCATAAAAAAAATAAGTGGAACATTTTTCATTTCTAGTTTGAATCTAAAATCAGGGCACACTAGCCTAGAGGGAATAACTAAAACTTTTGTATCGCAAATTTGAAAGACTGAAGAAGCAGAAAATATTCTGGCGAAATATTGAAAAATCTTGCACTTATAATTTCTATGAAAATTGCTTTCTTGGAAAAGTGCAATGCGAATAAGTGTAATTTCTTCAAGTCATGATTTTTTTCTAATCTCTTGGCGCGCTGTTTTATATCTCCATTAAGGCGGGATATACATTTACAACGATCAAAAAATCGATTTTTTTCCTCTCTTTAAACGATAGAACTATATATGTATATTTTCCAAAAGTTTTCAAGCGAAATTCGAAAAACTTCAAACAGCCCGTCATCACTGTGCCTCACCGCTGATTCGGAACGGGCGAGAACTTCAAACGTGTTTTTCTCAAAACTGCATTATCCGAATTGGCGTGCAGGATGACTAAAAAACTATTAAGCCGATTGAGTTGAAACTTGGTAGAAATATTGACAATATTGGTACCTTCTACTTGACAAAAATTGTTTTTGAAAAACTGAAAAAAAAAAAACTACTTTTTTAATCCACATTTTACAGAAATGTTGCGTGAAATGTTGATTTTTTGTTGTAAATGCGTGCCATTTTCTTAAATTTGCATTTTCTTAATTTTGATTACCGTCACATAGAAACTCTACATGTTCTAACTGAAAAAAATGTTTGAACTTTTTTGCAAATCAAAATCTACGGGAAGCTAGACTGCACGCCGATTTGCAACTCGCGCGGCGACATTGCTGTAACACCCTGCCACAACTTCGCCATTTTGATGATGAATTAATTAAAAAGAATTGTTTCGTATACTTAAATATACTATTAAAGTATACCTAAAGTTTGATGATTGTCGAATAATTATTTCTTAGTTTAAAAAATCCCTCAATAATGCTTATTTTTTCCCTGTCTAAATGTATATCCCGCCTCAACGAATTCTTTGGTATTTTGATCCAAATTCCAGTGGAAAAGACAGTCTTTGCTAATATTTGGCCACTATATGCTGTACCAACAACAATAATTATACTTGTGTACTTATAAATTATATATATAAGTACAATCATAAATTATATTTATAAGTACTCTTATAAATTATATTTATAAGTACACTTATAAATTATAAGTGTACTTCTTTTTATATATGTTTTCGAGAAACTTTTTGAAAATTTTGCCCATGATCGAGAATTTCTCAAAAATCGACTTCAAAATTCCGATTTCATTTTTTGGCCCAACGTGATGATGTAACTTCTCGAAAGATGCAACTAAACATTCGGGGGAGAGACTGATAACCAGAACCGGGAATGGATCAGAATTGGAAAAAAGGATAGTAGGTTTGTTCAAATATTTGATACTCTTCAAACATTGTCGTACATTCGCCAAACTTTAGTCTTTTCTCACCTGTTCGTAGTTCTTCATCGACTCCATATCCTCCGGCTGCGCGAAAACGCAAGCCGTCGTTTTGACCAGCTTGTCTCCATCTTGAGCGATAGAGCCTCCCGGTACTAAGAGGCCCCCGGCGATGAGAATATCAAAGAGAGCCTCGCCGTACCGACGATAGTCCAACTTGGAGCCGGCGGTGTCTAAATACTTGGATATGGCGTCTAGGTCGTTGCCAGCCTTCTCCAGGCCCAGCAAAATCGCATCTCGAAATCCGGTCGGGTCGTACTTCTCTTTTTCATCTGACGAACAAACAACGCCAATTGAACGAACCGTAATCGCGATAAAAATTTGGCTGCTATTTCCTTATTCACAAATTACCTCTTTTTCTGGTCTTTATGCGTTGACCTGATAGCACTGGCTTTTCTATTTTTTGACTCATACAACACCCTTCTGCAAATAAAACAATAATAACGATGATGCGTTTATTTATTGCCGGTTTTCACATTTCATCGAACGATGATTCATTGTCATTTCGAGATTATCCCCCGCTCATTGTTGCTCCCGCGTGTGCGCGAGGAAAATAGGCACGAAAGATTCGTCAAAGACCTTGACGACGCTTCCGCGTTTTGAAAACATTGGCTTACGCTCTCGGAAGCCATCAATCCCGAAGTTTTTTTTTTCTCCAACTGCGAGGCTAAAATAACGTTAGCCCTCCCCCCCCCCCCCCCCCCCAAGCCTCGTGTTACAAAGGATTGCGGGAAAGATCGCGCGTGAGAAAATTCCCAATATAATGACACTTGATCTCCGAAGGAATCTCGATCGTGCTCGTAACATCGTTGAATCTTCTACGAGGTGAAAAATACAAGATTCTCGCACGATCGACGCGGATGCATTTCGCGAAAGGGAATAGCGAGAAATTTTGGGAGCCGAAAAAAAGCGCGAGTTTCGTCGCTTTTTTTCTAGCTGAGGTTAAGGTCGCGCCAATGCGAGCCACGATGGCCGAAAACTTCGTGGAAGCGTTGGCGACACGGAACGAGCAAAAAAAGGGGAAAGCGTACGCGGTCGCAAAACGCGTTTTTCTGCGAATTTTCATTCCCGTTGCCCACGAAATTCTTCGTTCCCGTTATTATTTACTTACTTAGATAAACGGTACGACTGTAGAATGTGTCCTTTCCAGACGATTAGCACAATGCGAAGTGATTCGAAGAGTGGCAAGGAGGACCGTGTACGTGCGTCGTGTGGTGTGTATACGTGTGTGTGCCTACGGGTACTTGGGGTCAGCAAGGCGAAGAAATAATAAAATGGAAAACGGAAAGAGCCGAATGGAGATCTTGCGCATTCGTACGAGGCTTGTGCGCCGGCGCGACCGGAAATGAGACACAAAAAGCCGTTCTCTATCTTACCGATTGGAAAAAATTGGTAACGATTGCTTCGAGAGTCGCCAGGGTGCGACACCGTAGCCTTTTTTTTCGAGAACAATGAAGCGGCTCAGAATGAGTCAAAGGAATGCCGCGCAAAGGAGTGCCGCGAAATATGAAAGAGTAATTACAAATACGCATTGGCGTTTGATAAAATAAAAGAGAGACACGCAATAATATAATCCGATTGTTGATTCCTTGGATTGTTTCTCTCAACTTTCGTGTCATATGGAATGAAACGAAGAATCTGCGTTACCGACGCGGAATTCGATATCGCAGTTCCCTATGCTACCGACCGAAACGTTTTGTAGTGGCTCAGCTCTCCGCATCGTCGCGTGGAGTCACTGCACTTTTACGAATCCAATACAATGGCAAGGCTGTTCTGTCCACTTGAGAACGTATAAACAAGGGCCCTTAGCCAACGCAACTCTAGATAAACTTAAGTGGGCGCCGTTTTTCGCTTAGCTGTGTAAACCATCTCGAGTCTTTCGTTTTCCTATGCACATTGAATAAACATTCCAGGCTTGTTGAAATTCTTGACTATATGGCTGTACCTGCGTCAACGCGGAACACGCGGCGCCACCGTCGATTATTCCGTGTTCCAATTCAAAATACATTCGGGAACGTATTTCAGACGCGCGTCTAATTTTATTAATAAAACAAGGAAAAAGTTATGACAATTTGTTAGTTCATACGGTGGATCCCCATAACTCAATTTCGTAGCTGAATTAGCACGAAGATATTGGAAAACGATCGTGAAATTGAATGCGGCGGGCGAGACGTGCCGCACGGCGGCTCGGCTCGGCTGCTTACCGCGCATGCGCCAGTATCGTCTTCTCGGCGGCTTCCCGTACTTTCCCCAGTTTCCTCGACGCCCGGCACTTTAGGCGCTAATCCAACGACGTAAGAAGATTCAGAGCTTTGTTCTCTCGCACTGTTCCTTTGCGCCTGTTTCGAGCACAAAATATATCGGTTATCCGATAGAAAAGAAACGCGCTTCGATAGCAGTTCAAAATATTCTTTGCAGTCAGCAAGAATATCGATAGATCGTGATCGCTAGGGTCTTCTCGAGCGAAGAAGCCTTTATCACAAAAAAAAATGTCATATCAGGAACGAGAGCACCCGTTGGGCGATCGCAGGTAAGACTTTTTCGCTTTTCGTTTCGACATGAAACCGAGGTCACGTTTTTCGTTGATTTTCTCGGCGATAACGCGCTTGCGATGATGAACGCTACACTTTTACGAAAGCGCGTAACACGAGCCGGCTTATAGTTTTTGTCTGCGGTGTCTTACGCGATCGAAGGACAGAGGATGAAAGAGGAAACGTGAAACTAAACACGTGACTTGTTGTTATTCTTTTTGTGCGGTCATGGCCATTCATTTGTGTAACGTTCCATCCCCTTTATTTCAGAAATGACGAATTCTTCACGCTTTACGTTAACAACTTGCCCGACGAGTTGAATGAGGTGAGCTTGATTTTTTTTTATTATTATGTATTATGATTATTTTTGCTTGCTTTGTCAGCAATATTATTCTTCATGTTTTTTTTGTTCATGCTGTACGTGTGTACAGTGAAGCACTACAGGTCACATACAGATTGTTTTCTTTACGACTATTTTCTTGTGGGTATACATTTTCCTTTGTTTGGGACCATTCCAGTGTGACTGGCTTGAAAATTGATGGTTTTCGATTTTTTTAAAAATGAAATTCGATAATTAATCCGTTTTTTTTTTTTCGTTTATTCAGATGAATTATTTTGTTTATTAATTTAAAAAAATTAGTTTTATTTTTTATTTAAATTTTTTGGCCACCAATGCCAAAAAAATAGCGCTTAACGGTGGAAAGTCCACTTCACCAAAAATTGTCCAAAAGGAAAAAAACCAAGAAGATTATTAATTAGTATGAAAAACTGTAGAGGCGTGCAAAGGATTTTTTTAAAATGAAAATTACCAGAATGGTGGCCATTTCAAAATTAAGGCAGTAGTCTGGTCTAGAGCAAGATTTTTGACGTCAGTTTTGGGTTGGAATAACTTTTAAACCGTTGAAGTTGTCTTAAAGAAATTTTACATATGTATTTATTGTTCCTTTGGGAATGTATCTACATGAAAAAAAAAATCACTTTATATATTTTCATGCAGTTTTTTATTTTTCTACAACATGGTCCACCGAAAACCACCTCAATTGGCGCCCACTCTGGGTGATGTTGTATGCATCTGACAAAAAAAAATATATATTCTCAATCTGTATGAGTATTCTGAGCCCTGGTAGCAGAATTAGTACTTAAAAAAATGTTGTTACAAAATGGCAGCCTGTTAAACTTTGATTAACAATATTTCATACATTTTCGGGTATTCGACGAGTTATAAAATGTGGGCAAAATTATTGTTCGACTCAATTCTGCTACCAGTCCTCGGAAAGAGGCTACCGAAGGTATGTGCAAAATTTGAGCTCGATCGGTCAATTAGTTACCGAGGTATCATGGGTGTCGATTTTAAAAACATAGCTCTGAGATAAACAAGCACGCAGCTTTTTCCTGACCGTGCTACCTGAGTGTGCGGATCGCTTATAATTTTTATTACTCTGCTAATTTTTGAAATATCAATAAACGGTTTTCACGAGCGTATTAAGATAGCTCTAAGGAATAATAAAATGAAGAAAAAAAATCTATTTTGTCAAGTTTCTAGACCAGACTACTGCCTTAAGTGTCGCCCTTCCATACAATGCTAAGGAGTGGCATGAAGAATGATGTGGCCAAATTTGAGACGGATAGGTTGAAAACTCTTCGTTTGAAATTTGCCATCGTTTTGAAAAACGTTTCGAGGAGAATGCATCCGTCCGTGCCAGGTCTCGCACAGCTGGTCAAATCTTTTTTTCTAAGAAAGGCTGTAGCAACTGGAATAATTAAAATTTCGCGACCAAAATTTAATAGCATGTTTACGAAAGTCCATATTTTTGGATAATGCAAAAAAAGCGATTTTCCAAAAATGTTACACTGGAATGGTCCGTTAAATAATCTGTAACGTATAATCTGTATATTCATTTTACATAAATTGCTTTTTAAATTGGTAGATATATCTTGAAAACATTGTGGCCATGGACACTTGTAATAATTTCTTGTCATAAAAAGTACTGAATAATGAACTGCCGACCTTGAACATTTTTAAACAAATATCTTTGAAGGTATAACGGCGGTGGAGCATTTCTGTAATTTTTTTTCCAAATGTGAGAGCCACCCTTATTTTTGTACTGGAAAGAATTCACAGGAAAAATTATTAACGCTTTCTTGACACACTGGGTCATTTTGACCTGGACGAATTTGAAATAAAATTCTCACTTTCCCAAAATTGAAAATTTTCAATAATTTTTTACAACAATTTAATTTTGTACCTTGTGAATTTTCATCATGCAGACCGATTAATAAATGTTTAAAGTGTATCCGGGATCCGAAAGTGTATCCGAAAAAAAAATTCTTTTCATTGTCCCATCGATATCTTTATGAAATGTTATCTGTAAATTAAAAGTCAACAATTTATCGATATCTATACAAAAGTAGCTATCGCTATGCTTAGCCGTTTTTTTATTTTGGTTTTTTTTTTACAAAATGCCGACAGTTTGGACATTTTTTTCTATTTTCAAGGCCCTTTTTCTGTATTCAAGCAGTCTTTAAAAATAGTAATTATCAAATGTTGAAAACGCCGATACGTACAACCTTAGTCACTGCGATTACAAAAGTGTTTTCAAAAAAATTGAAAATCGGTTTTGAATATCGGTTTTTAAGTATTCGCTCGGACAAGGTCGAAAAAACTAGTTTCGAGAAAAACGCGTTCAAAGTTTTCGTTCAGTGTTTCTTGATATAAACTTATGTTTTTTCTAGAATATTGATACTCACATTGAAGTATCAAGTCGCAGGCGATATGACGGTTCTTCATCTTCATGATAGTTCACAAAAAAATAAGAGCCTGTACTTTATCTATTGTAAATGATGCCACACCTGTTGGGACTGAGGGCACTAACCGGCCGCGCTACCTGTTCTCACTAAAGTGACTATAACTCCGTCAATTTTCGGACTTGTGAATAAAAATGTTGCCCGCATATTTTTCAATACATGTACTTTTAAGGATTAAAAAAAATCCTTCAAATTTTGCTTGGGGGTCACGGGAAAGCCACTGTGCAAGTTCTTGCATAGTGACTTTCCCCCTTAGGGGGTTAGGCCACTCTAGAGGCCGAAAAAATAGGTTTTTTGGGTTTTTTTTTTCCAGAAAAACTACAAAATAAATCGAGATTACAAAAAAGGGTGATATAATCATACATATCAGTGACTGACAAGGGGGATATAATCATAGATATCAGTGACTGTATACAATAATTTTTTTGAAGCATTTAATTTCAAAATCGCGGCTGTGCAGCGTTTATCTGAAAATTGCATTTTTAAATTTGACCCCAAACATAACCCAGACAATTTTCAACCGACTCATTACAAATGTGCGTGTAACTTCGAGAATGTTCGCCGGATTGGCAAGAAATTTTCTGTATGTGTACTTGAATATATGTACATTACGAAAATTTTTTTTTTTTTAAATCGATTCTTCGAAAATTTTAACTGTACATAATTCCTTAAAGCATTGATGTTTCAGCAGCATCGTTTTACAGCCATGCATGTGAATTATTAGTAGTTTTTAAGTCCGATCATGAAATAACGGCTCTTGCTGAAAGCAAAGACCTTTTCTTTTCACAGGATGGAATCGCACAAATTTTCAAAGTTTATGGACAAATATGCAGTCTCTTCATGCCCCCCAAAGCTCATTGGGCTTTCATAAGTTACAAAACGTACAAAGAAGCGGAGCATGCGATACGAGCTCTCAATGAGCGCAGTCCCCTATTCTTGAAGGTCGCTTTCCGCAAGAATTTTGCTAAGAATCAAAGCTCCACTCTCCCTCAGGAGAACGGTGTCCCGGTCGAGCAAAGAGATTACAGATACGTTGAAAATGGATCGTAAGTTTTCATCCCAATTTTATTCAAACATATACAATAAATATTATTCTTCATAAATGAAATAAAACGCACTATATTTTACGGAAATGGTAAAGATAATATGATTTAAATGAAAACGAAAGATTTTTTCAACAATTACACAATCATTTTGTCAGCGAAACAAGTAAAATGTTCCTCAAAAGCCAAATTTTCATGAAATGGCAGTTTATTCGGCTATACAAAAAAAAAAGTTACAAGATTTTCAGAGCCTTTTGAATGCGCGGGCTCAGACGTGTCCCTAACTCGAGTTTTTCTATTCAGATCGGACAAGCCGGCTCCCCGGACAATTATGCCGGAAGTCCTTGCCTCTAATGTCGCTCAGATGTGCCGTGAACCAGGTAGGGATGTAAATTCTGTTTATCCGAGCGATTTGGATCCCAATGTGTACAATCCCTTCGAAAGCGCGGGACGTTACGCCGGCACCAACGCCATGTGGTCCAGGTACTTACGAAAGGTTTTAAATCTTCGACATCTACCTTAAGGTAGTTCTGTAGGTACACGTATGAGCCAAAAGTTTCGGTCGAAGCGTATAGTAACATCCAATGCCTATACGATGCTGTTGGTTGTAAATTTTTTACAGAGCTTGTACCCGCTATATGTCCCACACATTCGCACCTCATGCATAGATAGGTCTCATACTCGTATAGAGAACGACGCTGTAATTGTGGCAACAGCGCGATTTTCCTGCAGTCATAGCGTTGAGCTTTCTATGATTCGTCTTTCGCGAAATATTTTATATAAATAAAAAAAGTGTGGAAATGTCAACCCAAATGCGATACAAAGGAAAGTTCACAAGAAAATAGGCGCTTGCTAAAAGACTGAAAGCTGTGGCAGCCATCTGTCAAGCAAATACGGCCAAACGCGATGAGAATAACCATAACCTCAACGATCAGCAACAAAAATTCGCTGTCGAAGGACGTCGGATCGTGAATTTGCAACATTTTGCCAACAGTTTAAGTTGTATTCGCTGTAACAAAGACAAATACATGCATAAATACATGCATAAATTGAACAAATTAAATTTGTAGAATAAATTTATTTCACATCCGTCTCAGAATTACTAGAAATCGGGGAAAAAACACGCTTCGAGTTCCCAGACCACGCGCCGATCAGCTGGCTGCAGCGTACACTGTTGCCATTCCGTTACAGGTGGTTGGGCCCGAGTTCGGTGTGGAATAAAATTACCACTTTTAATAAGTCGATATCTCCGAGACTAAACGGTCAAAGTTTGTCTTTTTTTTTTTTTAATCAATCCCACAATAGTACTGCGTAGACGTGTGTTTTTATTTAAAAATCCTAAGATCCGTTTAGAACCTATATCGAGAAATGCGAGCAGACTCCTATCGGTTTACGTGTTAGGTATAGGGATCGCGTACAAAAATACCCATATTCAATTGCAATTATCTCATGAACTAAACGGTGAATCTAATTGAATTTTTGGGCATCAGTCCATGAAGGTCATATCTACACCATACTTAGATTTCAGCCAATTCCTAAGATTTGACCAAAACTACCTAGTATAGTAGACGAAATGATTTATATGGAAAGGAGATTTTCGGAACATCTTGGAAGTTTAAAAATAAAATCTTATGGAAACTGATTTCCGTTTGTTTTTGGGTCATATTTCGAAGGGGCTGCGTGAGTATCGACGAATTTGGAAAGAGATACGTATCTATGGGTCGTGGATATACGAAATATCAGATCCCCGAGCCGGCGTATTCCCAGATCGAACATCAGATTGGAAGAGTCTACGAGAACCGTGAACCTGTACGTTGCCTCTATTTTTTTCTACATGCTTTTATTTAACTTGACTTTCTCTGAGAAGCAAAACGGAAAATCTGTATTTCATTCACTTCCCGACTACTTAGAGCTCTGAAATTTTGCAAACATAGATCCAAAAGGTGGAAATGCATGATTCAACTAAAAAAAAATATCCATGAAATGTTCAACTTTTCATGTAAAATTAGGGATATCTAATCATCCATATAAAATCTCACTAACACGTACAAACTCTTAACCGACTGCGTTTGTATGTGAAAAGTTTATATGCAGCAATTAGTCGTAAGTTTAATCCCAATTACAGACCTTGTTATTTTTTTCAAGCATTCCATGTTCCTAACGTACAAGCTCGTAAACTAGTCAACTACTAGTAACAACCAACTAGTAAAATCAATTAAAGACTAAAAAGTAGAAAATAGATTATATTTATTTATTTCACATGTCTTGCGATTGCTACGAGATTAACCAGCTTAGTGTTCAGTACATTTTTTTACATTTTTGCATTCCGTATAAAAAGATATGAAAGACTATAACTACTAGCACGATATCACGTTAAGTTTCCCTAAAAAGTGCTCGCCTGTCCATTGCATGCCTACGACTACTAGTTTAGATATATTTGATAAACACATTCTCGTAGTTTTCAGCCTGCTGCGTCGAGTCCCCTGAATGCCATTGTGCATTCTCCTAATTCTTTAACTATTAATTTAACTGTAATTAATTTACAGTTAAATTAAACTGTAAAACAACCTTAGATTTCTTAAAGAAAAATCCTGAAACTGAGTATAAACGTGTGATAATAATTTCTTTAATTACTATTGTGCCAGATTAAATACGGTTAATGAAACTGAAATGATCAAATTAATTAAACCTTTAAAAAGTTGAGCGCCCAAAGCTTTTATTCATAGTCACATATACAGTGGGTAAAAAAGTATTTGAAAATCTCACACGAAACTGTTGTTAATTTGGCTTTATTTGTTTGTTCGTGTTCTCCCAAGATTTTTGTAAACAAACACCATGTATATTTGGGATAAGCTATCGAACATAGAAATTTAAGTCCTTAGGCCACAGTAACGGGTATAAAATCATGTGCGAATTCAACAATTTTCTTTCGTATAA
Organism: Ophion slaviceki; assembly: GCA_944452715.1. Classification (NCBI taxonomy): domain Eukaryota; kingdom Metazoa; phylum Arthropoda; class Insecta; order Hymenoptera; family Ichneumonidae; genus Ophion; species Ophion slaviceki. Next base: position 23,178,057 of record OX101788.1, read on the forward strand.
AAAAATGATTCACTCATAAAATTAATTACACATCTATTTAGTACGAATATCAAGCTGTTAGAAAATATATATATATTTTTTTTCGATATACAAAATGGCCGAATACTAATATTTTCTTTTATCTTTTTTTTTTAGGCGCTCCGCGGCGTGACATTTAGCATCGACAAGTTTTTACCTAGAACAAAAAACAAAAATTCTCGTCAGTCTCCATTAGAATACCTAGAGAAGTACGTACGGAATTTAAAAAATATTGTTTTATTAAAAAGTTGTAGGTTTTTGAAATTAAAAAAAGAATTTTCAGTGAAATATTTCGTTATAACTGCTCATAAACTGCTCATAAAATGAAAAGTTTTCGATTAATCAGAAATTGCGTACGTACTTCTCTGCGAAATGCAATTAGGAACATAACTTTTAAATTTGAAGTAATTCGAGTGAAAATTGTTGAAGTTATATGTCACGCCAATTGGAAAAAAACTGTTTCGAGAAGTTTCAAGTAGTCTGCTATTTTGTACATCGAAAAAAAAAAACATTTTTTTACAGCTTGATATCCATAGTAAATAGATGTGTAATTAATTTTATGAGTACATCACTTTTTCATACGAAAACAATTTGTTAAATTCGCACAGATTTTATACCCGTTACTGTGGCCTAAGGCTTTAATAAAGCACTTAATTTTTTTCGTAGGGTAATTTGAAAAAGACGCCGTGTACAAATACTTTTTTACCCACTGCAGGTGACCTGGAAAAAAATTATTTTCTACTTTTTAGTACATTAAGGGGAGATATACACCTAGGAGCCGGAAAAAAGGTCATTTTTTGTGAATTTTTTCAAGGAAAACTATTTGAAATTTCGGATTGGGGTTTTAATTATCCAAAAGTACATACATTCAAAAATATGTTTAATTTTCTTTATTTAAAAATATCAAAAATATACAAGGATATTGTATGATCCTTGGAGCGTCGTAAAAAAATCTGCGTATACAGTACCCACTGTCGTTTCTTCAAAAATCATCTGAAAAAAAACCAAAAAGATTATTAAATTAGATACTATAATCTAGTTCGTGTCATAGCCGATTTTGAAAATATCGATTTATGACAAAATGGCGGACGTTTGAACATAAATAGTGATTTTGGGCCAAAAATTAGTTATTATTTTGCCTATAAAACAAAAACTAAGTAACGGACAAAAAATCCTATGACAAGTACTAGATAATGGTGTATAGAATAACCACAAAAAACCTCAAGGCAATCGGTTCATTGGTTTTGGCGAAATTTTGGGTACCGATTTGAAAAACGTGGTTTTGAGAAAAACGCGTTTGAAAATTTGGGAATGAATAAATCATGAAATTTGTCAGCTTACATGGAATCATCGATACCAGGCCCATAGTGTAGGTCTTCTACGGTCGACGGAATGTTCATAGTTTCTAAATCCTCGACGTCGACCATCTAGGTGTATATCTGCCGTTAAATAAAAGCTTGTTCTTTGAAAATATGTTTTCACATATAATTATCGAAGTCGCTTAGCCTTTCGCATGTGAAAGCGTAGTATCCAGGAAGAAAGTCATTCAATTGTCAATTTTGTCGCAACCCGAGGGTTTCTATCAGTACGGGAAGGACAGATTGCAGTACGGGATCGGCAGCTGCCAGTACTGCGGGCACGCAGCAAAGCTTCGTTGCGCCAAATGCGAAGATTACTACTGTTCCCAGCAGTGTCAATTTGTCGACTGGCCTCGTCATAAACTCGAGTGCAAAAAGATTCCGTGCGTACACACAGTCTTGTATTCCTCTTTACACGCCGACCGCGCGCGATCTCTAAATAAAATGCTCGATCATGATCTTCGGCAGAGCTCTCATTGGCGAAATGGACGGAGCGAGTATGACGGCACTTGGCAAGGACGAGCCGACACCGGTGCCTCGAAAGCCACGCGTTATAACGAAACCTGGCTCGGTTACCGCGCTACGTCGTCCAAAAACCATAACGATCTCGGGCAACCCGTACGTTGCCGTTGACGCTGTCGCCCCGACATCGGAAATGCCAACCGAGACGAAACTTTTGCCCGAAGACGAACCGAGTGAAAGTTCGTTTGCACCGAAAAACGATGTTCCTCCGACGATCGAGGGCGCTCGTTCTCAAGCGGACTCGACTCAAAAGTTTGTCGAAAAAGCAGTTCCAGAATCGCCGAAGCGCGCGGTTGATTGTGCTCGTGACTCGTCGAAACTCCAGCAGCAGCGTCACGTGGAGAACGATCGAGGCAGCGAGAGTTCCAGGGCCGGTTCTACGAAACGCGAAAGCAGCAAACAGTCGCAGCAAAACTTGCCTTCGGGAACAAGCAACGGGAGAGCGGCCAGTGTAAAATCGTCCAATTCCACGAAAACCGATTATCGAAAGCAGGAAGAAGATCTTGCTTTTCCGCGCGATCCTCGAGGCCAAGTCAAAATGCCGGAACCCGATGAAAAATCAACGTCAAAGTTGCAACACACGATCGATAATTTGAACGTCGGAGACGTTGGTTATCTGCAAGTTTACGTGGCACTCGACAACACCTCGTACGCCGTTTGCGTTCTGAGCAGCGATTTCATGGAGTGGTATCAGATGATCTACGAGACAATGACGGCGATTTGCAACCAATCACGCAAGCCCGAGAACTTCAGTCCGTCGATCGGCGACTTCGTTTGTGGCAAACGCGACGATATTTGGCTGCGAGGCCACGTCCTTTCGCTCGGTCCGCCTATACGCTTGGCACTCGTCGACGAAGCGAGAGTAGCACCGGTCGTTGAAGCGATGCCGATGCCCGCCGATTACGAGAAAATATGCGCGTTCGGCGCAATCGTCACTCTCGACGCCGTTGGCCCCGAGTTGACAGTCGACGTAGCTGGCCAATTCCAAGTTACCGAAGTCATTGACGAGGCAGGCGGAAGAATCGTAAAAGGAGTTCTCGTGTCGCCCGATGAATTGAAAGACGTGCGATTCGCTATGAAGAATTGGCAACCCACGCCTGAACAAAAGGGCATCGGTTTCGCTGAACTTCAGAACAACAGCGAGGTTTTCATTTCTTTATTTTTTCCTTCACGGCGGCTACGGAGCACTTGATCCGAGCTCCGAGCTCTCGAGTAGAGATTAGACCATGGGTGGCCAACCTTTTTTCCAACATAATTTCCTTTTTTCTTGCTAATTAAGGTAATCCTATCGCTTAACACTAGTCATACCACTAATCATACTTGAGACTTGTACAGTTTATATTTTTAACATGTGCAAAAAAAAATTTATATTAACTAAATTTTCCATGTGCAAACTGTTTAATGAATGTTCACATTTAATTTGAAAAATGAAAAAATAGTTATTCCAACGATTCGCGCAGTATTTCTAGGTTTGATATTTGGCAATATTGGTTCTATCTCCGTCTCTTTTTACTCAACCAGGCGAGTTTAACCTCCGTGCTTTTCAACGTCGATCTGTCAAAACAATGTCAGGTGCGGGAAATATAAAGCATTGTATTCGGGCCACGTCTGGTAAAAAGCGTGGAAAATTTGTGTCGGCGAAATATGTCGGTTAAAAATGAAATATGTGTGGAAATTCGAATGAGTGAGATGAGGTTAGGACTACAGTCAGCTGTTGCCTTGCCGTCACGTCTCTTTATCGTAGCAAGTGGTAATAAATCCAATACCGGAAGTTCAAATTGAACTTGATATTACATCAAAATTAGGTCAATGGGCGTAATTTTTTCTGCGAGCACTGGATTACTACAAGTGTTAAGTATGTAAATCTATTATTTTTAAGAATCTGACGGATTCCCACTATTATATGAGGCGTTCCATACCATTTCGAACGGTCAAAAAGTTGTCCTGTCTCAAAAAATTGAAATTTTGTCAAATTATTTAATTATATGAAAAAAAGTGTACATTTTTTCAAAATTTTTGGATCGCATTTTCTCGGTTTTTCAACATTTCAAAATTTTCAAAATACCGTTACATCTCGTGAGCATTTGATTTAACAGAAAAATGTTTAAGACAAAAAAGTTGCAATTTTACATGAACTTTGTGAAAAAATTTTGTTTTGAATTTTTCGAGTTTAAAAAATGCCCATTTTCACCAAAATTATACAAAAATATTTTTTTTCGGTCGGTATGTCACTTGATTTTTCTCAAAAAATACCAGAAAATACTCTGAAGTGTGTACAGTAACACCTATTTTTTCAGAGTGGCTCGATTCGTTGTTCAAAAGCTGTGCTTTGTTTTATTATCATGAGATATTTTTTTTAGACAAATCAATTATTATTAAAAAATATTCTCCCAAATGTTTCTCACATTTGTCAGGTAATAAACATCCATAACAGTAATAATTTTTTTGAGCTTAATCATAAATTATCGGTAAAGTATACAAAGTTAACCTTGCCATACAAAGTAACGTTCGTCGTCCAACATGAAAATTGTGATGCAAAGTAACGTCGTCGTGCAATATGGAAAATGTGATACAAAGTATCGTTGACCGCCCAATATAAACATTGTCATACAAAGTAATGTGCGCCGTCAAATGCCTTCTCCATCCTTCAGTTTGTCACCATTCCCCCTCCATGCCAAAATACTATTTGCTTTTGGTGACATGTACAATCAAAGTTAACATTTCGGTTCATTTGACCCAGCTTCGAGGGCGACAACACAACCCCCGGCGGGGCACATGCGGGTTGGCCACCCATGGATTAGACATTCCAATTTATTTCTAGCAACTTATGGTCTGTGTAGGTTGGACATTAGAACCTAGTCCAAGTTCTTGGATCGTCTATCGTCCCTGTTTTTTCCCCAATACATAGAGATGATTTCTCAAGATTAACGCAATGAGAATATAGACCACTTTTTCTTGTTTTTCTCGAAGGTGTGCATCTCGTCGTACCAAAACGAACGGACCCTGTTCTTGCGCGGCCTTGATTCAGTATCGCTGGAGCGTATTCATCGTATAACTCAGAGTGTGGCGAAATGGGCCCAGAAAGGTACGTCGTTCGAATATAAGCTGCTGCGTCGTTGTAAAAGGATTTTTTTCTTCGGGTATTCCTTTCACGAACCCGAATATTTAACAATTAACTGCTTTCCGTCTACAGCGAAGTAAAAATACGTCTCAGTATACTGGTCGAACTTCAAGCTAAGGGTTCAACCGAGGGTTTAAAAACAAATTGCAACTCTAAAAATCGTCTAATTTATACGGCAACTTTATGAAGATGAAACGCTGGCCACATTTCTTTCTAACAATTTGTACACTAAATAACTCCAGATGTCTGACACTAACTACTCTAGGCGTGCAAAAAAATTCGTCATTCCAAAAACACAATAAAAACGGGGGATCGCCGAATGTTTCAAGAAAATATGATAAAACTTGGAAAAATGTGACTAGCAGAAGAATTTTCGTAGCCGCGACTTTTCAGAGAAAATGTACAAGTCTAAATCTAGTAAATTCGCGCGAAAGTTTTTATTCCAGTTTGTCGTTGGGTATAATAATTGATAATTACTTATTTTTTATTAAGTGCCACTATAATTTACCGATGATTCGGAAGGGTCCTGCTTACGCGACCATAAAATGCCACCCTCCGCGAAAGGAAAACCTGAAGGGATCATCCTAGTGTAACGGGTAGAAAAATAGCTGATTTTCGCGATTTTTTTCGTTGGTCAAAATACGCTAATCAGTCTGATTTTTTTGTCAAATCAAACCACTCATGAAGAACAAAAAATTAATTTTCAAACGTTTATTTTATTTTATTTAACATTTGAAAATGTCTTCGAAAAAAAGAGTCCTCACGATGTACACGATTGTGGCCATAAACATTACCTGAAACAAAATTTGTAAAAAGATTATTAATCCGTATGAAAGCCGCTACCTTGCTATGGAGGTTTTTTAAAACCAAAGTTGACAAAATGGCGGCGGCTTGAAGTATCGAATTTAGCCCATTTTTCGAAAGTTTTTCATTAAAAAAATATGAAGATTAATAAAAAAGCTTCCCTAGCAAGATAAAGAATGGCGTGAAGAATGTTGTGTCAAAATTTGAGACGGACAGCTTGAAAACTCATCCTTTGAGAGTGTACACCGTTTTGAAAAACAATTTCGAGAACTTTTTCTGAGAAAGACCGTAGCTTCCGGAATTATTCGAATTTCGCCCCAAAAATTGAACAGCATGGTTATGCCCATCTGTACTATCGGATAATGCAAAAAAAAATCGAATTTTTTAACATTTTACACTGATCCCTTAAAGTCCCATGCGTGTTTGATCATTGAGAAAAAATTGTAGCTCCGAAGCTCGAAGAAAACCCGGTAGTTGGCCAATTGGTGATAGCGAAATTCGTGGATGATAATTACTACCGCGCAATCGTGACGAAAGTCCTCGACGGCAAGATCGGTGTGTCCTACATCGACTACGGCAACGCAGAGATCACAACGATCAACCAACTGCGCTTGCTGTCGGACGAATTGAAAGGGGTTCGTTTCATACTCTCCACAATTTTCTATCTCCTGCGCGATTCGTTCAGCAAAAATACGCGTTGGTTTCTTTCTGCGCTCCTTACGCCAATGGATAGGAAAAATCTTGCGCGTCCAAGGTCATCCTGAAGAACGTTAAGGAGGGTGCACCGCCGACTAAGGAAGTTCATCAGTACCTGGATTTGTTGGTCGGCACCGAGCAACCGCTCATTTGCACGTTGGAGGGAATTCCGTCCAAGGACGGAGTCACGCTGATGACCAGCACGGGCGAATGCGTCAACGAAAAAGTTAACACCTGTCTGACCCCCGTATGGCAACGCGAAGATCCATCAAAGAGTAAGCGTAAAAACGGGAAGAATCGGAGTACAGAGTTGCATCAATGGCCCGATTCTAAATTTGTAAATGCTTCCTGACAACGACGAAACACTGATTACTTTTATTGTGCTCCACTTCTCAGATCTGAAGTGTTTTATGATGGAAGATCTCGAAGTTGCTGCACTCGGCGAGGTTGGTCAAACGGTTAAGGCTCTTCCTCTTTTCGCCACCGAACCGCCTTTCAAATACGTCATGGCGCCCTTCGACAAGGAACACTTAACTCACGTAACCGAAATCCAACCTGAATTGGTAAGATTATTGTAGGAGCGTTTATACTTTTTATTTCGAGAATCCGTGCCAAGTTTTGCTCAAGAGGTAATTCTTACGTGCACTGCTGACTATTGCCGTCAATACCCGAAGTACTTGAGAGAGATACAATCGTAGACAAAAGAGAACATAAGCAGAATTTTAATACGTTACTGTTAATTACACGAGAATTATGTCGTGAATGATTATAGAATTTACTCACTAAAGTTTAAGCTTTACCTACTAACTAAAACTAACTTAATAACTTACTGGCCTACTAACTGAAACCAACTTAATGACCTAACTAAACATTACTAAAATACCTTTCGCACATAAATCAGGCACACGAAAAATCTAAAACATTCTGCACTTTTCCTCATAATATCTGAGAGTGAGACCACATCCCATGAAGACGCATGCAAATCTACACCAAAGTAAAAGTGTTATAAGGTGGTTGGCACAGTAATCGTCACCTTAAGCAGATCGTTCGACTTTGCAAATTTATATAGCTTAACTTGGAAAGTAAGTAAAAGTCATTTTAAGTATTTTATAATCAGTTTTTTGTTACGAAGAAGAACGTCGTTTTGAAATTCTCACGCCTGGTACAGTATTCGAGAAAATATTTCGTAAAGGTTATAAGACGCTATTGTACGGGTCATCGTCATACCGCCGCGACGGTTGATTTAGTCGTCGCCATATGTAATATATTTTAGTCACTCAGTCGCCAAATTTTTTCTTTTTGATGAAACATTTTACAAACAGTTTAAAGCAAATTTCTCTTACATACAACTCTATTAATTAAAAAAATAAAACTAATGGCTATTACGTCAGATGTATAATTTTTATTCATTGTCAATAATTATAAACAATATTATTTTAATAATTTTATCGCAAAATAATCTTTCAATTTTGTTTGTTGGAGTTATATTCACCTGTGTTCGAGACGTACCTAATTATCGATGTGGTCACGATCCAGTAATCGGCAACGTTTACTAATATGCATATGTTGTTACTATCGCGAATATATGTATGACGATTACTGATCCGTGAATTCTTCAGACAATGCTAAATGCGGACCCAATATTTCTTTTCTGATTTTCTATAAATTAATATTCGATTCGTAAGATTTTTTCCGACCTTGTCCCAGTTATCGACAGCCGTGGCGATTAATCGCCAGAGTGTTTACATTGCTGAATCGGTAATCATCATATATGAAAACTCGTTGAAATTAGCATAGAAGATCGATGCTGAACGCAAAACTGAGATTCTTATAGCTTGTAGACAAACTTACCTCATGCAAGTCCCCAGGCATTCTCGAATTACCCGAGATGTGACACGATTGATATTAACCTCCAAATGAAGGATTCGGCCGAAATTGCAGATAGACGCCGTAGCGGGATATATTTGATTCCATTATTCTTGAACACGTATACTTACGCGTGTGACAATGTAATACACCATAGTAATACCTTCTGGACGCTGATATATCACAGATCTGCACGAACGGCCGATTCTTATCGTAAGGGGCTACATCTATCTAGCGGCCCGAAAAACATGCCCAAATTACGAATTTTGTTTTCTGGGAAACGGTTGGTGAAAAAGACACGCATTTTTTGTTTCAACACAAAAGTACATATTGGAGGCTTAAAAAATTATCATAAAATACAAAAAAAAACAACAAAACATGGCCGCCGACAGATGATGCAAAAATTTTAGCGACGTTTGCCGGCGGTCACTTTAGCTTAAACGGTCCATCTGAAATCTAAAAACCAAACGAGTTATTCAAGTTAAGAATAAATACGAATCATTGACGATCGTCGATTTTTTAAATCATTTTTTTTAACTAAGTGGCAACGAATTGAAACTCGAGCATACAAAATTTATGCAAAAAGTCTCTATTTTTACATAACTAGTAAAAAATTAAGATCGATTTAAAGAAAGTGAGGTCGTAAACGACCTTTAAATGTTTCTCATCGTATCTCCTGTAAATTTGGAAATAATCCATCAGGTGGTTCTCGATATATCATGTCCACCGACTTTGAAAACAGTATCATATGCCGGCGGCCATGTTTTTGTAGTTTTTATGTATATTTTTAGTTATTTTTTTAGAGTCACCCAATAAATGTACCTTCGTGTTAAAAAAAAGTGGGTTTGTTTTTCACCAATCGTTTCCCAGAAAAAAATCAGAATTTGGACATTTTTTCGGGTTTCTAGGTAGATGTAGCCCCTTAAAATACTTATTTAATGTGTAAACATGACGACCACTGGGCCGACCACCTTAATTGTTCGATACCTTAATGAATCGATCCCAAGTTTCGCACACATCTTTAGAACATACGAAGTAATAATGCATCCACTTATCGCCATGACAGTATTGCCGTAAGGCTGTTATCCCGCCCATAAAAAGCAAACCCAAACAAACTCTTTTTTTTATTGGTTTTTTCCTTAGGTACACGCTTTTCGCGTTTGTTACCTATTCTTTTCCCATCATTAGCCTTCTTTCCTCTACTGTTTACTCCTTTTTTCTCTCCATCTTTCTTCCTGTTCCCCCCTCTTGCGGCCGCAGCCGACTTCCCCCTCTGTATTATATTCATCATGACATTTCTGTCATGGGTATAGGGAAATTGCGGAAAACCTATACCAATACAGCCGGTCATCGAGTTCGCCTCCCAGTCGTGGAACTAGTCTTATTTCGCCGCGAAATGCCGAAGAAAAACATTTCACGACGAAATGTACGCGACTGGGATTCGAACCCGGGACCTCCCGGTCCGCTGGTTTAGTGGCGAGCACGCTAACCACTAGATCATCGCACCGGTTAACCCAAACAAATTCAAGTAAATTGAAACCAGTTTCCACTGGGCAGATCGCGTCCTGACGGTAACATCTCTCATTTGCATACTTAAGGGGCTATACCAGTGTGAACGCTGAAAATTTGGGTGATTTTCGGGATTTTTTTGGAAGAAAAGTACTCAATTAAATGTTTCGGAAAATTAAGAATATATTTGGCTATATTTGACCTATATTACATAACTCTTTCATAGAAAAATATTGCGATCCAAGCGACTTATGCGCTGCTTTCGGAGGCGCCAAAAAAAAGTTCCTCCACTCCTGACATGATTCCGGCCGATTGAGTAGCTGAAACCGAAAAAGGAAAAAATGTCGTTAAACTGGAAGGTATTTCCTCTACAATGACGTAGGATTTTCGAAAAATATCAAAATCTAACAAAATTGCGTAGTTATGAAAAACGTCTGTTTTCTTGCCTATAAAATGTTCGTTTTTTTCAATGCCAAATCGTCAATGTTCATCCAATCAAAAATATCCTACGTCATTGTAGAGTAATATTCAAGAGTACTCCGTTCAAATTTCAAGTCAATCGGATAATTGCTCTTTGAGTTACAATGTCAGCAAATTTGAAAAATCTCATTTCGAGAAAAACGCGTTTGAAGATTTAACGATCGATTTTTGCAAGATAAAATGATTAGAGATACGGCCTTGAAATTTTTACAGGATATTCTTGAAAGTAAAAAATCCAAAAAGGCAACAAAAAAATCGATTTTTTTGAAAGTGTCACACTGGTATAGCCCCTTGACTCCTTGAAGAATCTTCAGCTGCTCGCCATTCTGACTAATACGGACATTTATGTCTGACTTTAAAAAAACTACAGATTCAAGCGTACTGCGAATCAACAAAAGAGCACTATATCCCGAGAACATTCGAGCTCTGCCTGGCTGTCTGGGAAGGCGCGTGGTATCGCGGAGCCTGTATAAATCGAAACGCGACGTCGACTCAAGCGCTGATTTATTTCGTGGACTATGGAAACGAGGCGATCGTCGATCACACGAACATCCGCCAGATGACGAGAGACTTTATGTCGTCGCCCGCACTGGGCACCTCCTGTCTCGTAACGAGTACGCGATCGTTCTCTCATATTTCGTCTCATCTTTCATTGCATTTTTTTTTCGTTATCTAAGCTGATCGAAAATCGTCGCAGATCTTGGCATTCAGACGATCAATGGCAAAGTACCGGAACCCGTGCTAAGGAGAATCGACGAGCTCGTACCGCTCAACGACCTGGTAGACGTGAAAATCGTCAAAAAATCCAGCGCGGATGACGCAGTCCCCCTGGCGGGCGATTACGAGATCGAGTTACCGTCTGTACGAGAGAAGCTCGTTGCGGAGGGTCTCGCGAAACCATAGGCCTGTAACAAGGAACAACGACCTCAAAGATCAAATCTACGTTGCTTCGAGAAATTTATCATTTACGATTAACGATTTTTTCTTTTACACTTTATTGACACGAGACTGCCGGACACCGGGAGGTAATCGGACCCTTCGAACTTTACGTTACTTTTTAGAAGATACAGATTTAACGGTAAAAAAAGCCGCGTGTGTAGCCTCGCTTGGCATTCTACTTTTTTTTAAACATACTGTGAAAATATACTGCACACGGCATTTTCTGATTTTCATTCAAGGATGTAATTTTGTGTTATCTAGTGCGAGGAAGGCAATCTCATTTTAATGTAAGAAAAAAGAAAAAAACTTTTTTTACGTAGAGTAGCTGTCTGATATATCAAAAGTATTTTAATTGAACCGCGAAGACAGTTGCTGCTACCAAAGCTGTGCCACGAGCGTCCGGAGGCAGTACTGATATTTATACGACTGTTTAAATAAAGATACATTCTAAGGAAGAACTGAACTTGACATATCATTGTCTAACGTGGATAAAATGGTTCCGAATTTCAAGACCCGTGCAACATCTGAACGTATTTTCACTGCACATCTTTACGGATAAATCATAAAAATCAAAAGAAAAAACAATTCCGTTCGATTTTTTGGGAGAGTTGTCAAAGTGAAACGCTTATCGACGATCCGTAAAAAAGCTCGAAACAAATTTTCGCAGTCAGATTAATTTTAAAAAATTCTAATTGTCTATATAGCCACAACCTGCGCTTGCAATCGTATTTTTTTCTTCGACTTCTCAACTAGCTGATAGAAAAGTTTTTGAAACTGCAGCTACTTCTCGCGCTGTTGAAGATGGTGCATTATTTTTCATACAGTTATAAAAAAAATGTATGCGTCAGTATTTCGTTTTATGCCAAATATTTTATGGGGTTGTTAAGGGGTTATGCCTAGTTGTAAAAGTCGAAAAATCACTTTTTTCGAAACCAATATATTTCGACAGTATTTCATGCCATAAATGTTCCCCAAAAATAAGAAGTTGATCGGATAAAAAAATGACAGATTTATAGGCTGTTACGTTGACGCCTGTCGGAATGCTTCCAGCGTCCTTCGAAATTTTAAACGTTTTTCTCTGGAAAGTACGTTTTAAAGTCGGCCAGCAAAATATCTCGAAAACTGCTGCATCGAGCTTTATTAAATTCTTAGGGGTTTTTCTAGATGTAAAAATATAGTATTCGATCGAAAGATTTTTTTTCCGATATATACTCCCGATTTGATGAACGAAAAAAGCTATTTTTTTCCGCTAAAATTAATACTAGCTTTGAACCCGCGCCTTTTTTTTAAATTTGATGTTTCGGAAATTCCCTCGATTGATCATCGGAGAAACTAATATACCAACGAAATCTGTTTGATTTTTTTATATTAGTCAACCTGGTTCAGGACATTGCTCACCGCAAAAGACGTTTTCGAGAGTGCTTCCCGGACATCGGCTGAAAGCCGATTATCTGTACCTATAATAAAGTATTAACGTGTGCCTATCTGTCTGTCCTATGTCCTCTCATCACTTAAGGCGGGATATACATTTAGACAGGAAAAAATAAGCAATATTGAGGAGTTTTTTAAACTAAGAATAATTATTCTACAATTATCAAACTTTAAGTACACTTTGATAGTATATTAAAGTATACAAAACAATTTTTCAAAATTAATTCATCATCAAAATGTCGGAGCTGTGGCAGAGTGTTACAGCAAGGTCGCCGCGGGAGTTGCGAATCGGCGTGCAATCTAGCTTCCCGTAGACTTTGATGTGCAAAAAAGTTCAAACATTTTTTCAGTTAGAACATGTATAGTTTCTATGTGACGGGAATTAAAATCAGAAAATGCAAATATAAGAAAACGGCACGCATTTACAAAAAAAATCAACATTTCTGTAAAATGTGGATTAAAAAAGTAGTTTTTTTTTTTTTCAATTTTTCAAAAACAATTCTCGTCAAGTAGAAGGTACTAATATCAAGATTTCTACCAAGTTTCAACTCAATCGGCTTGATAGTTTTTGAGTAATCCTGAACGCCAATTTCGATAATGAAGTTCTGTAACGTTTGAAGTTTTTCGAATTTCTGTGAAACTTTGGGAAAATATTCGACATATATAGTTCTATCGTTTAAAGAGAAAAAAAAGAAATCGATTTTTTTATCGTAAATGTATATCCCGCCTTAAAAACTACTGAACCGAATGAAATATGGTTTTCTCTGTTGTATAGCTTAAAATACGGTGAAAGTAATGGTATGTGTTTCATTTAAATCGAACGAGTATAAGTTGAGCAATTGATTGCTTTACAACAAAAAGTCATCGAGGGAGAAGTTCTGACGGGGTGAGACGGTGTTTATACCGCGGATACCACTTATTCCCAATAACTTTCCGTTTCAATTCAAACGACTGCAGTTCCCCGTAACCGTCTGCTTCGCGATGACGATTAACAAATCGCAAGGACAAACGCTACGAGCGGCTGGAGTCGACCTACGAAAAGCCTGCTTCTCGCATGGTCAGCTCTATGTCGCCTGCTCTAGAGTAACCAACCGAGAAAATCTTTTTATTTTAACCGACGGGTAAAAAAGAAAACCGCGAAACGTAGTGTATAATGAAATTTTGCAAGATCCATTAAATTTTAGTTTTAGATAACTCATTTCCGAAAATAAAATATTGTCCAAAATTCAAAGGTTTCATTTTAGTACTTTTTATTTAGTAAAGTTAAGATCAATCAATGTGATGTCCATTGAAATTGTCCTAAGTAAATATTCTATACTTATAATAAAGATGTAAGGGATAAAAAGTCAGTATATATGGAATATAAATACAAAAAATAACCAAGGTGAATTATCAAAAACTGTAGACCAGGTAGTCAGAATAACTATTTCAACCGGTAAGGCGCGGGCACACAACAAAATTACCGAGCGTTCTTCAAATGATAATTTTTCAAATACCGAATTATTGTAGAAATTTATCATCGCGATTTTCTAAAATAGAATTTAAAAAAACGAGCTCTTTTCGACTGTTACAACTAGGCACAACCCGTTAAGGCCTTAGGCCACAGTAACGGGTGTAATATCATGTGCAAATTTAACAATTTTTTTTGTATATAAAAGTGATTCACTCATAAAATTAATTCCACATCTATTTAGCATGAATATCAAGCTGTAGAAATTTTTTTTTTTATGTAGAAAATGGCCGACTACTCGAAACTTCTCGAAACAGCTTTTTCCCAATTGGCGTGATAAATAACTTCAACAATTTTCACTCGATTTACTTCAAATTGAAAATTTATGTTCCTAATTGCATTTCGCCGAGAAGTGCGTACGGAATTTCTGATTAATCGAAAACTTTTCATTTTATGAGCAGTTATAACGAAATTTTTCACGGAAAATTCATTTCTTAAGGGGAGGGTAGGGGTTTCAGCGTGAAATAAAAAACTTTTGCGAATTTTTTTCATGTATACGGATAGAGTAAATTTATTGAAACCTTTTGTACATTGTTAAGTGTCATTTCAAGAACGTTCCGTGAAATTTGTACGCGGAAATATTCACAAACAAGCCGGTGCCGCGTTTTTCTCGAAACCACTTTTTCAAAGTCCGTGTTCACTGCCATTTGAAAACTACATGACCGATTTATTTCAAACTTGGTACACACTTTCTACATATAAAGTACCTCCCCCCAACGGTTAGTTTGAGATTTTTTTACATTGAGGGGTTTTCTACCCCCAAAATGGCGGAATTTTTCGTGAAAAATAGCACTTTTCACTTTACATGACCACCCAAAATTCAGAAATGAAAAAAAAATGATCAAAGACCGTTGGGGGGAGGATTTGATGATACTTTGACTAAATTTTAATGGTACTTGATTTCAGATAATTTCTAGCTGAGATACAGTGAACACCGCAAATCGTGTTTTTCCAAAGGCGTTCTTGGAAAAGCTTTGTCACCGACTTGCTTGTGGATATTTTCGCGTACAAATTTCACGGAATGTTCTTGAAATGACACTTAACAATGTACAGAAGGTTTCAATAAATTTACTCTATCCATATAGATGAAAAAAATTCGCAAGTGTTTTTTTTCACGCTGAAACCCCTACCCTCCCCTTAAGTTCAAATCCCCACAACTTTTGAATAAAACAATATTTTTTAAATTCCGTACGTCCTTCTCTAGGCATTCTAACGTAGATTGACGCGAATTTTTGTTTTTTGTTCTAGGTAAAAAATTGTCGATGCTAAATGTCACGCCGCGGAGTGCCGAAAAAAAAGAAACGAAAATATTAGTAGTCGGCCATTTTATACATAAAAAAAAAAAATTCTAACAGCTTGATATTCATACTAAATAGACGTGTAATTAATTTTATGTGTGAATCACTTTTTCATACGAAAAAAATGGTTAAATTCACACATGATTTGATACCCGTTACTGTGGCCTGAGGCCTTAATCAATTGAGAGAGAGCCACATGCTCGTGAGTGCGTCTCAGAGCGAATGTGCAATGCATCGAGCAGCTGAGTAGTCATCTCAGCCATTTATATCTCTTTTCGAGATCGTTCTAACCTCAAAGTCCCGAAGTGTCAGCTTCGCGGATGACAGTTTATCCGATTCCGGCGTGCACTTCAATCTTTGACATTGTCATCGTACGAATTCATTTATTCGCATGTGCACCTAGACACGCCGCCAACAATAACACAGTGGTCGATCGCGATTATAGAAAGGCGAGAAAAAAAAATGAACGCTCAAACAAGGCAACAGTACGAGGGTCTGTTGCACAAGTACACAAATGCGATGAAGGGCTGGCAATACCGATGGTTCATCCTCAGTCCCGAAACCGGCGAGTTGCACTACTTCATCAGCGAGTCCGAGAAGAATCAGAGGCCGAGATGTTCGATATATCTCGCCGGCGCCGTTATAGCCCCGAGCGATGAAGATTCTAATACTTTTACGGTCAACTCCGCCACAGGTATGATCCCCTTCTAATCGTAACGAACAAAAGAAACCGCCCGGTGGCGAAATCTCTCATTTGTCCGACCAGCCCGATGACAGGATAGGAGACGACAAGCGTGACGACGATCGTCAAAGCTGTGAGGTCGGATGACGGAGCCTGCAGGAGATTGTCACGAATGATCTATAGAGGCGATCGTAGATGAAAGCCGATGCGAATGTTTCTCTGATTTTTCTCTTTTTCCACTGCCCAGGTGACATGATAAAGCTGAGAGCTACGGACGCGAGAGCGCGTCAGGAGTGGGTCGACAAGCTGAGAGCGGTAACGGAGATGTACACGAGAGCGATAGCCAGCAGTCATCCTCCTCTGCCGCACAGGGACCACGCTGCGAACGCGCCTAGAACGCCGGTGGCTAAGCTCGAAGTATTGGACGCGTTCGCCAATTGCAGAGAGCAGCTGAACAGAGTGGAAAAGCAAACTCACGTGCTGGCGCAGACGATCGAAAATTCCATCGATCATCTTGACCCGGATCTTTTGGTGCTTAAGGCAACCGCTCATGCCACTCTCCAGACGTTGAACCAGTGCTTGAACATACTGTATCAATAATCCGTTTCATCCCTGGGACTTCCACGAACACATACCCGTTGAAACTCAAACGAACGTGGCCTCGAAACAAGCGAAGTTTCACGGTGCTCGCAGCGTCGAGGTTCGGAGTTGCATTTATGATCATTTTTAAGCAGCGAGCGATACGACGCTCCTTGACAATCCTCAGTCTTTCGACGTGCGTATATATTTGTGCGCGAAATCTTCCGAACCAAGAGTTTATTCTTTCGCATTTTCCACGTTTTATTGTTTTTTTTTTCGCATACTCGTAATATGATTGTGAGACGATCAAAAGTGTGTTTGTGTGACCACACGCCGTTTTGAGACGCACTCTCGTCCGTGTTACGGTCGACAGAGAAGCGAATACGAGAGAAAAAAAGAAAGCATATCATACTTATATTTCCGAGATATCAGTGTTGATACACCGTTTTGTGCCGCTTCCCGAATAGCATTTGTCGAAAGCGAGAGCTCGATTGTAAAGTACGCGTCCGTAAGTCCGTGCGCATACGCTGGGAAAGGTTTTATCTCGTTTACCCGACTTTTCGATGACTCGATCGTTTTTAATGCACATTTCGGTACGAACGTTTTTGGAGAATCGTATTAGGAATTGCGCGACCTGCCGGAAGCGTCCTGGCCGTTCGATGGTTTACACTTTGAGATCGAGAAAATAACATTGAAACGTTACAGCCAAGATGTAGGGAGATTAGCACGGATAACGGATGGAACAATCTTTTCGCTAGTCATATTTCACAGTTTAAGAGGGGTGCAGATATGGTGCGGTATCGTCGTTAGGGTGGGCCATTTTCAACCTATTTTTCTCACTCTTCACTCTCGAAACGTATAAGTTCGTCCTGGAGAAAACAAAATTGGGTAATTCTTTAGATAAGTAACTGCGAAAAATGAGCCTAACCTTTTTTTCCTGCTATTTTCTCATTTATTGGGTTACAAATTATGATATTCAGTCGGGGAAAGCTGAAATTCACCCCCGCCCCCATAATTAGTTATGGGTTTTTTGCGGAAACACGTGATAAAGTAAGGCATTTTTGAACATTTCGACGCATATATTGGGTTTGTTTGGGTTTTTGAAAAGCTTGAAATGATTTTTAACAATTTTTTGCTCGTAAAATATTTGTTAATGAAAAATGTCAGCTTCCCCCGACTGAATATCATAATTTATAACCCAATAAATGAGAAAAGGACAAACATTTTTTTTCGGAAAAGTCACTTATCTTGAGAATTACCAGAAATTGGCGTGTGGACTACAGGGAACGAATTCGGAATATTCCGATTAATAGATACTGACACAATCTTCTTTATGCATATTCAAATATATATAAACACCCTTATACACAAAACAGACCATCGACACGGTTGAAAAAAAAGCTTCAATTATCGATATAGTTAAAGGAAAACATAATTCACCAATAATATATCATATATATGTGTGTATATGTGTGTATATGTGCGTGCGTGTGTGTGTGTGTGTGTGTGTGTCTATATGTATAATTAATATTGCACTATAGAACTTGAGTAAGAAGTTTTGACAAAGCATATTGTACAAAGTAGAAACGAGTGCAATTTTTCATTAAATTTAAACCGACCTAAAACACCTTGCGTACGATCGAAAAGAGGGATAAAAGTTGAAAATGGGCAGCCCTAGTTTATGCGTAATTACCCAACTTATATACCAACTCCATATCAATCCACCGATTCCATGAATTCAGTTGACTAACTTTGATAATATTTTACTTTATTCCTTGTACAGGACGAATATTCTTTAAAAAATGAGTTTCTCTCACGTTGAAAAATGAAGCGAAATTTTCAATGTCTAATTCAATGAGCGCGAAATAATATTGCAGGCACATTGACCAAAAAATGGAGTGCATTGCACGGCATAGCAATATCATTTTGCAAAACATAAATACATTGTCAGAATACCGAAGTGACAATTTTGACCGGAAACGATTTTATTAATAACTTTGTAATTAACATTGTTAGAACTGCACATTCTTCAGATCCTGTGCACAGTTGATTTATCTATAGCATATTTTTACATAAGTGAATTTGGTAAGTTTGTAAGCTTGTTAACCGACCTGTTATGACCACAAAATGGCGATAGACGCCTGAGTAGAAAAAAGTGTAATTCGTCGGTTATATTGAATTTGTCCATCGCTTGAACTGCCTCAAGATTGAATCCTAAAGCGGACACGTATCGAATTTCTCCCATTGACGACCGGAAGTCGGATTATTAATCTTATTCTCCGTTATAGCCGAGGGCAATCATGATAAACTTTTGTTTTCTACATACTTATTACTCGAACTCTGTTCTAAAACGACAGTTATGAATTTTTTTATTTATACCAACAATTGGCAGCTAACGTTTATACATTACGAGAAGAAAAAAAATCGACACACGAAAACGCCTTATCCAATGTATTTTAGCAACCGAGATTCTGAAAACGAATCACGTATGTACATAGAACAATATAGTACATAAAAAAAGAAATATGAATTGATGGAATGTAACGTGTGCGTGAGCGTGGTTTTTTTTTAAATTTTACATCACAACGAAACGAGAATGGTGTTGTAATCATGGTGACACCTTTTCTATGTAATATCAATGCCAAGTACACGGAAAGAGAATAAATATGGGTGAAGGTGAGCGACTTTTACCTCGTTGCGCTGGTCCATCACACGGTGAACGCGTTCTCGTATAAACAGTTCGCTCACTAGCGAGCTATACCCGCTTTGAACATCATCCGCAAAGTGCTGATCATCTGAGAAAGCTGACACTCACGGTGAGATAACGAAAAACACGCGATATTCATAAAACACGGCAACGAAAAAAAAAGTTCATTAATCCACGATCATTGAGGCGGAATATAGATGTAGACAGAAAAAAATAAGCAATATTGAGGGATTTTTCAAGGCAGTAGTCTGGTCTAGAGTGAGATATTTTACGTCATTTTTGGGTTGGAATAACTTTTAAACCGTTGAAGTTGTCTTGATGAAATTTTACATATGTATTTATTGTTCCTTTGAGAATGTATCTACATTTATAAAAAATTATTTTTGATATTTTCATGTAGTTTTTTATTTTTTTACAACATGGTCCTCCGAAAACCGTCTGAATCGGCGCCCACTCTGGGTGATGTATGCATCTGAAAAAAAATATATATATATTCTCAATCTGTATGAGTATTCTGAGCACTGGCAGTAGAATTAGTACTTAAAAAAATGTTACAAAATGGCGGCCTGTTAAACTTTGATTAACGACATTTCATACATTTTCGGGTATTCGACGAGTTATAAAATGTGGGCGAAATTATTGTTCGACTCAATTCTGCTACCAGTCCTCAGAAAGAGGCTACCGAAGGTATGTGCAAAATTTGAGCTCGATCGGTCAATTAGTTATCGAGATATCGTGGGCGCCGATTTGAAAAACATAGTTCTGAGATAAACGCGTTCAATGTTTTGATACCGTTAGATGAAGTTTGCGCGCGGCTTGCTTATAATTTCTATTACTCTGCTAATTTTCGAAATATCAATAAACGGTTTTCACGAGCGTATTAAGAAAGGTCTAAGGAATAATAAAATGAAGAGAAAAAAAATCGGTTTGTCAAATTTCTAGACCAGACTACTGCCTTGAACTAAGAAATAATTATTCTACAATTATCAAACTTTAGGTGTACTTTAATAGTATATTTAAGTATAAAAAACAATTTTTTGAAATTAATTCATCATTAAAATGACGGAGCTGTGGCAGAGTGTTACAGCAAGGTCGCCGCGGGAGTTGCGAATCGGCGTGCAGTCTAGCTTCCCGTAGACTTTGATTTGCAAAAAAGTTCAAACATTTTTTCAGTTAGAACATGTATAGTTTCTATGTGACGGTAATTAAAATGAAGAAAATGCAAATTTAAGAAAATGGCACGCATTTACATAAAAAAAATCAACATTTCACGCAACATTTCTGTAAAATGTGGATTAAAAAAGTAGTTTTTTTTTCAATTTTTCAAAAACAATTTTCGTCAAGTAGAACGTACCAATATTATCAATATTTCTACCAAGTTTCAACTCAATCGGCTTAATAGTTTTTGAGTAATCCTGCACGTCGATTTCGATAATGCAGTTTTGAGAAAAACGCGTTTGAAGTTCACGCCCGCTCCGAATCCGAGCGGTGAGGCACAGCGTTGACGGGCTGTAACGTATGAAGTTTTTCGAATTTCGCTTTGAAACTTTGGGAAAATATTCTACATACATAGTTCTATGGTTCAAAGAAGAAAAAAAAGAAATCGATTTTTCGATCGTTGTAAATGTATATCCCGCCTTAAAGACAAAAAGGAATATCATTTGCTCGATTTACGGAGGAATTTTAACAATAAGAACAAACTTGTACCTGGCACAATTGCTATAACGTTGCGAAACCGAATGGGATTCACGAGGCCAACCGGTGCTTAAAATTTAACGCGGTAATGTTCAATACACCAAGTAACGCATATTTGCATACTCGCGAAACTCCTCCGCATTTACAAACTCATGGAAAAAATATCTGTAGTCGTAAGTTCGATTTCAACGGAATACGCTACACGGAGAGAATTAAAAAGTAATTTTTGTCGTGAATTTCACGGTAAAAATTACCGTGATATATTTCAATGTGGTGACAAGTGAGAAAAACATAATAATTCGTATGCGACAAGTTTTTTTTAATTCACGTTACAGAAAATTTCAAATACGTAGCAAAAATTTTACTATACAAGAAGGGTAGAAATTGGAGACAGTCAAATTTAGCATGTTTATTCGAAAATTTACCTACTGTCGGTTAAAAATTACCAACCACATCGTACGCGGTATTTTTACGATACTGCACAGTAAAATTTACCTGCGTCAACCTCAGAAGAAAAATTTCCTAAAAGGCTGGTAAAATTTATATATCTTCCCCTCATTGTGACCGTTTTTTCCTCTACTGTTGTTTACCTTTTTTCTCTCCACCTTCTTCGCTGTTCCCCCCTTGCGGCCCACCACTTCCCCCTCTGTGTCTTACATTGCCGTGAAATGCCGAAGAAAAACATTTCACGACGAAATGTACGCACCTAGGTTTTGAACCCGGGACTCCTGGTTTGAAGGCGAGCACGCTAACCACTAGACCATCGCTCCGATTCCTTAGTAAAATGTATTTTTTCTTCAAAGACCGGTGCTATAATAATCATAATAATAACCGAAATAATAATAACCATAATAATAAATATTATTTATTATTGAAAAATTGGTACAAATTAACGCTGTTCGTTTTTTGTTGGGAATTTTTTTTTCTCTCATATAAATTGGTATACTCAACAAACGGATAAGGAGAGAAATTTAATCATTAGAATTTATTTTTCATTTAATACAACCATTTTTTTACAATTCATTTCGTACCATCGTAGGCTCGAGTGATGTGACTAATTTGCGCACATATTATTTTGTCAACATTTGAAATCGTAAAATAGTATTCACTCTTAAAAATTTCATAAGCAGTTTATGTACGCAGTTTGGACAAAATTTTTTTGGAAACTCCCATCGCGCCATATAAGGAATAGATAGACCACTGAAACTGAACCGCGCACCGCTACTTGGTATGAAGGGGAATTTTTACCATGCAGTGCCTCAAAATTACCGTACCGTACCGCACGATAATTTTAACCAAGCGCGCACAATAATTTTTACCGAGAGCACAATACATTTTCCTACAACACTCATTAAATTTTATAATAAATCTTAAAATAACTGTTATAAAGACGATACTTTTTTATAGAGATTTTTAAAAGGCATAAAGTAATAAAATGCACAGTAAAATTTCGCTGATATTATATATTTTTTAAATTTAAGTTTTGCGCATTTTGTTGGACATCAAAATTTACTAGAAAATCTGGTAAAATTTTCTATCTGAAGACGAAATTTTATTTTATTTTCGTGAAAATCTGTGTTTTACTCAGCAATAATAAGCGAAGTTTCAGGGTTGTCATCTGGTTACCGTTACTGCACGGTAATTTTTAACATTTAATTCTCTCCGTGTAGAATTGACGAAACATTATCGTATCCTGGAGTCGCGTCGTTGTGAAATTTAAGGACGAACAAATTTATTCTATCAACTCCGATCGTTATGACGTGCAAAAACTTTATTTCTCGTAGATCAAGATTGCTCGCGGAAGCAGCGGGCGTCAAGGTCGTGATGACCGCACCGGATGTCGAGCAGGATGTTTTCATAATTACTGAATCTTGCAGAACGTCGGTGGTACTGAGAGTCGAAAATGATCAGAGTACCGCGGACAGCAAGACATTTTTGGGTTTTCATCTGTCGAGATCGAAATGGGATCCTTATCCCTGGGTCGGATACGTCGAGGCGGGAAGCATCGCCTGCTTAGCCGGACTTCGGTGAGAGACAAGAAAAAAAAACGTTCTTATTCGCAGGGTTGCGTCACACTACGCTTGTAAAATTAATCATCAGCCGCGTGATCATCGATTTTCCGTAATAATGTTTAGCAATACTATGCTGTGCTGTTTTATTTATTTCCACGATTATTATTATTTTTATTTAACGACTATCATGTCGCGGTCTTTACTGTATTAAAATCCATTCATAGTCGCTTGAATTAATTGACGATGTATTAAGGGGGCAGGTATCTTTAGGCGAGGGAAAAATTGCTGATTTTTATGATTTTTTTAAAAGCAAGATTTCTTCCCCATTTTTGAGACTTAGGGTATGTTTTGTTACTACTTTTGGCTGTTGGTATTCTTAAAGATATTGATCTTCAAAAAGGGCTGGGATAAAGCACGGTCGTGTAAACGGGTTGCAGCGAATGTTGCCAGACGGGGTGACACGCAGCGTCGGCAGGATTGATCTGAAAAAAAAAAAAAACCAACGATGATTTTTTCGTTCATTAACACTCATACGCAGAATATGATCCAAGAAAAAGTGGGAAATGTTGAAAATCGATGAAATGGTACGCTTTGAAAGAAAAAGATTGAATTTTCCGGAAAAATGGCTACGTTTGGCAATACGAAAATACTTTAAAATATTTCTAAGACATTTGGGGGCATGTTTTAGAAAATAAGGTCAGAAAGACTTATACAGTTGCAGAACATGGAGTTTAGAAGATCGTGCCATATCTCCGACATCTCCAAAGATTAATAAAAAAAACCATGTAACAGCCAAAAGTGGTAATCAAACAACCCCTGACTCTAAAAAATGGTGAAAAAATCTTTCCTCTAAAAAAGATTATGGAAATCAGCTAATTTTTTCCTCGTCTAAAGGTATCTCCCCCTTAAGAATGTATAAATCGGAATTATTGTTGTATGGAATATATCCGATTCCGTTTTCCATCCGAAACAAGTCTTGCGTTTGTTCTAATCCTGTGCGCAAAATAGGTATTCCTATCACGAGCCCGAATATTTAACAATTAACTGATTTTCGTTCACAACGAAGTAAAAATAAATCCCAGTATACTGGTAAAATTGCAAGCCAAGTTACCGCACTTTTAACAAAAATTACGACTAAGAATCGTCCAATTTATACGGCACTTTATAGAAATGCCACGCCGACCACATTTCTATCTAATAATTTATCCCCACTAAATAACTCTAGATATTTTATATAAACTGTTCTAAGTGTAAAAAATTCGAAAAATTTCGTAACAATACAAAGTGCGGGTCACTGAATGTTTGAAGGAAATATTAATGATAAAACTGGGAAAAATGTGACTCGCAAAGTTTTCGTAGCCGCGAACTTCCGAGAAAATGTAAAAACGTCCAAATCTACTTAATTTGCGCGACATTTTTTATTCCAGTCTATTGTTGGGTACATTAATTGATAGTAGCTTATTTTTTTATCAAGGGCCACTGTAATTTACCGATGATTTAGAAGGGGCCTGCCTATGCCCTCGCAAAATACGACCCTCTGCGAAAGAAATACCTTAAGATGAACCCACTAACTCGTCGAACTGGAACGATGATACAGAATTTTTTTAATTTATTGAACATTTCACGATCTATCACTACATAATTGCAGTGTAATTAATTGCACGTACTAAAACTCTGCTTATTTTCTCGTTCGGCTCTCCTATAGATCCTTACCTCGAGAATCGCGGCTGGCGGGGGGGGGGGGGGGGGGGGTGGGGGGGTCATTGTCATTCTCAAAAGATCTATCAGAGTAAAATTAAACGTTAACAAAAACAGGCAAAACAATCCTTTAAAAAAAACACTTTATATTATATTATCACACATTAGTGCATTTTATATTTTGAACTAGCCACAGTTACCCGCGCTTCGCTCGGACAAAGCCAGTTAGCTCCTATCAAATGTGAATTTAAAAAATGAAAATTGTACAGGAAGTACCTTCGATGGTTCAGAACCATCTGAAACATTCTAGAACATGGTCGAACATTGCGGAACCGGAATTCCCTTGGACGGTCCAGAACTTTCTGGGACATTCTCGAACGTCCTGAAACATTCTACAACATTCTCGAAAATCCTGGAACATTTTAGAACATACTCGAACATTCTGGTAAATTCTAGAATATGATAGACCATTCTCGAACCTTCTGGAAGATTATATAACATTCTGGAACATTCTCGAATCTTCTGCAAGATTCTGTAATAGTCTAAAACATTCCACAACATTCTAGAACATTCTGGAACGTTCTAGAACATTCGGGAATATTCTAGAACATACTCGAACATTCTGGAAAATTCTAGAATATGCTAAAGCATTCTCGAACATTCTTGATCATTCTCGAACCTTCTGGAAGATTATATAATATTCTAGAAGAATATATAATAATCTGCAAGATTCTGTAATAGTCTGAAACATTCTACAACATTCTAGAACATTCTGGAACGTTCTAGAACATTTCTAGTCCAGAATGTTCTAGAACGTTCCAAAATGATCTAGAACGTTCTAGAACATTCTGGGACGTTCTAGAACATTCAGGAATATTCTGGCCCGTCTCGGTCACTTCGGTACTTGATTCCCAGCGGCTTCACAGACTTCCCATTGGTCCGATGCCCTATTCTGACACCCATATCTCCGAACCCAAGCTCTGCAGTTCCAAACCGAAACCTTCTTCATGGATGGGAGATAGAGGGCTACCGAGCCATATAACCCTCATGAGGCTGCGGGGGTGGGTTGCGGAGTTATAGCTGCACCCACGAACAAACCATGCTTACATTTATTATATATATATATATATATATATATATATATATATATATATATATATATATATATATATATATTGATTTTTTCGGAAGAGACAAAAGTGTCGCTGTCTTAGCTGTATTGCAATTCATTGCCGATAAAAATAATTAGTATAGATTATTGCAATTCGTACTAAATACTGTCCGAATGTTCTTTCAGAGCCGGCGATTGTTTGTTGGATATTGACGGGATCGACCTCGTTGGTCTACGAGTCAAAGACATAGCTTCGCTAGTTCAGACAAGTATTGTTAATAACGCCGTGCGAATTGAAGTTTGGCGAAGCTTTCGTCAGGACGAACCGGAAGCCGGGGATGGCACAGCTCTGGCCGGGCCGCTTCCGGAAGTAGCGAAAAAGCTTGCCAATGCCGTTTCCGGTACGGTCAGAGCTCTCGAGTGTCCGATTTGCCTGGAGACCGCGACTTCGCCGGTTTCCCAGTGTGTTCACGGACACATACTTTGCGTTGGCTGCAGAGCAAAAACTCTCCGTTGTCCCGTGTGCAGAGTGAGGCTCGGTCAGGGTCGTTGCCTCTTGGCCGACGAGGTACAAAGAAATATTCGCGAGGCTTTCGAGGAAACTCACGACGACGAACCCTCGGCGAATGGTTCGTCGCTGCGGGAAAAACTTTTCGGCAGATCTAACAAAAGTTCGCAGAGTACGAGGAACGAGGGTATCAACGGTTCACGAATATCTTCTTCGAAAGTCAAATCGTCCATAGCCCGGTTGCTCCTAGGTAAGAATATCTGCAAAGTAAAAAAACGATTCACTTTTTCGGGAGGATAGATTTTGAAGTAATTTTATTTCAAGATGTTAGAACGTTAAGAAGGATCGAGCGTTACATCGGTGCATTTTGGAGGATACTATTTTTTTACACGTACGTGCGATCAGTAGAAGTGTTCAGTTTGGAAGTTTCGATGGTATTGCGGTATCGTTTTCGAGAAAACAAAAAATTAATCAAGGTGTAGACAATTTAACACGGAGTTTTACGAAAAGTCGCGAATTAAGCTGGAATTTTGTAGTCATTGAGATCAATTGAGGGCGGGGATACCTTTAGGCGAGGAAAAATAGCTGATTTCCGTGATTTTTTCAAAAGCAAAGATTTTTTCGAAATGTTTGAGACTTAGGCTATATTTCTTTGCCACTGTTGGTCGTTACATGGTTAAAAAAAAAAATTAATCTTCAAAAGTGGCGGACGTCCTCGAAATGGGTTGCGGCAGATGTTGTCAGACAGTGTGACATATAGCGTCTCAAGGTTAATGTGAAAAAAGAATGAATATTTTTCTTCCATTAAGGCGGGATATACATTTAGACAGGAAAAAAATAAGCGATATTGAGGGATTTTTTAACCCTTCGAGTGCACACTGGGTCGTTTTGACCGTACGTATTTAGTATTTTTCAACGTATGCCCTACTTTGAACGAATGTTTTGGCATTTAATTTTCGTTTTCGTCAAAAAATAAATTTAGGACCATAAAATGTGGATAATTTACTACAAAAAACATCTCTACAAAAAAAACAAAAAAAATGCATATTTACCGGAATACAGCAATTTGAAAAACGCCTTGGGTCAGATTGACCCAAGATGCACTTATAGGTTGGCGGCGGAGGTGTGCACTCGAAAGGTTAAACTAAGAAATAATTATTCTACAATTATCAAACTTTAGGTATACTTTAATAGTATATTTAAGTATAAAAAACATTTTTTTTAATTAATTCATCATTAAAATGACGGAGCTGTGGCAGAGTGTTACAGCAAGGTCGCCGCGGGAGTTGCGAATCGGCGTGCAGTCTAGCTTCCCGTAGACTTTGATTTGCAAAAAAGTTTAAACATTTTTTTCACTTAGAACATATATAGTTTCTATGTGACGGTAATTAAAATGAAGAAAATGCACATTTAAGGAAATGGCACGCATTTACAAAAAAAAATCAACATTTCACGCAACATTTCTGTAAAATGTGGATTAAAAAAGTAGTTTTTTTTTCTTCAACTTTTCAAAAACAAGTCTCGTCAAGTAGAAGGTCAAATAGAAGGTCAAATATTATCAATTCGTTATCGCGTTTGGAGTTCACGCCCGCTCCGAATCCGAGTGGTGAGGCACAGCGTTGAGGCTGTGACGTTTGAAGTTTTTCGAATTTCGCTTTGAAACTTTAGGAAAATATTCCTTATAGTTCTAGCGTTTAAAGAAAAAAAATCGACTTTTTGATCGTTGTAAATGTATATCCCACCTTAACACTCATACGCGGAATATGAACCAAGAAAAAGTGACAAACGTTGAAAGTTGATTAAATGGTACACTTTGAAACAAAAATATTGAATTTTCCGGAAAAAAATTAGCTGAATTTTGCAATAAAAAATATATTAAAATTTTTTTAACATTTTGGGTCTGTTTTAGACAATGAGGTTAGAAAGATTAATACCGAATTTCATCAGACTCGGTCGATTTTGGTAGCTACAAGTCACGCCAATTTTTAGAATGCAGTTTAGAAGACTGTGCCATACCTCCGCCATTGTAGAAGATTAATAAAAAAAAATTTAAATACCATAAGTGCCGTTCCCTTCCCCTTTACAATAGTATTTTCACATCACTTTTCTTATATCTATTCTAAGTTCCTAGTGTTTCAAATTGTACATAATTACATAGTTCCTTCGCCGGTTGCCTTTTTAGCTGTGCTCCAATTGCGCTCTAATTCCACCCCCCTTACTATTCCCCAATCACTGCTCCAGTTTGTCCACTATTACTTCATTAATCTTTTTTTTTCCTCCCCACACTTCTAGATATGCCTCAAATTTTCGTTTGCTTCGTGGCATATTCTGCATTTAGGGTCAGTATACCCTTTTTCCATCCCTCCCTATATTACCACACGTTATCCTCGCCCATGTATATTCCCGTTTTCCTCATCTTGTATTCTTTACAGTATGTCGACGCATCTATCTTGTTCCAATCGTATTGTATCTCTCGTCGGTTTTAATTGTTATGCCTTCATTTTCCTTTCCAGCTCCCTTACATTCCCATGCCATATCGAGGCCCAAATTCCTCCCTCTCCTACGCTATCCATTGCTTCTTCAAATTCGTTTCCCAGTTTCAGCCAAAAGTAGCAATAAAACATGCCCTAAGTCTAAAAAATAGCGAAGTAATCTTTCCTTTCAAGAAAAATCATGAAATTCACCAAATTTTTTCCTCGCCCATAGGTATCTCTCCCCTTAATTCCAGCAAAAGGTATCCGCAGCTAGATTTCCGATTGTTCGAAAGAAACTGTACGGAATTTCCTACATTTCGAATTTTCTCCAAGACGGTACAGTGGCACTTATTGCAATATCGAAGTTAAATTGTGGTTGGACGTTTCTACCTTTTGAAAAATCAGTATACTTCAGCCTGCATCGTTGAAAGCTCCTATCCGCCGTTACGTGGAGAAAATAATGATCGCTTCTCGAATGTCTATCAGCGCTCCGATTCTTTGACATAACTGAAGAGTTAATACCCACCCAGGCGGATTCGACAAGGCAGCATCAGCCGAGAATCTCTCGGTGCCCACCCTCGTGGACGAGAGCAAAGCGCTGGACGGACGTCCAGCGGCGTACAGAAGACTCGGTGAATTGTGCCAGAACGACCGAACGAAATCCGCCAGTACCGGTGAACTCTCAAGAGGCAACGAAGCTCCAAGAGTCTCGTCGATCTATCGCCACGGTGCAAATCGCGTTTACACGAGTGCCTCGGGACTGCTGAGTGTACCGCAGACTCCTACGTGGGGCGGTTCCAACGAGTCTATGAACAATTCGTTGTTCGCCTGTCCGTTGTCAGGTTCGACGGGCTGCAAAGAATTCGTTTCTGTTAATATTGTTCTCGAGCATCTCGCGAGATCTCACGACGGTGCCCAAGTTCATTTCAACGGGAGAAGCGCAAGGATTCCATTGCCATTACCTTTTGGTCCGGACTCGAGTTACATCTTTCGTCATCGGGGAGAAATCTTCTTCTTTCAGGTTCATTTTCACCCTTGTCAATTGTCACTTTTGTCGAATATCCATAAGTACGAATATCCACAAGTAAGAATATCCATAAGTTCTAGGGTGGCCGTTATTATTTCGATGCCACCCCAAAAACATAATCAAGGTGTATAGAAAAAAATCTGTGTAAAGTTTGGGAGCGCTCGGAAAAGGGGAACACGCGCCACCGAGCGATTGAAATTTTTAATGTAAAATACATGTATTTATCCCGCGCATCAAAGATTTTTTTTCCCGAGTCTAATATTAATGAGAAAAATTTGAAACTTGGTACATTTATTGTGTATAGTATGGTGTACAAAACCAAATTTTTTCAATTTTTTTCATTCATAATTTTGTTAATGACAAGCTCTGTAGAGATGCCCATATTTCGTTTTTTTAATATTTGTTTTCAAATAAATTTCAAATAAAATAAAAAATAAATGTTCAGTTCGAAAATGTAATTATACTATTAGAGCAGTATATTATTATATTAGAATATATTATATACAGTATATACAGTATCTATACATATATAGTACAGTATATTATATTAGAGCAGTGTTGTGTTCGTTGTGTGAACACAACGAACGAATGGGCTCTGTACAGATGCCCATATTTCGTTTTTCAAATATTTGTTTTCAAATAAAATAAAAAATAAATTTTCAGTTCGAAAATGTAATGTCTGCAGGGAAGAAGACATAGAAGAATATATTTTTTTCGTAATACACATTTACGAGCTGTCGTTGTTTGCACCGTTACAAGAGCAGTGTTCACACAACGAACACAACACTGCTCTTGTAACGGTGCAAACAACGACAGCTCGTAAATGTGTATTACGAAAAAAATATATTCTTCTATGTCTTCTTCCCTGCAGACATTACATTTTCGAACTGAAAATTTATTTTTTATTTTATTTGAAATTTATTTGAAAACAAATATTTAAAAAACGAAATATGGGCATCTCTACAGAGCTTGTCATTAACAAAATTATGAATGAAAAAAATTGAAAAAATTTGTCTTTGTACACCATACTATGCACAATAAGTGTACCAAGTTTCAAATTTTTCTCATTAATATTATACTCGGAAAAAAAAATCATTGATGCGCGGGATAAATACATGTATTTTACATTTAAAATTTCCATCGCTCGGTGGCGCGTGTTCCAATTTTCCGAGCGCCTCCAAACTTTACACAGATTTTTTTTGATACACCTTGATTATGTTTTTGGGGTGGCATCGAATTTTTTTCACCGGAGCCCAAATAACGGCCACCCTAATGAGTATGAATATCCATAAGACGAATATCCATAAGTTGAATATCCATAAGTACGAATATCCATAAGTATGAGTACAGAGTAAAAATGAGTGCCAGAAATGGCGGGAGGTAAACATAAGTGAGTTTGTTTGGATTTGTTTGGGTTCCCTCTATACTCACTTTTCCTCTACCTCCCGCCATTTCTGGCACTCATTTCTAGTCTATATTCACTTATGGATATTCGTACTTATGGATATTCGACTCATGGATATTCTACCCCAATCGTCAATTGTTCTCCCATTTCAACGGACGCTTCGCATTGGTCGAAAGATGTTTCTTTCTTTTAAGGAGGTTGGAGCGATTCAGTTGAGTCAAATGACGGTTTATTCATTTTTTTTCTTTCAATGAACCTAAAAAAAAGGCATACGAGGTACAGATTTATTCTGTATATGCTAATTTTTTAAAATATACAATTAAAGGGCAAAATTATACATTTTAATATTTTTATTACGTAAAGTAAAAAACCTTTTGTGTTACTACCAACTTGAAAAAGTATAACATTATCGATGATTATTATGAAAAATCTACGGCAACAAATGTTTTATACAATTCACAATGAAATTTTGAGTAATTTATAATTATGCTTATTCATATTTACGTCACGAGATTATTGGCCCATGGTTTACGATGGGCAAGATGAGGATTTTTTTTTCTAAATGTTTACAAAGGTTCAGTTTGCGTTAATCCGTTGTTAGAAATTGTTTATCTTGGTGCTAAACAATAAAAAAAATTACAAAACCTTTAGTGTGAAAGTCTTGCCCATCTAACCGCACGTTTAATTACATACATAATACTATTTTATATCTCTGGTGTTTGGTGGTGAAAAAAGTTCAAAAAATTCGTAAAGACTCAGTATAGTCTAAACAGTAACACGAAACCTCCTTACACACGAAACCTTCTTCTACATCGACCTAGAGGCCCGAAAAAAATTGCCACATTCCGAATTTTTTTCTGAGAAACGTTTTTTTTTACACAAAGCTACATATATTGAGAGCCTTTAAAAATAGATCACCAAAAAATACAGAAAAGACGAGAAAAACATGGCCACCGGTAGATGAATTTTTTTCGCGACGTGTGGCGGCGGACACTCTCCAGCTTAAACGGTCCATCCGGAATCTAGAAACCAAACGGGTTATTCAAGTTAACAAGAAAAACGAGTCGTTGACAATCGACGATTTCTTAAATATTTTTTTTTAATAACGTGACATCGAATTGAAACTCGAGCATACAAAATCTATGAAAAAAGTCGTCATTTTTACGCAACTATTAAAAAGTGAAGACGTTTTTAAAAAAATTAGATCGTCAATGACTTTTAAATGCTTCTCATCGTATCTCGTGTAAATTTGGAAACAATCCATCAAGTGGTTCGCAATGTATCGTGTCCACCGACTTTGAAAACAGTGTTTCGAGAAAAACGCGTTTAAGGGGAGGGTAGGGGTTTCAGCGTGAAAAAAAAACACTTTTTTGCGATTTTTTTCATCTATATGGACAGAGTAAATTTATTGAAACCTTTTGTACATTGTTAAATGTCATTTCAAGAACATTCCGTAAAATTTGTACGCGAAAATATCCACAAACAAGTCGGTGATAAAGCTTTTCCAAGAACGCCTTTGGAAAAACACGATTTGCGGTGTTCATTGTATCTCAGCTAGAAATTATCTGAAATCAAGTACCATTAAAATTTAGTCAAAGTATCATCAAATCCTCCCCCCAACGGTCTTTGATAATTTTTTTTTTCATTTCTAAATTTATGTGGTCATGTAAAGTGAAAAGTGGTATTTTTCACGAAAAATTCCGCCATTTTGGTGGTGGAAAAACCCCTCAATGTAAAAAAAAATCTCAAACTAACCATTCGGGGGAGGTATTTTATATGTAGAAAGTGTGTACCAAGTTTGAAATAAATCGGTCATGTAGTTTTCAAATGGCAGTGAACACGGACTTTGAAAAAGTGGTTTCGAGAAAAACGCGGCACCGGCTTGTTTGTGGATATTTTCGCGTACAAATTTCACGGAATGTTCTTGAAATGACACTTAACAATGTACAAAAGGTTTCAATAAATTTACTTTATCCATATAGATGAAACAAATTCCCAAAAAGTGTTTTTTTTTCACGCTGAAACCCCTACCCTCCCCTTAAAGTTTGAAGTATGGTGCCGATACCACTCGCCCGGCCGGCTGTTAGAAGCTCCAGCTTATTCAATTTTAGGAATATTTCAATGAAATATTCAGGGAACATAGCTAAAAGGTGATAGTATCGAATAAAAATATGTTTGGAAAATGCCATTTTTGACCCACCTAGGTAGTTGTAGTCCGTTAATTCGATATTCTTGATTGAGTTCAGCCTGTTCGCACGAGTTTTTCTGACGCAGTGCGAGAACGAAACGGCCTGGATAGCGGGATCGGATCCGGAGAGTCTCGGAGAATGGACCATGCTTGGAAAGAGCAACGATGGTACTGAAGTCAGAGCACGAAGGCCCGTGGCAAGACTCGACGACAACTCGGCACCGCTCCCTTGCCATTTGGCGCCTCTGCCGAAGGCTCTCGGCATCAGTGCCGTCATCGTCGAATTGTTGGATTCTCGGCACGGCGAAGGACTCGAAGTTTAGTGAAGAATTGACATTCTCAAACAGAGACTGGCGCTATTATAAACTTTCAATTGCACGACGAAAAACAAAATGCATTTTCTTCAGTTTACCCTTGGAAATAACGTTAACGGTTCTCACAGTCGTTGGCAATTTTATCTGTTGACGAATTGTAGAAACTTAAGGCAGGATATACATTTACAACGATAAAAAAAATCGATTTCTTGGGCGTGAACTTCAAACTTCAAACGCGTTTTTCTCAAGACTGCATTATTGAAATTGGCGTGCAGGATTACTCAAAAACTATTAAGCCGATTGAGTTGAAACTTGGTAGAAATATTGATAATATTGGTACCTTCTACTTGACGAGAATTGTTTTTGAAAAATTGGAAAAAAAAATACTTTTTTAAGCCACATTTTACGTGAAATGTTGATTTTTGTTTATAAATGCGTGCCATTTTCTTAAATTTGAATTTTCTTCATTTTAATTACCGTCACATAGAAACTATACATGTTCTAACTGAAAAAATGTTTGAACTTTTTTTCAAATCAAAGTCTACGGGAAGCTAGACTGCACGCCGATTCGCAACTCCCGCGGCGACCTTGCTGTAACACTCTGCCACAGCTCCGCCAGTTTGATGATGAATTAATTTAAAAAAATTGTTTCGTATACTTGAATATACTATTAAAGTATACCTAAAGTTTGATAATTGTAGAATAATTATTTCTTAGTTTAAAAAATCCCTCAATATTGCTTATTTTTTTCTGTCTAAATGTATATCGCGCCTTAACGACTCGCTAGTGAACAATGATCGACTATTACAATTTTTCTATTCAATTGAAAGTTCGAATGTTTTGCAAGTCTCTGCTGGCTGTGCGCTGTTTAATTGCTTGTAACAAAACATTTATTCGAATACAATAATACCGAGGTCTCTCGTCTGCTCTTTTTTCGTTCGTACTAATGTTCTAAAAATCTACGATATCTTGAGGGATCAATCACAGTGTAACATTTTCAAAAAATGTCGATTTTTTTCTGCATCTTCCAATAGTATACACGATTATAAACGTTCTGTCCTATTTTTAGATCGAAATTCGAATTATTTCGGTCCCCGTTCAACCGTTATTACTTTTGTAAAAAATGCAACTAGAAAACCAGCTAAGGAGGACCCGAAAAAAGTGCAATTAACACTAAAGTTGTTGACAAATCTTTCCGAGTATTATGGCTTGGCAGTTCGTCAAAAGTCCGATTCCGTTGAAAATATGAGGAAAGCGACATGGGCGACGTTTTATCACAAAAGCTCAACCGATGCAAACCCCCAGCGTCAGTTTTGTCCTTCGGGAGAAGATTCGTGGTGCGAATGGCGCAAAGCTGAGGCTAAGGGATTTCCGGACAAATATTCTTATCCACGAGCGCTCGACGACGATGTCCAAGAGTTTTTGAAGCCGATTTACGAATATTTGACAACAGACGATTTGTTAGAGAGATGTACCCGCGCAAACAGTCAAAACAATAATGAAAGTTTCAATCATTGCGTGTGGCAACACGCTCCCAAACATATATTCTGTGGGAAAGAAACTGTGGAAATTGCGACGTATTGTGCAGCTTGTACCTTCAACGAAGGGGTATGATGAAACACTAAAAATCCTCAATACAATGGGAGTCAGTGTAGGACCGGCAGCCGCGGACTTCGCCGCTAAGTACAAAGCAGAGCGCATCGCAACTGCAAACCTCCGCTGCTCTTTGGACAACTAAGATGCCAGGACAGCTCGGCGAAACGAAATTGCTGCCAAAAACGATCGATTCGAGGAAGCAGAAGGAATATTGTACGGACCTGACATCGCCGATTGGTCGTGAGTAGACGATTTATCTGAAAATCCCGCACTCCGAACTTTAAGGTAGTACGAGCGCGCAATCTTGATTTCTATAGATTTTGTTCAAATTTTAACCAGAAATTGTTCACATCATTATGCATGTTTGAGTGAAATTTCAGAACAGTCGACTATTTAGATTGGGAGATAATGAGTTTTAAAATTGCAACTTTCAACACTGCAGGGTCTGCATTGAAATTTAGACAGAACAATTTTCCGTAAAAAATATTTGTCCTCTATAATAAAAAGACATATGGCAACACCGCATCGTTCCACGTATCCAATGACGTGAGTTTGCACGGCATATTTAAAATAATACTGCAACACAAATTTTTATTTGGAAGTAATTTTTAATCGAACAAAGTTTTTAATTAGTTTTGAATGAACTAACACTTTTATTTACTAATGGAGATATCATAAACAATATAAAATATTAATATTTATAATGCAAATATTTTTTTATGACTACATTTTTAACTTTAGGAACACGATAATTATTTTTTTCTCGAAATATTGAACAATACTGTTCTGCGGTGTTGCCATGTGTATTCTTATTATAGGGGACAAATATTTTTTACGAATAATTATTCTGTCTTTACTGAACGTTTTTAGCAAAAATGAATAGTAAAGGCAATCCAAACTTTTTTCACTCTTTCCCTAACTAGTTTGCTATCTAAACATAATCTTTATTCAAAATTTATAAACACAATAGAACGGTGCGACGAATTATGCGACCTGACTTTCGGTCAATGCAGACCCTGCAGTGTTAAAAGTTGCAATTTTGAAACCCATTATCTCCCAATCTAAATAGTCGGCTGTTCTGAAATTTCACTCAAACATGCATAATAATATGAACAATATCTGGTTAAAATTTGAACAAAATTTATAGAAATCAAGATTGCGCGCTCGTTCGACCTTAAACGCGTTTTTCTCGGAATCGCGTTATTCAAAACGGTGGCCACTCCCAAAGGAAGAGTTTTTAAGCTATCCGTTTGAAATTTTAACAGAACATTCTTCACGTCATTCCTTATGTTGCTATGGAAGCTTTTATTGCAATCTTATTTTTTTACGAAAAACTGTCGAAAAAAGCTAAATTTGATACTTCTTGTTCAAACCGTCGCCATTTTTTCAAATTTCACTTAAAAAACCTCCATAGGAACGGCTTTCCTACAGATTAATAATCATCTTGAAATTTATGTTTCAGATAAAATTTCCGGCCGCAATCCTGACCACCACGGGACACCATTTTTTTCCACGCCATTTTCCGCAAATAAAAACAATGTTAAACAGAAATCAAATTTTTTAAAAATCATTTTGTATTCTTTATCGGTGCTTCAATTAGTAAAAAAAATTAGACCGATTATCTTATCCTATCCACTTAAAAAATAATCGCGACAATCGGCTATTTTTCGGGCGGTCACACTGTGACGATCCCTTAATCAAAGGCAGTCGTACATTGAGCAAACGTACACAATGATTAAAAACTAAGTCATAAATGCAACAGCAGGTGAACGCATTTCTCGATAAAAGTGCAGCCGCGTAAGGCGGGACGCGCCTAAATTCCTAATCTCGATCACAGGTGAGAAATACACATATAAAAAAAAAAGGATAATTGTACCGAAATGGGAATCCCCGTAGACTTCGAGTAGACTAATTGGTATCGCTACCAATATACTTCAATGGTTTGCCTACAAATTAAATTTAACTTCCGTAACTTAATGTATAATTATGTATGTGAATTCAGTACAATGCATAACGTATATCGATTATGTAGATTGATTGATTAATGTTACTGATTTGTCTCGTTTCCCTCCGCTTCACTTGCGTATATCCCATCACGGTATAATTACCAAAAAGTCAATTGAAAAATGACTGTTTACATAAACGCAATTTTCGAGTATACTGGTTGTAATCGCTGTAATACTATGATTATTATTCAAATGAACGATAAAGGCGGGATATACATTTACAACGATCAAAAAATCGATTTCTTGAAAAGAGTTTGTGGCTTCCGGATGGAGGCCGTGTTGAGGATCAGCGTTGTGCCGACGTTTCGCAAACGTTACAGTCTGCATCATCAGGGCTGAGAGCTCCGATACTGAAGCTCTCGTGTCTCAGGTATTCCTTATATAGTTGCAGTCATCGTTCCAGATCACTGCACCAGCCAATCAGATGTTTTAATTGATCAGCTGGTCAATTAAAAAACCGGGAGGACGGTGTGCCAAATAGGATTGACGTGATATCCTCCATCTCTGTTTAGGTTGTCCGGATGTTTTCGGATTTCCAAGCCTTCTCGGTGTTTCCTGGAAAAATAGCTGTTTGATGGGGCCAGACTTTGGGCTTTGTCGAACTGGATGGCATGACCAGTCTCCATCCAATGTTCGGCCAGCGCTGATTGTGTAATATGGCCATATTTGATACACCGTTGGTGTTCTTTGATCCGTGTACTGATCTTCCTCCCGGTTTCCCCTATGTACACTTTGCCGCATGAGCAGGGTATTTTGTATACTCCTGGTGCACTCAATGGTGGTCTTTGGTCTTTTGCACTCGGAATCACTTGTGCTAGTTTCTTCTGAGGTTTGAAGATGACTCGCACGTTATGTTTTCCAAGGACCCTGCCTATGCGATCGGTTATGCCCTGAAGGTATGGAAGGGAAGTTGTTGCAGTTATTTGTCCTTCATTCTCTCCATCAGGTGCTGTAACCGTTTTCGGATCAGCTATTTTTCTTTTTAGATTTTTGATCGTTCTTTCGATGTTGCCTGGCTTGTAACCATTGTCTCCTAAAGCTTTTCGTAGGTGTTCTAGTTCAACCTCCAGGGAGTCTGGTTCGGAGATCGCTAGAGCTCTGTAGACCAGAGAGCTTATGACCGACTGTTTTTGGGAAGGGTGGTGATGGGACGTAGCGTGGAGGTATCTATCCGTATGCGTTGGCTTCCGGTAAACTTTATGGCCCAAAGTGCCATCGCTTTTCCGTTGAACCAGTACATCCAGAAAAGGGATTTGATTTTCCTGTTCTATCTCCATGGTGAATTGAATATTGGGGTGTTGGGAGTTGAGGAAAGTTAAGAAATGATTGAGGTTTTCTTTGCCGTGACTCCAAATGACGAAGGTGTCATCGACATATCGGAACCAGGTGGAGGGCTTGAGGGAAGCTTCTTGCAGAATTCTGTTCTCGAAGTTCTCCATAAAGATGTTGGCAATGATAGGGGAAATAGGGGAACCCATGGCTGCGCCTGAAGTTTGTTCATAAAACTGGGATTGAAATTGGAAGTATGTAGAGTTTAGGCAATGTTCTATGAGGGGCAACTTTTTTGGAATTTTTAACTATGCTTAGGGTTTCATTGGTTGGGACGTTTGTAAACAGGGATACAACATCGAAACTCACTAAAATATCTTCTGGTTGTACCTTGATAGACTGGATCTTGTTCACAAAATCCCGGGAGTTTTGGATATAGGAGTTGTTGAGACCTACGAGTTCCTGCAAAGTTCGACAAAGCCCAAAGTCTGGCCCCATCAAACAGCTATTTTTCCAGGAAACACCGAGAAGGCTTGGAAATCCGAAAACATCCGGACAACCTAAACAGAGATGGAGGATATCACGTCAATCCTATTTGGCACACCGTCCTCCCGGTTTTTTAATTGACCAGCTGATCAATTAAAACATCTGATTGGCTGGTGCAGTGATCTGGAACGATGACTGCAACTATATAAGGAATACCTGAGACACGAGAGCTTCAGTATCGGAGCTCTCAGCCCTGATGATGCAGACTGTAACGTTTGCGAAACGTCGGCACAACGCTGATCCTCAACACGGCCTCCATCCGGAAGCCACAAACTCTTTTCATTACATAAAGAGCCGTGAAAGCCTTAAAACTAAAATCGATTTCTTTTTTTTCTGTAAATGATAGAACTATATGTGTAGAATATTTTCCCAAAGTTTCAAAGCGAAATTCGAAAAACTTCGAACGTTACAGCCCGTCAACGCTGTGCCTCACCGCTCGGAATCGGAGCGGGCGTGAACTTCAAACGCGTTTTTCTAAAAACAGCATTATCGAAATTGGCGTGCAGGATTAACTAAAAACTATTAAGCCGATTGAGTTGAAACTTGGTAGAAATATTGATAATATTGGTACCTTCTACTTGACGAGAACTGTTTTTCAAAAATTGTAACAAAAACTACTTTTTTAATCCACATTTTACAGAAATTTTACGTGAAATATGGATTTTTTTTGTAAATACGTACCATTTTTTTAAATTTGCATTTTCTTCATTTTAATTACCGTCACATAGAAACTATACATGTTCTAACTGAAAAATGTTTGAACTTTTATGCAAATCGAAGTCTACGGGAAGCTACACTGCACGCCAACTCGCAATTCCCGCGGCGATCTTGCTGTAACACTCTGCCACAGCTCCGTCATTTTGATGATGAATTAATTTTTAAAAGTTATTTTAAAAAATTGCCTAAAGTTTGATAATTGTAGAATAATCATTTCTCAGTTTAAAAAAGCCCTCAATATTGCTTATTTTTTTCCTGTCTAAATGTATATCCCGCCTTAACGTCAAGCTGGCAGTATTCGTCTATGAATCCTTGCGCAAATGAGCGTCTGAGGGGGAAACAAAAACATTCGTCTACTTGTACGATCTTAGCGAGACGCGTCTGTCGGAATAACGGAGTAAACTATTATTACGCATTACTAATTACGGTCATGCCTCGAATGTTGTCGTACGAAAGAAAATCTTATCTCATAAACACATTTCATAAACCTGAGTGGCCCCGTGTAGAAGGTAGATGTCGAAATTGTCTTTTTCCTTGCTTGGCGCCGTGACGTTGCCGCGTCACTTGGTACTTTATGGGGTTGAAATTTGCATCGTTGGTACGCAACGAAAATTCTTTCCAATTCCTTATTTTTTATTGCCGAAAATCTGAATTGGTAGATTTGGAATGCAAATCGCTAAAGGATGATCCCAAAAAACATTCGCGCGATTTTCAGAGCTTAAGGGGAGGGTAGGCGTTTCAGCGTGAAAAAAAACTCTTTTTTGCGATTTTTTTCATCTATATGGAAAGAGTAAATTTATTGAAACCTTTTGTACATTGTTGAGTGCCATTTCAAGAACATTCCGTGAAATTTGTACGCGAAAATATCCACAAACAAGCCGGTGCCGGGTTTTTCTCGAAACCACTTTTCCAAAGTCCGTGTTCACTGCCATTTGAAAACTACATGACCGATTTATTTCAAACTCGGTACACACTTTCTACATATAAAATACCTCCCCCCAACGGTTTGAGATTTTTTTTTACATTGAGGGGGTTTTCCACCCCCAAAATGGCGGAATTTTTCGTGAAAAATAGGACTTTTCACTTTACATAACCACCAAAAATTTAGAAATGAAAAAAAATGATCAAAGACCGTTGGGGGGAGGATTTGATGATACTTTGACTAAATTTTAATGGTACTTGATTACAGATAATTCCTAGCTGAGATACAGTGAACACCGCAAATCGTGTTTTTCCAAAGGCGTTCTTGGAAAAGCTTTGTCACCGGCTTGTTTGTTGATATTTTCGGATACAAATTTCACGGAATGTTCTTGAAATGACACTTAACAATGTACAAAAGGTTTCAATAAATTTAGTCGATCCATATAGATGAAAAAAATTCGCAAAAAAGTGTTTTTTTTTTCACGTTGAA
Organism: Ophion slaviceki; assembly: GCA_944452715.1. Taxonomy (NCBI): domain Eukaryota; kingdom Metazoa; phylum Arthropoda; class Insecta; order Hymenoptera; family Ichneumonidae; genus Ophion; species Ophion slaviceki. The sequence goes on from OX101788.1 coordinate 23,219,554, forward strand.
ACCCCTACCCTCCCGTTAAATCTGCCAAAGGAAATCTGGGAAATGGAGAAAAAAAATTCGTTGCATTCCACCGATGCAAACTTCATGGTCATGATACTTTTCTAAATGGCCCCTGCAGTTTTACCGGTAGCTCAAGGTACAGCGCACACGACGGACAATGATGCGTGAGACAATTGGGTTGTGAACAAATTTAATCCGTGATACTGTCGTGTGCGATGGACCCCAAAGGTTTCGTCGTCTTAAACCTAATATCAAACTGTTTCTCGTATAAAAATAATAAGGTATCAATAGTGATAATAATAATGGTAACGGGCTTATTGCATCTTGTGTATCAAGTCCTCCATGTACGGCCGCAGATGTTCGCTCTGACCAGTGAGAATTCCGTTGCCAGCCAACAGATCGAAAGCGTACTTAAGGACCGCCTGGTAATTATCTTTGCCTGGTATCTTGAATTGCACGGTATACTCGCGGGTGTCTGGTATTCCGGGTACGAGAAGTTTCTTGCCGGCGGGTGCGGTCAACTTGCGTTTTTTACCGCCGACAACGTGAACATTACCGGGCTGATGCTCGGCCTCCTCTTTCTCCTTGTCGCGTTTCGGGCAACTGCAGACGCGCACGGGCAATCGTCGACGTCCGAGGACCTCGCCACTCTGAGTCTCGAGGGTGAAAACTACCTCGGTCGGACGTCGATTCATGCCGGAAGTGCAGCTGTTCTTGCAGAAAAATTGAAAATTCATGGGCACGTAGTCCGAGCCAGCCTGGGGCATACCCAGTGGCGTTACGACCGACAAATGCGTTCCTCGATCCTCGTACATGCTCGAGGGATGCAAACAGCGCACAACGTGCTTCACTACCTCCCGACCACCGGCTAACGCCGCGGCGCTCGTCGCCATGTGATTGTGGCACCTCACAACCGGCTCGTTCCTGTACTGATCGAGACTGAATACCATCGTCGTGCGCAGCAACAGCCCTTGCACCCACGGCTGCCACTTGAATCTCAGCGGCAACGTCTGCTCCATATTGATAAAAATTTTCTGAAGCGACTCCGAGTGCTGAAACGCGAGACGAACAGCAGTTAGCGAATGCGCATTTGCGATTTGAGAATTTATCGAATTCACGCTCAACTAATGTCTACGAATGAAATTCACACTAGGAATTTACTGATGGAACGATACACTAGCACCACGGGGTCGTGAATGGCAGATTTACATTCAACAGCAGCGTGCACCTTAGACATGGTATCTTTATGATGGCAACTGGCAAATTTTCAATCAAATAAATGGGAAGAAATACGTTAAGTGATTTTTTTTTCATCGTAAAGATCTCGTGAGGTCTTTATGAGAGAAGTTTTTTTTTAATTATTGAGGCCTTAGGCCACAGCAACGGGTATAAAATCATGTGAGAATCTAACCATTTTTTCATATGAAAAAGTGATTCACTCATCAAATTAATTACACATCTATTTAGTATGAATATCAAGCTGTTCGAAAAAATATATATATGTTTTTTTCGATGTACAAAATGGCCGACTACTAATATTTTCTTTTGTCGTGACATTTAGCATCCACAATTTTTGACCTAGAGCAAAAAACAAAAATTCTCGTCAATCGACATTAGAATACCTAGAGAAGTACGTACGGAATTTAAAAAATATTGTTTTGTTCAAAAGTTGTAGGTATTTGAACTTAAGAAATGAATTTTCAGTGACAAATTTCGTTATAACTGCTCATAAAATGAAAAGTTTTCGATTAATCAGAAATTCCGTACGTACTTCTCTGCGAAATGCAATTAGGAACATAACTTTTAAACTTGAAATAAATCGAGTGAAAATTGTTGAAGTTATTTGTCACGTCAATTGGAAAAAAGCTGTTTCGAGAAGTTTCGAGTAGTCGGCCCTTTTGTACATCGAAATAAAATATATACATATTTTCCAACAGCTTGATATTCACACTAAATAGATGTGTAATTAATTTTATGAGTGAATCACTTTTGCATACGAAAAAAAATGTTAAATTCGCACATGATTTTATACCCGTTACTGTGGTCTAAGGCCTTAACAAAGATATAGCACCTTGAAACTTTTATTGTATTCGGTTAGGCGCCGAATGTATCCGAAGTTAGCCGAGCGCGCTGTGACGTCACAATGTTATATTCTGCATACGAACTACTCGTGTAGTACGAGGATTGGATTATTAAAAACCGAAAGGGGTCGACTTATTTTTCTGGAATTGTGCTTTTATAATAGAAAAAAAAACAGAATGGCAAAGGGTTTTTCTTTTTTGATGGTTCTAAAGATAATTATTCGCGGTTTTTGATACTACGAAAAGTCGAATCGTAGGGGCTGATACGAAACGCCACGCGATTGGCGCTGACGCGAAATGCCATGTTTTTGGCGCTCGCGCTTGTGACGTCGCGATATTATAGCCGGTATACGAACTACGCGTGTATTCGAGTATTCTGTCAAAAATTACAGAGATAAAGACATACACGATTTGTTTCGTTCCTCTGTGTTCGAATTAAAAAAAAAATTCAAGATGTTTTCATATCGTGTATCTCGTAATCTCACCAAGTGTCAAATTTATTTATACTCTCGCGTAAGCCATATAACCTATAATTCTGTAGCTTATAACGTCGTAACATCGTAAGCGCGAGCGCCAATCGCGTGGCGTTTCGCGTCAGCAGCGACGATTTGAATTTTCGTGGTACCAAAAACCATGAATAATTATCTTTAGAACTATTAAAAAAGAAAACCCCTCTGCCATTCCGATTTTTTAAATTATAAGAGCACAATTCTAGAAAAATAAATTAACCCCTTTTGTTTTTTAACAACCCAACACTCGTACTACACGACTAGCTCATATACAGACTATAACATAGTTACGTCACAGCACGCTGGGCTAACTTCGGATCCGTTCGGCGCGTCTTTGCCTACCTGAATAAAATCAAAGTTTCAAGGTGCTATATCTTTGTTAATTGTTTTAAAGAAAAAACTTTCGTTATTAAAATCGCACATGATCGATGAAAACATTGCATTTAAAAAAAATCATTCAATAACCTATTTGTTCCAGGAGCAAAACACCTTGATTTAGTTTACTCGAGGAAGCTCTTCGATTAGTTTTAATTCGTTCACAAGCACTATCGCACAAAAGTTGTACTTTGACTCAATCGGTTCCAATTAATCACAGAATTCCCAGTGTGAGGCTCCGGTATTAACATCAAGCACAAATCGGCTAACACAACGTTACAGCGTCCTACGAATACATCAGCCAGCTTACGTTTCTCGACAACTGGTCGGAAGTTTCATGTTATCATCGCGCGTTACAATATTCCCATGTATCATCGCGCACTATCTGCAGAAATTTTAAGAAAGACAGATTTAAACTGCGACTAGTAAGGAGTATTTTACTAAGTCGCGAATAAGGCTAATATTGTCTGTCGGTTTTTTCATTTGCACATGTGCGCGGAACACTTTTCCTTCTCAGTCTGCCAGTTGCAGTACTCAATTAGCTATCAAAAATATCAATGGTACGAAAAAATGTTTCGGCTCGCGCGGATGCAGATGAAAAAACCTATTACATTTTTTGTCTTTTAGAGATCCAACAATGATCTGCAAAACTTGTCATCTCAATGTTCGTTTTATTATAAAATTATCATTAAAATTTGTCAAGTGCACAGGTATAACAATTTGGAAAATGTTTGTTCGTCGTGATTTAGGGATCCTTACCACGCAGTGTTTTCCTGCGCCCTGATTGTTCAATTCCATTTGGAAGTCGTATCTTCCGGGAAATTCATCCAAAACAGGGATATTGGCTGGCTCCGGTTGCACGAACAGCAAACTGCATTTTTGCTCGGTTTCGATCATGTCGTCGTTCAGCAGAGCCGGATAACTATTATGCAACAACGAAATGCTTTTTGTTAGGATATTTAGTTGCAAGGAATATCACTTAGGTGCTCACCTTCCATTTTGTTGACCCTCATATATGTGATCAAGCATTGAAAACTATTAAACACTTATTTTTTTAGCAGTGAAAAAACTACCCCTCAAAAAAGGCGTGTCAAGGGGTGATTTTGCAGTTTCACCCACAAGCAGTCCACCGATCTGCATTAAACTAAAACCAAAATTCTTCTACTGTAAAGCAATGAAAAAAACCACTATAGAAGTGTTTTAAAAAAACATTGATTTAAGGGGTGATACGTCTTTCTTTGAGGGGTGGTTTCCCCCTACGAAAACATTATTCGACAAATAAAAAGAAAATATGCGTCTAACAGTGTTCAATGCTTTATGACGTATGTGAGATTCAACAAAATCGAAGATAAACACTTGAGGAAGCTGGAACGGTCCAGTTGAGTCAAATGACGGTTTATGATTTTTTAACGAACCTCAGAAAAATGCATACAAGGTATAGATTTATTCTGTAGATGCTAATTTTCCATAAAATAGATAATTAAAGGACAAAATCTTGCATTTTTAGATTTTTATTACATGAAAGCGAAAATCTTTTGTGTTACTGCCAACTTGAGATAGTATAACATTATCGATGATTATTATGAAAGAACTGCATCAGGGAATGTTTTATATAACTCAGTATGAAATTTAGTCATTTATAATTATGCCTATTTATATTTGTGTTACAAGATTATTTATTATTACCATTAATCAATATTAAGTGTTGCCAAAATGCGGCAACTTCACGGACATTGAGGTTGGCAGCAATGCTCTTCATTCGCCAGCGAAGATTCGTAATCTTTCATTAAACCTTGAATATTGAATAGTTCTGGTTTACGATGGACAAGATGGGGATTTTTTTCTCCAATGTCCACAAAGGGTTAGTTCGCGTTAATCCGTAGTTAGAAATGGTTTATGTTGGTGCTAAATAGCCAAACAAATTACGTCACCCATGGCGTGAATTGTCTTGCCCATTTAAGTGCACATAAAATTAGATACATTAAACTATTTTTATCTGTGATCTTTGGTGGTGAACAAATTTCAAAAAGTTCGTGAAGACACAGTATACTCTAGACAATAACATATATATATTTTTGTACCATTGGTTTGTGGCTAGCGCTCCAACCTCCTCAAGGCCTTAGGCCACAGCAACGGGTATAAAATCATGTGCGAATTTAACCTTGTTTTTCGTATGAAAAAGTGATTCACTCATAAAATTGATTACACATCGATTTAGTATGAATATCAAGCTGTTAGAAAATATATATATTTTTTTTCGATGTACAAAATGGCCGACTACTTGAAACTTCTCGAAACAGCTTTTTTTCAATTGGCGTGACAAATAACTTTAACAATTTTCACTCGATTCACTTCGAATTTAAAAGTTATGTTCCTAATTGCATTTCGCAAAGACGTACATACGAAATTTCTGATTAATCGAAAACTTTTCATTTTATGAGCAGTTTATGAGCAGTTATAACAAAATTTTTCGCTGGACATTCATTTCTTGAGTTCAAATACCTACAGCTTTTGAATAAAACAATATTTTTTTAATTCCGTATGTCCTTCTCGAGGTATTCTAATGTAGATTGACAAGAATTTTTGTTTTTTGTTCTAGGCAAAAAATTGTCGATGCTAAATGTCACGCCACGGAGCGCCTAAAAAAAAAACGAAAATATGAGTAGTCGGCCATTTTATACATAGAAAAAAAAAATTCTAACAGCTTGATATTCATACTAAATAGACGTGTAATTAATTTTATGTGTGAATCACTTTTTCATACGAAAAAAATTGTTAAATTCGCACATGATGTTATACCCGTTACTGTGGCCTAAGGCCTTAAGGGCAGGGTAGGGGTTTCAGCGTAAAAAAAAACACTTTTTTGCGATTTTTTTTCATCTATATGGATAGAGTAAATTTATTGAAACCTTTTGTACGTTGGTAAGTGTCATTTCAAGAACATTCCGTGAAATTTGGTACACTTTGGTACACTGCTTTCAAACTTGGTACATACTTTCTACATATAAAATACCTCCCCCCAACGGTTAGTTTGAGATTTTTTTACATTGAGGGGGTTTTCCACCCCCAAAATGGCGGAATGTTTAATGAAAAATAGCACTATTCACTTTACATGACCACCAAAAATTTAGCAATGAAAAAAAAATTATCAAAGACCGTTGGGGGAAGATTTGATGCTACTTTGACTAAATGTTAATGGTACTTGATTTCAGCTAATTTCTAGCTGAGATACAGTGAACACCGCAAATCGTGTTTTTCCAAAGGCGTTCTTGGAAAAGCTTTGTCACCGGCTTGTTTGTTGATATTTTTGCGTGCAAACTTCACGGAATGTTCTTGAAATGAGACTTAACAATGTACAAAAGGTTTCAATAAATTAACACTATCCATATAGATAAAAAAAATTTGCAAAAAAAGTGTTTTTTTTTCACGCTAAAACCCCTACCCTCTCCTTAAGTGATTTTACTTGTTAGGGGCAACAGGATCGCAATTCTTTAGAAGTATGTTTCGCACGTAACATTCTTCACAGCTATTTAATTTCTCCAATAATTTGAAATAAATTATTACACTAATCTTCTCGTTAATTCGACCATTGTTCTCCACAGCATTGAAATAATAATAATAATATAAACGATAAATGTGAATAAAATATTCAAAGGCCCCAAAGCCAATGAGAAAAATAGGTGAGAAAAGTATTCACCCACACACGGAATTACACTTATTCTTACCGTAAGTCTGTAAGTAAATAGAATGAGTGTTGGAAAGATAGCACGCGAATTTAACGATATAGTCGTAACTTGAAGTGATCTCGACGAAAAATCGTACGTAGCTTTACGGGCGTAATGAAACGGCCCTTGTCGCCAAGTGAGGCATCTGTCATGCGACATTGTAATACACTTGTTGCGTCCCTTCGCTAAATTCCTAACCGCGAATTTTCTCGGCATGCGTACGTGCACTCTCAGGAGACAACGTACGCGAGACGAATTGAAATTGCGTCATATTGGGTCGTTTATTTTTCAGTGATTTTCGCATTTAGATAGGAGAATATTGTAACGAGAATTTTTGGAACAAGAGCTGAGAACGTTTCAACACGTTGTTGTTTAGTCGAAATATGACATTAAACTTACATGGGCTCGTCTTGCAATTCGCTTTGCAACTCGCGGTAAATCGCTTCGTCGAACAGTGCCGACTCCTGGGAGTCACTGAATCCATTGACAGCCGTCATCTCTGAATCACCGTTATTTCGTTCTTTACTTTCTTTTTTCAATCCTTACAAACGAGCCTGCAATGGTTGGCAGAGAAAGCACTTTTGTTTATTCAATTAAACCCGGCTCCGGTGCTCTGCGTACGGGAGAACGACGACGACGACGCCATATGCAATAAGAGCCTGGAGAATAAAACGCCGCGAAAAACGAAATCGATCGCGCCGATCGATAGATCGACGAAGTTCGAGTTCTTTGTTCAAACAACGGGGTTTTTCTTATGTTTATACCCCACGTTTCGATTATCGAAAAACCATCGATCCATCGTTAGCATTTGAAATGTAACACGTTGAAAATCGAACGTAAGCATCACGCTATTTCGCATTTTAGCACGGATACGTGCAATATTACGATATTACGTCTTCATTGTAAAAAAACAATACGGATGGCAAAATGGCGAGACGTTGAAAAATGATAAATAAAAGACAAGTTATTTCCATCTGCTGTACGTTCATGTTTTTTCAGGGGCCAGTCCACTTTGAAAATTTCCAAAAATCGAAGCAAGCAAGACTTGAGGAAATCGACGATGATGAGCAATCAGAAGGGATTTTGTACGGTGCAGGAATTGCCGATTGAGTTTAGGTAAGAGTTTTTCATAGTATAAACTTCAAACGCGTTTTTCTCGAAAGAACGTTTTCAAAATCTAGCTCCATCGTATCTCTAAAACTAATAAACCGATTCTCTTGAAATTAGAACCACATATTGTAAACATGATTCGCAACAAGATGACCCTCGATGGTTTTGAAATTTTGATTTTTACTTTTTTTTGCGAAAAACTGCGAAGAAAATGCGTTTTTTTTTACTTTTTTCGTTTTTCATCTGCCATTTTTTTATTTTTTGATAAAACTTTATATCCGAGGGTCATTTTGTAGCTGGTGTCATACTGAATCTAATGGACTTCGATTTTTTTGTTTCAGACAAGCCGTTGCCGAGTTGTGATGGAGCTACCTAGCCCACCTATTTTTGAGGTGTTACGTTAAACTATAGTTTTTGTACTTAAAAATGAATAAAAATGAATTAATTTTTTTTTTTAATGTATTTCCAGACTTTATTTATCAAGCCCAACAACTTTTATATTCAAATCTTTTATAAAATCCTTTAAAAAATCGCGAAAATAGCCTTTTCTCGTGGCTCGAAAGTGGACTGGCCCCTTAAGAATGGTATAGACGTTAAGGGGCTACATCTAGAGGCCCAAAAAATGGTCAAATTCCGATTTTTTTCTGGGACACGGTTGGTGAAATAGAAACACATTTTTTCAACACAAAGGAACGTATACTGAGGGCCTTTAAGACGGAATGACACCTCATCGCGGTCGGTATGGGAGAACAATTATAGATTCCCAAAAATCTCTCAGAAAAAAAAACTAGATTGGCTTATGATAAGCCAATCTACATTTTTTTTCTCAAATTCAGAAAATTTGAGGGGCAGACAGCTGTTCGTCTATCTATTTGACGTCGTTTGGCAAAGTTTCGACGGGATCAGAAGAGCCGTTTCAGAGATTTTTGGGAATCTATAATTGTTCTACCATACCGACCGCGATGAGGTGTCATTCCGTCTTAAAAAAATCACCAAAAAAAATAGAAAAACAACATGGCCGTCGGCAGATGGCGAAATTTTTTCGCGACCCTTGGCGGTGGCCACTCTCCACCTTAAACAGTCCATCTGAAATCTAAAAACCAAACGGGTTATTCCAGTTGACAATAAATACGAGTCGTTGACGATCGTCGATTTTAAAAATAATTTTTCTTAACAAAGTGGCGACGAATTGAAACTGGAGCATACAAAATCTAAGAAAAAAAATTCTCATTTTTACGTAACTATTAAAAAATGAAGATCGATTTTCAAAAAGTGAGATCGTCAACGACCTTTACATGTTTCTCATCGGATTTCCTGTAAATTTGGATACAATCCATCAAGTGGTTCTCGCGATATCATGTCCACCGACTTTGAAAAGTATCATCTGCCGGCGGCCATGTTCTTGTTGTTTTTCTGTGTATTTTGGTGATTTTTTTTAAGGCGAGATATACACATAGATGGTCGTGGTCGAGGATTTAGAAGCTATGAACATTCCGTCGACCGTAGAAGACCTACACTATGGGCCTGGTTTCGATAATTCCATGTAAGTTGACAAATTTTATGATTTATTCATTCGCAAATTTTCAAACGCGTTTTTCTCAAAACCACGTTTTTCCAATCGGTACCCAAAATTTCTCGGCAACCAATGAACCGATTGCCTTGAGGTTTTTTGTGGTTATTCTATACACCATTATCTAGTACTTGTCATAGGATTTTTTTCCCGTTATTTAGTTTTTGTTTTATAGGCAAAATAATAACTAATTTTTGGCCCAAAAATCACTATTTATGTTCGAACGTCCGCCATTTTGTCATAAATCGATATTTTCAAAATCGGCTATGACAAGTACTAGATTATAGTATCTAATTTAATAATCTTTTTGGTTTTTTTTTCAGATGATTTTTGAATAAACGCCAGTGGGTACCGTATACGCAGATTTTTTTACGACGCTTCAAAGATCATACAATATCCTTGTATATTTTTGATATTTTTAAATAAAGAAAACTAAATATATTTTTGAATGTATATACTTTTAGATAATTAAAACCCCAATCCGAAATTTCAAATAGTTTTCCTTGAAAAAAGTCACAAAAATGACCTTTTTCCGGCTCCTAGGTGTATATCTCCCCTTAAGGCTCTCGATATATGCTCCTTTGTGTTTGAAAAATGCGTTTCTTTTCCACCAACCATTTCCCAGAATTTATTTTCGGCATTGTGCCATTTTTTTCGGGCCTCTATGTAGATGGAGCCCCTTAATTTACACTTTGGGGGTTTTACTTCTCCCCAAACGAAGTTAAGGCACGGAATTATGTGGGTTTGGCGAGATTTATTGTCTCTTTACAGTTACAAACGTTGAATCAGTCTTTGCCGCGGACTGGGGTTTCGCTCGCGTGTTGCTCGCTCGAGATGACCGGAAGTTCTCGTACGGACGCTACGGATGTAGCCGCCAGATCGGAGCTCTTCCTCCCTATGCGTCCCAGCGCCGTGGTACCAGCGTTTGCTTTCGCTGTCGCTGTGGCGCCCTCCTTTGGTCTCCTTTCTCCGTCGGTAAAACCGCTCTGGCTGGTGGCGATACCGCCACATCTACTCCCCCCCCAGTGACCTCGACTGGGTTCGAGGGGAACGAGACCTTTTTTTCGTGGCTTTTCCGTGGTTTCTCCGTTGTAGCTCCCATTTGTTGAAGTTGGTCCTCGTCCCCAGCTTCAGAGTTTTCTCGGACCTCGTCTCCTTTACTGACATATGCTGGCTTTAGTCTGTCAACAGAGATCGTCTTCTCCTCTCCGTTTACCTCGATTATGAATCTTTTTTCGTCGAGCCTCTTGATGACTTTGTGTGGTCCGGTGTACGGTGGTTCCAGTGGGGGTTTCACCGCTTGTACCCTCACGTACACGTGTGTGCACGTGTACAAGTCCTTTAGCACGAATACCCGTGCCTTGCTATGGTGCGCTGTCGGCGTTGGGCGTATCGCCCGGATATACTCGCGGAATTTTTCCACGAATGCCCGTGGGTTGGCCGGCAGGTCGGCGCTGATGAAAAATTCGCCCGGTACGCGAAGTGTTGTTCCGTACAACATCTCGGCGCAGGACGCCCCGAGATCTTCCTTAAATGCCGTCCTTAATCCTAGCATGACGGTGGGTAATAAGTCCATCCATGGAGTCTGCCTCCCGCACATCAGTGCGGCCTTTAGCGAGCGGTGCCACCTCTCGATGAGCCCGTTGGACGCTGGGTGGTACGGCGTTGTTCTGATCCTTTGTACTCCGACTAGCTTCGCCAGGGATGTGAAAAGCTGCGACTCGAACTGTCTCCCCTGATCTGTTGTGATTGATAGCGGGCTCCCGAACCGGCACACCCACTGTTGGTAAAACGCCGTCGCTACCGAATCGGCGGTGACGTTCTTCATTGGAATCGCCTCTGGCCATCTGGAAAATCGATCAATGATCGTCAGACAATAGCGGTACCCCTCTACCACCGGCAGCTCAATGATGTCCATGTGTACGTGATTGAATCTTGCATCGGGGACCTCGATCGACGTCGGCATCAAACGGTTGTGACGGTGTATTTTCGACCGCTGGCACGGCTCACATTTCCGTGCCCATTCCAAGGCGTCCTTTTTAATCCCCGGCCAGACGTATTTCTGACGCAGCATGCGGCATGTGCTCCTACCGCTCGGGTGTGAGAGAGCGTGGACGGAATCGAAGGCCCTCCGGCGCAGGCTTCCTGGGATGTATGGGCGTACCACGCCCGCTTCGACGTTGCAGTAGACCTGGACATCTCGCTCGACTCGTAGCCGCTGTAGCCCCAAGGACGTGTTGCTCTCCAATAGTTCCTGGAGTTCTGGGTCTTCTTCCTGGGCTTCCTCGATGTCCTTTGCTCCCAGCGCCTTCGGCATGTCGATGCGGTTCACTTCCTCGATTCGCGATAGCGCGTCCGCTACGACGTTGTCTCCACCTTTAACATATACGATTTCGGTCGTGTACTGCGATATAAAATCGAGTTGTCGCAGCTGTCTTTGCGGGACTTTTTCCGATTTTTGCCGAAACGCAAACGTTAGTGGTTTGTGGTCTGTTTTCACCACAAATTGTCGGCCATCGAGGATGTGGTGGAAGAACTTGATGGAGTCGTATATAGCTAACAGCTCCCTGTCATATGTGCTATACCGCTTTTGCGTCGAGGTTAGTTTTTTTGAGAAGAATCCGATCGGCTGCCATTGCGCGCCTTCTAGTTGCTCGAGTGTCGCCCCGATGGCTGAGTCCGACGCGTCCGTCGTAAGCGCGAGCGGAGCCGTTGACGAAAGGAATCGAGTAAGCGTGGCTGAAGCCACTCCCTTCTTGCATTTTTCGAACGCCGCTTCCGACTCCTGAGCCCACTGGATGCGCCTTTTGTCGTTTTTCCTTCCTCCTTTGAGGAGCTCATTCAATGGTGCTTGGTGTTTTGCCGCCTCTGGAATGCATCTGCGGTAGTAGTTTATTAACCCGAGAAATCTGCGGAGGTCCCTGATCGTGTTCGGCTTCGGGAATTCCGTTATCGCTCGAACTCTCTCCTGTGGAGGTTGATAACCCTCTTTATTTACCAGGTACCCTAAGAATATTACCTCTGGTTTTCCGAGGACGCATTTGTTTGCGTTTATTTTCAGGCCGTGTTCCTTTAGACGTTCGAAAATGATGCTCAAGTGTTCTCTGTGCTGCTCCGGGTTGTCCGATGCTACTAGGATATCGTCCATGTATATTATTGCGAAGTCGATTCCCCTGAAGATCGTGTCCATGTATCGCTGGAACGTCTGCGAAGCGTTGCGTAGTCCGAACGGCATTACCAGAAACTCGAACATCCCGACCGGCGTCGTGATTGCTGTTTTTTCTATGTCTTCCTTCGCCATCGGTATCTGGTAATATGCCCTTGACAGGTCGAGTGTGGAGAATATATTTTTTCCGTGCAACCGCTGGAATAGGTCGTGGCTGTGGGCTGTTGGGTACCTGTCGGGTACCGTTTTTGCGTTAAGTGCCCTGAAATCTCCACACAATCTCCAGCCTCCATTTTGTTTGGGTTGGAGGTGTATAGGACTCGCCCATGCACTTTTCGACGGACGTATCCATTTCTTTTCGAGGAGGTACTCGATCTCGTCGCGAAGCGCCTGAAGTTTTTCCCCGACAAGCCTTCTAGGCCTTTGGAATACTGGTGGACCAGTTGTTTCGATGAAGTGCTCTATGATACTCGAGGATTCCGTCTCGGATGTCGCCGTTGGCTTCGTTATCTCGACGAAAGATTTGAGTAAATCGCCGTACTCACCCTCTGGGTTAATTGTTGAGACGCTGTGGACCTTGGTGCGCGAGACCGTCCCTCTGCAGGTAAGTAGCGTCGTCGTGTCTAACATTCTTTGGTTTTTCAGATCTGGCAGGAGCCCGTATTGTACCATGAAGTCCGCGCCGATGATTGCTGATTGGACCCCCGCTATAATGAATGGCCATCGAAACGTTCTCCGTAGTCCCATATCTACTACGAGCACCTTTGTGCCGTAGGTGCGGATTTCCGTGCCGTTGGCTGCATACAACTTCAAAGTCCCTTCGGGGATTTTTTCGCTGAAGAGGCTGCGTGGTAGCACCGTGACCAATGACCCTGTGTCGATGAGGAACTTTATGTTATTTTTTTTATCGCTAATAAATAGACGGGTTTCGCTTTGCGGATTCTTCGTGCTGTCTCCGACCGCCTGAATTGGGGACAGCCCGTCTAGTTTTCCGAATTGCTCGGTTCTACCCATGCGCACGGCTTGGTGCACCTTGTCGATCGAGTTCCGAACCTTCTGTGGTAGAAGCAAACGCCCTGGCGGTTCGGTGTAGCGGACCTGCTGCGAGACCGGCGTTCCCTGTGGTACCTGTCGTTGTCCTTCGGCCGGGACGCCTTCATTAGATCTGCGAACATGCGCCGCAGCTCCTTCATTTCTTCTGAAAGTTGCGTGCAAGCGTTACATGCGCTGTCCGTGTTTTTCTTGTGCGCACCCACTGCCATCACCTGCTGGGGACCCATTGTATCTAGGATTCTATCTGCTATTTCTGCTAATCCGTCCAGTTCGACGTTGTTTGTTTTTACGAGCAGAGGTTGGAGATGGACTGGCATGCGACTCAACCACATTGGGTATAACACGTCGTCTGCTATGCCGTCGGCTGCGAGGTCTCTCATCTCCCTCAGCAACTGTGACGGTTTTTTGTCCGCCATCACTAATTCGTTCAGGAGAGTAAAGATTTTTCTTTCTCTCGATTGCGACAGTCTCCGAATCAGGGCTTGCTTTAAATGTTCATACTTATCTTGTTGCGGGGAACTAGCCATGACGTCCGTTACCTGCGATAGCGTCTTCGGGTCCAGCGCCTTCAAGACTGCGCTGTACTTCGCCTGGTCGTCATCGACGCGTGACGATTGGAATTCCGATTCCGCGACGTAAAACCATATATCCGGCCTGTCTGGCATGAAAGCTGGGAGTTGTACCTTGCGGATGTTCGAGAAGAAGTCGCCTCGGATGAAATCGCTGAAGGCCGGGCCTTGCCCGTTCCCGTTGTTGGCCGTCGCCTGTGATGTCGACGTGAGTTGTTCGCTCGCGGCCGTGCCACTTGTTGCCGTTTCGCTCCTCGTGTTCGGTCTCGTTTTCTGCCTCGTATCCGCCATTTGCTTGGCATCCGCCGCCGTCTTGGCGTCACCAGTCATTTTTTTGTTTCCTTAGTCCAAGGCGGCTTTTTTTTTTTTTTACACGAGTCCCTAAACCCTTCTTATTTTTTTTTCTAATTGTCCACTATAAACTCTTTATTAAAAGTTTTTTTTTTTTCTTTTCTTTCCCCGAGCGCGTGGCCTCGAGCGCGTCTCTCAATATGGCGCGTTCCGCACGTTGCTCTCGCACGTCGTTTTTATATCCACGCCGCCCGAGTCGGGGTCACCAGTTTTGGGGGTTTTACTTCTCCCCAAACGAAGTTAAGGCACGGAATTATGTGGGTTTGGCGAGATTTATTGTCTCTTTACAGTTACAAACGTTGAATCAGTCTTTGCCGCGGACTGGGGTTTCGCTCGCGTGTTGCTCGCTCGAGATGACCGGAAGTTCTCGTACGGACGCTACGGATGTAGCCGCCAGATCGGAGCTCTTCCTCCCTATGCGTCCCAGCGCCGTGGTACCAGCGTTTGCTTTCGCTGTCGCTGTGGCGCCCTCCTTTGGTCTCCTTTCTCCGTCGGTAAAACCGCTCTGGCTGGTGGCGATACCGCCACAACACTATTTGTTATTTTGAATATTCCGCAGTCAGGTCCGCCAAATAAAGAATACATTTTCGACGGTCATTTTTTATTTAATTGTATTTTCCGCCAACGGGCTCGCAACTGCGCTAGTATCAACCTTTTCGAATGGAGCACGTTTTGAACAGGCAGGTAGAAAAAACAAAGTAAACGTACAAAAACGCACGCGTAATCTGTGATAACACAGCAAATTTTCGTATTCTATATAAGTTAGAATGAAATAAAAAACGATTTCTTTTTCGTGTCCACAAATATAGTCCTATATGTTGAGCGATTTTTTTTTCTCGCCGTGAACTTTCGACACGGCGCGATATCGAGCGCCGCGCGTGCAACTATCATCGGAACAAATTGTCCCCGGCAATGAATACGTAAGGCACAAGGAAAAATCGCATCTTCCGATAATCATTGACACGTGACGTCATCCTAGAGTTACATCGAAACAAAGAATATAGATACAAAGCGTTACGCTTGAATTCCAGTAAATACTTCGAACTCGCCAGTGTACGGAATTCAAAATGTATCCCTCAACGTCGTTCATACTCGTGGTTGTACAAACTTTATTTTTGGTCAATTTTTCCTCTGCAAGAGCGACCGACCCTCACAAAATATCGCGTAAGTGAAAAAACATCTATTTCCGCCTTTCCTCGTGATCAATCTTGTATGTGTCTCTTATCACTGGTTTTTGAAAAACTGTTTCAGGAGAGACGAACAGTAGAACGTCGTACCGATGGTCTTTCTACACGGAGAATCCAGTTTCCGGCAATCAGGACGGTTCATCTGGAAAATACGACAGCAATCCCTTTCTCAGGGAGTTTCTGCGGGATGGACGAATTCGAGACGCTACCCGGCGCTACGTCAATCCGGCAGATCCCGAGAAGTCAGCCGGGAACTTTACCGCGGTGGTATCATCGCCTTCTGATCCAGGCGCCTCCAGTACAGTGATAACCGAGGAACGTTTGCCCTCCTTGAGAAGGAACGATCGATCGGAGAGCGACGATTTGTCCAGATCCTCTACGAGTGAGGAATCGATACTTCGGACGGAGATAAAAGGAAGAGAAGACCGATTCACCCAAAGTTGGCACAAGAGTGAATGCTAATTCGTGTTTTTCAGAATGCTTCGGATATCACAACATGTTGCGTTACGAGGCGCCGGCGGTTGCGGACTTTGCAGGGGCGAATATAACTCTGCCGTCGCCGAGAGTCACCGTGAGCAGTTGTTTCGTGCGTCATCTGGTCGTAGGGGGGAAGCGATCATCGGCGGAGAAATTTCCGCACGTTGTCGCACTGGGAAAACGAGAGCCTTCGGATCAGAGTTTCTCCTTCCTCTGCGGCGGTACTCTCGTATCTCCCAGCTGGATTCTCACGGCCGCTCACTGCACTCACGGTCTGTGAGTATAACACCGAGCGACCGATGACATCGGAAGGATGTTAACGTAACGTGTAATGTTCTTCAGCGGTGGGGTGACCGTTGCGCGATTGGGAATCGATCGATTGAGCGAAAACACAACGGGAGAGATGGTGAACGTGAAGCGAACGATTCGTCATCCCTCTTACAGCCCGCCGGCGATGTACGGTGACATAGCCCTTTTGGAGCTAGAGAGTTCGGTCAATTTCACGAGTCGCATCAAACCCGCCTGTTTGCACGAGCTGTATCACAATGTTCCGACGTCCGCTTGGGTCTGTGGCTGGGGAGCGACTGAATTTGGTATCTTGGCTGAATCGCTTTTGAAACGAACGCTTCGAAAACAGCTTGATGCTTTTGTCATTGCGCAGGTGAAGAAAACAGCGACACTCTGCAAGAGGCGCTTCTCGATGTCGTTGACAACGTTGAGTGTGCGTTGAGGCACAACGTCTCGACGATAGCTGTACCCGAGGGCGTCGTACCGAGCATGATCTGCGCCGGTTCTCCGAGGGACAATTGGCGAAAGGACACTTGCCACGGTGACTCAGGCGGACCGTTGCAGATTCGCCATCCCACGCATCCGTGTCTCTACCAAGTCGTCGGGATAACGAGCTTCGGGACGGGCTGCGCTTTCGCGGATTCACCGGCAGTTTACACGCGGGTCGCGCACTATCTCGACTGGATTGAGAACATCGTATGGCCGAAAAGTAGCTAAGGGGAAGACGATATGCGGTGGCAGAGGTGGCCACGTCACACTGTTCTTAAGGGGAGGGTAGGGGTTTCAGCGTGAAAAAAAACCACTTTTGGGAATTTTTTTCATCTATACGGATAGAGTAAATTTATTGAAACCTTTTGTACATTGTTAAGTGTCACTTCAAGAACATTCCGTGAAATTTGTACGCGAAAATATCCACAAACGAGCCGGTGCCGCGTTTTTCTCGAAACCACTTTTTCAAAGTCCGTGTTCACTGCCATTTGAAAACTACATGACCGATTTATTTCAAACTTGGTACACACTTTCTACATATAAAATACCTCCCCCCAACGGTTAGTTTGAAATTTTTTTTTACATCGAGGGGACTTTCCACCCCCAAAATGGCGGATTTTTCTTGGAAAATAGCACTTTTCACTTTACATGACCACCAAAAATTTAGAAATGAAAAAAAAATTATCAAAGACTGTTGGGGGGAGGATTTGATGATACTTTGACTAAATTTTAATAGTACTTGATTTCAGATAATTTCTAGCTGCGATACAGTGAACACCGCAAATCGTGTTTTTCCAAAGGCGTTCTTGGAAAAGCTTTGTCACCGGCTTGTTTGTGGATATTTTCGCCTACAAATTTCACGGAATGTTCTTGAAATGACACTTAACAATGTACAAAAGGTTTCAATACATTTACTCTATCGACATAGATTTAAAAAATTCTCAAAAGTGAGTTTTTTTCACGCTGAAACCCCTACCCTACCCTTAAACAACGTCTTTTCATTGTTCTTTCAATGTTCTCGAAAAAACTCGCTTTCTCTCATTGATATTAATGAACGCAATTAGCAGATTGCTTTTCTCATTCGGTTTTTGCACTTTTTGTTGTATTTTTTCGACGAAATATTATGCCGAGTTGAAATATGACGAGAACAGAACAAATCGTCGATGAAAAAAAGTATTGCGGGAATAATGATTGGATGATCGAATGAACAGTGTGGTGTTTCCATCTTTGCGTACTCGGCGCGAATATTTTAAATATTACGATTTAACAACTAATCCAAGACTTCGAAAGGTAAAAATGGTTTTTCTTTATTTAGATTTTTGGTTCACCGTGATCGAAAATTGTGACAAACGATGTGTATGTGACCGGACATTACGACGGATTGTCAAACACTTTATGATATTCCAAAATATGTTTATCGGCTGTCTCTGGGACGCTACGATTTTTTCGTTGGATATGAAGGCGTGATTGGCCTTTGGTTACTCTCATGAAGACGAATAGCGAGATGGACTAGAGACCAGAGATGGCCATACTCGAATAATTTTAGTATTCGAGTAGGAAAATAATACCAAATACATGACAGATAGATATTCATTTTTTATAGATAATGAACCACCTCGATTCAGTATTCGTTCTGAGAATGAATAATGAATCCAGTTGGATTCAGTATTCATTCTAAAGTGAATATTGAATCCAACTGAATTCAGTATTCTCTTCAACATAAGTAATGAATCCAATTGGATTCAGTATTCATTCCGTATTCGGATATCATCAAATTGGATAATCTGAAAAAATTGACAGAAAACATTTTTATTCTATTGAAACATTATCGTCCGATTACATTATATTTACCCAAGGGAAATCGCGCTCTTAGTATCTAGTCACTGAAGAAATGAGGGTCGAAATGGGACATTATATTTGTCCCATTTCCATTGTCCATTTTTTCCAGATTATTCATTTTGATGATATTCGAATATGGAATGAATACTGAATCAAGTTGAATTCATTACTCATGTTGAAATGAATACTGAATCCAGTAGGATTCATTATTCAATTTCGGGATGAATACTGAATCCAGTGGGATTCTTTATTCATTTTCGGAACGAATTTTGAATAAGTTTCCTTATTATTCATGAATAAAAAAAAATTGTATATGCCCAACCCTGCTAGAGACACGCAGATGCATAATAGAAAAACATCGATCTGAATATGTAGAGTGACGCGAGGGTGTTAGAGTGTGAAAAGAGATGATGATTCAATAGAAGTTTTGACTATTGAGATACGATGGCTTTGACTAGAAGTATCCACCTGAATGGATCATTCTACGTGTCTCAGCTCCATTCGTAGGTTCGAATTTTACGATCGTGTACGGTGTCCCACGTGAGACCGTCGCCGTAAGGTCCATGTGGCGATGGAAATAATACGTGCCACCAAGTCCTGTAAATAAACGAATTCAATGTTCCTTTGGTTCTTCGCTGGAAATGTGGGGAAGAAAACGGTTTTTTCTGAGTTACTTTCAATAGAGGGTTGCTTTTATTTTGGGAGAGAAATTACCTGCCACGAAGTCCTAGAAAAATTCGCCAATTCTCTCGGGGACCAAAATCGTAGGGATTCTGATAATCTTGTCCGATCAGCTTGTACTTTGCCGACTCTGTGCTGTTTATTCGCGCTTCGATGCTCGTCTCTCCTTTCCCTATGAGACCCGCGTGCCACGAGGCGAGAAATCCCAGAGCTGCGAATGTCCCGACGCATATCAATCCAGCAAAAATAATGATTCTTCGTCTCCATTCCTTTTCCCTTGTTTCCTCCGCCTGTTTTGCTATTTGAGCCACCTCTTCCGGATTCAGATGATCAAATGATTCTGTCTAATCGTTCGAAAAACGAAGTAAAAATAGGTTTAATTATCCAGATAATTATTTTTATGACTAAGCTCCGTGTGGAAAATGAGCGAAATTTTCTACGATCAAGGGGTGAGATGCAGTCAGAATTTTCAAAAAATCGATTTTTTAAAACACTTGAAGTATGATGTTTCGAAAATATTCCCTGAAAATTTGAAGTCAATCTCAATTCAAGTCAGAATGTTTCGAAGACAACAACAAATTGATATTTTGGAAGCTTCCACATCGGCAGAAGTCCTATTGTATGGGCCAGGAATTGATGATTCGATGTAAGTCATTTTTTAATTAGTATTTCTATACATAAATCAAGTGTAAAATTGGAAAACCCTTTTGAAATTTTCAAAAATTTATTACTCAAAAACTATGAACTTTAGAAAAATTTTATAAAGAATACTTTCATTTTTAAATTACCCAAAATATTAAAAAAAAATTCATCCCGAAAAACTTTAATTTTTCGAAAAATTGTTTTAACAATTGGCTATTAACAATTGAATGCTCGCCTTATCGGCAAAAAATTGTGATATTCGGATTCAGCGGATCAAAATACATTAAAAAAAGTTTAGCTTCATCCATGGAGCTCAAAATTTTACGAACATATAATACCGTATCCACATTGAAAAACTTTAAACGCGTTTTTCTCGAAACTATGTTTTTCAAGTCGGTGACCACTGTAATTCAAAAACCGCTCGATGGATTTTGATGAAATTTGATTTGCTTATTGATAGCATTAAAAACTAGTCCTTAATCGAAGGATTTTCATTTTTGTTGAAGATTTCTATTTTTTTAACAATAAACGAGCGATTTTTTGGTCGAAAATCGAAAGTTATCTGTCGAAAGCCGCCATTTTGTTAATTTTTGAAAAAAAGTTTCAATTAAGGACTAGATTTATTATTAAAATAATGATTTTTTCCGGTTTTTTAATTTTAGATCCAGTAAAATTTAATGAAGGTCACCGCAAAGCTCTACATGCCGAAGGGGTCTCACAGAGATGGCGATATTTTTATAAATAATCAATATTTTTCTTTGAAAATTTGTACAAGTCAAGTTAAAATATAACATAAAAAGTCTGCGTAACCACTTTTGTAAAACGAACTTAATAACTATTAAAAAAAAATTCTTGAAAACACTCGTTTTTTCACGCCTCTGACTGCATCTCACCCCTTAAACGTCTCGGAGGGCAAAGGTCTCCAATAAAATTTTGGGAAAAACTAACCATTGGTATAATCTGTGAATTATTTATTCGAACCGGATGTCCATCCAAATCGGGCTCCTCAGCTGGGAAGAATTCTTGATAGGCAATCTCAACGCCAAAAATCATTATGAAGGTTATTCCCAAGACGGTGAAAACCATATACTGGAGAAAGTGCCTATGATTGAAGTGACCCACGCAATTGTTCAACCATGCTGAGTTTTTTTGTCATCAGGAAATTTCAATAAAGAATATCGGCCTAAAGTATTACCGTAGATTCTACTGAATCCATAAAATATAAGAGCGTTATGATATCGGTGGCATGATAAATATTCTAATTCGAGATAGAATTTCCGATACAGTATGGCAATATGATACGTAGAATGTCAAGGATACGACAATGATGATCCATTTTGAGCACGCATTTGTTACAAATGGAGCAGTGATGAGTTCTAGGAGGTTTTGGCTTGATGCACTTTTTACATATGCTCACTGCTTCCGGAATGAGTCCACCTTGCGGCGGATAACCGGCTGGCACGTTAACACCCATGTAATAATGAAAGCAAACGTTGGCCAGCAACCAATTTCCGATTATCAATAATACTACAGTCGCCAGAGGACTCTTGTTCCACCAATACGGCAATCCTATCCAATAAGCTATGCATACAATGGTAGCCGTCAATAGGGTCACCATTATCACAAATACCTGAAAAAAGACAAACCAGCAACGAACTTTGACCAAAATTTCTCTCAACATCGCAACATGAGACAACACGAAACATTCCAGCTGCTTAATTGCAATTACTTGAATAATCTTCCAGTTTGGTCAGAAATGACCGGTGGAATTATTAGTCTTTTCCTATACATGGCACTGTAATTTTACTCCATTTTCAACAAGACTCATCTGCAAGAGATATGTCTGAATTCGTATATGTTTTTTTTTCACCATTTTATTGATCAATGAATAATGTGGCAATGTCGAAAATCCTACGATTAGAATGGCAAGATGAATAGAAATCGTAATTTTCTCTTGTGTTTCAGAATTTCGCACGTTTGGTACGAACGTGTGCAAATGGATACGTGGACGTGAGAAAGGAATAAAAGATACTCACAGGTCCCAGGCAGGCGGTGAAATTCTCGACGAACCAAAATATCGGCTCCATCAGTATATCACAGGCGTATGCCCAATTTAAGAAATCATTGTAGAACAATGATTTTCCAGTGATGCAAAGACGTGACCATTTCTCCCCAAAGTAGGACCTGTACTCCGAAAATCTTGCACGTTCATTGGCAGCTACGTGTGATTCGAATATTTAATTTTATGAGATATTTCTTTTTTTTTACCTGAGTATCTTTGGCGTTCGGAGCAGCGACCACTGTATTCTCGTCATAATTTTGCGTTTTATCACGCGGACAGATAAGAACGAAGCGGACGTACTTTGTCGATGGAAGTGGTTCTCCTAACAGTCGTTGACAAATGCCGCATTTTTTGTTTCTCATAAACTTGTATAACGAGCTTCACGTTTCACGACCTTCGAGATACATCTCTGATATTCCATCGAGATACAAACAATCGTAATCGTCAATGGATAACAAATAAATCTTGAGCACGTCTCGATTCGTAAATAACATGAAAAGGAAACTCGCGAACAGATGATCCGGCGGAACACTTGCGCAGCGTATTCTGTGGGAAAACTGAGTAAATTCTGTATGCAGTCGATACGCGCTGGTCGAGGATAAAGAAGGTTGCTCCGAAAAAAAAGTAGGAATCTACTGTAGAGCGCGTCTAAATGAAATTGCTCCATAAACGCGAACAAAAAACTTTGGCAATTGAAAGGTTTTATTATTTTTTCTTGTTAACGAATAACAGGTTTTTAATATTATATTTTATAATTTATTTACTAATGGTTTATATTCTATCGATTTACTTGTGAGTACTTTGAAAGTGCGATTTTTCTTGTTAATATGAATGTGACACAATAACGTAACGTACAGCATATATCGCAGTTGATAAAACGCACCCAAGTTGGCAACTCTGAGTAGAGCTTGGACTATTGGAGATTTTCTATTATTGGTATTATTGGGATATCAACAAGTAATATCCCCGGGAAAAAAATGCATGCCTGAGTGGATATGTTCATATATGTTTCAGATATTGTCATATATGTATCAGATATATTTGTATCTGACATTTTACAGTATCATTTATGATTAGGTCTGATCATATTCCACATCACATATGCATATAGAAGATCATATCTGATCAAATACAGTATCTGGCCTGACCATATATGAACTCATATCTGTTTATATCTGGCTAAGTACCAAGGCGAGTTGGTACCGTAAATTCGTATCTGAACATACATGATGTGATATGTGAACGTATCTCTTCGTATAAGATCATATCCGATCAAATACGGTATCAGACTCCGCTATATAGATCTCATATATGTTTTTATCTGGTCAAGTACCAAGGCGAGTTGGCAGCGTGAAACCATATCTGAACATATATGATGTGATATATGAGCAGGCACGTTCATATAAAATTTTATCCCATCAGATACGATACCAAACCTGGAAAATATACGAAGTCTTATACACTCATACCTTATCGTATATGCAGTTCAGTTGTTCACACATGAAAACATCTGAATATATGAAACGATATATATGGTTTTGAGACGATATCCGATCAGATATGGCACCTCACCTGACTGTATTATATGTGATCATGTGAGTTACTATAATATTATTAATTATTAACACGTCAAGTGATGACGTGTTAATAACCCCGCTCTATATATGAAAACATTTTAATATCTTCATGACTGCACTAACCAGATTTGATCTGCCTCAACAGGGTAAGATTTGCTTTGATATAGTCGGAGTCATACCTGGTCTGAAAGTTCAGATAAACTATGATTCTATCATATGGGCAGGTCTATTGTTCATAGATGTCCAAGTCTACTGAGATCCACGGTATTTTATTCTTATACGGGCAGACAGATCTAGTCCAATAAGATTAGATTTGCCTGACATGATCAGATCTGGCCCAATAAAATCAGATCTGGTTCAACAAGATCAGATCTTGCATGGGGATTGGATCTGGTCAGACCTGCTGCGATATGGAGGGGTCTGCTCTCAAAATTATCAAAATGGCTCTGATATGATCATACATGCTTAGATATACGCATACACGATCGGTCATGACACTACATGAACAGATATGGCCATTTTTCTTGTCTGATCATATCTGATTCTACAGATATGATTCAGATATATTCATGTATGAACTTTTTTCCCGGGTCGGAATACCGGTGTTTCGATATTTTCCGATATTTACGGGAAACCTTAACGAAAAACGTTAGAAGCTTGAAAGAGAAGATGGAAGTTGTACAGTCGAATCTCGATACAACGAATCTCTAGGGAAGTTCGTTATATCGAGTTTTCGTTACATCGAGATCATGTTGTTTAAAATGTTCTTTAAGGTATTCCTTTCGCGGAGGACCGTATTTTGTGGGGCCATAAGGAGGGCCCTTCCGAATCATTGGTTAAATTAAGTGGCGCTTAATGAAAATAAGTCACAATCAATTATCATACCCAACGATAAACTGGAATAAAAAATTTCGCGCAAATTTAATAGATTTAAATATTTTTACATTTTCTCTGACAAGTCGCGGCTACGAAAATTCTTCTGCTGATCATATTTTTTCTAAGTTTTATCATTGATATTTTCGTCAAACATTCGGTGACCCCCTGTTTTTATTGTCGTTACGGAATCTTTAGATTTTTTTACACGCGCGAGCAGTTCATATTAGGCGTCTAGAGTTATTTAGTGTATAAATTATTAGATAAAAATGTGGCCAGCGTGTAATCTCCACACACCGCCGTATAAATGCGACGATTTTTAGAGTCGTAATTTTTCGTTACAAGTTCGGTAACTTAGCTCGAAATTTTACCAGTATACTAGGATGTATTTTTTACTTGATTATAGACGAAAATCAGCTAATTGTTAAAAATTCGGGTTCGTTAAAGGAATACCTAAAAAAAAAGTTAGTGGTATAAATATAGGGATATTTTTTAAAGAATGAAAGGTTCAAATTAGAGCCACTTTTACAAGCAATTAGCAATTAGGGCAGAATGTATATTATTATGTCGTATAAAGGTTTCGGGTGTCTATCGGAAGGGAATGGACAAATCTTCGTTATATCGAGAATTTCGTTATATCGAGGTTCGACTGTAGAAATAATAGTGTATAGCTAACAAGGATCATCACTTGTGTCCGCCTTCGATTTTGTTGAAACTCATATATGTGATAAAACATTGAAAACCATTACACACATATTTTTTTTATCAGCGGTAAAACGTTGAAGATGGAAACAATCCCTCAAACGCAGGCGTGTCTTCCCTTAATATCCAATTTTTTAAAATCATTCTATGGTGGATTTTTCATCACTTTACATTAGAAGAATTTTGGTTTTTGCTTCACTCAGATCGGTGGACTACTTGTGGGTGAAACTGTAAAACCATCTCCCAAAACGCCTTTCTTTGAGGGGTGGTTTCCCCCCTTAAAACCGTTTTTCCGCAGATAAAAAAAAACACGCGTCTAACAGTTTTCAATGTTTTATGACATATATGCGTTTCAACAAAATCGGAGGCGGGCACTTAATCCTTTGCGGCGTAGTGTAACACTGGTGTTACACCTAATTCAATACAGATTTTGACTATTCAAAAGTGTTTTTTTTATTAAATATGGCGGTTGTAAATGCGTTTCAAGGTTCCTAGGACATCAATAACTACCAAAACATACCTATCAAATTTTTATTTTTCTCATAGCGGGTGTCATCAATAACGAAAGTGCAAAAAAACGTGCACGTAAAGAAAAATGTATGCTTCAAAGGGTTAAGTTATGTTCCTTGTAAGTCAAACGACAGTATTTATTGAAAATCACCGTCTTTTATTGGGATCTTCATTTATTATGCATTTCTAAACGTACTCTGCTATGTTCTTGAATATATCCAACCCAACATAAAATAAATAAACAAATAAAAAAATAGGAACTCTCATGCAAATAAAAAAAAGTAATAAATAAGCAATGTTAAAATTGGAAAGTTTTGTGAAAGTCAGCGCAGTAGTAGTCACCAGAATGCAAACAAATGGTATAGCTAGAGGCAGGCAGGCAACAGCATTGTCACTTTAATTAACGAGATTGAGATCCAATGACCGCAAAAACAGAGGGCATCTGGTGATTCGTCTTTCGGAGACAACCTTACCTCATTGCACGTGCAAGCCGCGGAAGAAAAGGCCCTTTCTGATTCCACACTCGTGGACAAATAAGTTGACACTTCGGAAATATTTAAGGCGGGAAATACATTTACAACGATCAAAAAATCGATTTCTTTTATTCTTCTTTAAACGATAGAACTATATATGTACAAAATTTTCCTAAAGATTCAAAGCGAAATTCGAAAAACTTCAAACGTTACAGCCCGTCATCGCTGTGCCTCACCGCCCGGATTCGGAGCAGGCGTGAACTTCAAACGCGTTTTTCTCAAAATTGCATTATCGAAATTGGCGTGCAGGATTACTCAAAAACTATTAAGCCGATTGAGTTAAAACTTGGTAGAAATATTGATAATATTGGTACCTTCTACTTGACGAGAATTGTTTTTGAAAAATTGGGAAAAAAACGACTTTTTTAATCCACATTTTACAGAAATGTTGCGTGAAATGTTGATTTTTGTTTGTAAATGCGTACCATTTTCATAAATTTGCATTTTATTCATTTTAATTACCGCCACATAGAAACTATACATGTTCTAACCGAAAAAATGTTTGAACTTTATTGCAAATCAAAGTCTAAGGGAAGCTGGACTGCACGCCGATTCGCAACTACCGCGGCGACCTTGCTGTAACACTCTGCCACAGCTCCGTTATTTTGATGATGAATTAATTAAAAAAAATTGTTTTGTATACTTAATATACCATTGAAGTATACCGATCGTTTGATAATTGTAGAATAATTATTTCTTAGTTTTTAAAATCCCTCAATATTGCTTATTTTTTCTGTCTAAATGTATATCCTGCCTTAATGAAGGTAATAATATTTCAAGGCTGTTAAACGTAGTAAAAAAAAACAAATAAATAAAACTGAAATGGAAATAATAACAATTATAACGATATTTTAATGTTTTCAATTCTGATATCGAAATATCGGTATTATTCGAGTTCAATATCGGTTTTTCAATATTGGATTTTTGGTCCGATATTCGCCAATATCGAAAAACTGGTATCCATGCTCTAAGTCTGAGTCGGCGCTGGAAAGCCCGCAAATAAAACAATCGTGAAATTGTTTGTAGTTTCGCCGATGGATCCCTAAAGACAGACATGACTTGACAATCCAGCACAAAATTTGAAAAAAATCATCAAAATTCCTAGTCGTTCGTTTCAAGACCTCCCTGAGGCATGATAAATTACATTGTACAGAGCAAATAAAAATGTTTTGAGAAAAATCTTTGAGAATTGTATCACGCACGACCGCCGTGTCTTCCGGGTGGCGAATGTTAGGGCGCCGTCATGTTGGGCAAAGTAAGCGAGTTATAAAAATATATTTTTATTTATATATATTCCAATCTGTAAATGGCGTTTGACGTTGCGCTTCTTCGATAATTTCACACGATCGCGAAACCGCGTCTTAAGAAGACGGGCTCAAGGTATTCCTTTCACGAACCCAAATGTTTGTAAATTAACTAATTTTCGTCTATAATGATGTAAAAATACATCCGAGCGTACTGGTAAAATTTCAAGCCAAGTTACCGAAATTTTAACGAAAAATTACGGCTTTAAAAATCGTCTAATTTATCAGGCACTTTATGGAGATGACATGCGAGCCACATTTCTATCTAATAATTGATGCACTAAATAACTCTAGCAGGGTTGTTACGCATATAACAAACAAGCAAAACTCAGGGAATTTCTTTCCTCCTGGAATAATCAGGGAAGTAGGGGAATTTGGAAAATTCTCTGGTAATTTTCGCAGAATTTACTTTTTGAAAGAATTACGAAAAATGAAACCGACTTGACAAAAAACTGAACAGTATAAAAATAAATATTTTTGTATAGTTTTGATATTTATATTATTCTTTATTATATACAAAAAAAGTTAGGTCAGTTTCAAACATTGAAAATTGAAAGAACTGAAAACTAATTTACTGGAAAGCTCTATACATTTGCATTCGATCTGTCGATACACAACCACATCATTATTATTATAGATAAATAATTCTGTTTACAATCAAGAACAGCTTCTGTATTTGCTTTCAATGTATTTTTCTTACTTTACAATGTTCAAATTATTTTTCAAATTGCAGTTTTTTTTAAATTTTATTTCTTTTTTAACATTTCCATATATTTTATCAAAAAAAAAAATTGTTATCCAGTTAACATAATTTTTCCATTGAAGGATCGAATTGAGAATTTCCTTTGTTTTTTCAAGTCTGTTAAAAATATTGTTTTTGTTTACAAAAATGATTCATTGCTATTTCTACGTATATAATTTTTCCCGTATAGTTTGCAACGTTTACAAAACTAGTATGGTTGCAACGAGACTTAACTTGTGGTCTTTAACTTGAAAATATAAATTATTGATGAAAGCGAAGTGTTCTTTATTTGACCCTAATCTGGGCCATTTGCAAAACCTGGAATTTTGGCGAAACATGTATGGAAAACCTGGAAAAGTCGGGAAATTTCTGAGTCAATAAATGAGTAGCAACCCTGTATAAATGCCTGATATAAACTACTCTACGCCTATAAAAAAATTCTAAAGATTCCGCAACGACAATATAAACAGGGGGTCATCGAAGGTTCAAAGAAAATATCAATGATAAAACTTAGAAAAATGTTACTAGCAGAAGAATTTTCGTAGCTGTGACTTTTAAGAGAAAATGTAAAAATGTCTAAATCTACCATATTCATGCGAAATTTTTTATTCTAATTTATCATCGGGTATAATAATTGACGGTAACTAATTTTTTATTAAGCGCCACTGTAATTAACCGATGATTCAAAAGGGCCCTGCTTATGCCCTCACGAAATACGGCCCTCCGCAAAAGGAACACCTTAAGTGAAAAAAATGCTTTTTTTAAATTTCTTATCAATCCCATAGCAAAAGTGGCCTGTGCTATTTTTGGACACTATAGATTTGCTCTCTGCGACCAGCGCTTTATTCTTCACCGAACCTATCATTTTGCCTGCAGACACAAATGCTCAATTTCACTTTTGCTAAAGTAATAAATTCGCATGGAGTACCAAACGAGGAGTTAGCGGATCGATCGACGATTACCGAACGATTGAATTTGTTATTTCCAGCGCGAATGCATTTCCATTCACGTGGGCCAAGCAGGAGTACAATTGGGCGCAACGAGCTGGGAGCTCTACTGTTTGGAGCACGGTATTAGTCCGGACGGCCAAATGAAAGACGACGCTCCAAAATCAACGAAGACAGAAGGTCTGGAGTCCATGTTCGTTCGCCCAGCTGGTGGAAAATGCGTTCCACGTGCGATAATGGTGGATCTCGAGCCATCGGTCGTTGGACAGTTCCAAAATTCCCCATACCGCAATCTCTTCCATCCGGATCAATTGATATGCGGCAAAGAAGATGCCGCGAACAATTACGCCCGAGGACGTTACACCGTTGGCCAGAAGATCATTGATACTTTGTCGGACAAAGTCAGGCGTCTCGCTGAGAATTGCAACGGTCTCATCGGCTTTCTCATATTCCATTCGGTGGGCGGAGGTAAGAAAATCGTGGTCGCCAGGACATAGACGACAAAAAAGCGTGTTTTTCACTTAACGATTTCGTCGTTACCAGGGGCACGTGATTCAGTGCTTTCTCAACTTGGCAAAAAAATATTATATCGCAGTTTGCACCGTTGGAATGCCACGAAAATAATTTTGTTTCCAATTGCCAATTTTCTTTAACGAAACAAAGCTACGGCAAACTTTCTTTAAGATCCTCATTAGAGACCCACAACCTAAATCCCTCGAGAATGATTTTAGATAACAATAAAAATGGAGAAAAGAGGACAATAAAAAAAGTCGTTGCATTCCAAAACTTCAACAACGTGAGAAAATTATATTGAAGTTTGCACCGTTGGAATGCCACGAAAATAATGTTGTTTCCAATTGCCAATTTTCTTTAGCGAAACCAAGCTACGGTAAACTTTTTTTAAGATCCTCATTAGAGACCCACAACCTAAATCTATCGAGAATGATTTTGGATAACAATAAAAATGGAGAAAAGAGGAAAATGAAGAAAATTTCGTTGCATTCCAACGATGCAAACTACAACACAGTAAACAATTTTTTTTTAAGTTTGCACCGTTGGAATGCCACGAAAATAATTTCGTTTCCAATTGCCAATTTTTTTTGGCGAAACAAAGCTACGGCAAACTTTTTTAAGGGGGGATTGTCTTTTTTTTCGCAAAATTTACCGCTTTTTGGGATTTTTTTTGTGAAGAAAGTATACAACGGAAAACTTGTGAAACTTGGCATATAGTTTTATTGATCTGTTTACTACATACAAAAAAAATTTTAAACAATTTCATCAAAAAATCCGCCTCCCACCCCCCTCGACGCGCGATGGTCCTTTTTTGATGGTGTGCACGATTACAGCCTTCACGTTCATCCTGCAACAAAAACCCAAAAAGCATTTTACTTTAGACACATATAGCTATCGTTTGATGAAGCAAAAAAGCAATACGTTTAATAGTTTTTTATTTATAACAAAAAATCGATCAATTTTTTTCGAAAAATCGATACTTTAAGTTCAAAACGTCACCAAATCGTCAATTTTTTTTTCCCTTCATCGAACGATAGCTATATGTGTCTAAAGTAAAATGCTTTTTGGGTTTTTGTTGCAGGATGAACGTGAAGGCTGTAATCGTGCACACCATCAAAAAAGGACCATCGCGCGTCGAGGGGGGTGGGAGGCGGATTTTTTGATGAAATTGTTTAAACATTTTTTTGTATGTAGTAAACAGATCAATAAAACTATATGCCAAGTTTCACAAGTTTTCCGTTGTATACTTTCTTCACAAAAAAATTCCCAAAAAGCGGTAAATTTTGCGAAAAAAAGACAATCCCCCCTTAAGATCCTCATTAGAGACCCACAACTCAAATCTATCGATAATGATTTTAGACAAAAATAACAATGGAGAAAAGCGGGGGAAAAAAATCGTTGCGTTCCAACTATGCAAACTTCAACAACGTAAAAAAATCATATCGAAGTTTGCACCGTTGGAATGCCACGAAAATAATTTTTTTCCAATTGCCAATTTTCTTTGGCGAAACAAAGCTACGGCAAACTTTTTTTAAGATCCTCATTAGAGACCCACAACCTAAATCTATCGAGAATGATTTTAGACAAAAATAAAAATGGAGAAAAGAGGGGGGAAAAATCGATGCGTTCCAACTATGCAAACTTCAACAACGTAAAAAAATTATATTGAAGTTTCCACCGTTGGAATGCCACGAAAATAGTTTTGTTTCCAATTGCCAATTTTCTTTGGCGAAACAAAGCTACGGCAAACTTTTTTTAAGATCCTCATTAGAGACCTACAACGTAAATACCTAAAAAACGTATGCAGAATTGCGAACTTAAGTAAGGTTTTTTTTCTTCAAGGGACTGGTTCCGGTTTTAATACTCTGTTGATGGACGAAATCAGCAATCACTTCGGCAAGAAGAGCAAAATCGAGTTCACGGTGTACCCGTCACCAACGATAAGCACAGCCGTGGTCGAGCCCTACAACGCTATCCTCTCGACTCACTCGACCCTCGATTATTCCGACTGCACTTTTATGACGGACAACGAGGCGCTCTACGACATATGCCGACGTAAATTGAATCTCGATCGTCCGATGTACACGAGTTTGAATCGCGTCATCAGCCAGGTCGTATCGTCGGTAACGGCGAGTCTGCGTTTCGACGGCTCGCTGAATGTCGATCTTTCGGAATTTCAAACGAATCTCGTGCCATTCCCACGCATACACTTTCCCGTGTGCTCTTACGCGCCCATATCCCACCAAGCTGCGGCCGATCACGACACGATAACCGTCAACGAGCTCACCAGCGATTGCTTCGAGTCGAGGAATCAAATGGCCAAGTGCGATCCGCAGAAGGAAAAATACATGGCTTGCTGCTTATTGTATCGCGGGGACGTTGTACCAAAGGACGTCAATTTAGCGATAGCTTGCGCGAAACAAAAGCGCGGTGTGGAATTCGTGGATTGGTGCCCAACGGGATTCAAGGTGAAAATGGAGGATCGATCGATTGGGAAAAGAACTGTGAAATTTTGAAACTTGCACGTTCCATTACGTTAAGGGGAGATATACACCTAGGAGCCGGAAAAAGGTCATTTTTGTGAATTTTTTCAAGGAAAACTATTTGAAATTTTGGATTGGGGTTTTAATTATCTAAAAGTACATACATTCCAAAATATGCTTAATTTTCTTTATTTGAAAATATCAAAAATATACAAGGATATTGTATGATCCTTGGAGCATCGTAAAAAAATCTGCGTATACGATACCCACTGGCGTTTCTTCAAAAATCATCTGAAAAAAAACCAAAAAGATTATTAAATTAGATACTATAATCTAGTACTTGTCATAGCCGATTTTAAAAATATCGATTTATGACAAAATGGTGGACGTTTGAACATAAATAGTGATTTTTGGGCCAAAAATTAGTTATTATTTTGCCTATAAAACAAAAACTAAGTAACGGAAAAAGAAATCCTATGACAAGTACTAGATAATGGTGTATAGAATAACCACAAAAAACCTCGAGGCAATCGGTTCATTGGTTTTCGAGAAATTTTGGGTACCGATTTGAAAAACGTGGTTTTGAGAAAAACGCGTTTGAAAATTTGGGAATGAATAAATCGTGAAATTTGTCAACTTACATGGAATCATCGATACCAGGCTCACAGTGTAGGTCTTCTACGCTCGACGGAATGTTCATAGCTTCTAAATCCTCGACCTCGACCATCTAGGTGTATATCTCTCCTTAAGAAAGGTATCTCACGAGCGTGTCGTTTTTTTCAACGCTTGCTCCCACGTAAAGGAAACTTTCTGGGCGAAATAAAATTGCTAGAAGCTATTTTTCTAATTCCCACGATTTATTTTTATACATCTTTTTGTCATTCTTTATTTGTGTGAAAAAAATCGTCCGATATCTCGGAATTTGGTCAAGTTACGGCAGTCCTATGGTTCGCAAAAGTTGGTAATTATTGAATTTCAAATTTCATCGTACTCAGCCATAAAAAATACTCTATTTCTCCCAAACACGGTCATGCCGTTATCTCAAAATTGGAGAAATTCAGAGCATTTTCGAGTTTTATTGAACACTTAACTGATAGGGTAGCGTGGTCCGAAACCGACCGCCTAATTAGCAAAGGCAATAAAAGTGCACCAAATTTTTTTGTTCAAATTAAATCTTCATTCTTTAGAGGGAACGTTATTCGAAGTTTTGAGCAGCTTGACGAGGTTTTCGGGTACCGTGTGTTTAAGACGGAATGACACCTCATCGCGGTCGGTATGGTAGAACAATTATAGATTCCCAAAAATCTCTGAAACGGCTCTTCAGATCCCGTCGAAACTTTGCCAAACGACGTCAAATAGATAGACGAATAGCTTCCAGCCCCTCAAATTTTCTGAATTTGAGAAAAAAAATCTAGATTGGCTTATCATAAGCCAATCTAGTTTTTTTTTCTCAAATTTAGAAAATTTGAGTGGCTGGAAGCTATTCGTCTATCTATTTGACGTCGTTTGGCAAAGTTTCGACGGGATCTGAAGAGCCGTTTCAGAGATTTTTGGGAATCTATAATTGTTCTACCATACCGACCGCGATGAGGTGTCATTCCGTCTTAAGATACCGAGGCCGTTATGGAAGTCTGCATATTGGTTGGTCTCAAAAATCGTGGTCCGAAACCGACCTCCCCATGGTCCGAACTCGACCCTCTATTTTTTTTACAGCGAATCAAGGGAAAGGGCAAAATTTTGGATTTATTTTGCAACTTGTTAGCAAAACAATACGATTTGGGAATAATTTTCAAATTTATTTTAGAACATTTTAAGGCCCTTTTTAGGAAATACAATTGAATGAATGCATTGATTACAATTTTACTCGTTTAATGCAAAAATTACAATTTCAATCGCCGTCTGAGCTGTCTTCTGCCTCGCAATAACTGCGAATAGCCGACGGACGAGTCCTTAATGCCATGGCAGCAAGTGCTCGCCGCAGAATTGCCGCATCTTGTTGTGGCCTTAGACGTTTGAACGATCGCCTTATTTCCAAAACAACCATGTGTAATTACCGTCAGAAGTCAGTATATCACAGTTTGACTATAAAAAACACGCTAGAAAATCTTTGGTGTGCAGAAACGTAGGGGTCGGTTTCGGACCACCCATTGGCGGTCGATTTAGGGCCACCGAGACTTTTTTCAAACAATGACTCGCCCTTTACTTACAACGATGCAAGTGATCTAAATGTATTAGTGTGTGTTCAAGTCTAGGCTATAAGCAACCAAAACAACCTACCTTTGGATTTTTCAAGAAAATATAAAACACTTCAAACTGTAGATCCGTGCAGCTCAAAAATGAACTTTCGCGTTGTCAAAATACAACGCGACGCAAAACCATAGAATGAAATGAGAGAAAAAGATGGCTCTCTACCTCCAAATTGTCGGTGTTGTGAGAGTTTTCAAATGCCACCACCGGTCGGTTTCGGACCACGCTACCCTACTGTTTATCCGCAAAAATGACACGAAAATTAAAGCTCAAACAAAAAAATCACGCTCTCACATACTTCCGAGAATTTTCTTCTAAATTCGATTTTCCATTTTGACATTCCCATTGAAGCCCTGGAAGAAAAAAAGTCAAGACAAAGCGGTTTCTACGATCAAGCAAAACATTACATCCCTCACGAATAACCATTTTCTTACGGTCAAACACTTTTGATGATGACTTCCAGGTCGGTATAAACTACGAGCCACCAACCGCTATACCGGGGGATGACCAAGCGAGGGTACCATGTGCCGTGGCAATGCTCAGCAACACAACAGCGATAGCCGACGCTTGGAAGAGGTTGAATCGTCAATTCAAGCTCATGTATTCGCGTAGAAGTTTCGTTCATTGGTACCAGAACGAAGGTATGGAGCTTGCGGAATTCAACGAGGCAATGGAAAACATCGCTGCACTCGCTATGGATTATCGCGAGATATCGGACGACTCGTCTGCCCTGCCACAAGAACGCCCATGAGTGCTTCCATCTTCCGCGCATTCCGAAAACTTTGGAAATTGTGCACAGAATTTCGTATATATTCTTTTTTTTTACTACTTTTTCTTTTTTGATTACACTTTTTTTAGTCTACAGTCAATAACAATAAAAGCAAAGGTCACTTTCGATCAATATAAGCTTTTCTTTATTCATTTTCTCGCAGATTGTTTCTTCGGAGAGTATTTCTTTACATATCGCATTTCCCGTCACATTGTCTGTTCGTGTGTATATCAGCGGCGTAGCAAGAGTGTGGCGGCTGGGGCGGGCCGCCTGGGGCACCAATTTTTTTGGAAAAAATCACTATTATCGCATATTCCGGTGAATTAAACATTGTTGCCCACAAATCATTCTGAATAGCTTTTAATTCTAATAAAAAGGCCAGATAGCACAATTTTCATAGCTGACTCTATGGTTCCAATTTTAAATAGCCATAGAGTAATGGTCGAAGTTGAAGAACCGCGCGGTAAGGTCATTGGTGGTGTCATCGTCTCACATTACAGCAACGTTCCATTTTTAATGAACGGCGGTTGAGTAATAATTCGGTAGCGGATGAGCACGATGACAAAAAGTTTGTTTGGGTTTGTTTGGGTTCAAGCAATCTTTTCGAGCTCAGAATCATAATTTCAAGCAAGCTGGATGCTGATGAAATCGACAAAGATGAGTTTCTGCTGAAACGCACAAGGTTGATTAAGGGGGATTGTCTTTTTTTTCGCAAAATTTACCGCTTTTTGGGAATTTTTTTGTGAAGAAAGTATACAACGGAAAACTTGTGAAACTTGGCATATAGTTTTATTGATCTGTTTACTACATACAAAAAAATTTTTAAACAATTTCATCGAAAAATCCGCCTCCACCCCCCTCGACGCGCGATGGTCCTTTTTTGATGGTGTGCACGATTTCTCAAAAACTATTCAACCGATTGCCTTCAAATTTGGACAGAATGCTCACCTGACATCCTTTTATCGTTTGATGAAGCAAAAAAGCAATACGTTTAATAGTTTTTTATTTATAACAAAAAATCGATCAATTTTTTTCGAAAAATCGTCAATTTTTTTTCCCTTCATCGAACGATAGCTATATGTGTCTAAAGTAAAATGCTTTTTGGCTTTTTGTTGCAGGATGAACGTGAAGGCTGTAATCGTGCACACCATCAAAAAAGGACCATCGCGCGTCGAGGGGGGTGGGAGGCGGATTTTTTGATGAAATTGTTTAAAAAAATTTTTGTATGTAGTAAACAGATCAATAAAACTATATGCCAAGTTTCACAAGTTTTCCGTTGTATACTTTCTTCACAAAAAAATTCCCAAAAAGCGGTAAATTTTGCGAAAAAAAAGACAATCCCCCCTTAAATGAACATCTTGAATCACTGAAGACGGAAGGGCCCTTACAGCTTCTGTGCTTTATTCAAGAGTTAAGTTAATTCAGTCCCGAACATCGTTGTTATGCTTCAAATCTTCCTTACCGTGACCATCAGCGTCGCGACTTGCGAGAAAAGTTTCTCCAAGTTGAAACTCATAAAGAATTATCTACAGTCAACGATGGGTCATTCTAGATTGAACAATTTGGCGATTTCGTCCATTGAACGAGATTTGACTGACTCAATCGACTTCGAGAGTGTGACCAACGACTTTGCTAGTCAGAAAGCACGTAAAATAGTTTCGTTAACATTCTCAACTTCATCCTTGTAGCATAGCCTATGTCAAAATGCAGATTTTAGTTAATAACAAATTTTCACGCCAGTTCCTGTGTTGAAGTTTTTGATGGCACGGTAAAAATTGGGGCACAATTTTCACGATCCGCCTTAGGCCCCAAAAGCCCTTGCTACGCCACTGGTGTTTATATATAGTCTTATATAAATGCACACATAGACTTGCTGTTTCTTTTATTACCAACGAGGCAAGCGTAACGAGGTATAAAGGTAATACGTATTGCAGGATTTCTCGACGTGCTGCAAGAACACACTCGTCAGTGACGAAGGAGCTCATGCATCGCGTGTCCGCTCACAAACGTCGGTTAAAATCGTTTCTTCCATACTCTCGCAACATAGTCTCCATAAATTTCTTCATATATTGTATACGGATTTTAGTATATATGGGTCCTTTGGATAATGTGAATATATATATAGATATATCTTGAGGATTTAATTTACGTATAATTTATATATTCCATAACGTCTTGTGGATTATCATTGTTATCAATATATAATTATTAAATAGTAATAAGGTACAGGAGAATCACACGAAGCGAGGCCAAAGGCGGCCGCGTTTCTCTTATATTTGGTCAGCTCTGCAATCGATCGCGAATCATATCTTTTCATTTCTTATTTTTATCAAGGTAAATGTCTCGAATCGGGGCTACTGACGAAAAAAGTAAAAAAAAATTGCCATGAGGAGCTTCAATTAGTCTTCACTAATGATATTTCGTCGGCGGAGGCTAACAATTTTGGTAATTTTATACATTTTGGGTTTTTTCAAATTGGGAAAATATGCAACGAAAATGCGGATTTTAAACAGTTCGACGTGAATATTGAGGTCAGGGCGTAGGTCCATGCTCTGCGTGACGCAATCAAAATTAGAATTGTAATAATCATTGTTTATTATATTTAAATATACTAAAAATAGTATTAAATATTTTTTATTGCAGGCTGGAGTCGTGATTTCAACAACTATCGCTGGGACGCCTATAGACGACAATCTTTCACAATTTCAATTAAAAAAACCCTAATCAAAATATTTAAAAAAAAATTCAGCAAAAAAAGTCTCTAAGGGTTAAAGTAAGGGTGGAAATTGTCTTCCGCCGAGTTGTATAATCATAAGAAAGTACCCTGAAAAATATCAGCTCGGTGAACAAATTTTCAACCCCTTTTTGGTCAGGAGCCCTGATTCTAGACATTTACCTTTATCAAACTGTATCTTCCGCACATGTCCAACACTTTTCGATCTAGACGGTTTATTCGGTTCTGCATTGACAACATATTTCCGCATTTTCAGAATCTTGGAATTGTGACGTATTTAGAATTGTGATCACGAGCATCTTGATAATTATTGATGGCTTTTTCTACAGTCAATGTTCCGAGAATTCGGAAAAAATTGTGGCTACTTTGATCGAACATGTTGGACATGTAACATTTTTCTTCGGTTGGCACAAGTCAGTGTGTTTTTATTGTATAATGGTAAATCAAATCTACCTTGTATTCAATATTCTATTTCTTTCGAACTCGCTTTCGAAAACTTACGACAAATATACTACTCATTGGTTTCGCGTAAAAACGATAAAAATGTCAATCGTTCCTCGAAAATGTGAATGGAAATGAATATTTCTTAAACATTGAAAGAATTCGGTGAGAAGTGCCACGTAATTAGGATATTGGGTAATGATTTTTGGAAAACGATTTTTTAAAATCTAATCTTAACTAATCTATAATATGACAATAAAACTCTTCCAATCTCATTCATTTCACAGAATCCGCGATCCTTCCATACTGCCAATCGATCACGTATCGCACGGTTTCGAAATTTCCAGTTTTTGAAAAGTGGTAGTAACTGTACGAAGCCATGAGAAGGATATCGAGACTGGTTGAGCGGAATGATTTGGATAGAAGAAAACGATCAGGAGAAGAGAAGAAGAAGAAGAAGAAGAAGAAGAGGAATAATAAGAAGTGGTAGAAGAATACGAGGAAAAAGGAGAGGAATGAGCAAACGACCGAGGCGAGACTGAATACTGTTTTTTTTCTACTCGACATAGAGATGGATAAAACTTTTCAATTTCAACATATATCGAGTACTCGCGATGAGACACTCTCGCGAAATGTTCGCCATTCTATAAATCCATTTGTTTTTCTCGTAACGCGGAGTTGCGATAAATCTCATTTACCCGAGATATTGAAGAAATGACAAATAGACGATAAAAGTTGAAAAGAAGTTCAAGTTCATTTCGAATTTCGTACCAGTAGATTGTCAGTTATTATTGTTCTGTAAATTCACCTCAACGACGCGATTCAAAGTAGCGAAAAAACAGCGAAAAGGAAACGTTCAATCGAATACGCATTTAGCCTAGTCGCGTTAGACATTTGGAATAGCAAAAACTCCCGTGAACAATTTTATTTCTACGGGCCGGGGGGGGGGGGGGGGGTAAATATTGTACCTTAAATATTGGATCTAAGAAAAAATTATAGAGTCCATAATTGTTGAGAATTTCATTCTCTAAAACTTCGTTTATGTTCATTATTGTCCTGAAGTTAATAATAAACGAGATAATTGTACTTTGCCGCTTTGTTTACGTTTAGCTAAAAAAAATCGATCGTACGGTAAAAATTCCAAGGGCCAAAGTTGTAGAGAACTGAATTTACAACACCTTTAGTCCCTACAATTTTTTTCGAAAAGTTGTAAATAACCGAGTTATTGAGCAAAAACGATTCCCCCTTAAATCCAAAATGGCGGCGAACGCAGGGGCGGAATCTGGTCGCCATTTTGGATTCAGACCACCATTGACCTCCCCTAAAGGATAGAGAAATAAAATAACTCACGGGGATTTTCGCAATTTCAGCCTTTTCTTTTGTCCAACCCGACTGGGCTAATTGTGCGCGCTATGTACTCTGTCCCAGTGATTTAAAATACTTTGATGTTGATGCAATTTTTCAGCTCCGCTCGCGTCTACGATATTTTCTAGTGGCATCGATCGCGCGATAATTGTCGCGGGCGTTTGAAAGACTTGGGTAGACGGTGAGTGGTGCATGCACGTCTCGCTATACGTATGTACAAGCGGAATATCCAATAAGGACATAATCCCGATGAGCTCTTTTATTGAACGGTCATCAAGAATTTCGTAGTGTTTTTCTTTCCCCATAGTCGTTGTTTCCTCGACGTATAACGAGTTGACGGACACGATCGATGAGTTGGTCGTTGTCGATGGACTTTCGCCGCATCGACTATATTCGTCGATTCTCGCAATAATATGGCATAAAAAGGATCTCATAAGACGGTGTCGAGGGTGTCGAGGCTTCGAAGCAGCTGTTCGTCCTTCGAACACCATTGTACGAGCTCCTCGATCGTAACGACACCATCTTTGTTCGCGTCGATCAACTACACGGAGAGAATTAAAAAGTAATTTTTGTCGTGAATTTTACGATAAAAATTACCGTGATATATTTCAATGTGGTGACAAGTGAAAAAAACAAAATAATTCGTATGCGACAAGTTTTTTTAACTCACGATACAGAAAATTTCAAATACTTGGCTAAAATGTTACTATACAAGAAGGTAAAGAAGGCACGATAATTTTGACCGAGAGCACAATACATTTTCCTATAACACTCGTTAAATTTTATAATAAATCTTAAAATGACTGTTATAAAGACGAAGCTTTTTTATAGACATTTTTGAAAGGCATAATAGTATATTACGATACGTGTGACCTAAGTAGCCTATTATTGCACGGCGTGAAGTTAGCGCCCGAGCGCAGCGAGGGTGCTAACCGCCGTGCAATAATAGGCTACTCAGGTCACGAGTATCGTATACTATTTTATAGCACATGTGACATAAACCCGCCTCGAACGCGGGGAGGGGGCGTGTAGAGGGGGGGTTCGGGGGGGCGCAGCCCCCCCGAGGGATGAAATTATCATTTTTAAACTTGCGTTAAAATATCATATAATCTCAACGTTAACCGCAAGTCAAGCACAGAAGAAAAAAAATTGAAAAACTGTCACACCAGAATAATAATTTCGATAATCCATGTACGTTTATTAAATAAT
The DNA here is from genome assembly GCA_944452715.1 of Ophion slaviceki. Lineage (NCBI taxonomy): Eukaryota > Metazoa > Arthropoda > Insecta > Hymenoptera > Ichneumonidae > Ophion > Ophion slaviceki. The sequence continues at coordinate 23,260,677 of OX101788.1, forward strand.
GTACACAAAAGTAGGTGAAACAAGAGGAATACCTTTAATTTTTTCAACGCATGTAATTAAAACACCAATTTTACAAACTGTAACGATTTTGTTTAACCGCTTTTGTCGGTTTGCACCATCTTATTGTCAGTCCCCCATGTTCGTGTGACATTGCAATTATTCAATGTTAGATTGCTGCTAGGGCCATTGAATGCGTTATACGCTGCTGTATACAATGTTTTCGATTTACTGGGCAACAAATTTAGAGTCACCGATTTCGCTATTTTTTTTATAGCGTCTGGAACAATTTCGTTTATCTCATCTTCACTAAATTCACTTCCCGAACTGTCCATTTCGGAATGAAAGATATAATTTCCATACAACAAACTATGGGTCAGCGTTTCGTTTTGATTTCGCTGTAATTTTTTGTACAACATGAAAATGTTTTTAGGAGAATCGCTAACCTATCCCTGTCTCGTTACTTGTCCGCTATGAATTTTCAAGCTTGAAATGACATTTAAAAGTATTTTCTTTTGTTTTTCATACATCTGTGAAGTTAGGCGATCGATTTTTGTACGGTGTAAAAAAGGGCTACTTAGGTCACGGAAAAGCGTGCGTAAAGTGCGGGTTTAGGTCACACTGTGCTATAAAATAATAAAATGCACAGTCAAATTTCGCTGATATTATATATTTTTTTAATTCAAGTTTTGCGCATTTTGTTACACGTCAAAATTGACTAGAAAATCTGGTAAAATGTTCTATCTGAAGAAGAAATTTTATTTCATTTTCGTGAAAATCTGTGTTTTACTCAGTAATAATAAGCGAAGTTTCAGGGTTGTCATCTGGTTACCGTTACTGCACGGTAATTTTTAACATTCAATTCTCCCCGTGTACAATTCGCATTTCACAAACGACATGTTCAATTCTGATCGCTTGATCGATGTGCCCAATTTTAATCATTTGTCGCATCATAAAAAGTCAATAAAGTTGTGCGGTTTCTAATTTATTGATTTTTTTTGTATGTATAGAAAGTGGGATGAGGATCTTACGTGAAAAATTCGATCTACGTGTTCCCTCGCAGCAGTTCCAGGCTCCGCTATCTGTGGCTGAGTATAACGTCCGAGCATCTCGTAGATAGATCCGACCACGTCGAGCATCTCTTCTTTGCTGATTAGACCGTCACCGTCGAGGTCGTATAGACCGAAGACCCACTGAAGTTTCTCCTCCACCGAGCCTCTCGATACTTTCGATAAAATCGACAAGAACTCCTGCGGACCACACCGAGGAAAGGAAAAAAAATCACGGCATCGGTGAATACGAACGAGATTGTTTTATTGAAAAAAAAATCAGATCGACGGGTAACCCTGGTGGAACTTTTTTTCAATTGATAAAAATTGGCAGAATATATCAAATATGATAAATTCATAGAGATTATTGCATCTTTTGATAAAAAATATTGACAATTTATAACAAAAATTATTACCATAGGTCAAGAATTAAATGATATAAGTGAACAGATACTGTATTATTTTATCAGAATTAATATGAAAAGTGTCAATAATTATTAAAAAATTTCAAACATATTTATGAGAAATTGTCATATTTGGATCAATTCTGTGCGAAACAAAATTACTTAATATAATATAATCTCGCAGACAGTACCAAGAAATGCAATATAACCTTAAATATAATCGAACATATTATTACATTTCACTATATATTTTGGGAATAGCTATCTTTCATAAAACGTCTTATTATTGATAAAATTGAATAAATAGTATAAGAATGTGTGATAATTTGATAGATATATTTATAATTTTTTATCATACTTACATTTATTGTAATAATCAGTAATTACATGAATTGACAATAAATACGATATTCTGGTAAGTAATTTAAGATTATGCATTACCACACATATATTTTCTAAGTGATCATGCATTTTGTGTTGTAACGCCAGCATGTCACTATTATTTTATTGTTATTAAGTAATTCCACTTTTTATTGGAATGTTTCAATATTTAGTAACTGGTTGCAAAATTACAAATAAAACACATTTGATTTTGAGTATTTTTTTCATGTATTTATTGTGAATCAATGATACAACAGAACAAAAATAGTATTAAGTACTTCAAACGTCACTAATGAGTAGTTGATAAAAATGTAATCGCAAAATAAATACTCTATAGATATTTAAAAAACAACGTAACTTAAGCAAAGAAAAAATAATAAAGAAGTTATTGTCCAGTAAAAATGCATTCATTTATTTTTAAATACCGAAATGGAATAAATTAAGAAATAATTTTCTAGGACAAAATATATGAAATCAGGTATATTTTACGAAATAAAAATACAGAAAATGTAATAAAATATCCTATGATGCCATTCTATTACTACTATATTTATCGAAAACTAACGAAAAATTTCCTAATGTATCAAGAACTGACGAACATAATCTTCCTTCAGTATTTGATATAAAATTCTAAAAAATGATGATTTATTTGGCAATTATTGAGGAAATATGACTTTTGGTTCCAATTCCTGATCATCTAACTACATAACTGGGCAATTTTTGTTAATATCTTACACATTTTTCACAAAATTTATCAATTTCCGTTCAAATCTTGTAAAAAATCTGAACAAATATGTTCAATTCTTACAAAATGTGACCAGAAAGTTCCACCAGGGAAGCCGATTAATACGGACATTGGCAATGTTTCCATACTGCAACGAGCTTTCGTGAGTAAAAGATTATCGCGTTTTTCAATCCATATGCTATCTTGACTAAAAAAAAATCGCCAACACGAGTATCACTCATCGCAGTATTCTTACCTCGAAGCTAATTTTCCCAGATGGCTTTGTCTGCATGGTGTTAAATACATAATGGGCGTACTGACTCGCATCTAAAAGAAAAACATTTTTTGCGTATACGTCCACATATCGCGATTAAAAAAACACTCAGGAGTGAAAGTTTGACAAACGAAAAAGATGTCCAACGCAGATATTAACGCGTATAAATGGCCAAAGTTTCTCAGGAGGGAATTCAATTGTAGACCAAACTTCTGTGGTGTGGAAGAAGTTTTAACGACCACAAGGAGAAGCATGGGATGATAAATTTGCCGAAGTGTGCGAGTGAAACGTCGAGTTTGACGATGTATACGCGCGCGAACAAGGGACGAAAACAAAGTTGTTTGGATGGAAACATCGCCGAGATAACGATGCTGCGTCCGAAAGAAGTTAGTTTGGGGAGACAGCCCACTTAACGAATGAGGTCTACCGAACGAATCCTGCAAATGTTGCTGGAAAATATGAGCTTCCCTCGTTCGCATATTTATCACATTTTATACGAAATTACATTTTTAAAAATGCTGTACGGAGTTGACGATATTTTAGTTTGCGAATTTTCCTATTTTATAGTAATTTTGCAAACGTCGAGTAGGAAATGAAAATTGTCTCTTTACAACAGGCAAAATGACGAGATTCCACTAAAAAAACGAAATTAAACTTATACATTTTTTAAAAGTAACTCAAATAGGACTATTAAGGAGATTGGAGCGATCCAGTTGAGTCAAATGACGGTTTATGCATTTTTGCCCCCAATTAACCTCAAAAAAAGCAAACGAGGTACAGATTTATTCTATAGAAGCTCATTTTTTTATAAAATCGATAATTAAAAGGCAAGATTACGCATCTTCATATTTTAATTACGTAAATAGGAAAAACTTTTGTGTTACTACCAACTTGGAAAGTATAACATTATCGATGATTATTATATAAAAACTGCATCAGCAAATGTTTTATACAACTCGGAATGAAATTTTGCGTCATTTATAATTATACCTAATTATATTTATATCACAAGATCATTTATTATTACCATTAATGAATACTATGAGTGTTGCCGAAATACGGCAACTTACGGGGACTTTGAGTTTGGCAGCAATGCTCTTCATTCGCCAGCCAAGAATCGTAATCTTTCATCAAACCTTGTGGTGCAATATCGAATATATATGGTTTACGATGAGCAAGATCTGATTTTTTTTCCCCTAAATGTTTACAAGGGTTTAGTTTGCATTAATCCGTCGCTAGAAATGTCTTATCTAGGTGCTAAACAGCCAAAAAAATTACATCGCCCGTAGCGTGAACGTCTTGTCCATCTAACCTCACGCAAAGTTATATATTCATAAGCTAAATTTATAAAAATTATAAATACATAAACTATTTTTTGTCTCTGGTCCATTGTGGTGAAAAAGAATTCAAAAAATTCGTAGACTCACAATCCGTATGGCCTACACAATAAAATATATTAAAAAATGTAATTTTTGATTGAGGCTCATGCTCCAACCTCCTTAAGGCGGGATATACATTTACAACGATCAGAAAATCGATTATTTTTTTTTCTTCTTTAAAGGATATAACTATATATGTAGAATATTTTCCCAAAGTTTCAAAGCGAAATTCGAAAAACTTCAAACGTTACAGCCCGTCAACGCTGTGCCTCACCGCTCGGATTCGGATCGGGCGTGAACTTCAAACGCGTTTTTCTCAAAACTGCATTATCGAAATTGGCGTGCAGAATTACTCAAAAACTATTAAGCCGACTGAGTTGAAACTTGGTGGAAATATTGATAATGTTGGTACATTCTACTTGACGAAAATTGTTTTTGAAAAATTGAAAAAAAAAAACGACTTTTTTAATCCACATTTTACAGAAATGTTGCGTGAAATGTTGATTTTTTGTTGTAAATGCGTGCCATTTTCTCAAATTTGCATTTTTTTTCATTTTAATTACCGTCACATAGAAACTATACATGTTCTAACTGAAAAAATGTTTGAACTTTTTTGCAAATCAAAGTCTACGGGAAGCTAGACCGCACGCCGATTCGCAACTCCCGCGGCTACCTTGCTGTAACACTCTGCCACAGCTCCGCCATTTTGATGATAAATTAATTTGAAAAAAATTGTTTTGTATACTTAAATATACTATTAAAGTATACCTTGATAATTGTAGAATAATTATTTCTTACGAGGAACATCCCTCAGGTGACACCCTTCGATTTTGTTAAAATTTGGATATGTTATAAATCACCGAAAAGTAAGCGATACGTATTTTTTTATCGGCGATAAAACGGTTTTAAGGGGTGAAACGAACCCTCGAAAATAGGGGTGTTTTTCGTTTTTCGTCGATAACGTTATCGTTCTCATCTCCAATGTATAGTGCACAAAAAAATAAACATTGTTGCAATCTGAAATTTTTTAATATCTCGTACCGTTAAACGTTATAGACGAAAAACGAAAAACATCCTCATTTTTGAGGGTGCGTTTCAGCCCTTAAAACCGTTTTTCCGCCGATAAAAAAATACGTATCGCTTACTTTTCGGTGCTTTATAACATATCCAAATTTCAACAAAATCGAAGGGTGTCACCTGAGGGATGTTCCTTGTTAGTTTAAAAAATCCCTCAATATTGCTAATTTCCTTCCTGTCTAAATGTATATCCCGCCTCAAGGGATAAAACCATTTATCGTAAATAGTATGCATTTTTTAATTAATCAAACTTATATTCGCGAAAATAATTGTGTGTAGATAATTGTCTGTAGGTAATAATCAAATTCACATTTGTAAAGATAATTGTCTGAAGATCATTGTCTAATATGTCTGCTTTATATTAGATTAACGTTTTTGAAATATTTCGTTACGATGGCACGTTAAGCTAGTCGCCTCCACAACGTAGAAATAATTTTGTTTACACGGCAGAGATAAGACCATGAGACACTTTTTACACTTTGTTTACCTTAAAATTTACGTACGTTAATTGTTTACGTACACTTTGTTTACCTTAATGTATCAGAGAGGAACACTTTAAATGGGGATCGTTCGGACTCACCACCCTGAGGAAAGAATTGCGAAAAAATGTGCTTGAAGGCTTCCTCGTCAACGAGGCCGGTCGGACATTCCTGCTTGAATCCCCGGTAGATGAGCTGTATCTCCTTACGGGTGAATCTCGTAGTCGCCGCGAGTGTGGCCAGCTCTTCCGGTCTGTGGCGACCACCTAGGGCAAGACTCGCTGCTGCAGAACCCCCCAAAATGCTCACGTCATCCTCAAGCTCGTCCTCTGCAAGATTCAACCGGTCCTAAACTCCTTAAGACTGTTTTATCGCGAGCTCAAAACGTTCGAGATGTTCGTTCCCGCAAGCAAAAGTTGCTTCCATCCCAGTCGACGTGAGGGCGTGCGAGGTATATTTATACTACACTTCCGGTATATACATTTTGGATTTTGAGTTCGGGTTGTCTGGTGTGTTTGTTTTTGTGTTTTTTTCGAAGAGACACGTGCCAGAGGGTAGAGTGCAGGGATGCCAGGCAAAGAATAGTTGCTAAAAAAACATCGGTGATTCTTATTTTAGCGTATGTAGTATATCGTTGTACATAATTTAATTTTAATATTTAACTCGTGGAGAAGAGAGAGTAGTTATGAGAGGATCTATAAAGTCTAATTTTAGGAATAACAGTTCGAGGTTGAGGAAAAAGAAGAGGAGCTTCTATTAACTATGTAAAGAATCCTAAAAGTTTCTACGGACCAAACTGTAATCGGAGAACCATCGTTTATTTTTTTTCCATGGTTACAGCAAAGTGAATGTTCAGTTCTCGTGCAATCTGACCTCAAATCAACCGTAATTATGAACGTTTTTTTCTGAACCCACGGAAAGTTGTCACCCCTGAACTCAACATTTATTTTGCCATATTCAGATTGTCCCACTTATCTCTGCCACCCGAAATAACTCGGCAATTATCGACGTCACAAAAAAGTGTTCCAGATAAAAGTTGTACGGTGTGAAGGGGGCCATTAAATGCGACCAATTTTTTTTTATTTCGTTGGAGGCGCTGACGCAGAGTGAAGTCCACCTCCACTTTTTCAAATGGAATGGTACATTTTTTTTCAACCATCTTGTGGCGCACCTCAAGCCGCATAAAAAACATTGGGGGTCAAAGTCGTTCAAGGTCACTCAAGGTCAGTATCAATTATACGAACTTAAATATCTCGGATCACTACCAAATATTTGGTAATGATCTGAGATATTTCGATTTGTATTTCATTTTAAGGAGAGGGTAGGGGTTTCAGCGTGAAAAAGAAAACACTTTTTTGCGATTTATTTTCATCTATATGGAAAGAGTAAATTTATTGAAACCTTTTGTACATTGTTAAGTGTCATTTCAAGAACATTCCGTGAAATTTGTACGCGAAAATATCCACAAACAAGCCGATGCCGCGTTTTTCTCGAAACCACTTTTTCAAAGTCCGTGTTCACTGCCATTTGAAAACTACATGACCGATTTATTTCAAACTTGGTACACACTTTCTACGTATAAAATACCTCCCTCCAACGGTTAGTTTGAGATTTTTTTACATTGAGGGGGTTTTCCACCCCCAAAATGGCGGAATTTTTCGTGAAAAATAGCACTTTTCACTTTACATGACCACCAAACATTTAGAAATGAAAAAAAAATTATCAAAGACCGTTGGGGGGGGGGGGGCGGTTTTGATGATACTTTGACTAAATTTTAATGGTACTTGATTTCAGATAATTTCTAGCTGAGATACAGTGAACACCGCAAATCGTGTTTTTCCAAAGGCGTTCTTGGAAAAGCTTTGTCACCGGCTTGTTTGTGGATATTTTCGCGTACAAATGTCACGGAATGTTCTTGAAATGACACTTAACAATGTACGAAAGGTTTCAATAAATTTACTCTATCCATATAGATGGAAAAAAATCGCAAAAAAGTGTTTTTTTTTCACTCTGAAACCCCTACCCTTCCCTTAATAGGTGACCTTGAATGACCTTGAACGACTTCGACCCGCTAATGTTTTTTATGCGGCTAGAGATACTCCACAAGATGGTTGAAAAAAAATGTTCCATTCCATTTAAAAAAGTAGGGGTGACCTTCACTGTGCGTCGGCGCCTCCAACGAAAAAAAAAAATTAGTCGCTTTTGATGGCCCCCTTCACACTGTATAACTTTTGTCTGGAACATTTTTTGTGACGTCGATAATTATCGAGTTATTTCGGGTGGCAGAGATAGAGGGACACCCTGTATAATCGAATCGCATTACATTCATTATTAACGTTTCGTTCCAGGTCGACGTTACCACTACGAGATAAACGCTATCTATAAACACCCGGGAAAATTTCCTAGTTGACTCGATAACAAATCGATATTCATTTCTGCTCTTACTCATGGCGATGCACATTTCTTTTGTTTAAGGGAGCACACCACTGTAACTGCAAATTTTCGACCGTTTTCATTGAATTTTTTTAAAGAAAGGAATAAAATACATGGTCAAAAGAATTTTTAGGCTTTATTAGGTATATACTGAAAAATAAAACAAAAATAATAATTTGTTAAAAGAATACAAAATGGCAGCGCACGAGTCCCTATAGCACTACTGGTTTTCAGCCAACCCTCTCTGCGGCACGCAATAGAACTGTCGTAATTTAATCCTGGAACTAAGAGCGAAATATTTTTGTAAATTATATTAGTTTTAGCGGTCAAGTACGGGGGGGGGGGGGGAGCAAATAATTATGAAAAAAATTGAGACGAGTTTGATAAAAGTTCGTTTTTTCGACCATCATTTTCATATAAAAAGTGAATATTCTTTACAATTTTTAATTAATCGAATAAAACGCTCGTACTTGACGGTTAAAGCAATCTAAAAAGCTACCGTAAAATTTCAAGTCGATTGGACGAAAATTGTTCGAGTTCTGCTGCGTGCCGATTTCAAGAACATGGTTTTGAGAAAAACGTGTTTAAGGCCTTAGGCCACAGTAACGGGTATAAAGTCATGTGCGAATTTAACATTTTTTTTTCGTATGAAAAAGTGATTCACTTAGAAGAATTAATTACACATCTATTTAGTATGAATATCAAGCTGTTAGAGAATATATTTTTTTTTCGATGTACAAAATGGCCGACTACTAATATTTTCTTTTGTTATATTTTTTTAGGCGCTCCGCGGCGTGACATTTAACATCGATAATTTTTTACCTCGAACAAAAAACAAAAATTTTCGTCAATCTACATTAGAATACCTAGAGAAGTACGTACGGAAATTAAAAAATATTGTTTTAATCAAAAGTTGTAGGTATTTGAACTTAAGAAATGAATTTTCAGTGAAAAATTTCGTTATAACTGCTCATAAACTGCTCATAAAATGAAAAGTTTTCGATTAATCAGAAATTCCGTACGTACTTCTCTGTGAAATGCAATTAGGAACATAACTTTTAAATTTGAAGTGAGTCGAGTGTAAATTGTTGAAGTTATTTGTCACGCCAATTGGAAAAAAGCTGTTTCGAGAAGTTTCGAGTAGTCGGCCATTTTGTACATCGGAAAAAAATCTAACAGCTTGATATTCATACTAAATAGATGTGTAATTAATTTTATGACTGAATCACTTTTTCATACAAAAAAATTGTTAAATTCGCACATAATTTTATACCCGTTACTGTGGCCTAAGGCCAGAAAACGAAACATGGTTGTGAGAAAAACCGTAAAAAAAATATTTTTAGTCGGTAACTTTTTCCCCAAAGACAATAGACTTACAAGAATCGAGAACTGCGTCTACCGGCGTGGCATCGCCGAAGGCTCCTTTCAGCGCTCGGAGCCCCTTGAAAAAAGCTTTATCTGTTTTTTCAGCTATAAACGAATATGCATCACATTTTTGAAGGTTCAAAGGATTTTTTCTACGTGTTTCCAAAAAAACGATTTTTCCAAAACATTACAGTGGTGCCCGCCCTTAATCAACACCCGTAATATATTTGAGCTGAATAACTTTTCTGCATTTTCCAAGTGGCTTTTAACTAAATCGAATACAAAGTTAATTTTCCGTTCATTTTTTACAGGCAATTTTTTAAGTTATCCTAAGATAACTTTTCGCTAAAGTATTTATTTCGTGAACATAACAGATGCAGAGAAAATCATTGAAATATATTAGGGCGATATCAAGTCAATATATAAAGAGTGTATTAGTACAGATTTATTATCGAATCAACCAGATTTTTTTCTCGGTTCACAGGGTCGTAATAAATGTGTGACAGAATCTAACGTATAGCTACTCGTTTAGGAATGAAATAGAGCCGAGCTTGTACGGAGGGTTGCTTCGCTAGTATATAGTAAACGAGGGTGAAGAGGGAGAGAGCGAGAAAGCGCTCTCTCAGCGCTGTGCAAATATTTACAGTCGGCACTACAAGTGGATCGATCGAAATGAAGATCGCATCGACGGCCGAGCACGTTATTCATGTGTTACTAGGGGTTTAATGAAGTGTCTACTGGTGGTCTCGAATCGGAGATGCGGAAAATTCAAAGTCTTGCTCAGCTCCAGTGGCAAAATGGTAATTTCGGATAACTGGATATCGGAAGGTTCCACGTCCCGCAATTAAATTCATTAGATAATGAAATCCAAATTATTCTCGAAAACATGGAAGGTAATCAAAAGTAAAGGATCACCTCTTTACTACGATAAATCTGTACATGAAGTTAGGCTATCGATAATAATGAAATTTTGGAATTTGAATTTTTATATGTGTAATGTAAAAAATGAATCATCCACATTTCCGAATCATGCAGTATGTCATTAAATTTATACAGATGATATATATATATATATATATATATATATACGTAATGATTATGTACACGCTGAGTCGAGATACTTTATCGCATGCCTCAAATGATTGCACCAATCTCGGACGAATATCCCTTTTCTATTTTCGTTTCCATCGTCAACTAACTACGGTAATTTGTACAAATGAACCTACCTAACTGCTATCATCTTACATTGCGTTATTCCGCAATAACGTTCGATATTTACGAGCTAAGAAATCCCGGTTAACGTCATTCAAATGGAAATGTTCTATCGATCGATCTACTATATTGCTGTGCACTTAGGACCAATGAAACGAAGACCGTAAACTATCAATTAAGATCGAGGTCAGGCAACTTTTTCCAATTAAACTTTGATGGCAGTGTTCTTGCATCGTGACAATGGAACTTGTTGCATTTACCACGGGATTATATATTAATTACGCTCCGTATGCTATAAAATCTGTGGCTACCATCATATCGTTTTCTTCCACATCATACTCCATCAATTGGAGACTTTTCTGTAATTGCAGTGATCAAACTTTTCTGCAAAATATACAATCATTTTTCAACGTACAAAGGAGGATCCGATTGCTTCGCTGGATCGTCCAAAGTTATTTGATTATTATCGATAAAGAAACTACTATGTAGTTTGCTAGAAACGTATCTTTATCCTGAAGAATCCTTTTCTTTTCTCGTTTGCAGAAATGAAGATTCAAAAGGACTCAATGCAGGACCTCATCCTCGAAGTGGAAGTTCCATGAATTTGATTGCATACAAGCCAAGAAGAAAGAATAAAGGAAAATTGTCGTCCATCGAGTTTCCAATAAGCGTGTATAAACGAACACACGAAGAGGAGAAACGCTGTTTTTTTTTATCGCGTTAACACGCACGAGGCCGTAGGTCTCACGTGTTGATCAGACGTACAAACACGTACATGCGTCGAGGGATCTCGGATGAGAAAAAATAAATGGATAAAGAGGGTAGCAATATATTCTTTATATATTCTACTGCGTCGTCACGGGTCTGCGGCGAATACGTGCGAAGAGGAGAGCTCCTGGTCGTATCCCGGGCATTCGGGTCACCATGACAACCGGGCTAGAGCTCTATCTATCTTTCTCTCTCGCTCGCCCTCGCTTGCTTTTATACCCCCGTAAAGCGTGTATATTCAACCCCCTGGAGCAACGCACAGAGCACATAGACTAAAAGGCACTTTGTCCAATGAAGCTACGGCACATAGTCATGAGTTTCTTATAGTGACGTTTAAAACAGTGCAACAAATGATGCAACGCTATCGCGATCGATAAATTTTACTTTTTGTAAGAATCGCCTAAGCCGTTTCAATGCTTTGAGAAATAAACCGTTGTTCCCTTTTTCTTATCGCGAAGTCCGTTCGCGCAGACAGATTTCAATTTTAGGCAGCTTGTATTCTATTTACCAATATATTTCCGGGTGATACACCGAAGGAGATATCGAGCACCTTTCGTGGTGTAGAATCAATTTTATTTGTACTGCGTTTGAGAGGCTTTGACGTGTAATATTGATCACGGGTGCCTTTTACGTAGGCTCAATTGATAAGAAAAAATCGTTGACAATCGTAGTGGCTCTCGGTTTAAGGGACTATATCTACCTAGAGGCCCGAAAAAATGGCCAAATTCCTATTTTGGTAATTCTTTAGATAAGTGACTTTTCCGAAAAAAATTGCTTGCTATTTTCTTATTTATTGGGTTATAAATGATGATATTCAGTAGGAGGAAGCTGACATTTTTCATTAACAAACTTTTTACGAGCAAAAAATCGTTAAAAATAATTTCGAATTTTTCAAAAACCCAAACAAACCCAATTTAGGCGTCGAAATATTAAAAAATGCCCTATTTTATCACGTGTTTCCGCAAACTTCAAAACCCCATAACTTATTATGGGTGTATGGATGTTTATGGGAATATCATTATTTATAAGCCAATAAATGAGAAAATAGTAAAATAAAATTTTAGGCTCATTTTTCGGAAAAGCCACTTATGTAAAGAATTACCCCGATTTTTGTTCTCCTGGGAAACGGTTGATGAAGAAACGCAATTTTTTAAAGTCCGTGGACATGATATCTCGAGAACCACTTGATGGATTATTTTCAAATTTACACGAGAGACGATGAGAAATATTTGAAGATCGTTGACGATCTGACTTCTTGAAAATCGATCTTCATTTTTGAATAGTAACGTAAAAATGACGACTGCTTTCATACATTTCGCATGCTCCAGTTTCCATTCGTCGCTACATTGTTAAAAAGAAATGATTCAATAAATCTACGATCGTCAACGACTTGTATTTATTGTCAACTCGAATACCCCGATTGGGTTTTAGATTTCAAACGGACCCCCAAACGTCACGACAAAAACATCATCATCTGCCGGCGGCTTAATTTCTGTCGATTTTCTGTATTTTTTGGTGATTTTTTTAAAGCTCTCAATATATGTGTTAAAGGAAAATGTGTTTTTCAGCAACCGCGTTCAAAAAAAAATCAGATTTTTGGCGATTTTTTTCGGGCCTCTAGGTAGATGTAGCCCCCCAATTGAGAGCAAATCACCGACGTTTCAGACCCGAATGACTAATGCCAAGGAAAATACTGCCCAGGTATTCTGGATAAAAAATAAAAGTTAAATATTACCGAAAAAGATAATAATTATTG